>JANRGV010000001.1:143054290-143084095 GCA_024734035.1 Alethe castanea | reverse complement strand
TTTTTTTTTTTTTTTTTTTTTTTTTTTTTTTTGCTTTTTTCTTTTTTGCTTTTTTTAGTCGAGGGTTGCTTTTTTGTTGTTGTTTCTTCGTTTCCTTTTTTCCTGTCCTCAGCTAGAGGCAAATCGAAGGATGTTTCTGGACTGCTGTAAATGGTCAGTGCACATTCTCATCTCATTTTTCCAAGTGAAATTATCTCAGGACTGCTATAAGACACCCCTACCCTCCTTTTTCATGAAGCAAAGGGGTTACACTTTTTTAATCTACTTGATAATGCTTTCCCCTTCTGAATTATGTTGTTTTTATGATTGAGGGGGAACAAAAAAACCCAAACTGACTGTAGAGAGATAAAAAGTTCTCCAGTGGTCAAAGACTCTTCCCTTCCTTTTTTTCCTCCTAGTCTTCCCTTTCAAGCATTTCCCCAGATTTTTAATCCTCCTTTGGATTTTTCCAGCAGCCCAAACACACCACGATGTAAGAAGAAAGCTGAGTTCTTTGTGGGTTAGTTGTGATTGCTGAGGTTAGAACAACACACAAATTTTCCTGTCCAGGGCTAAGGAAGTAAGCGCAAATTTTGCTTGCTAAGGAGATGATTCATTTTTGAGAATCTACCAGGATTTGACAAACTGCTGTTAAGTCTTCTGGGATCTGCTGCTGGTATTCCCACATGTAGTTTCCCAAAAGTTTGAAATGGCACCAGATTCCTAGAAGAGGTCACCTCTGTGGGGAGGAGAGCCAGGTCTAAACTGTCCCCCTGATTGCTTCTGTAGATCACCTTGGCTTCTCCCAGCTTAAGTCAGCAGATGCCTGTCAATTTACATTCCCTGGAAATAGATCCCAGAGAATGCCATGCTCTGCTGAACAACTTCATCCATTCATCTTTACATCAGTGTTCAGCTTCAAGAAATGCAGTGAGGTAGGGAGGGAAGTATTTGATATGTCCTGACTTGCAAGTGTGTTGTGCTCTGAGGTGGTGAGAACTACAGAGGATGGATCCTCACATTTCTTATGAAGAGTAACCAAAGAGCACCCCAAATACCCTGTGTTCTCTCAGTAGTAGGATGCAAAAGCTTTTATGCCTTTTTTGTTGTTGTTCTTTTTGATTATATATGCAGGGATTTTCCAGCAAAAATTGTTTCAGTTGCTGCTTTGCTGTCACATGTCTAAGCTGGTTCCAAAGCCAAAGAAACAGGAATACAGCAACAAGAGAAACCATAATGACTGGTAATGGTCTCACTGCAAGATCCTAGGCAGATTACTGAAGCCCTTTTGACATGATACTGTTGAAAAAAGTATTCTGATTTTAAATGCTTTGAATTTCAAATGTGCTGCTGGTCCTTTGTCCTACTAAAATGATTCTAGGTCTCAGGAAAGCTCAGCTGGGCTAAGTGCTTGATGGTTATTTTAAGCAGTTTTCTGCATTTAGCAAGCTGCCATAAATCTTAGAAATAAGCATACACATCTGTATGTTATTGTTAACGTTATGTACGTTTGTAAAATATGGACATGATGAAGCAGACTGCAGCTTTTAAGAAGTTACAGTAAAGCTACCTCATGTGGCTATTTACCTGACCCTAGTTGGTCTTCTTCAAATGCAGCACATTAACCAAATTATTCTACTAATGCCAGGTGTACTTATGGAATAGGCAGAGATATTTCATAACCCCTAACACCATTCCTCTGCTAGCAGAGATAAACCCCCCCTTCAAATGTATAAAATCCTGCAGCAATCTGTTTCTTTAAGAGATCTTTAAATCTCTTGTATGTAGTTATTGACTAGAATGTCCCAATTGTTTTTGCCTGCAAAGAGCTTGGAAAGAATGGATTAAATGATTTTGTTAATTGCCCACCCTGCTTGGCTCAGATGGGTGCATATGTACCAGTTATATTTATTTGGCAGGTGTTCCTTTCCTCTCTCTCTGCTTTGGACTTCTTGTTCCCTGCTCTGTTACTCAATCAAGGCTTATAGAAAAAAAAAAGTAATAAATAAAAGAAATTAGTATGATGCTTGAGCACTCTGTACCAGCACAGCAGTGTGGAAGGTACACAAGGAGCCCTGCACATCTGACCTCTCCTTCAGATGCTGCTGTACTCCTTGCTAGATAGGAAAGCTGAAGTGGAGAAATTACGGCACAATGATTGAAGGATTATTTCACACTCAGAGATATCTAAAGGCAGAATTTAGGTAACATTTTGGTCATCAGTACCTATGCAAAACTCATTAATCTGATGTATGCTGTACTTCAGAGCATGTTCTTCTCATGGAAGAGAAGATCTGTTGCCACATTTTAAAAACCTGGGTGTCATAGTACGTGACAGAGAAGTGGCTCAGCTTATATGAGCAAAGACACCTGGCCTGGGCTGGGATTCAGAGCTGTCTCTTGAGCAGTGAACAGAAAAGTGCTACCAAGCAGATTGCCAGCTCTGACTTCATGTCATGGAAAATGGCGACCAAAGCTAAAGATACCAGCCAAAGGTGCTTAGAAACCCACTGTGAGCAGACACAAGTCGTGTGGCTCTCTTAAGCCAATGCTCCAAACCAGTGAGTTACTAGAAATCTCAAGCAGGGAAAAAAAAAAAAAAGACAGGTTCAGGTGGGATTTGAGGAGTTAATTTCAGACACAAAGACTATGATGAATGGGATGTGTGGATTTATCCCCAGATGAGCTCTGATTTTATTAGCCAGTGGTCTGGGAGTTCACTATAGAGCATATGTAAGAGCACAGTGTTGACTTCTGTCCTTTTCTTCTTTGTGTATTCCAGGGATGAACATTTATCTGTAATTTACTGTGACAGGTGCTGTGCTGCCATAGATGATGGCAGCCCAAGGAAAGTCTTAGAATTGCCTGTAAAATACCAGCTTAAAGCTCCACAGCCAGCTCTGCCAGCTCGTGTGGGCGAGGGTTTGACCTTCTGTTTTGAGATGCCATTCTGGATACCAGAAGAGAACACTTGGGCACTGTGATCATCCACAGCCTCTTCTGAGGTGGAGAATAACCTTATACTCTTCTGTCCTTCAGCAAATGAAGCCAAGGGCCAGACACTCTGGCTTCTGTCACCTGAAATCCTGGGAAGATTGCCATAACACACTCTGTTTCATCTTCCTTTCCAGCAGTCAGCTTTACTGCTGCCTGACATAGCACACAAGACACTTCAAAGTCAGACAGCTCTCAGGCAGTCACACTGGAGAAGTGGCAATGACATTTCTGTGGTCCCACTGATGCCCCTAACCTGATGATCAGCTTTTTGTGTGTCTGTGTAAGTAATTTTGAATACCTGATGCTATTATGAAACACCTACCTGTCAGCCTCAATGGGACATCATAAGGCTTAATTAAATGCTTGCAGTGTATTCTGCCATGCTGAGAAGCAAAGTACTGCAGAAGGCAAAATATTATTGCAAATAAAGAAATCTATCACAATCTGGAGAATGGGTAAAAATAAAACCAAAAACAACAGAGTCTAGTACAATAACTTTCAGTTGCACTCTGCCAGCACAGTGTAACTCATGAACTCAGACTCTCCCCAAAGGCAGGTCCTTCACTGACGCAAAAAGCTGTCTCATACAAAGCAAGAAAACTGAGAGTGTTAGGCAGATACAGAGACAGAGCTGGAAATTTGGAATAATTCTGCCTTTTTTGTGTGTGTGTGGGGGGTTTGTTTGGGGTTTTTTTGTGGTTTTGTTTTGGTGGTTTTTGGGTTTTTTTGAGGTTTTTTTTCTTTTTTTTTGTTTGGGTTTTTTTGGTTTTGTATTTTGTTTTGCTTATTTTTTTTGTGTGTGTGTGGTTTTTTGGTTCAAATGCTTACCTTGCTGTATTCAAGATCTGAGCGATCCACTTATCCACTTAACCTCTCTCTAACCAGGGCAGATAAATGAATTTTGTTGCCACAATACCCCTGGCTGGTTTGGGCTCTTTTCTAAGAGCAATATGAGTTTTCACACAGGCTTTAAGCAGAAAAGTTTAGGCTTTCAGTTGTATTTGTATATCTATGCTGTACCTGTTTGAATAGTCAGTGTCTGGAAACATGGATTCAGTCAGCCAATATGCTGCAGAAGGATTTTGTATAATGTATCTAAAGTGCCCCAGTATGTCAAAATATCTTCAAAAAAAGGTGGAATCTGGCTCATGCTGAGGCCCTGAATTTATCCTTATCTCAGCCACTGAGTCTGAAAATGGCTTGCATAGAATTTGTCACCCAGGACATGAGGTGGATAACAGTATGCTGCTCAGAGAGTGCTGGGGTTTTTTCTGCTGATGGAGATCTTCAGTTGTTGTGCATCATATCAGCAAAATGCTCAGCTTGCTAAGGATGAGACCCATGGATTCTGCTTGTTCATTCACTCTCCATGCTGTGACTTGTTTTGCATTTAGTATCCTTCTCTGGGTAAAGCAACTGGCATTTATGTGTCACTAAATGGTAGCCATAAAGAAAATCAGCTATGCTTGTCTCTGCTGTCACCAGAGGGGAGCAATCCTAAAGGCAAAAGAAGATAGTGTGAATCATAAGAGGAAAATAAAATTCCCATCTCCTTCTGCACAGTCTCCAGGCATCATTTGTACTCCAGCACAATCACAGCCAGTGGGAAAACTCTAGATATTATTACCACTCTTGTTTTTATTAACAACAATCTGGAATTAGAGCTGCAAGTAGTATCTGTAAGTGCTATCTGAGAACAGATTACAGACATCATGATGGGACACTGGGGCAGATAAAGTGAGGATCATTTGAGGCATATCTCATGTCTCTTGCTGGGACAGGAAGGCTTGTTTTGATCTTTAATATCTTTCAGGTTCAGAAGCCAACAGGTTCATGTTGCTCAGAAGGCATTAAATAAAACTTTTCCTGTCCAACCAGGAGCTATGTAGTGTAAATTTTTTTGGAAAGTTACTGCAGAGCTAGCAGATGGCAGTGGAGAAGGTGAAAGTGGTACTGAAAGACTGGAGTTGTCACAAGCAGCAGTGAGAAAACAGCTAAAATGGTGGGTCAGTTAGGGGGAAATAAACTTGGACTAGTTGGTAGAGTCAGAAAAACATTAAGATCTGTGTGATCAGTGATTTTGAGCTCCTGTTTGTCCTGCACAGCCTTCCTGAAGGAGACTTGATTTTAATGAGGAAGCTTCCTGATGTTTACTGAAAACTGAGCTTATTAAATTAGTTCCGATTGGGTTTTATTAGAACTTCAAAGCAAAACATCTGCCACTGTTGGCTCCACCAGTAGTGAAGAGTTTTATAGGACAATAAAGCTACAAAAGCAATTAATATATGCACTAATGCAGAAGCTGTAAATATTTTCAGTCCAGTCAAAGTATCTTAAATAGCACTTACAGCATTGCTCTTGGTGTTACTCCAAGAAGACAATCATAATTAATGTGAATAGGTGTTAAAAGCATCAGTGCTTCTAGAAGCACTTGGAATTATGATGATTTGTTCTTCTACCCTGGCCTTAATTTTCTGCTTTTTTCACTAATTTGTGTAGCCTAATCCAGATTACCCAACCAATAAAACAGGAAATCTTGCAGGTAAAATGTAGGCTGGGGTGTCTCAATAGCTCAGCTCACTCCTTCCTGCTTCTTCTTCCTGTCTTCATTTCTCCAGGGGGAGGTGGGACTGGGGCTGGGGCTGATTTGCTGTGGAGCTGTGCCATGTCCTCACACAGCCCCCACCTCTGCTAAGCCAGACACCCAGCCCCAGGCAGAGCCAGCCCAAATCAGGTGAGCTGCAGGTGCCAGCACTTCTGTGCTTTCTGCCCCTCTGCCCTCACTGACTTCCAGGATTGTTTTGGAGGTGAGAAAAAAACCAAGTGTGGAGAGAGTTGGTGTTCTGGGGAGAAGATGTGGATCAGGAGATGAACCTGCTGAGACAGAGATGATGGGAGGAACTGGAATGGATGGACCTTGAAGTGATGGGGAAAATGGACTGTCAGGGAGGTTTGCTCAAAAAAAAATGGGAAACACTTGACTAATTATTTCTTTTTCCCACCTGGAATGCAGAAATATTCCAGTGGTGGGCACCATGAAATTTTACCAAGCACAGATAAATTTTTTGTGAGAAATGCGTAAATAGACTTATTTTTCTTCTGGTCTGAGTGTCTTTAGAAAGCAATCTTTTTTTGACAGATGTAGTAAACCAAATGTTTAAGCTCTTTGAGTACTTCACTTCAAACATTTATTTGAAAATCTCTTTCCTCTTTATCTTTGTGTTCAATTCAGCCTGTTCACACACTAACTGTAGTCTATTTTGTAAAGTGATGGACCTTATAAAAATGTGTTCCATGGTGTGTTGTGCATCCTGAATTTGGGATTGAACTGAAACTTAAACCATTTCAAGAAAAACTTGAGTGTTGTCTTGAAAGTTCATTAGTAAGAAAGATCAACTAGCAGAGATGAAGATAGACACATTGAAAAGGGACTGAAATCAATGAATGCTGAGACACCTGTGTTTGGGGGGAGGTTTCTTTTAGAAGCAGCTCTAATCAAGTGCTCTAATTTCAGAGTTGTCAATCTGAAGTGTTAAAAATTATCAGAGCCAAATTATCCTGGGTTCTTTTTCTATCTATTTTTAGGGATTACATTTGCAAGATTTTTTTCAAGTAGTAAGTATTAAATATGCTATATGTGAACAGAATTTTCTCTTCAAATCTCTGTTTCTACAGTGGGGTATTTTAAGAAAAATGGCAAATATTGTCAGATTCTAAAAGAATATAGCTAAAGTGTGGTAGTAGTACTGTGGTTAGTTTGAATTTTAAGAAAATTATTACTGACTAAAGCCAAACTATATGTTTCATCAATGCCAGCTGTTAATGTTGCAGAGGAATAGCTCTCAAAGAGATATATGCATGTACAGCCACATGCCCTGGAGAGCAGCTGTGTCACAGTAATGACCAACACACGTGCTGGGCCTGTGATGAACTCAACCTGCATTTAAATGGCAATAATTGCTACAGATTTATCATGGTAGAAAAGCAAGTCAGAAGCTGAAAGCTTGGTTGAACATACGACTATGTGAAGAAGTATGTGAATGAGGAAGACAGTCTTCTACACAGTTTGTCATTGTGATAAAGTCATCAGTTCAGAATTTAATAAAAATAAAATTAAGAAGACAAAAGCCATGCAAACAACAGTGGTTTTTTGATAGCTACACCATCATACAAGTTTGATATAGCTATCTAATCTGTCCCAGACATCATTTTATATTAAATGTCTCAGTAATGGAAGGTAATTTCCACATTTCCATTACTGCTATGAAGATCTAGTGCATAATCAATATGATGTAAAAGCAAACTAATTATTAATGACCATGTTAATGGAAAAAATAGCTAGAAAGATAGAGATTGCAGTTTTCCATTTATTTTGTGTGTTTAAATTCCCATGTACCATGTGGAGCATTCTTCAGAGTTCTTTAGAAAAAAAAGAATAAGAAAAATAAAATTACTTGAGACATGAATATGATTTAGGACACTTAACTTCAGTCATTCTTAACTCAAACCCAGTCTCATTTTTTAGAGTGAGGAAGAGGTTTTATTGTCTTATATCTGTGAGGCAGAAGAGTGTGGACATATAAGAAAGAACCCCCAAAACTCAGTCCTCCTGTCTTTCTGAAAAAAATTTTGGGAAGAAGTCATTATTGGAACCACAGCATTCCCTTAAACATCATTATCTTGCAAAGCTCAAAGACTAAGGAAAACGCTGACTAAATAGCTTTTTCAGAGCTAATCTGTCTCAGGAAGTTGTCTGGAGTGTCTTTTCCCCATGGAGTTTCCTCAGAACAGTTTTTTGTGTTAGTTGACACATGTCTGCTTAGGATTGAACTTGGAGAAGCATCAAAAGGTCTCTTGGAGCAGGAAGACCAGCAGTGGGAGAGACTGGGAGAGATGTACTGGCTGTCCATGCTGGCTTTCACCTTGAAATAACTTTCCTGTACAGCCCAGGATCTGACCATGGACAAAAGTAGCTTGTCTGGGAGGAATTTGCTTTTACCATTGCAGGCACAAGGAGGAGACAGTTTTCCATGTCTTTGCATAGAATCATAGAATGGTTTGGGTTGGAAGGGACCTTAAAGATCCCCTGCCATGGACTGGGGCACCTTCCACCAGAGCTGCTTCAAAGCCCTGTCCAGCCTGGCCTTGAACTCTTCCAGGGAGTGTTCCCGACTTTTCTGGACAAAAATCTGCAACCTTCTGATTCATTGCACTGTGTGCTAAAGGTAGCAAGAACTGCATTAGTTTCTGTATTTATCAGAACTAAAAATGGATTTTCTGCATTTTTTGGGCCTACTTGAAGTCATTCAGCTGTAGGTGTATCCTTAGTAAAATAACTGGGAGTTTAACCTCACCCTCAGACTAACAGCTTGCATGTGATAGACTCTTTCACTCCAAAGAAATCTTTTGAAAGAACTCATATATCTTACACAATTTTTTCATTGTGTTGCTATGGCAGGGGTTCTTTTACTACTTTATCTCAAAGATCTTGAGAAAGTTAGTTCTGGCTGCATCATGCTCAGTTCCTTGCCACAGGCGATATCCTGTGATAGCCTGAAATTCATGAATCTGTCATGCACCAGCCTAACACATCCAAGTATCATGGGAGTTCCAAGTCTGTGTGTGGGATAAAGAGCAGATCCAGCATGGGATTGTGTCATTATACGTTTGTGTTGCAAGAGCTCACACTAATAACGTACAGGTATCTTAACACAAGGCTGTGTGAAAAGCAAAAACAGTTCTTGAAACTTTATTAAATTAAAAAAAAAATCCCCTCTTTTCACAAACTTACAGAACATATTAGTCACCTTGCTGTAGAGCCTATTAATCTTTTATATTGTGATTGTAAAATCAGCTCCCTCCTTGAACCAAAGCTGAAATCCTTCTCACAGGTGAAAAAGCATTATCTTTAACAATATGAGAAAAATTCATTTTGTATTGCCATCTGCTTCTGGGATGTGAAGGGGAAGGGGGTTGATGCTGTACAGCCTCTGCCTTTGTGGTTTAGTTAATCCTGCTGTGATAAAGTCCCACATCTGTGGTGACTGTCAGCAATTCCTCTGCAACAATGCACATTGAAAAGCAAGTGAACAAAGGAATTACAAAGCCAGAAGGAAAATGAAAATGCAGAAATTTCAGTTGTAATATTGCATGTCAGGTTCAGGAGAAAATGAAACCTTCTCTGTTCTCGTGCCCACTGCTGATTTTCTACCTTCTGGTGGCTTACATGGGAAACCATCCAGTACTGTGTGGAAAAATGGGAGTTTTCCTCATTTCTATGTCATGGGCTTTTGTCATGACCCCTGGCTTGTCACTCAGGCCCTCTTGCTGAGGAAGATGGTTAATTGCCTTTAACCAGAATGAGATTTCAACAGCAGATTTGTGTTACAGGCTTCTTTATCCAGCAAATAACAAGCCTGTATATCCATCCTTAACCAGGATGGTATGAGATGCAACTGCCCAGCTGCTGCCAGGAGAGAGATATAGCACAAGTTCCTGTTATGTGCACTTTAACACATCTCTGTACATTATATATCTGGATCTCTCATATATATATATACATATATATGCCAATAAAAAAATTGTATTCTCTTCTTCCATAAAATCTGAACTGATTTCTGAGACTGTAATACTTCATTTTGACTGTCATGAGAGATGCTTGGTACTGAGGTTTGAAAAGTCAGAAGCTTCATTCTTCTCAAGGCAAGCAGATGGCATTGTGGTCAAAGACAGGGCAAGATCTTGTGTCAAAAAAGCTGAATTTTTATGCCATTACTTGAAGGTGCTGATCTTTAGCCTTCCTGAAAACTGCCACACAAACTGAGAAGAAAAGATCATGAGCATTTATTTTAGAAAGCTCTTTGTATGAAACACCAGACTTGGCTGGCCCAGATGCAATCTTAAATAGGGTCAGTGCCATATCTCTTAGAAAATATTTGACCTACTTCAGTGAGAGTTTAAAGAATTCAGAGGTAGGAACACATTAAAGAAAAAGGGTTTTCCCTGCTGCACTGAGTGAAAGGGTCTAACGTCATGGAGTAGCTAAGAATAGATGATTGCATTGTTCCCACTGGTCTTATCTTGGAAACCACATATGCCTGCAGCGGGAGATCTGTGACCTTTGCTAAACTTTGTAATTCTCTCTTAAATGTAGCCTGAGACTAGCTACTACTCTGTCATGTTTGTTAATATTGCACTCAATTCCCATCAAAAAACTAAGTCTGTGTCAATAAAAAATATGTTTTTAACAGATGACAGAATCCTTGTGTTGACTCTTGTAAAGGTTAAAAATGCAGTCTTTGATAATCCAAGGACACTAAACTAAAAGTAAATGTGAATGTTTGGATGAGTGTTGGCTTTGCACTCTCTGCCAGGTTTGTGTGCCCAGCACTGCAGATGTGCTTGCCAGTAAGTCTAGGCTGGGAGATGGTGCCTGCAGAAGGAGATACTTTTGCCTAAACTGCAAAGCATCTGAGCTTTTTGGGAGTGCTGTGCCTCCTCTGGGAAGAGAGGGAGCTGGGAAGTATCCCTAAGTGCTGCTTGTCCTCATGGGTTTCAGCCTCGTGGCAGAAAACCTTCAGTGCCTTATAGTTTCTAATGGTCATGCTGACTGTGGGATAAAGTCTGAAGTGTCTCTACCTGGAGATCAGGCACAGCTGGGCACTCTGTGCCTGGAAAAGGAGATTCCATATGACTGGCCCTTTAAAATTATATAGTGTGGCTCCTGGATAACATGAAACAAGAAATAAAATAAAAATGAAATAGCAATACATATTGTTAAATTGACACTAGAGTTGACTCAGGGTAGAATTCACAACTGAGGGCTGTGATTTAAACATCTTTGTGCTGTGCTCTCTCTGCTCAAGAGACTGTTTCTACCTTAACCAGAAAAAACAAACCCAAAACCAAAAACTGAATGGTATTATTTGTTTCTTTCACTTAAAGCACCTTTCTTAATCTATTTTAACCAGTTGCTGCCAGTTATTGTCCCTCTGTAAGGATTGTGAAAGGCAATAAATATCTGCCACGCAGACAGTCAACTCAGCCATGGCTACTGATTTATTTTAAACAACTGCTTTGATTTTTTCCTCCAAGATTTACTCTGTAGTAGGAGGTGACACTGTTGTCTTGTGCCATTAATGTTCTTCTCTTCCAGTGACACAGCCTGTTAATTAGAGAAAGGAGATAAATTCAGAGACAGGTGGAAATCAATAGATCTTGATTTTAAAAGATTATTTTCTTTGTTTAAGGCTTAAGCACCTTTATTTCAGTACAAAAATAAAAAGAAGTGTGTTTTTTATAATGTTTGGTAGCCAACTATCAATACTACTAATGTTCCAGTAGTGTTTAAACCATCTGACCTCTCTATGCCTCTTGGTCATATTATTTTTTTAGATTCTTTTTCTGACTTAGAGATTTTTGCATGTTGCTTTACATTCTTTCACTTTTCATCACAGTGATTATTTTTCTAAAGCTGCCTGGTTTTTTTTTTCCTCTTTCCTCAGATTTTTGAGAAGTGCAGCAACAAATAGTTTGATTCGACTCCAGTAGAAAACATGAAATTCTTCTGCAAGGTGCTTGAGGGTGCCTAGCTGTGTCAGAACCGAGGAATGTTATTTACTGCTCAGTGATCCTTTAGGGCAAGGGAAGATCTGTCCCTTTATACCAGAGCACTCGTGTGGGAGCTGTGATGGTGGGAGGAAATACAGCAGCAGTGATCCAGAAATCATTGCTGCCCTGACTTATTCCTCCTTTTGGTTTGCCTCAGAGCCAGAATTAGCCAGAATTGGTCAGAGCACAGAAAAGGGTGGTTGCCAGTGGGAGAAGCACAGAGAGAAGGATTTTTGACCTTCTGTGAAGACTTGGTTGTGCGGATGATTTTCTTGGTGGACTGTGGCACATTTGACTCTGACAAGTTTAGTGTGCACACCGAGGCTCTCCAGGCAGGCTGTGGGCAGCTGAAGGAGTGCACAGCAATTCTTTGCTGGCTGATGCACACGGCAGACACCTGTTTAATGAGCTGGCAGGCTGAGCATTAATATGCTTGCCACAGTGCTCCTGTTGGCCAGGCACTCATCAATCAGGCGGGGAGGGCTCATCTCCATCGCTCCCTGGAACAGCCTGGCCCTGCTGCCCCCATCTTCTGATTGCCTGGTTTTTTAATTAGGGTCTCATACTTTTTGGTGTCAATACTTCTTCCCTCTTGAATACTAGCACTGCTAGCTAATTAGCTACTGTTTTTCTGTCTTTGTTTTCACCTTTCTGGTCGTGCATGGTTTTAATTCTTGGGTGTTCTCACCATGAGGACGGACATACTACCACCTCCCAACACTTTTGTAGGAACACAGAACCAGGGTTATGCAGCTGTTCTGCACCAAGCTGGGTCTTGGTTCACAAGTAGCTGAGTCCTTCAGTCAAGGGCAATCAGAGCCATGAGGAAAAAAGGGAAAACTGGACACTTATATACTAGAATGGGTAAATTTCTGAAAAATCTTATACTGGCCCTCCAGGCTGCAACAGATTTTGGATAACTGAAAGAGAGTAGCTTTACTACTCTAAGGGTGGAGAGGCACTCAAAACAGGTTGCCCAGAAAAGCTGCAGATTCCCCATCCCTGGAAGTGTTCAAGGCCAGACTGGATGGGGTTCTGAGCAACCTGGCCTAGCAGAAAGTGTCCCTACCCATGGCAGGGGATTGGAACTGGATGCTCTTTAAAGTGCCTTTTAACCCAAGCTATTCTAAGATTCTATGACTCTATAATTCTGTGATTTTACATTACAGTCTACATCTCTGTAGAGCTGGGATTTTCTAACACTATTGGACGTGGAGAAGACAATATCTGGTCAGTGAACTCTAATTTATTTTAATCTTTTGTGTGTGCACACTGCTTTATGGTCCATTCTTGCCACGATCAATTTGCTGATTTGCTAATAGACTGTTTTTAGGGTTGTATCTGTATACCTTGTGATCCATTTGAGCTATTTCTGTTCACTCAGAGCTCTTTGAAATTGGACCTTACAGACTTAGGGATTGGTTTCCGGTTAAAAAGGTAATGTTCAACTTGCTCCTTTCTCCTATACCATCTGTCTCCTTGACAGCAATCTAAAATGCTCTTTGTGTTACACTTGGAGTAAATACTATGGATCTGATAGCTGTGTGCATAAATCCCTGCTGCTTTGCTGACTTGGATTTATGCTTGGAGTTAGTGTATTGATTGCCTGAGATGACATCTGATCTGTTCTTTGATATTATACTGTAAAAAACAAATAGAATTTGTCTCCAGCTGAAGAATGATCTCTGAATCTCTGCCTCCCTCCTCTTCCTCTCTGTGTTTTTGGTTCAACATGTATTAGGTAGGAATAGGCTCACCATTAGCAACCATACCAATATGATGCCTGGCAAAACAGCAGGTCCAATTGCTCCCTTATCTTCTTTTTCTTTTATTTTTTTTTAATTTACTTTCATTCTGATCTCTGGACCTTGATGTGACCAGTAACTCAGTGCCTGATTCTTGGCTGTTCCTATGGCTATTTTAGTGTAGAAAGCTACGCCCAGTGTACATTAATCAAACAGGAACAGAGTCCACACTATTATATAATGGTTTGGATTGGAAGGGACTTCAAAAGTCAGGTAATTCCACCCCCCCTGCCATGGGCAGGGATAACTTCCATACCCATGGTATGGAGATGGGAATTAAGGTTGCTACAGTGCTGTCAGAGGGGGACTCTTGGCTTCCAGAGTGCAGCCTGTATCAGCTCCAAAGCAGGAGCTCCAATGCCAAGGAACACCATTTTCACAGAGGGAAACAGATGTCTCAATACCTGTAATCGTATTTCTGCATGTCAGAATTGGAAACCAAATTTTGTGCCTTTAAACGAGTCTGGTGAGTTGGCAAAAGATTTAGAGCTATCACATTGAGCTAAAATTCAAACTTTCTCATTGCTGCCCTGAGTCAACAAGTCTTAACAGGTGTGGAGGACCCAGAGCTGTAAAATGGGAAGTGGAGTTTCTATATAACAGACTAGAGACGTGATGATATAAAATACATCGAGACTGCACTGTTTTTCCAAAGGAGTGAGAAGGATGCACTTAAACATTGAAGTTCTTGCTGACTTTCCTGTTTATGCCCTGGTCTGACACCACACACATCTGGGGCTGTGTAAGGAGCTCCCTGCAGGAAAGCAGGAACCTCTCTGTAGACAGAGACCTTCTACGAAACTGATCAAAGTGTGATAATTCACCTTTTGGGTAATTTGGGACTGTCTCACAGGTCCTGCTTGGGTGCAGAGAGGCAGCTGGACATACATGCCTGTATGTAGATGTGTCAAGGTAATTTGACCTTCCATTAATGAAATCCCTACATACTCCTGGAGGCAGAATGTAGGCATTAACCAGGGCTTGGTGGAGCTGCCCTGAGACTGTTGAACAGAGTTTATGATCTCTGTGTTGGACTTTGTGAAATTGAGACTTTTTGGTTTGTGGAGAATAGGACAAAAGACAGTCGAAGACTGGACAAATGCAGATTAAACCAGACTTTTCTAACAGGGAAGATACATTCTGAAAGGGGTGAAAAAGGCTATTGCTATGTGGTGCACCCTGCAAAAGCATTCACAGATGGGATATTTTGATGAAGCAGCTGTCCTGTCCAAATGTAGCTGAAGCAGTTGGTTAGTTCCCACTGAGACCAGAGACACACTTGGCAGGATTCTAACAAAATGTGAATGTATTGTGAATGTATCTGCCAGCCAGCCATTTGAACTGTCACCGTTCTTTGCTACAGGCTGCAGCACAGCAAGGGCAGGGCCACGGGCACTGAATTTCAAGGCATTTGTCAGAGCTGTCGTCTTGGTGCTGTCTCAGAGCAGAATGCAGCCAGCAGCCAAGTTTTGTTCAAAGGGAACATCCAACTGCATTAGTGTCAGCCTCTCTGCAGCATTGCAGGCTGGCTGTGCCTGTCTCTGGGTCATTCACTCTCTGAGGAGAAGACTTGCTCACAGGGGAGCAGGAGAACCTGATGATTCCTATTTATTTGGTTTTTTTTATATAAAGTTTTAAGCAACTTGTAAGTCGGGAAGTTGTGCTTTCTGAGCAGCAGTGATTTGCAGGAGAGAAGCAGCACAGTGTCAGACAGACTTCACTGGCTTGTGCTGTATAGCTATTAAAAGACTGGATCACAGCAGGAACTTGGGCATGGTGAACGGATGCATCTTGGAGGGGTGGAGGGGACTGTGCATCCCTAAAATAGGCACAGCATTTGATGCAGCTTTTCATGACACCCAAATTAGAATAGTGGTGGGTGTGTGCCTGACAGGTTGTCCCTGCTGAAGATGTTACTGTACCACCGTCATCCACAAAGACTGAAAATAGGTAGAAAACCTGGAGATAATTGTGTTTTTAAGAGATGGCTGGAATGGCTTGAAGCCTAGGAGAAGACCACTCAGGTCAGGTGGTGCTGTGTGCTGCAGCCAGATTTGCTGGCACTTCCAACGGGGGATTCCTCTGTTGAGATTTTACAGAAGTCCACGTAGATGTGTCTCCTGCTGAAGTCCATTGTGTACCCTAATCCATGCTCCATCCTGCAGTGCTCTACAAGGAATTTCAACATTTAGTTTTGCTATGAACAGTTCCCACTGTTCCCAGAAATGAGGCTAACCTTGATGCATAAATCCATGCTCATTTTATCTGAGCTCTCTCAAGCAGCAATGATGCATGGCACCATAGCATTTTTTGAGTGCTTACCAAGAAAGATTGTAATAATGATGCTGACTGCTGCTCAGACAGGTAAAGAAAGCATGTTTTGTTGCTATTATTGTAGATATTGCTTCAAAGGTAGGATGTCTAGGGTGAAGTAAATGTGGGCAGAAGAGCAGAGGTTTTGCAAAGATTGAGCAGTTGAATTTTGATAGAATAATAGCTTACCTTTTCTAAAAATGAGACTTATACATATGTATTAGGATTGAAGAATCCATTTGTTGGAATTATAATCAGGAAACTGAAATTACTGCAATACTAAGGCTAACATATCTTCAGCAGTTACTAGTGCCAATATAACTAGCCTCTTCTTTATTGAATGTTTGAATATAATTAAACAACAGCATACTGCAAACTTAATGGTGAATTTATCATTGAAGAAACTTTCATTTCCTTGAAGGACAAGAGCAGAGATAGGTAAAATAAGAAATATATAAGTCCTCTGAGGTTATGGGAGTGTATTAATCTGTATATTGCTTACCATACCTCCTTTTCTGAAACAACAGCACCAGAAGGTTGTTTTCATTTCTGTCCCTAAACACAGTGAGCATCATTAAATAGTTCAATGCAATTAATAAAGAAGGTAGCTTTATCTTAATCATTCTGTATCTTCGCAAACAGTCCTTGCAGTGTCATATGAATTGCCAGTACAGTATGGAATGAAAACCAATAGGCACAAAACATCAACAGTTAGGTCATGCAGCTGCTGAGATAGAAGTAGTAGTATACGAAAAATAAAAGCCTGTTTTCAATTTTAAAAGAGCCTAGCAAATTCCTTTTGTGAGTTTGTTGCTGATGCACAGGAGACACATCTCTGAAGGTCAAAATACTGTGACCTTCAGGGTGTCTATTCAGAAACATAAACATATTTATTTTTAAATGAAACATGGATCTTTGACACAAAGTTGTCAAGTGAGCTGTGTGTTTGGATTGGATTTTCAATCGAATCAGGTTGAGTTTACAATATAACAATGTTTATCAAGTGTGTGTTTCCATGAAAGGTCTTGTGTTTTTAATGAAGAGGATAGATAGGTGTACACTTCCAGAAAGCTCCCTGTGGTGAAACAGAATGGGATGTCATGAGAATGATTCAGGATGAAAAAGAAAGGCAAGCTCAGATTTGTGGGAATAAAAGTTTGGGGAAGAAGATAAAGAGGTGATGTAGGCACAAGGAAGCCCATAAAAGTCATTAAAGAGTTTGGATGCCAAATATTAAGCTTTGGGCAGGAGAGATTATTCTTGCCTAAATGATTATTCCAAAGCTAATTAGCTGAGATGTAAAACCCCAGAAAGAAGCAAAGTCTGCAGTAGCTGCAGTGATGGAGAACACCTGGACAAATGCTTAAGATGGAAGGTCCATGTTGCCAGATACTGCAAAATAATCAGAAAATTTCTGATTGCCTCAGACAATCACACATCTCAGACACTTGGAAAGCTCTCTGAATATGCCTCAGACACTTGGAAAGCAACACAGAGGATATTCCACCATGGTTGTGGAAGAAAAAGGGTAAAAAACAGACATTATTTGGGAAGAAAAGACCATTAATATACGAATGTAAATTTCATGCACAGAAATCTCTTTGATCCTAATCAATAACTATTTTACCCAATTCCTATCGGAGCTGCAATGCACATCGTAGATGGAGATGTCAAGTAATAATGAAAGAAGGTTGGAAAAAATAATTGCAAGACACATTTTAAATTTTTTTGAATGCAGTCTTGTTGAGATTTCTACTGAAAATTGTATTTGATTTCTCTGATCTTGCCACACAAGGCTGTAAATTAATCTGCCAGACATGAATTAAAAATTTACTTCTTGTTAGATTTGGCTGCTGAACGGTCCCATGGAGATGTTACAGCAAAATTGGGCTTGAGTTTTTGAGAGCTGGCAGGTTTGGGAGACAGAAACGAATGCTGAGGGATTGCTTGTCATCAAAGGAAAGCCCAAACACGTTAAAGGGGTGAAAGGAGGGCAGATCCTGGAGGGACGTGACCAGTGGTGATGTCTACAAGAAGACACAGGAGTTAGAACACAAAACAGCTGAATGATGGCCCAGTGCAGTGGCTGAAGGAATTGTCACAAGAGGGAAATAAGACCCATTCACCAGCAAATGGACCCCTCAAGATGATGGTCAATGGCACCAGAAGGAACCAGACCGCAAGGGCGCTGCTGCTTTGCTAAATAAAACAGTTTAGGCATCGATCTCCAGCCCAGAGGTCAAATGCCAAGGGGTTGCTCCTCCTTCCCTCAGCTCACAGTGCCTTCAGGGAATGGTCCCTGGCAAGTGCTTGTCCTAAAGCTGCCTGGAAAGCTGCTAATTGGCATTCTAAGTACACCACTGTAAGCTTGTGCTAACAATTCAAAGCGAAGAATTACAGTTAACATTTAAGTCCATATTTTTATGTCCTAACACATCTCACCCAATGAAACAGGACATTGAGGACATTAAAAATGCGAAATGGGCTGTGCCATCAAAATTTGAATGTAGGAAGAAGGGCTCATATATTCAAAGTGGGGAGGGGGTGAAGAGCATGTTCCTGCTGTACCTGGGAGACAGGCATGAATACAACACACATTGAATTAGGAGAAGAGAATTAGGCTGAAAATGAGCCAGTCAGAAACCCTGGAGTGATGGGGTCAAGAGGGCAAGCCAAAGAGATAGAGATCAAGGACAGGGGAGACAGCTCTGAGTCAGCAGCACTGGAAGGAAATCAAGTGAATTTCTCTGTTATGGCCTGGGGTCCTTTTATATCATTTCTCTGCAGTGCTGGCAGCAGCAATATTTGCTGTAGCAGATGTGGATTTAATTAATGTGCAGCATATTTCTTTCTCTGGGTCACTCTGAAACCTCAAATGGAGGGCAAGAGTGTGTATGGGGAATTGCTTGCAAATTCAGATGGGGTAGGATCAGTCCTGGAAGTCATGGGGTGAGGAAGCAGAGACCGGGGCCTCTCACCCTCATCCCTCTGCTGAGGTCAGGAGTAGGGGTGAGATATGGTTGTTTTTTTCTGAAATTGGAGCTCTGGACACCGTGGCCAGCACAGTCCTGAGGGACTTTTACAGCAGCTCATTAACCTCCAGACTGTCACATTTGCATGGCTGTGTAGGTCACTACAGAATTTATTTCCCCCTCAGTTTTCCTGAACCCACAGAAGTCCACTTCCTCAGGAGGTGTTTTCCTAGAGAGTGCTCTGTGATGGCAAAGAGATCTCACAGAAACTGATTGAAGGGATGGTGTCAGCAGGAAAAGTCTGCTTTTTTTCCTGCACATCTCCCCCTTGCCTC
Organism: Alethe castanea; assembly: GCA_024734035.1. Taxonomy (NCBI): domain Eukaryota; kingdom Metazoa; phylum Chordata; class Aves; order Passeriformes; family Muscicapidae; genus Alethe; species Alethe castanea. Next base: position 143,065,084 of record JANRGV010000001.1, on the reverse strand, counting down.
TTGCACACATTTTGACAAAGCTGCCACAAGTGGCATCTAAAAATATGATTTCAAAAAATACTGAAAAGTTATTTCCCTGAGAGAAATACTAAAACTTGTCTTTGTCAAATTTTGTGGGAGTAAAACGTAAACTTTTAAAACTATATGAAAATTCTTATTTTGACAGATAGACATCTGTCTCTTAAATGGGGTTGCAAAAAATTTTAATGGAAAAATTGACTCTGTAGGAAAGGTTGGAGTGCACAGTGAGATTGGAATAAGGATTTCTATTTGAATGCCATTCCTGTGGGGTCAGTGTCTGATCTCCATTGCAGAGAAACTCTGGGGGCAATTCCATATCAGAAAGGCTGAAGCAGAGGTAGTTGGGCTTTCTGTAATGGGGGTGAACCTTTCAAACGTTTTTGGCTGATGCAAGATTGATGGAGTGTGGTCAGTTCATGTGTCACCAAATGGAAAATGGCAGCAGCACTGCAGAATTGCTAAACAGGCTGAGAATAAACTGGTGAAGTGATACCAATAGTTGGAAACATTGGTAAAGAGGGAACAATTCAGGATGAAAACCTAAGTGAGTCTGTAGTGGAGGTATCAGTGGAGATCCCTCTGATTCCTCTGCTTGTTACTGTCTGCATTCTTGACTTCATTTTGCAGCTCACATTCCCTGCTGAGCCTGTTTCTGCTTCAAAACCCTTCCCTGATGACACCAGACTTTGGCCAGGACCTATAGATGTGCCTGCTAGCCCAGATCTGTGGGTTCATAGTCTGATGTGGTGGAAAGGAAGCTTTGCAAAGTCCATTTCCAAACTCCCATGTGAGGCTCCAAAAAGTGATTACCTTCCATTGCCACTAACTTCATAAGGCACATTCTGCTGTAGGTGGTTGGCATAGAAATTAGTTGGACTGAATTTGGTTGGCTGATTTATAATAGGAGAAGACAATAAAGTATTTTGGCTCCAGGTATGGGGTCATTAGTTTTTTTAATTCCCAAGGCAATGCAGAGCTGTCTCTGATAACTGATTTCTTGCTCCCTCTTTCTTTCTCTTGAGAAATATCTCATTTGTTAAGTGCTGCCCCACTCTTGAAGCTCAGCCAGGTAGCAACAGAGAGATTGAATTGAAGTGTTCACATTAAAAGAAAGTACTCAGAGCTAAAAGCACTGCCAAGGGTTTGTTCAAACTCTGTTTCAGGAGGTTGATTTCTCATGGAGAATGGGTTGTCCCCAATTCAGAAATCAAACATGAAGCAACATTTATGAAACCCAAAAATGTGTAGTGTCAGAACAGAGAAAGTCAGTCCTACTTCATAGCTAGAAATGAACGGTGTTCATTAGTAAAGACTTTGGGGACATGGTTTAATGCTGGTCTTGGCAGTTCTGCATCAACAGTTGGACTCAATGATCTTAAAGGTCTTTTCCAACCTAAATTATTCTATGATCCTAAAAGTAATTTTTATAATGAGGTCATTAATTTATATTATAGTTCTGATATGGAAACTCCTCTCTGAGGTTGGAAAATATTTTATATAAAAAGAGAGGATTAATTAGTATTACTTACCAAGATAGACAGCCTTCCAGGCACAGAATTCCTTTCAAAAAAGTGACTAAACATAAATTTGTGCCAAAGGGCTTCCTGCTGAGCTGTGAAGTTACAAGTGGGTAGATGGATTGGAATGGGACACTGGACTCAACATAAAGATGGGGCTTTTTTATGGCTCAGCAAGGACCCTTAAGGATGTCCTCAGGGCATTACCCACACCCTGAGAAAGGGGTCCAGTCTTCCTATCACTTGTAATAACACTAAAGTGACCAGCAATGCACTGTGCAACCTGCTTGTCTTTGACAAGGCAAAGGTGCTTTGTCCTCACTGGCAAAAGTGCTGTAAGTCCTGGAGGATCAGCTCAGAGAAGGTGCCACAGAGCAAAAAGGGCCGTGCCTTTTTATTCCAAAAGGCCTCTTTACCCAACCAGTTGGCTTAAGTTCAAATACACCTTCAGTGTTCCATCCTCTCTTGTGAATGGTTCATTCAGAACTAGTTTTTTTTCAGTAGGTGCATCAGCCCTGTTTTTTTCACTCCATGTGTTGAGTATCAACCATTCACTAGACCCTCATGGTCAAACTGTGCAAGATCAAAGGTTCCACTGGCCCTAATTTTGAAGTGGATATCCAAGGGACAATAAAAAGGAGTGAGTATCCTCGTGAAGTTCTTCCCTGAGGTTTCTCTCCCACTTCCTACTACTTTCCACTTTTGAGACTTCCTGAGTCATAATTTGTTGCTGTGCATCCTCAGTGCATTTCTCTTCAATGGGCTTACCTCACTTTGACACCATGCAGACTTGTGGACTCAAAATTACTCACTCTTTTCTGCAGTGCCTAGTGCCCCTGTTCAGTCCTAATTCAACACTATCCACCAAAAAAAACCCACCAAAAAAAAAAAACTCCCCAAAAACCAAAACAAAAACAAAAAAACCAAAACAAACAAACAAACAAACAAACAACAAAAAAAAACTAAGTCCTCAAACAAACTCCTCCCAGAAAGCTACAAACCAAAACCCCAAACCCACAGGCAAAGTAAAACAACACAATCGAACTGAAATCTATAAAAACCTGGATTGTTGCAACCCAGGAGGGATTTTCATGGAAAAAGAAATCTTTAGAGCTGTAGGTGTTTTAAATCAACACCTTGCAACTTCAGGAGTTGTCTACCTAAGGGGTAGGAAGTGATATATTACAAAATGTCTATTGATGCAGTGTTCCCATCCCCTGCTTTGTTTCTTGGAAGTGGAGGGCAAATGGTGGCCAGGCTGGTGGTGAGAAAGAAGAGGGATGTTCCCTTAGCTCTCCCCATTCAGTTGTTTTAGAAAATAGTAAAGAGTAAGTAGAAACAAATCTTTTCCATCACAGAGAGAGTCTGGAGGAGGCTCCAGCACCACTCAGCTGCAAGCCAAGAAAGCAAGGGCTGGTGAAGCTTTGTATTTTCCATTCTCAGTGTCCTACATGGCCAGAGATACCCAGGAAGATGGGATAAAATTTCTTCATTGATAAGGAACTGTGGCAGTAGCAGATTAATTTTTTGTGGGATCAGATGGAATTAAACCTTTCTGTCAAGTTTTACCAATTTGACACTTCCTTAGCAAAGTTTTAGGCAGGTCTGTGCTAATTTCCCATATATATTTGACTGGGAATGTTTGAATTTTTCTGACACATATAGAGCATTACAAAAAAATTCCCAACAAATATTATGAGTGAGAAGAAGGTAGTGGTAACATCTGATCGACTCCATGGCTTTTTGACTGAAGAACTTGATCCAGTGGAAGAGTTTTTTATCTTGGTGAGCCCTCAAGAAAAGTATCAAGTAAGCAAACGGGCTGAAACAAAATCAGCATCTCCAAAATCCTTCTCCATTTTATTTCAAAAATTTTCCAATATTATAGCATTCTTGACATTTTTTAAATAGTTGCTTAACTTTTACTCTCTTGAGACCTCTTCTATTGCTTCTCACCATATTTCTAAATTCAAGCCTCTGGTATTTGGGATCCTGTGGTACTATTCCAAAACAAAAGCATCACTTCATTAGCATGGAGATGTCTTCCTCCTGCTTTGCACCTTTTCCAGCCTTACCATCTCTTCCATACTGTGTTGTCAGCCTGTGTGTCTCTGGGGTTTTTTGTACGTTTTAAATTGATCAAACTTCCTGAGTTTTTGTTGTCACATCACAGGATGACATGAAATGCTCAAGAGACCAGCAAAGGCAGAATGAAACCTTCATTTGGTTGCTGTTCCTTACTGAGCTGCCTGGTCCCCTGAGCTGGAGTGCCACCAGTGTGGAACAGTGACTTTTCCTTTGTGGACTCTGTAAGGGACCAACTATATCAGCTAAATGTTCAAAGGTCCATGGAGCCTGATGGGATGTGCCCCAGAGTTTTGAGGGAGCTACCAAATGTTGTGGCAGGAGCCATCTCTTTCATCTACGAAAGATCTTGGGAGTCTGGAGAGCCCCTGTTGACTGGACACTTGTCAGGACTATTCCAATCTAAAAAAAGGCATGAGGAAAGACCCAGGGAACTACACATGGGCTTTTCTAACCTCAGTTCCTGTAAAAAATTATAGAGATGATGCTACTGAGTACAGTTGAAAGGCATTTAAAGAATAATATAGTTATCAGGCACAGTCAACATGGGTTCATAAAAGGAAACTTCTTTTAAAATAATTTGATATCTTTCTATGTTAGAGTCACCCTCCAAGTGTTTGAAGGGAGGGTGGTGTTTTTGGGTTTCAGTGAAGCTATTGATACTGTCACTCACAGCATCCTTGTGGATGAGTTGTCCAGCTGTGGGATGAGTGGGTTCATGGTGGATTGGCTGAAGGGCAGAGCTCAGAGGGTTGTAGTGGCTGTGGCTACCTCTGGCTGGTGGCTGGACACAAGAGATGGCTCTCTGAGTTCAAGCCTAGGTCCAGTCTTGTTCAATATCTCTATCAATGATCTGAATGCAGGAGCTGGGTGTGCCATTTGCAAGTTTGTCTGCTCTCCTCAATTGCATATAAAGGAATAAAGTACATGATAGTTAAGTGGCTGAGACTGGTGATACTTCAAATCTCCAGGAAGCTGGTGAATCATATGTTGCTCTGTTCTGACCTCAGAGGTGTCTACTACATTGAATAAAGCAGTACTTCAACTGTGCCAACACCTGGTTGTTGATCTGAAGTCAACACTTCCTACCATTTTACTCGAACACTTACAAAGTAAATTTGAATTTGAATTACTTTCTTTCCGATCTGCTTTGCTTCATTGAATTGCTAACGATGACATAGCTGTTTGTAAAAAGTATCTCGTGGAGGTGTTGCTTGACTCTTTATATTTTCAAACTAGTGGTGTGTGAACCATAGCTCTGTATTCAGTGCACTCTCAGGAACAGGCTCTGGAAGATTTTTGTCAGCCTTTATAGTGAGCAAAAGGTACTGAGGGTGAATTCAAGGAGAGCTAAGGGGACCACCACATATCTGAAGGTTGGGTTACAGCTGTGGGGCTGGGATTCTTAGAGATCTGTTTCTTGATCATTTTTAAATGCAACACACCTTGAGTAAGCCAAATAGTTTGGAATGTGCCTTTAACTCTGTGAAAGAACAATGAAGACTCTGTGCAAAAAAAAAAAAAAAGCTGGAGTCTTTGAAAAAAAAATTAATATAGCTTCTCACCTTCTCTGGCAAAGACATCAAGGCAAACTTCTATTTCTGACATCTGTATTTACTGAAGAGTAGTGTGAAGCAGTAATTCTTGAATTGAGAGGTTTATGTATTTTTCTTTATTTTTCTTTTCCTTGGTTTTCTAGAAGATATCAAATACTCTCTCAGTTTGCTAAGCCCATCATGCAGGGCTTAGCCCAGGAACTAATTTGCCTATCAGTCACTCAGCCAGCTCTATATTTGTGTTTTCAATGGAGACTTGATTGCATAGACTCAGTGTGGGGTAGATGGTGTCTGGCTCTCAGTGATATACTTGGAAGGATTCTGTATGTGAAAGTATATTCAGTGGGTGATGAAGTGAAAAAGCATGATTTAATTCCATCCTTGTTTGATTCAATGTTTGAATAAAATGGTAGGAAGTGTTGACTGCAGATCAACATGAGCTTTGCAGGCCTGGAAAATTCCATGGGGAGAGCATCCATTCTTTTGTCCTACTCTGTTTGGGCATAGAAGGACTTTATTACAACAGTAACTGTGGTTTTATGTTAAAAAAGCCCCACGGCTTATTTTCCTCCTCTAGCAATCAATGCTCAAAATTATTTTAGAGGAGAAAGTGTGGCACTGGGATTTGGCATCCAGGGTTTATTGCCTAACCAGAAACAAGAGACCTTGTTAGCTTTTCCCTGAAAAAACCCTTCATCTCCTGTTGAATGCCTATGAAAGTTTAGACCGAACCAGTGTACCTGAAAATGGCAGGGTTTGGACATAGTTGGTACTAAAACAAGATAGTGTGTTATACCACTGTACATTCCTTTGCTTTTAACATAATTCTGGATATTTTTGGATTATTTTTTTCTTTTTTGTTCCATTCTTTTGTTTTTCAAACGACTAAAAGGGAATTCTCCAGAGAGCCAACCTCACTTACTTCACATGACTCCTATTTATCAAGAAATCCAGGTGTTTTTCTATGTCCTGCAAAATAGAAATTTTCCTTGGAGGGAAAGTCTTCAAGGTTAATTGGAAAAGCATAAAGTGAGACAGTAGCCCATGTGACATAGACTGGTTAGAAAGAAGACTGTCATGGCAAAGTGGATTACTCTTGGGTTTACTGTGGCTTAGGGAGGAAAAAAGTTGAGAAGATGTGAAGCTTCTGATCCGTGAACAGCAGGGCTGTAAAGGGTCATCACACATATTTAACCCAACCCTTTCCAAAGGGCAGATGGCAGAATTGTCCACCATATTTGTTTTAGAGTCTGTTTTCCAGCAATTCTCCAAGTCTTATTTTAGGATTCAGGTGTTATTAAATCCTATGCTTTTTTTTTTCTAAACCATGCAATGTTTCTGAAGTGCTTGTTGGAAAATGAGGTATTTGATAAGGAAAATAATAAGGTACCCCTGCACATTTCTGGAAGTTTCCTTGAAGGCAGCAACTCTATGCCAAGATGAGAAAACAACATTTGAAAATGTTAATAATTCTAAGTGCACAAAGTGACGTAAAAGATTAATGTCCAAACTGGTTTTTCTCCTCCAAAAGGAGGACAGCTAAGGGGTTACTGAGACAGAAAATAAGCCCATGGCAGGCCAGGAAAATGGCCTTTGAAATCTCACGCCAAGCAGGCAATGAACATGGCAGGACTGCATTCATCAAGAGCAGGAAAAGGTTGTTCCTAATCAGAGATTGATAAGGGGAGACAGGGGATGAGGTTTAAGTATGTGCAGAGATAGCAAATTCCTGTGCAATTAACCTGCCAACATACAGACTAAATGCGAGGACCTAAATATTTGCATTTGATTTTAAGACCTTGTGTTGCAGGCCGAGAAATTATTAAATCTGTAGTGATGAAGAAAGCAAAAGAGGTCAAACTTTTAGGAAGTTAAACTTTTATGGGAGTTTGCCCATAATTCAGCAGCAGCTTTAGGGCTGCTGACATGTATTGTCACACTCTTAATTTAATATAAATCAGTACATACAGAAAACTGCTTCTAAATGTATTTTATGATTTTCAGTTTTTACAAAAAAAATTTTTGGAAGGGATTCTGAAAACAAACAAAAAAAAAGAAAAATCATTAAATGTTTTTAAACTTGAGATTTGTAATTAAAAACAGTAAAAACTAAACAACTCCCCTAATTCCCATATAATCAAGCACAGCTTTATACAATAACTGATTTTTTCCTACCAGTTTAAATAAAGAGTAATTTTATTTGGGGAGAGCATGCAAAAGGAAAAGAAAAATATTGGCTTTCACAAAACATTGTGTAGAACTCATGGAATCCAGGGCAGTAGGTTCAGGGTGAGGATCTTCTAATCAGTCAACAGAAGTGCTCTATACGTCAGGAAAATAAAAATACCTTGATACTTCTATTTCTTTCAAAGGAATTGGAACCAGACTATATATAACAAGACATGTTATAGGAGAAAAAACTACAACTTAAAGTGATGGTGGTAGGGTTGCAAAGAATTCCCTGTAATGATCTCATTTAGAGACAGAAGGCCAAGATGATCTTCCCAAATGTTCCTCTGAAAATACCTATGTGAACTATCCATGATGATTCTTTGAACATGTTTTCAAGCAAGACATTGTTGTGGCATTAAGTCTTTTAGAAAGGAGCTCAGGGTTCAGAATGCAACTCAAAAAGTGTTTAATAGCTTTTTTATTATGCCTCATGCACATTGGCTGGCAGAACTCTCCCAGATGGATTGTGTTCAAAGCTGCCACAGGCACATTTTGCAATTTAGCAGTGGCCTGAACAGTTTCCTCTGCAGTTGGCAGTGTTAAATGCTCTGCCATTACTCTGAAAAAGAAGCTTTTGTCTCTGAGATGATCAGGACAATCGCTTTTCTGTAATGGGAATATGTTTACAATCACTTTGTTTTTCTTATCTCTGGCTACTGTTGTGTTGCACTGATAATTGTGTTGGCACTGACTTGGGAAGAATGCAGAAAGACCTGGGACAAAGGCAGTCCTTGTCTGTGTAGAGTGAGTTAGCTCAGGAAAGATAAGCCCAGGCAAAGATCCTGGTCCTGGCTCTGCTGGAAGAGCTGATTATGCTTGATATTTGAAAATCAGTCCTCTGGGTTGCAAACCTTTTCAGGAAAGCATTTACAGGCTTTCATGAGGCTGAACACTGAGTCAGCTGCTGGAGAACTTTGATAACAAAAGCAGGTGAATTTTAGCAGCTTCCTCTTTCCCTTCCTCCTTTTCCTTTGCAATTCCATAAAGATTTGCTCTGGGGAGAGTGACCAGTCTCTTTCTTATCGAATTGCAGATGTATCAATATTGGAATATTTGGGAGACTGCACTGCAGACACTCTGCTGCAGATGGTCTTTGCTTACCCAGCTCTCACTGACCTTTTGATGAGCTTGGTTTTGTGCTCTCACAGCACGGCTCCTGAAATTGCAAGTGTTTATCTACTGTAAGAAAGATCAAAATCCTTGCAAGTCTTCACTGTTAACATGATTTCAGAATCTTTATGAGAAGACTGTGTGAAGCATAATTAGCAATAAATATTTTTGCAGCCAGAATGGGGTAAACAGCATGGGGAAAATATTGTGGCAGTGTTTGCATTCTGTTATTGTGAAAACTACATTTTTAAATGGGAATTTTAGAATTAAGATGATATTCTCCACCAGTTTATTTGGAACTTTTGAAACTTCTATTTCGAAAATATCTTTATTTTTTTTGTTTTGATATTTCCCTGATCGTCTTTTCTGCCGCACACCTCTGAAACCCTAACACATATAGGTTTGTATTGTCTCAAACATTTGTACTTGTGTGCATTTTGTCTCTAGAAAATAATAGTAAAATATATATAGGGATTGAATATACTTACTGAAGTAGAGGTGCAAATGAATAACTCAGATAACCTGAGAAGTTAAAACATTAAAATCATAGAAAGGTTTGCACTGGAAGGGATCTTAAAGATCAACTTGTTCCAAACCCCCTGCAATGGAACACAGAACAGGTTGCTCAGAGCCTTGTCCAACCTGGCCTGGAGCATTTCCAGGGATGGGGCAACCACAACTCATGGCAACTTTAGGAAAAGGGATTTTGATCTTTACTGATGGTGGAACTGCAAACATAAAAAATGATGCTTGTCACTTCAGGCTCTGGTGTGATAAAAGCAGAGAAGCAAACACAGGAGATGCTGGTGAAAAGAGACAGTCAGTCTTCCAGACAGTCAGTCTTCCCTCCTGTTCATCATTCCATGGCTGGAAGGTGGCTCTTTCCTTTCCTACCTTGGAATGTCCTGGTTCCCCTTTTCCATTGTCTCCTTAATCCTTTGCTCATACCTATCCCCAGATGGAAGATGATTGCTTTAATTTCTGTGGTCTGTGGTTCCCCAGGTTTGTTTCAGACAATATCCTGTGGCTTTTGTGAGCTTGCACTTTGGATACGTCCTTGTATTCACTTGTGGTGTCTTTATTTTCATATCTGCTGATGAAATGTGTTGTCTGGAAGGTTCCTTAGGGAGTTTGCCATTCCCTCCTCCTCATATCACATTTTATTGTTGTTTTCTCTGCCCAATGAAATTTGATACCCAAGGACATCCAGTTGTCTGTGTTAATTTATTGTCTCTCAGCCCTAAATATCCCAACAACACCACAGACTATATTAGCAACTTTCAACAACCTGGGCTTTAAACTTGAGTTCTGAGAATTTGCATGAGTGTTTAACCATGTTATCTAACAAGTGGGTAAGAAAAACTTTTACATTTTAGCAAGATCCTAGTGCTGATCAGTTTTGTTTTTGTGCAGTGCCTGAAGGCTTAGGACCACTGTGGTACTGTGTAGCTTTCCAGACTGGCTTGCAGGCCATAGTTGTAAGACGGATGTGTTTGCCGTTTAATTGGACTGATGAGAAAAAAAGAAAAAAAAAAGAGTCAGAAGAGATTAAATTTTCATTTTCTTTCATATGAAAATTAATTTCTCTTGGTACTTTCTGGTGATGAGAAGGGCATGTTTCTGTCTAATTATGTAGCAGGACTTCCATAATTACAATTTAGCCCTTCTGGCTTACATCAAAAACTATCCTCCCCTCCCATGGCTCTTAACTTTGCTTCTAATGGGCTTACAACCATGTTGGAGGGTTTGTCTTTTCCCACACAGATAAATTCTGCTGAGCATGGAGTAAGACTCATTGCTAGTGCCCTGCTGCAGAGACCTTTGGCACATCCCAAAAGTCCATTTCATCTAGGAATCTTCTATCAATTTGCCATTGAAATATAACAAGTAATTAAAAAAAAAGTGATTTCTTTATTTTGTTGTTGATAGAGATTTCTTGCTTTACTTTGGAGAAGATCATGTCTGTGTTGATTTCAATTTTTGAGTAATTCCTCACTGTTTCTTTTCACTTCTGCAAATGAACTCCCTAACATCTCTAAAAGAATCTCTGTTGCATCTACACTATTGCTATTTTACACTTGAGCAGAAAGTTAAAAAAAAAAAATCAAATTTAGAACTATGCAGAGAGTAAATAAAAACAGAAATCAAGACTAATTTTGTTCTACTCCTGGCAGTTGGCCTTCGTTTCCCACCTTTCTCTCAGTCTGAAGGCACTGTCCAAAACACAAAACCTAAAAGAAAGAGATTAGAAAAGACAAGATAGGTGGGGGGGG
>JANRGV010000001.1:143032975-143054190 GCA_024734035.1 Alethe castanea | reverse complement strand
CCCCCCCCCCCCCCCCCCCCCCCCACACGTCTTTTCTTCCCTTGGCTTCCATAATTCCCATTGACCACTGATGAATGTCAGGTTCATGGTTTCTTTTGCAATAGCTCATGCTTTCATAGAGAAGGGGGAAGGTATTTCAAAAGCCAGATAATAATTTATGAAAGCATAAAAAGTACCAGAGAGAATGTGCAGACAGAAGTAGAACTCAGAGTAGTAGATTTTTTTCTTTTCAAGGAGGCTGAAATTGAAAGTTTTCTTTTATGTCCACTGTAGCTACAATCACAGTTGGTGTTGGGAACACTGGAAATCAACTTTTATATGTATATAACTGTATAAACAATATATTTTTATTTCTTGAAAAATATCTTTTGGTTCAGAGTGGGGTGGTTATCATTATTTGCAGAGAAAAATGAGACTACCTTTGCAGTTTTAATTGCTACAGAATAAGTTTCTTTGAACTAAAATCCTTAATTAGTTTTGGTTTGGCCATCTGCAGAGTTAAACCGCATAGCAGAAAAATACATTGTGATATATATGGAGTGTGCTAGAGACTTCTAAGAAAAAGTGCATTTTACTTGAGATACTATGTGTAGAACTGATGTCTTATCTCAAAAAGGATTTTTTAGACCTCAGATGAGTGCAAAGAAGGGTGATGACTCTAATATAAAGCACTGTGAGAGGTCATCTTTGAAGCAAAACTATGAATTTTAACACTATTTCTTTAAATATACCAGTATTTTTTAGGAAGTAGATAAAGAGCTTCTCTGTTTTCCCTGTATCTGAACATTTGGAACTAGTCACAGTCACTGAAACTAAACAGTGAGGAGCTCAAATTCAACTAACAAAAATGTGGTTTTTTGGGTTTTTTTTCCCAAATTTGTGATTAGGACTGTGCACAGTCCTGAAAGCAGCACTGAAAGTGAATTAGAAAGGGATGAGATGTTTGTACATGGATAACAAGAGGCTCAGTAATGTTGCTGGTAAGGATTTTGAAGTGGATCCTAGATGTCCTGCTTTGGCATACAGAAGGCTGATAAAGATCAGGTGAGATGGATCAAATTTTCCCTTTGTGGATTTTAAATGTGTCATCCCTTGGTCCTGGGTGGCACTGGCTCTGCAGGACACAGGGAAAACTTCTGGAAGCTTCTCAGAAGCTGCTTCAGAGCCCCCCTTTGCCCCAAACCTGCCCACATAAGCTCAGTGCAGTACCTGAGGCTTCCAGCTGAGTTTCCACATGATTCAGCAAACCACAGGAAATAGGAATATACTTGAAATTAAACACTTACTCAAATGTGCTGTTGCATAGGAATGTTTACTGCCTAGAAAATCTTCCACTTCATAAAATGCTATAGGAGGAAGCTGTTAAAAAAATGAACGAAGTCAGCATGAAATTGAAGTTTTCCACTGAATGTTTTGAACTGCATATTCAGCCTTAATGCTTTAGAAAATATTTCAGGCAGGCCTCAGGTTTCTTCCACTTAATAAAATGCTTTCACTGCTGCAACGGCCTCTCCATCACAAGTGGCTGGTTTCATGCTTAATTCTTTTATCACAGTTGTTCTCACATTCAGGAGATACATTCCAAATAGATCTGCCCATGCCTGTACCAAAATCATCAAGTAACTTGTCAACATCAACAAAAAATCATCAAGTAACATCAACCCCTTACTCATTTGGTGGGAATTAAAACCTGGCACATTTAATCTAAGTTTTTTTTGTTTTTTTTTTTTTTTCCCCAAATTAGCTGCATTTAGTCTACTTGACCCACCTGTATTTCTGTGTGGGTTGTCTTTATGAAAATACCAATGAGCAGTGAGAAAGCTCAGGTGTTCAATTAACCTGGCACCTGGAGTTTGTAGATTCTGTGGGGCAGTAAAGAAGTGTGTAAACTGCTCTGGGTGGCTTTTGAGAGATGTGGGGTTTCTTTTCCTGTTCATACAGCATTTAATGCAGCACACCTGCAGGCTGAAGAATGTACAAATACACCTATATCCTTTCTCTAGAAAAGTATAAAGAAGAGACAACGCATAAGAGGTGCTGTGTGTTGAAAGTATATTTCTGGATACACAATTAATTTCTCTGATATGTTATTGTTCAATTTTAACTCATGGACATGAAAACAATCCTAGCAAGGTGTATGCTCCCTTTTTAATGGATTCATAGCAGGATGGTAGCAGTGTTGTTTCTGCCTTTCCCAGCGTCTAAATCTTGATAAATAATTCAATAAAAGTCATCGCCGCAGTGAATGGTAATTAGGTTTATGAAAGAAAGAACAGTTGCTTCAGATAAAAGAATGAGGGCCCTATTTCTCACCCTGCCCAGACAAACATCCATCACTGTTCACTCTCAGTGAACAAAGCAAGCAGGGAAGTTTCCACTTGAGAAAATTAAGGTGGAAATATATCTTTGTACTTTTTGGCACAACTGCTAAGTGTCACACAAGTAGAGTTAGCCTGTGCTTGGTCCTAAAGCCAGCTGAAATTTCAACTGCAATTACACAGGAACATGAGATTTACCATGACCAGGTCTTAGAAAAATGAATCTCGGACCTGTCTCCAGGTATTAGCCAACTTTTTTCCAGTTCAGATCACCAGAGTGTCCAGAATAACTAAATGAATTTGCCCAACTACACCATCCCAGGTGCTCTGTGCACTGCTAAGCAATTAAACACCAATTAAAAATATTTAAAGGCACAAACTTTATAATAAGTTTCTAAAATTCTCATTTACAGCTGTGATATGGGTTTGTCATTCAACCATCTACTTTTTTTAGCCATTCACTTAAAGATGTCCCTGCTTTGTGGTACATCATATGCTGTCCAGTTTCTTTGACTGTTTTGAGTAGTTCACAAATTTTCAAAGTTCACTGTGTTCTTGAACATCTTCTACTGCTGTGGCTCCTTTAGGGGGTCAGAGGAGGGTAATGTAGTCAAATAAATTTTTGTACCAAAATAATCACATCAATTCTATTTAGTTTGTCTTTTCAAAATCCTTTCAACTTTGTGAAGTTCTGCATTTCAAGGGATAATAGACCATGAAAAGACCTTTTTTTCCTATTGAAAACATTAAATAAATAATGACAAGAATGAAAAATACTGCACTACACTCTAACATTATGCAACCAGCATGACTGATGTGATTTATCAGTCTCTTACAACTCCTTTGCCATTAAAGGAACTGTTCCATGAAGAATATTCTGTAGAGTAGGAGAGATGTGAGGAGATTTAGTTACATCATATTTTTATGACACACATCAGTATAGATTCATTAAAATTGCAGAAAAAAAAAGCCTGCCAGTCACAGAAATCTTTCCTTTGTTTCTTTCCATCCTTATTTGCCACCAGGGTTCTCCACATGGGAACTATGCCCTCCTCCTTTCCTCTGAACCACTGAGCCCAGAGTTGTATGCCCACAAGGAACTTAACTGTTCTCCTTAATATTTAATATGTAACATTCAGCTCCATGTTCTAACTTAAATCGTTCAATAGACTATGTATTATTCAACAGAGGAAACCTAAAATGTTAAATAAGCACGAATTTCAGATCCATTTTTACAAGTGGGCCTGATTACGTAACATTTCATTGCTTTATTGTAGGTTCATTATTACTTTTAATTCTTTCACTATTTGATTAAGTTTTAAGCAAAGCAGTTTGCCATCCAGGACACTTCTAGCATTGACCTCCTTTCTTCTAGGTAAGTACAAATGTGCAGTTAGTACTCAGCCCGAGCGCATAATGCATGCAAAATTAATAGACGGACAAGATTTGCTTGGGTGTTAAAAAACCAGGACAAATGAACGTGCTGGGATTTATCCCCTCTCCTCCAAAGAGTTTCTTGCAGAGTTCTAGAGGCACTTTTGCAGAGTATTCTTTTATTGAATAGGGTGGAGGATTCACACCTGCTGGCACATGTGAATTACTTATCCATTCCCAGCTCCTGTTGTTATTTATCTCACAATAAAGTGCAAGCACATACTCTGAGGCATCTTCAGTGAACCACAGAGCTCAAAACTGAGTCTAGACAAAGGCCAAAGAATAGCAGCACAGATTTTCTAAGTTATATTTGTTGACCAGGGATTTAAATATGAAAAAAAATGGGACCAGTTTTACTGAGGTGTTTGGTTGCCTCAGTTCCATTTAAATAAATGGGAATTAAGTGCCAAATTGCTGCTTAAAAGACTGGGTGACAGTGATATCTAAAAAACAAATTATACCAGGTCTTGGCTGGAGGCATAAAATGCCCTTAGGTTTGCTGACACCCATTCCAAAACAAACTTATTTTTTAGTACAATCACTGGAATAATTTGATGCCTGATAAATAATACTTACCTTCCTACCTCCCAGTGTGAAACCTAGAGCTGCTCTGATAGGAATCCTCAACAAGTAGGAGACATGGCTCTTGGCACTTATCCTACCCTCCTGCAGTGGTAGAAATTCAGTCTAACAAATCCCCTCTGAGATCTGAGGAAGAAGATGAAGTCAAGTAGCATCAAGAGAAGCAATTTTTTTTCTTTCTTCAGTCCACGACAAACATTATCAATCTTGCCTGGGCAAAATCACCATCCCTGGATTGCTAGAAATCATATTGTAATTTTCCAGCCCAAGTCTATTTCTGAACATTATATATCCCATTGATCTTGTACCAGTATCATATTTAAAGTTAGCTAACTTATCCACTATCTTGACATTCAGCCTTTACAAGTGTGAGTCACCATATCCTCCCACAACCTTTGTATTCCTATGCCAAGTTGAGCTTTTTGTGTATCCTTGGCCACCAGGATTGTAGTCACCTTTTCAGTTCCTCCTCCCATTTCCCTCCTTTTCTCTTGAAAACAGGTGCTTAGAAATGCTAAATACAATCCCATCTAATGCTACAACCAGACATTCTTTACAACTGGATGGGTAATTCCTTACCTGTACTGAACAAAATTCAGAATGCTTTGCCATTTGTACCTATACTGTGTCCATGGGTTCATGGAATTTCTTGGGTTCAAAGGGACCCACAAGGATCATCAAGTCCAGATCATGGCCCTGTACAGGGCAGCCTCAAGAATCACCCCAAGTGTCTTGAGAGTGTTGTCCAAATATTTGAACTCTGTCAGGCTTGGGCCTGTGACCACTTCCCTGGGGAGCCTGTTCCGTGCCAGCCACGCTCTGAGTGAAAAACCTTTAACTGATGTCCAACCTAAACCTGACACAGCTTCACTACCAGCCCCTCAGGTGCTGTCACTCTTCACCAGAGAGGAGAGATCAGTGTCTGTGCCTCTGTTCTCTCTGTTGTGAAGTTCTAGAATGCAGTGAGCTCTCCCTTCAGTCTCCTCCAGGCTGAACAAGAAGTGACCTCAGCCACATTTCACACTTCCCCTCCAGATTCTTCACCATCACAGCCCTCCTTTAGACACTCTCTAATAGCTTTAGATCTTATATTGTGCTGTGGGGAACTCTCTCATGGGCTGAGCTCTCACAAGCACAGAAATGGAGCTCCTTAGGGATGAGAGAAGGTGAGGCACAGCCCATTGGAATGTGGTAAATAGGAAGATCACTGAGGAGATAAGTTAACTTTGGAGACACAAATTGTTGTTTATCTCATCTCTGGGGATGCAGTTTTGTCCTTATCAGTACATGATTTAGTATCCTTTGCATTTAGGTCATGGGATGGAGTTCTTGTTTTGCACACAGACATGTCACAATAACAGTTCTGCTGAATTCACAGCAAATTCACAGCCTTGGAGAGCCCCAGCAGGAGCACCAGCCCTGCTGCAGCCTGGGGAAAGGCCTGACCTGAGCAGAGAGACAGGAGAGGAGGGAGGAGCAGCCTGGAGGGCCTGGGAAGGACCAACCACTGCCCCATGGCCACCCTGTCAGGGAAGAGGAGGCAGGAGTGCAGTGGGGAAGGGGGGATCTGGAGAAAAGCTGGGTGGAAGGTGTATTTTGTGCTGCTTGTCCTTCTTTCTCAATACCAGAATACATTTTAACTGGGAATAAATTAAATTAATTTTCTCCATATAATCCTGTTTAGCCCATGGCAGGAGCTGGTAAAGGATCTCCCTGTCTTTACCTCAGTCCCTGAGCCCTCTCATCATGCTTTCTCTCCTTGCACCTCTGGGGAGGGGGGTGGCTGTGCAGCTAGGTGGGTGTTTGGCCCTTTAGCAGGAATGACTGTATTGTCTGGTTCTTTTAAGGTCTCAAAGGGATTTTTTTTCAGGATCTCAGTGTCCATTTTGTGTGGTTGACAGAAGCGTCTTGGCTCTCCAGAAAACAGGATGCACGAAGGCTGTGGTGTGCATTTCTGCATGCCTGTGAGAGCCCACTCTGAGCCAGAGCTGTATAATAACATGGGTACCTGTGTCTGCACCCCAAATTAAAAAATCCTGAGAGCCCCTGAGGTGTATCAGCAGGCTTTAGCCCCACTTATGCAGCTGCACATCTCTGTCCATATACTCAGGCAGCAGACCCTGGCTATTTTTGTTTGCCCTGCCAAGGGGGAAACAAAAGTCCACAAGATACATTCTGCATGACCCTAGGCTGAGGCTTGCCAGGAAAAAAAAAATGTCTTGAAGAATAGCAGATTTGTTTTTTATTTCAGCGTTTAGGAGGAGGCAGCTTCCCAAAACATCTAGGCATGATCTGCATAGCAGTAAATGTGGTGTGTGAGGTACTGCAGAGGCTGTATTTGCATTTATGCTGAAGGAGCAGTGCTGCACAAGGAGGTGTGTTTGTAAATAGTTCTGAAGCATCCCTCTGAATTACAGCAGTCTGCCAGGCTCCTGGTGGTGAGAAGAGACATGCTAAGGATGTGCAAAGGAGTTAATCAGGATTGCTTCATCCCAGGTGTGATTCAGAGGTTTATGTGAGGCCATGACTGAGTTTTTAAAAAAGCATTCCCTCAAGCTGTCCTGAGATAGTGGTGAATTGTCTCAGACGTTTACAGACTGGCTGTTCTGGCAGCATGAGGGGTGATGATCAGAGGGATGGGGGCTTATAAAATAGAGAAAAAAAAGATTTTTACATGTCAGATAGTGATAGGACAAGGGGGAACGTTTTTAAACTAAAAGAGGAGAGATTTAGATTAGCCATTAGGAAGAAATTCTTTTCTGTGAGGATATTGAAGCCCTGGCAGAGGTTACCTAGAGAAACTGTGGATGCTCCACCCCTGGAAGTGTTCAAGGTAAGGCTGGATGGAACTCTGAGCAAGCTGGGATAGTGGCAGGTGTCCCTGCCCGTGCCAGGGAGTTTGAAACTAGATGATCTTTAATGTCCCTTCCCATCCAAGCCCTTCTTTTATTTTATGATTCTGTGATAACCCCTCTTACATTTGTAAATGTGTGTCACTTCTGCTGTGTGTGTGAGCTCTGCCTCTTTACCACAGGCTACCAATGGCTGGAATTGATAGAAATCTCATCTTTTTCACCTAAATGTAGGAAACTCAGAGTGTGGAGTTATGCGAGGGGGACATGTAATTGCACAGAGTGTTTACAGAGGTGGAAGAAACAAAGGACAAGACTGGAGTGAGGAAAAGCACAATGAAATGGGAGCCAAGCTTGTGAATCTCATTTTTAATGTGCAAACATGTAGCCCTGGATGCCGCTCATTGTAACTCAGATTTGCTTGTACCACCAGCATAGGTACCAGTTTGGTTTGCTTTAGAGATCACTCTCTATAAAGTGAATATATTATTGCCATGGGTTATTTCCCACTGGCTGCAGTAACAGCTCTTCAATCTTAAAGTCTCAATGTGATTTTTCTTTTCATGAAGTCTCCTTTTTGCTTCTCAAGAAATATTAAGGCGAAAATAAAATGCTATGCAATTATGAACATTGGCACAGATTTTTAAAGTGAAAATAATTACAAGTTGCTTGTGAAATGAAAAAAGAAAGAAGATGAAAATTACTAGAAGAAAATTTTTACTTCAGGGACTGAATGATGAGGGATAAACTTGATGGTTTGTTTCTTATCTGCCCTCTAGTGTTCAGGACTCCTTTTCCTCTGGTCTGTGTGCTCATATCCAAGGAGTTCTTTGAGCATGGGAAGTAAATTTAAAATAAAGGCAAAGCAGTTGAGTTAGTGGAAAAAAAACTTTCTAATGTCCTTTGTCATATGAGTTCAAAGAATTCAATTTGTTTAATTGGTTCGTCATGGTAGAGAAACAGGAGGACAAATAAGTAATCAATATCATCTCCAATCTCATCCTAAATTTCTTTGTCTTTTCTAAAAGCTGACAAAGTCTGCAAGTCTGTGAAACTGGGAAAATTGATATAATCAGAGATAATTTTCCCTGTGATTGAAACAGATTTGTTGAACCTTCATTGCAATGCTCTGGGGTAGTTGAAAATGTTAATTTATGATAATTGAGACCTTGAAAAACATAAATATGAGAATATTTTAGAAAACAGTTTTTTTTGTTTTGTTTTGTTTTGTTTTCTTTTTTAACTGAGCCAACATTGTATTAGTCATCTTCTCAAAATATTTTTAGATTGCAAATTTAGGAGAAAAAGAGGTTTTAAATAAAAAATTATTAACTTATTCTAGGAACTTTGATTGAACCTTATTTATGCTAAACGTGCACTAAATATGTGTGTAATTGGGTTAGTTCTGTAATACCTAAAGTTATATTTGCAAAAGCACACACAAACACACATAAATATCTTGTCAATATGTGATTATGGCCTAATTAATAATGTATGCATGTATACTCACATATTTAATGTTTGTGTGCATTTGTATAAATTTTGTATATTTAAAGACAGAATGTATTTGTGGATGTATATATGAATGTGTATATATATATATATATATAATCATGTGTGATTTATAGGTCATTTAAGCATCTGGACTGGGGAAACCTGGAGTTCTCTATTGTTTTTTGGAGCAAGGTGCTCAGCTGGGTTTCCCACTCCAGCACTTAAATAATATTTAATAGTATTTATTTGACTCTCAGCACCTCAGGAAGCTGGGATGAGCAGTGCTACTCCCTCTGTCCCTTCAGAGCTGGCAGTGCCTCCATCCCTCCTTGCCTGCAGCCTGCCCAGCCCGAGGGTCACTGAGCAGGCAGAGAAGTCACTGTCCTGGCTGAACACTGGTTTTGATCTCCAGGAAAATCCCCTGGAAACTGAGAGGCCTCCAGGGCAGAATTCAATCTGCCTGTGATGAAGTAGCTCAAAATGATTTTGAGCTCAATTCTGGTATTTTTCATAGCTACTGCAGAAGGTGGGCTGGAGATAAACTCAAATGGGTGTCCTTTCAGTGGCATTTTGGAGACCCCCCCAGGTCTCTGTAGGAGAGAGAGAACTCTTCTAAGACTGAATTCTCTGGCAGGTTTTATTTTCCCCAGAGCTGCAGTAAAGATCCTGCAGCAGGGCTAACCACATCACACAGTCCTGCTGTTCAGGGCCAGTATTGACAAAGCTCCCCTTTTCAGTCTCTGCCTGACTCGAGTCACTTCCAGCTTCTTGTGGGTGACACATCCTTATTCTGCACCCACCAAGACTCTTTTCCTTATGTAACAGCTATACCTCAGCAGAGGGTTTACAAAAGTTCACCCTCAAATGAGTAATGGTGGTGTTTGGTGACAGACAGAGCTAAAAAAACCAGTATTGCTTTTTTCTCCATTTCAAACAAAAACGGTGGTGATACCTGGCCACATTAATGAATGAAGCTGCTTTTGCCTGGAAGGGAAAGGTTCAGCTGCCTTCTGAGGACTGGGGTCCTACAGGAGCCCAAATTGTTAATGAGAAGACAGGCAGGGCTGGAATGATCGCCCAGGGATTTCCCCACCCTGTGTCCAGTGAGATGCAGCTCACAGGTGGTTGGGATTTCTGGTAGGAGGCAGTGCTTGTTGTGGGTCTGTGCTGTGGCCACTCAGACTAAGGATCCTGTTAAAATCCAAACACCATGTGCTGGTTTGGGTTGTTTCTGTAGATTGCAGAGGATGATGCTAAAACATAGAGGGGCTGTTACCATTGTCCTTTGCAAGAAGGCAAACAAGGGTGTGCTCTGTGGTGGGAACTGGACAAAACAACAGATAAGGGTTCATCTCAACAGACAGGCTGTGGGAAGAACTTCTGCTCTTTTTCACCTCAATCCATCCCTCCTTTCTCTTTCATATCTCTCATATCTGGGTGTTGGCAGGGAACTGGGTCATGCAGGCTTTCAAGGCAGAGGGAAATATTTACTTTTCCCTTTGTGTTGAAGAGATTGAGCCTCTCTCTTGCCCCATTTAATTTCAGAGCTGGGTAATGAAGTCAATGCTATTGCTGTGTTTGTGACTGGAGAAGAAAGGATGATAAAAAGAATGTGATGTAATGCTCTGATAAATTCCAAGATTATCTTTAGCTTCCTTTCCTTTTCCTGACATGTACCTGCTGTGCCAATCTGTTAGCCAGGATGTCGTCACTGAGAAGTACACAAACATATAATCTTTGCTTTTCATTTCACAGACTGAGTGCAAGGCAGGCTGTTAAGGGAAGATTTGGAAACCTGGGAAAGTATCACAGAATAATCCAGAGGGTCTTTAGCTCAGTTCCCTGCTCCAAGGATAGTCAGCTGTGGGGCCAGCTATGATTGCTCAGAGATTTATGAAGTCCAGTCTTGAAAATTTCCAAGGATGGACACCACACAACCCCTCTGGACATCGTGCTTGACTGTCATCAGGGGAAAATAACTTTAATCTCTCTCATTTAAGTTTGTGCCTATTGTTTATGGTTCCCCTGCCATACACCACCATAAAGAGCCTTTTTCCAACTTCTGGATGGTCTGTCCCAATAAGCAGTGGGGGGCTGCTCCCTTAACAATCTATCCAAAGCAATGCCTTATCCAGGCTGAAAAAGCTGGTCCTCCACTCTCTCCTTACTTGGAACATTCTCCAGATCCTTTCTTCTCAGTGGTTCTCTATGCTCTGGTTCATCCAGATTCTCCTTGTATTGGGGCCACCAAAGCTGGGTTCAGTATTTAGATGTGCTCTGAAGAGCACTGAGGCAGGGAGGGATAATCTTTTCCCTTTATCTACAGGCTGTAGCCTTGTTGGCACAGCCCTGGAGCCCATTGTCTTTGCTGTCCATCAGCCCCAATGTTTCTTCCTTCTCAATCCCCTGCATTGGATCAGGGATTCTAAGGGCACAGCAGTGTTTGTAAGTGCCACTTTTGCAGTTCTCCTTACTGCTGGATCTATAGATGACAATGTTATGGGTGTTTTGAGATGATGCTGCTGTGGGTAGTGCCAGGTGCCTCATTCTCCCATCTGCATGGTCTATGTAGGCTGTGATGTGTGCACATAGTTTTCTTTTAGCACTTAGGTGGCAGGGAAGACCATAAAACACACTCTGGTGATGGAGCTGTGCCCAGGGGTTTGGCTCTGTTCAAGGCTTGGTTGCTGCCTGTGTGTGTGGGAGTTTTTCCTGCTAGGGTGGAATGAGAGAGGGAAAACAAAAAGATGTTTTCCCTCCCTTCCCCCTGATCTAGAAAGCTGAGAAGGAAAAGGAAAGTGTCTTTTCTGTTACATGTATATCCAGCCTTTGCAGTCATTCCCTGGACTCTGACCATGCTAAATTTTATAAGGTGTTCTGCAGCTGTTCCTCAAGAATAACAAGGGCAACCTACAGGGAAAATCCTCAACAGTTTTCATTTTATTCCCTTTGGAGATGGATAACGTATTTTCTTAACATTTTTGGTAAGAGCACATAGGATATTCTGTTTTGACTGAATGCTGAACATGAGTTTTGCTGGTGGGGTTCAGTTCACTGGGAAATCAAACCCCTCTCTGTTCCTATCAAGCCTTTAGCTGAGGAGTTGCTGAACACAAACACCCAACTCCTTCCATCTTTAGTCATTCAGATATCAATATCTGTCAGTATCCTGGCTGTCTGGTCTCAGTGTTACAGACATGCCTAAATGGCTGGGACATGCAGTGAGTCCATTGTCATCCTCCCAGATCAGCTCCAGCTCCACATCTGCTCTGTCCTCCCCATTGAGAGAAACAATTTGGTGGCTTGTGGTGTCACTGACTTCTGTTGTCATATGCTCAATCGAGGCACTAAGAGGAGGAAATGTTTCTGAATTATTTACCTGTGAACTTCAAGATAAATCTTATTCTATGGCAAAGCCCTGATGTCCTGCAGTTGCTCTCTGCATCTGTGGTTCACCTCTTTAGATGTGTAGTAGTTCTCACTGTCTCTTCAATAAATAATAAGCTTTAAGAAGAACAGCAGATGTCTACATAGGTGCTAAGACAAGATTCTTTGATTTTTTATCCAGTGTAGTATCTTTCACCTTTCTTTGAACTACCATAGACCCAAGAGCATCATATAGCTGGCATAGTGCCCTTTATAAAAATCCTAATATTAAGTTTATTTTAAAGTTACAACTCATGTATTTCATAAACATTGTTTGCCTTTTATTCGAAGAGAGAAGGGGTTTTTGGCATAAACCCTACAAGGAAAGTTGGTTAATTTCTTCTGGTTAACTTTTCTAGCCACCCAGAAGACAGGTGAGAGCTGGTCCCATATAGCCACAATCTATGGGAATTCAGAGGTCAGTAAGACTGAAGTTCTTTCCAAACCAATGCAGACATGTCTCAAAAGTTTCTATACGAAGCTCCTTCCTTCTCATGAATGACCTAAAAGCAAATATGAATGAGAGGTAAAGAAGTGTCCACTAGCAACCACTATCATTACCTAGGGTGGTGGGAGTCCTGAAAAATATCCTGTTCTGGTTTTGTTGTAATGAAGTCTATAGAGCTGTGTTAAGAAGTGGGACTCATCAGTCTGGATAATGAATTCTTAATTTGCTTTTGCCAGACTTTAAAATATTCTTAAGAACTTGACTTTTCCCTCATCTTATTCCTTCATCCCATTGCACTCAACCTTGAGCCAGGGAAGACAAAATGTCTCAAGCAGTTTCTGTCTTTCGCATTTAAATGGACTTTGGGGTGTTATTGACCTAGAAAGAAAAGCAGTGGTTGGAAGTTAAAGATCAGCACTTAGACCAACTTTAAATAAGAGTTCAAATCTCAACCATGAAACCTCCCTCACTGCTAAAATTGCTGGTTTGCCACTCACTTGGGATTTGCCAACAAATTGCCATTTTCTGGCTGAATAATTTGTTGCATTCAAGAATATTTTGGAGGAAGAAGCCTGCTCCTTGTCCTTTTCCCACCTATAATTTACACTTCCTCAAGCATATTTAGCTTTTCTCTACCATGGTTTACCTAAACACAAATGAGATGGATGTTTTTCCTCTCCTTGCAAGACTGAAACATTGGAACTTATTGGAAGCAGTGCTAGACAAGTGTTTGGTTCTCATTTTAAAATAATCTTTGGTTTGTATATTTTAAAATGATCTCTATATGCAAACTCCAGTTAGGTACTACTAGTACTGCCTGCCACCTGCTATTTTGCATTATAAAAGACATGTATATATAAAAAAAAATATCTGCAAACCTCTAGGGAAGAATCTTAAACAAACAAGCCCATCTGGCTGTTTAATGAATTAATATGTATTTTAGGTGGGAGTGATACCAGTGAGTGTTGTTAAGGTTGTCCAGCATTTCTTATAGTAACACTCTAGCTTTTATTGCTTATCATTTCGCTGTATCTTAATTGCTTGGGCTGAAACATTTTAAGCAAGGGCATCTTCCTTGGATTGAATTAATTTGTGAAAAATGCAGCCAAAATAGTTCAGCTATTTCCATAGAGGAATCTAGGAGAAATAATCAGTTTTGCCTACATTAGAAATGGGTCATCTGCTCTCCTTTGGAAGACTGCACTTATGTGCTTAGGAGCAGATACTCCAAAGAGAAAAGAAATTGTCTTTCTGTTGTGTCCATCTGTCAGAACTTCTATAATAAGACAGCACATCAACCTTTGAATAAACACAATTTTTGGGTGCTTAGCAGCAGCTAGACATAAACAGCTAAGTTCCTCTGACATGTTGAATGCACTGATGTTTTCCAGTCTGTGTCAAAACACAATTCTCTGCAACTTTCCTTCCTTTTTCTGTGATGATGTAGGTTAGGCCAGATCTAAGGTGGCACACAAGATGGGAGATGCACCACTCAGGGTGACAGGAGAGCTTGCACTGCACCCAAACTAAATAGGGGAGGAAGTTGCCACTATGATTGACTGCACAAAATTGGCAGAGGGAGGTCTAGGAGGTAACAAGAGGCTTAGGAAGAGACCAAGTGATTTAGGTTTAGGATACTGTAGGTTGACTGGGATGGAGGAGTGCAAGGTGTGACTGGAGGTGTGCGGCAATATGTTTGTGTGTGGAAGAAAAACGAGGTTGTGTATAAAACCAAGGAAGAGGTTTGGAGTTGTTGACCAAGGGGGCAGAGATCAGGAATCTCTGGAATGCATGCTGGCAGCAGTGGGGGATGGGACTTGTTCATGATTTCACAGAATGGCTGATGTCAGGAATTGCTTCTTGAGGTCGTATCATCCCTGGCCCTGCCCAAAGCAGGATCAGTTAGAGCAGGATACAGAGGAAAATATTAAATCAAGTTTTGATTATTTCCAGTGATGGAGACTCCACAACTGTCTGGACAACCTGTTCCAATGTTCAGGGAGTTCAGCACTGACCTCCAGAAAATCTCAGCTGCTTGTGTGGATGCCTCTGAAAAATGCCAGGACTTGTTTTGCATGCACAAAATAGATGGCAGTGGCAGCCCTTTTTCAATAGGAGCGTTTAGAAAAATATTGATTGTGATTCTGTGAGGTACTGCAATAGTAAGCAGTGCTCTGCAGCCCTAAGGCTGTCTGCAAAATGATGTCTTGGGCCTGGGCTGTGTTATTCACAAAATTCCTCTTTTATTTTTGTTTTTGTTGTTGTTTTTTTAACTTCTAACACTGCAGTAGTTCCTTCAAGTCCTATCAGATGTTTGTATCATGTTAAACATTTGAAGTGTGCTTATTTACTCTCTGTTTTCTGTCCAGTATACAATATTCCTTCCTGAATGAGAGGATTGTAACCTGAGGCTTCCCACTGCCTTCCAGGTAAGGCAAGCACTGGTGAGCAAAAGTAGATTTTTGGTACTTAAAGCAAGGCTATGCACCTGGCAGGCTGTCTGTAACAAAATGCTGGACTAAAACTGAGTGGTGGAATGAATAAAATATTAAATGGATGGCAGCTGAATGATGACTTTGTGGCTTGAAGACAGGATAAGTGTAAAGAATTGCAAGGAGAAGAATAAACTTTTCTTGGATGCAACTATTAAAACAAGCCAAGTCTTTATGGTCCTTTTTATCTTGTACCATGTTAGTTTTGCATGAAACACATTAAAATGATAAATTATACTTAATACTTTTTCTAGTATTGTAGACTTTGCCTGTAATTCTTCACTATGATATGTGAAAATACTACATGATCTTAAATGCTGCATGGTTTTAAAAAAACTGCATTATTTTAAAAACACCTTTATACCGTGGAACTCCCTAAGAATCTGTTATATTTACTAGAATCATAAAATGGTGTGGGGATCATCTCCAAAGTTTGGAGGTCAAAACTTCTTGCCATGGAAAGCAATAAGTTTCACTGGATCAAGTTGCCCAAAGCCCCTTCAGTCTGACTTTGAGTGCTTCCAATGATGGGGCGTGGGTGATGGAGATCTGACTGTCACCAGCTGCATCAAAATAAATATTTATATATTTTAGTTGACATTTGTGGTTATATTTTTCTCAAATAACTGTGTGAATGGCATCTTTTGATCCCTTCTCCTGTTTTTCTCCTGTTTACTTAACTGCTTCTCTGCTGCATAGCATGAAACTGGATTATGTGAGACTGTGTAATTCACATTAGTGGATGTTTCAAATCGTGCTACAACAATATGGTGCATTTGCTTCCTGAAAGGGTCTTGCCATCTGAATGCTCCTAGAGCATCCAGAAGTAATCAAACCCCAAGACTGAGAGTTCTGTTTGTTTTTCTGTGTCAGACTTTCCCTTTGGATCTTACCCTTTCCTGAAATTATAAAGTAGAGAGAAACAGCCCCTGGAAACTGTGTTGCAATCACAAGGTAAATTCAGCTTCTCAGTTCACTAAAAGAGAAGATTAACTTTCCCTGTCCATTACCTACAGAGCTGCTGTGTTTCCTGCTGCTAGCCTGGAGCACACATTCAGCCCTTGCTCCTTCTCCCCAGCCATGGTGTGACCTGTTACACACCCACGAGGAGCTTCCACAGAGGTTTCCTGCAGCAAGATGTGTCCCAGAGCTCGAGGAAAGCTCTTACAGCCAGGATGAGGGCTCAGCCTGCAGCCAGCTCCAGGGGGAAGCTGAGGGTTGTGGTCTTTCCTTGACACGAGACACACTCATTTCCTTGCTCTGTGTGTGTGTTTAAATCACAAGCTTGTGCCTCACCATGTAAGGTTTTATGTGCTGGAATTGAGGTGTCAGGAGTCACAGAACCATAGAATGTTAAGGGGTTGGAAAGGATCTTAAGGATCCTCTGATCCCAAAGCCCTCTACCATGCCAGGGACACCTCCCCCTAGACCAGGTTGTTCAAATCCTAATCCCACCTGACTTTGAACACTGCCAGGCTTGGGGCATCCCTGAGCAACCTGTTCCAGTGTCTCACCAACCTCAAAGCAAGGAATTTCTTCCTAATATCTAACCTATATTTGCTCTCTCTATACCCATTATTCTTTCTCCTGTCACTACAGTTCCTGACAGGGTTCCTCTACTTGTAGGCCCTCTTTATATAGTGGAAGATTTGTTTGTATTCTCCATACAACCTTCTCTTCTTCAGGCTGCACAGCCCCAATTTTCTTAGCCTGTCTTCATGGGAGAGGTGCTCCAGTCCTGCTACCAACTTTGTGGCCTCCTCTGGACTTGCTCCAACTGCTCCATGTCCTTCTCGTGCTGGGAGCACAAGGACTGTGCTCAGCACTGCAGGTGAGATTTCACAGGAGCCACATAGAGGAGCAGAATCCCCTCCTTTGACCTGCTGGCCACGCTCCTTGGGATGCTGCTCAGGATTCTGTTGGTTTTTCATCAGCCATCACCCCTGAGTTCTTCTCCTCAGGGCTACTCTGAGTCACTTCTCCACCCAACCTGTCAATGTGTCTGGGATTGCCATGACCCAGGTGCAGACCTTGTATTTTGCTTTGTTGAACCTCCTGAGGTTTGCACAGTCCTACCTCCCCAGCCTGTCCAGGTCCTTCTGGTTCCTTCCCTTCCCTCCAGCCTGTGGTTGCACCACAGAGCTTGGTGTGGTGAGTGGATTTGCTGAGGGTGCCTCCATCCCACTGTCCATGTCACTGACAAAGCTTTTGGACAGCATCAGCCCCAGTACTGACCCCTGAGGGACTCCACCCATCCTTGGTTTCCATGTGGAAAATTTACTGTTGGCCACAGCTCTTTGTGTGCATCATCTAGCCAGTTCTTTATCTACCAAGTGATCCATCCATCAAATCCATGTCTCTGAAATATGGACACAAGGATGTTATGGGGCTCAGTGTCAAATACTCTTCAAAAGTCCAGGTAGATGACGTCAGTCACTCTGGCCCATCCACCAACACTGCAGCCTTGTCACAGAAGGTCACCAAATGGTCAGGCATGAGCAGGCAGTTCATAAGAAGTTTGTAGTTCTAAGCTTATTTCAGTTATTTAAAGAATTTTTTTTATTTAACCTTGCTGTTAGAATTGTACAATTACTATTACACTCCAGCTCTGGTAGTGTAGAGTAACAGATTGGAGTCTACAGCCTGTAGAAATGTTTACCAGCCCATTGTGTGTCCTGCAGCATGGACTGGATGGTCCAGTGCACATCTATTAGTTATTCTGCTACCTAATGGGAATATCTGTTTCAGGTTATTATTAAATAACCCAAAGGCTCCATGCAAAGAATCCAGAATATAAATTTTTTTGTCTATGATGAGATATAGGACATTAAGCATGTCCAAGGATGTCTGTGCTCTAGGGATTGCAGCCAGTCTGGGAACATTCAGCAGCTAAACAGGCCCTGAGACACCCTCATTGCTGAAAGCTCAGTCTGCTGTGGGGCTAAGGTGGCACTTAAAAGACATTTCCAGAAGATATGTTTTGGTTTAAAACTTTGTTGACAGGTGTCAGGGCTCAGATGGTTGATTTGGTAGGATAGTTCTGAACTGGATTTAGGGATGGGATTTACCTTTGCCTCAGGATGCTGTAGATAAATACAGCTAAGTAAGTCAGCCCTTGTTTTTCCTATCAATAGGGAGAGAAAAAAGATGCACAAGGGAGGATTCACCTTATTTGCTTTAGAAATCTATGTTAGGCTAAGTTGATTTGCCTGCATTTAGTATTTAAAGCAAAAAGTTAATCCATACATGACTAAACCTAGGTGCCTAGTACCATCTGAGATGCTCAGAGGGGTCAGTAATTCCTTAGCAGGTCTGCAGGACATAGGTTCTATCCATGCTAATGCTGTGCTTAAAAACAGTCTTTCCTCTTGACTCTGTCAAATACATCTGTGATGTGTCCTTTCCTTATTGAATCATAGCTCCTTATGAAATCAGCATGCTTTACATACTGTAACACCACTTGTCTCCCCAGTGAACGATGCAAGTAATCGATCACACTGTGCAGAAGCTTCTTGCATGACTGAGGGAAAATGAAACTATTTTGCCTTTTTTTTTTTTTTTTTTTTTTTCCCTGTGCTTTGTTAGACCTTTATACCTACTTTGTCCTCGCTTGGCACAGTTGAAGATGCCCACTCTGCAGGGTACAGAGAGGTACCAAAGGCATTTGTTTTAGTGGGCTCTGCAGCTCCTTCGAGGTGGATTTCCCCTCTGCTGCAGAATAAGGTGGGCAATCCCTCAGTGATATAACACAGCCGTGCTGAGCCAAAGAACCTGAAGCTAAAGGACAACTTTCTCCTATTCTTATGTGTCTTCTTGAAATCAGCGATGCAGCTTCCAAAAGAAAGCCCCAATAAGCAAACTTGAAAAATATAATCTTGCAAACTGATTACACATACCTCAGCAGGTACATTTTGCAATTCACATCCTGATTTAGCAGAAATAAGATCTGTCTGTGGTCTCAGTGATCTATTCAGAATAGCTATGGGTTTTCCTGTCAGCTGGTTAATCTTTAGATGTGCTCACCATCATTACTGCAATGAGATCTTCTTGCCCTGCATTCAAAGTTACAGCAGGGAATCTCCTGGGCCACACATGCAGCAAATATTTTTTAGCTCTTGAAAAGGGTTTCAGGGTCCTGTCTAATTTTACATGCATTACATTTTTAAAGATTAAAATAGATAACATATTTCTTATTTCTTTTTAGAGTGCTAGAAAGTCCCTTTGAGTCAGCTATTCCTTATAATCTCTGAGCAGACATCAAAACTGTTGCTTTAAAAAAGATTAATTAAAAAATCTTTGAGGATAATGGTTTATAAGATACTTGGAGGCTGTGAAATCAGAAGTTACTTCAAGGAGGTCTGACAGTGTATGCTGGCTGGCAATTTTTCCTCCTCAGTCAGATAGTTCCAGTTTCTCCCACAGTCATGAGCTATATAGAAAATGATTTTATATGAACCAGATTATGACTCTGCAAATGAACACAGTGTGGAGACACTGTCTTCTAGAATATCTTGAGAAGTGCTGCCAACAGCATACCATAGAATCATAGAATTGCTTGGGCTTGAAGGGACCTTAAAGAACTTTTCATTCCAGCTTCCCTGCTATGGACAGGAACACCTTCCACTACACTAGGTTTCTCCAAACTCCATTCAACCTTGCCTTGGACACTGCTGGGGCTGGTGCATCCACAGCTTCTCTGGGCAAACTGTTCCAGGGCCTCACCACCTTCACAGTAAAGAACTTTTCCCTAATATCTAATCCATACCTACTCTCCTTCAGCTTGAAGCCATTCCTCCTTGTCCTGTCACTACCTGCTCTTGTAAAAAATCCCTGTCCGTCTTCTTGTAGGCTCCCATCTTCTATAACCATTTATCCAGGTTTGATACTTTAATAGGAAATACCATCCAGTTCATTTTCTTGGTGCCTCGAGCTTATAGATTCATTTTATCTGCAGCATTCAGGTTGCAAGCAGAGATCTGGCAGCAGGAAGCAAATCCCTTTAGAAAATTTCCACCAGTGATTTTTCTTTTTTTTCTTTTTTTCAGTATTTTTTAGACAGGGTTTCACAATGCCCTGCAAACAGTACCAGCTCCTGAAAGAACTGTCATGGCTAAGGAGCATTACGTAGCTTTGCACTGACATTTTGGGATGGAAGTGACATTTGATTGCTGTGACCTTGTTGTGTCTTGTGATGTTCCAGTGCAAAATGAGAGCCTCACAACATGCCTCTTTGATAGATAAATGGCAGCTGAATGCCTTGATTTCACGTCTTTCTCAGTTAATACTCCGTGTTTTGATCATGTGGCAGTCCATTCACCTGAGGTCTTTTTCCTTTCCTATTTTCAGACCATTAGACAAAGGCAAGGTCAGCTTGTTTGCCTCATGCATGAAAGAATTAGTGTCCTGTGCTGTGCAAGTGAGTTTCTTTCTGGAAGGATTTTTTCTCACTGTTTGGTGGTTAGAGGCAGTTCTCTGTCACACAAGGAACTAATTTCTAGGGAGACTCCTCTATGCAAAGAAACCTTTAAGTAAGGTTAAGATAGTAACTTTTAAGTCCCAATTTGAAGGCAGAGAGTTGTCCTTTGGTTTAAAAAAGTTTAAAATTGCATCACAGCAGCAACTTTGAAAATCATCCCCTTCCCCAGCTTTGCTGTTTTGTTCAGTTCTTTATAAAAATGCAGAAACCCGCTAAGAAAGGAAACCTCTCCCTCCTGGAAGCTGGCATTTGACCTTTGCAGGGCAGCGAGCTCTTTGCCGACAACTGCAGAATGCAAACGTTTTGGATGCATCACTCCATCTGCTTTGCCAGAGCCCCAGAACCGTGCGAGGAGTGACCTGCATCCCCAGCTTCGCTCTCCGTGCGGAGAGGGGCTCGGGGTGGGTCCCGTGCCCGCACACCCAGGGATGCTGGCAGCGCTGGTTCCAGCCTGCGAGGGGGGCTCTGGGTGGGTCCCGTGCCCGCACACCCAGGGATGCTGGCAGCGCTGGTTCCAGCCTGCGAGAGGGGCTCTGGGTGAGTCCCGGGCCCGCACACCCAGGGATGCTGGCAGCGCTGGTTCCAGCCTGCGAGAGGGGCTCTGGGTGAGTCCCGGGCCCGCACACCCAGGGATGCTGGCAGCGCTGGTTCCAGCCTGCGAGAGGGGCTCTGGGTGAGTCCCGGGCCCGCACA
>JANRGV010000001.1:143011480-143032875 GCA_024734035.1 Alethe castanea | reverse complement strand
GCTGGTTCCAGCCTGCGAGAGGGGCTCTGGGCGAGTCCCGTGCCCGCACACCCAGGGATGCTGGCAGCGCTGGTTCCTGCCTGCGAGAGGGGCTCTGGGCGAGTCCCGTGCCTGCACACCCAGGGATGCTGGCAGCGCTGGTTCCAGCCTGCGAGGGGGGCTCTCGGCGAGTCCCGTGCCTGCACAGCCCGGGATGCTGGCAGCGCTGGTTCCAGCCTGCGAGGGGGGCTCTGGGTGGGTCCCGGGCCCGCACACCCAGGGATGCTGGCAGCGCTGGTTCCAGCCTGCGAGAGGGGCTCTGGGCGGGTCCCGTGCCCGCACACCCAGGGATGCTGGCAGCGCTGGTTCCAGCCTGCGAGAGGGGCTCTGGGCGAGTCCCGTGCCCGCACACCCAGGGATGCTGGCAGCGCTGGTTCCAGCCTGCCGGGTGCCGGGGCAGCTGTTGCGCGGAGCGGAGCCGCGCCGAGTTCCGTAACCATGGCAACAGCATCACCGCCAGCATCCTCCTCCTCCTCACCCGGTTCTCCTCCTCCTCGGCATCATCAGGAGCAGCAGCAGCAGCAGCAGCAGCCCTGGCAGGAGCCAGAGCCCGGCAGCCGAGGCTGCAGCCAGCTGCTGCCAGCCCCTGCCCGCGCCGGCACCGGGCACAGCCCCGGCCCCGCTGCTGCCGGGGGGAGCCGGGCACAGGGAGCTGCGGGAGCTGCACTGCAGAGGGACCCCAGACAACCCAGGTAGGAGCTGTGGGGCTGCTCACAAACTCCCCGGGATCGATGTGCTGTGTGCCTGGTGCGTGTTTGCGTGCGAGTGCTGGCGGCGAGTTTCCCGGCTTGCTCCTTCCAGCAGCAGTGCGATGACAATTCCAGGCAAGCATGTTTTCCGGCTCGTGTTCCCCATCTCTGCCATGCTGTCCCTCTCTCTCTCCTCCACCCAGATACATAAGGAATAGTATATAATGTTCTGAAAGGTTGTTAGAAAATGGGATGGTGGGGGGTCCAATGTGATCAGAGTGGGGAACAGCTGCGCTTCTAAAATAAAAGTGAGCAGCAGCAGCGGAGCAAAGGTTGGCGTGGTAATTAATAACCCTTAAAGAAAAAAAATATGCGACAACGCACTTCTGTTTCTACCCACTCTACAAATAAATCTCTCATCATATTCAGCAGAGAGATGTAAAGCAGAGGTATATGAATAGACAAGACTAAAAACCTCACTGTAGTCCACAGCTGTCAGATTCACCTTAAGTGCTTTAAAACCAGACTAAATTATTACAATATCAATGCAGCTACACCTGAGAATATATGATGTATAAAATTGCAAAAATACTTCTCTTAAACCTTTACACCTTCTGAGAAATAAAAAAAATAAAATTATCTTAACGATGTGTGTCTGATGGCCACACAGTAAAAGATGCTTGCTTCATCCATTGTGAGAAAGCATGTATAGTGAGTACATTTCAAAAGGTAGGGAGAATAGTTCTGATCCACAAGTACATGAGGACAGTCCTTGTCATTTTATAAACAGAAGAGGTGCAAAGCTGTGGAGTGTCCTTGTGCAGGCAAATAGATGTGGATGAGTGTGTGTGTGTCTGAGAAGCACGAAGGGGGGACCATAAGAAGTAAGTTTAAGCCAAGTGTTTAAGCTGTGAGTGTTTGCTGTGTAATGACTGCAGAGAGCTCTTTCCACTTCCACAGAACTATTTTTATTTCTTTGTTTGTTATTGTCAGCAGTAAGGAGAAAGAGATGTGATGCTGCTGCTGTCTCTGTCTCCTCTAAAACCCTATTCTTCCTCTCTTGTGTCCCTTGTCCTCCCTAAATCATCCTTGTCTGTGTAGCTGGAAACGCTTCCTAATTCAAACATGGGGAGGTCTGGGTATGAGCCAACACAATTTCTTGTACGCTTGTGTGTATTTATATTTACGTATATATGTCCTTGTACATAGGTTAAGAGACACCTGTCTCTCATGTTCAACCTGATTTGAAAGTCAGAGTGGTTTTTGGTCCCACTCCTGCATTTTGCTATGTCTAAAGAGCCTCCTAAAATCAGCAGGAGCTGGAATAAAATTTAAGTTTATAGGTACAGAACAGAGGGCAGAATTGTGCCCACCTTTTCTCTATGTTTACAAACATTCTCATCCTGCAAGCTACAGAGCAAGGAATTCGGGTAGGCAGGACCTCATGTCCAGTTCTTATGCAGAAGTGCTGTAAAAATTACTTGGGAATTATGTTCTATCCCAAAGGAAATTGATAAGGTAAAGGATAGAAAAAAAAAAAAAAAACACAGACAGCTATTTGGAATCAGTGCTTCGATTTGAAAAATAATTTTTTGAGGAGCTTGACCTCATCACAACAGGTCTTCTCTACAAGAGGCTCTTTGATCCTCCGTAAAGACAGTGATCACAGACACCAAGTTTAACTGAAGAGGATGATTTGGATACTTACATTAATTAAACTAAAGCACTATAGGGCTACAGTCCTTAAGAGTCTGCGCACATTACAAGGTGTATTTCTGCATGAGATTTGGTGTTTGCTTCCAATTC
This sequence comes from Alethe castanea, assembly GCA_024734035.1. Taxonomy (NCBI): domain Eukaryota; kingdom Metazoa; phylum Chordata; class Aves; order Passeriformes; family Muscicapidae; genus Alethe; species Alethe castanea. Next base: position 143,030,341 of record JANRGV010000001.1, on the reverse strand, counting down.
AAAGAATATTTAAATCTTGAGATTTCTTTGTAATAACAGAGAGGGTATAAAAGTGCCTGTCAAAATGCCTGTAAAAAGGCATAAACCTGATCATGTGTCTGACAGACACCAGGAGCAGAGCCACAATCCTGTTTACATGTGTTGCAGAGATGTACAGTGCATAATCCAGGGGCAGCTCAGTGAGGCACAAAGCAGTGACCCTCTCATCAGCACAGGCAGATGATTGAAGGTCAGAGGGCTCTGGGTATTACACATTAACACTCCATAATATTCCTACACAGTCCTACTTTGCTGCTAGCAGTGGGCAGGTGATTAGGGAGAAGCCAGAATTTGTACATGGTCTTTTGATTGCTACAGGGCTGAAAACTTCTGTTAGAAATGACTCTGGGTAAGGCAGGGAAGCTTGATATTTTCATAAGCACTGCTTGGCCACAGAAATCTTCTATGGAGGGCTGTTCATGGAAAGTCAGGCACTGAGGCTGATATCAGTGGAAATAGCAAGGATGTTCCCCACCTCAGATATCCAGTATTTAATTCTCAGTGTCCCCTAGTCCTGCAGCTCTTTTCACTGCTTAACTTGGAAAGCTTAGGAGAGATTTTTTTTTTCATTTTGCCTTATGGCTTTTTCTATTCTATTTCATTAGTTTAGTAATAGATGGGAACACAGTCTTTCTTTTGGTTTGTGCACAGCTGTTAAGAGCTGCTCCCTCAATGCTCACTTATTGTTCGCTAGCATCATTCTAAGGGGAAAAAAATTATATCTCATGATATAACCAAGCATCTTTTAAAATCTTGCTCCTAATTTTCATTAGTCACCTACTGTGGCTCTCAGAGCTCAGAACAAAAGAAGACTTATACACTAGCTGCTGTTCTAAAGTCAGCATTTACCAACAGGTTGAGGCAGGAGTTTCGGAAATGCTGCAGCCAGGGTTTGGGTGATTTTGTTGGCTTTTGGGTTTTTTTTGTTGTTGTTTGTTTGTTTTTGTTTTTGTGGGTTTTTTTTGTTTTGTTTTGTTTTGTACTTTTTAGATAAGGAAGGTGCTTTTTTCCAGATCCTGCTCTATAATAAGCGAAAGATGATTTGAAGAAGAATGTTGTACCTTGCCTTTAGTTTAACAATGCTATTTATTTTATTTTGAGCCTATGTGCACACTGTTGTTTATTATTCTATTCAATAATCATACTCTGTTATTTTGCAATATTGTGGTTTTTTCCCTTACACTCTATTGTGATTGGCTAGATACAGTGCTTAATGAGACAGACACTTAACCATGGAAAAGTTTTCCCAGTGAGGAGGAGGACGATGGGATCTTAACATTAGAAACTGGACACTGCTCTGTCTGTTTGGTTCCCTGAAAATTATGTACCCAAACTGTACTTGATACAGAAATAACCTTTATTTTTGCCAGTTTTCATCTTCTTGCAGAGTCAGACTGATCTTGGTAGGCTTGCTTAGTCTAAATGATACCCATGATGATGCAATGGGAACCTTTGTGTCCACTGAGCAGATACCCCATCAGCACTGGGAAGGTTATAATTCCTTCCTGGGATGTTGGCTCAGGTGATGTAGGGTTTTTGGTTTCTTTTCTATGCAACCCCTGGTTTGAAGCCTTCTTCCCCCACTGGTGAGAAAATCTGAGTGTCTGTGCTTCCCTCCAGCACAGCTCTGACAGAAGTGTGCCCATGAGCACAAACAGTGTGCATTTCTTCTGGTCTCCCCCGTACCCAGTTCCCTCCCTTGCATGCTGGCAGTGCCTGACATGCTGCAAGAGCCTCAGGGCCTGTGATGTAGCACGACCTCTGCTCACACTGCTCCAGGAGGGATGGGCTGAAACCACCTGGACAGTGGTGGCTGCTGGGCTGATCCTCCTTCAGAAGGTCAGCACGGTGACATGCCTGATCTCAACTTGTTGGGAGAGTGAGTCAGAAGCTGGCTTCCTCCAAATGTTCCAAATCCAAGAGGATATGATTTTATTCTCTCTCTAATCCTATTATTAGTGCCTGCAATGTTAAGGACTCTGTTATTCAGCAGTTTTATTCCTTCCCTGTTCCACTGCTGCAGATGGAGCATCCAAACAAAGTGTAAAAGGAAGAATTTCTTCATTTTGTACACTCAGATGCTGCTGACATCCACGTGCTGTTCTGTATAGAAAGACAACACCTTTTGAGGGGGGAAAGCTCTCTCTGATCCTCCTAAAAATCTGCCAGAAATCTCAAGGCATTTCTGCTTCTCTTTCGGGTTCAGACATGCCTTGGTGTGGACCCTCCGTTTCTGTAGCCCCCACACCTCTGACCTGGGTATGTTTCAGTACTAAGATCATTTTCAGTGGTCACAGAGGGTCTCACAAAATTTACTTCTTCACTGCATGAGGCACTGTTGGTAAGTGCAATATCCTGATATGCTCCTCCTACCTGTTGTGTTTTCTCATCCTTAGGATCACGGGAATAAGACGACATAAGCAGTACTTTGACCATTTCCTTGCATATATACCCACCAAATTCTTGGTTTTGTAGTAATATATCTAATATATATATAACAATATATGTATACTTAGTAGTATAGTAGTAGTATATCTAGTATATATATATAAAATATGTGTATCTAGTAGTTATATTCATCATTATTCCTTTTTATTTTTTCTTAGCTATGTGGTGTTGTCATGAACAGCTAAGACCTTGTGCACTCTATTGGAATTTAGAGGTGAAACTGCAAGTATTAAACAACAGACTTGTACTGAAAATGCAGAGCACTGGTGTGACAGTAAATGGATGTTTGTCTTATTTGCATGGAAACTTCAAACTCTGATCACTGGTTTCTGAGGATTCACAGAATGCAGCACAATGTGGGACTTTCCTATTATAACTTGGTTTAGTAGGGACCACCTGTGCTGTTAAGACCCTGATGCCACCATTTAGCAGCCTGGGGAGGACCAGGCTCTATCTTGGTCCAGCTAGTTGGGCAGAAAAATCTCCTTGTTGTATTGCTGTGCAGATCTGCACAACTGGGAAGGAATCCAGCTCTGCACCATCTTCTAATGTGTAATTTTGGTTTCTCTCATTGTTAACATTGCTTTTATATCTGAGGCTGGCAAGCACAGTCCCATTACTTTTTTATGGCCCTAAAGAATGTGATTATTATTTGGAGAATGTGGCCTGAGTGAAATATTTCTTGTATCTTGATCAATTTGTCAACCCATACTGCCAAAACCATTGTGGCAATAGGAAAAGCAATCCTGTTGGTATGAGAATGATTTCTTAAAGAACAGAGCAAAAGGACCAGAATTTCCATCCATTGAATCCTAGACAAGAGAGGTGTTTCAGTATGAAAACTTTTATCTCTGTTAAACTATCTCCTCCTTTCCACTCATTGCCTCTTGCTCTGCTCAGTGGCTTTGGCTTGACCTCATTGCAGGGAGATGATGCCAATAGATGATGCAACCTCATATTCTTCCTAAATAGGCCCTTGGCTTGTAAGTGCCAGGTTTGAGGTGTCTGCATGAAACCACTGATTTTTATTTGCACAAAAAAGTTTCCCGTTTGTTTCAGAGGTGATGGGGCAGAATGGGGCAACACCCACTTTTGGGAGGTCGCATCTCTTTGTATGCTACTTTTCTGGATTTGTGTGCTTTAAAACTAAATTGGGTTCTTACTGGTACTTTGGTTTCTGCAGAGGACTCTGGGCTACAGGTTTTGAGCTGGCAGTCTGCAGTACCTGTAGGAACTGCTCCCCCTCTGTGTGATTGAGCACCTGAGGGCTGCAGGTACTGGCTCACATCTGCACAGCTCTTCTGCACTATCAGGCCCCAACCATCCCACATCACAGAACATGAGGATCTCTGAGGGACAAGGCAGATGGATTTCATTAGAACTGAGCAGTGTCTGCTGCTGCAAGTATCTCTTCTTACAGGCACTTACAGAGTACACTGCCCTGCATCATAAACCTGTTCTACACCCTGCAGTCACACAGCACTATTTATTTTCTTTTCCTGCCTGTCTTGGTTTAAAATCTCAGCTGAAAACTTCTCTTTTCTGTTCGTGCCTCATTGTTTTCCCTCTGTTTCCCTCTCCCTTTGCAGCTGTGTTTAGGCTGAGCTGTGTGAGAGTGCAGCTTGCCACGGTAGATGTTAGAGGAAATAAAGTCTCATTGTGTGATGTTCTAGAGTGCTTTGCTCCACAGCCACCCAGCCCCTGCACCACTGGAGGCTGTGGGATGTTTGCCACTGACCTCAGGAGCAGCAGGAGTCATCCCCGTGCACAAAAGTCTTTTCAGAAGAGAACACACAAGGCTGTGAAGAGATTGCTGTTTGAGACAGGATGGAAGCCTGAACCCTCTCAGTCAAAAAGCTTTTGTTGGCTGCCATGGGTGGATCAAAGTCAAGCTGCTGTTTTTGCCTGGGATGTCACAACCACCTGAGCATTCCTTGTCTTTGCTTAGGGAACCAGGCAGCAAAGTCAGGGGCATTGTGAGGCAGGAGAGGGACAAGGCAGAGAGACATTTTTTCAGCAAGGCTACTCTTTTTTGAAAGAAGTCCACATGGATGAATGCATGAAATGGGGATGAATAATAATTTCAGAAGATTATGTGAAAAGCCCTTAGATGTCTTCTTTCTTTTATGGTGGGGAAGGGAGGAATAGATTTTGGATTGCATCAATTCATTTGGATTGCTTCAATTCTTTCGGATTGTATCAGTTCATTTGGATTGCTTCAATTCTTTTGGATTGCATCAATTCTTTTGTCTGATGAGGGAAGAAAGATTGTTGAAAAAATAGAAAAAAAAACCCAATGAAAAAAACTAGTGAGGAATGATCATCAGACTCTTGCTAATTTTTGGTAGCACTCTAAATTAGGCCTTGTTTTCTTTAGGTGCCTTGTGTTGGTAGTGGGTGACATTAGTGCTTTATTAAACTCTCTGTGCTGAGGAGCTCATGGTTTAGTGCAGCTAATAATAATATCCTGATTGAGAAGCAGAAGGTGGGATAGCTCAGCATCAGACATAGGAGTGCAGAAATAGTTGCTGCTAGTTGAACTAAAAATACACACCACATAGCCCTCTTGCCTACAGCAGCACCTGCTGAACACACTTTGGACACTGGTAGTGGAGGAAATGGCTTCCCCTTGTTTTTGGCAGCTGCTGGATCAGTAGTGCTCCGTGGTGATTCTTTGTGTGACTGCCTAACACTACCTTAGGTGTGCAAGGCCCCTCAGAGCAAGTCAATTAATATCCTCAGAAAGTGAATCATTATCCAGGGTCATAAACAGACTATAAAGGGTGAAATGGGCTGCATCAGGTGAGTTGTTAAGCCAGTTTGTCCCAGGGTGGGACTCTGTGATCATGGAATCACCCAACAGCTTGGGAGTGACTGGCAGCAGGGACTGAGATGTAACCATGGCTACTCTGATCCACTGCTCCCTGCTCCTGCTTGGGGACAAACAGCAGATGTCAAGATCACTGCTGAACTATGAGCCTTGCAGTTACTGCTGCACAACGTGGACAAAGAGATTTATCTAATTTTTTCCTGTCACCTCCCAGGGCTTACACAGCCTCTCCACTTGGGCTCTCCATGGGTGAAATTCAGTTTAGCAGGTACATGTTTTTCATGAGCTTCAAAATCTCCATGACAATAAGCTAAAAGTGGCCCAGATATAGTGAGGATAGGGTACCCTGAAATAGGTTAGTTAGATGAAATTAGGACACATCTAATGCCAGAATCAGCCGTGCAACATGGATATCTGCTGCACTGTCAGATGGCAGATCAAAGGTGAGGAACATCTTGTAGATGAATCACAGAACTATTTAAGTTGGGAAAGACCTTTAAGATCATCAAGTCCAACCTCTAACCCAGCACTGCTGAGATGAGGAAAAGTGCTTGGTGAAAAGAGGGACTTAATTGACCATGTTGGGCACAAGTGATGAGACAGTCTCCAGATAAAAGGTACAAACACAAAGTGCTGAGACCCTGAAGACAAGAAGCAAGGCATGAATGCTCTAATTTGAAATTCCTGCATGATGTGTAGTAAAACCCAGCTGTGGTGGGACTCCTTCACTTGTCTGAATACTGAGATCTGTGGCTGGGATAGGAATGGACAAGGATATGGCTGTGGCTACTCTGTCACCACACCTGCAGGTAGGAGGAATACAGGGGCTTCATCATCTCTCCTGCCTTGCCTTCCCTCCCAAATTCAGGTGTCTGATTCCTGTGCAAGCACAGGTGCTTCCCTCAGAGCAGAATGTGTCAGGATATTACATGAAGAAATGCCAGCTAACAGAAATGGTTTTATAATATCCAACACAGAGGTAAGCCCTTTCCACAGTGCACAGGAGCTTTTTATTATTTTATTTTATTTTTATTATCACAACCAGGAGATCCAAGGACATCAATCTCCTTTATGTCTCCTCTGGGACTCTTTGGAGCTTGAGGGTTCACCTGGAGACAGAGCAGGCAAAGCATAGAAGTTTTTTCTCTTGGGAGACGTGTTTCTTGTGTGGACTTCTCTGAGTTGAGGCTACCTTAATAAAGGGAGCACCAGGAATGACAAGCTTCCTTGCCTGTCTTTCTTAGCCAGTTTTTGCTTCTTTCTGAGACTGCTATTGTACTTACTCTCTGATGAAGTGAATAGCAAAAAGCTATTTTTGTTCATAGGATAGTTTTGTAGGATAATTCTGGTTGGAAGGAACATCTATTCCAATCACCTGCTAAAATAAGGGTCACCTGTGGGGTCAGACCATCCTTCTTTGGGTTTTATCTAGTCCACCTTTTTATACATCTATAACAGAAAGTGAGTGGCCTCTAAAATTTTCTGAGTTGTCAGGATCAGGGTCATCAGGAGCTTTCAGAGAGAGTTTTGAGAGACAGGAGGTCAGGCAGAACATGCAAGGAGCATTTCCATGAGGACTTCTGACCGTGGAGACATCCAGGGGAAACTGGCAGCAGCTCTGAGGGTGGTGTGCAGAGCATGACAGAGGTGAAAATGAACTTATCAAAAGCCTTCGTGGGCTGTTAAGGGCAGGTTTATTCCTCAGCATAAGTGGCTTCCTCTGGGGATTTGTGGAAGGTGCTGATTTTGCAGTGAAGTGGGTCTGGCTTGCCCTGTGTCTGCACATGGTAGGTGACTGCTCTGGGAGATAATGCCTCAGGTCAGTGACTTAATTATGTCTGGTTTGGAGACCTTTTAGCATACCTGAGATAACTCACGGCTTACAGGATGGCGTTTGGAAGAATCATCTTCTTCAGCAGCAATAATCACCAATTACTAAGAAAAGATTGCCTTACTCAGTCATTTCCCACTGGTCCCATCTTCCCACCAAACACTCTGTTTATGAAAGCTTTTCTTCCAGGACCAGTGCCACTGATAATCAGAACCCTCACATCACAGAAACATTTTAAAAAGAGATTGAGGGCCAATTATATAAATGTTTCCTCTTTTGTAAAACAGCTTGGGACTTGTAAACATATTAAGTCCACATATCACTAAATAATTCATGAGGATGGATTATTTACTTGTGTAAGCTGTGTTTTAAATAAGGATTTTTTTTTCTGAAAATGAGGAAATAAAAATATTTTATTTAATTTTGAAAGGAGTAGCTGCCATTTCATTCTACTGCTTTTTTTGTGTTCCAATTGATTTTTCTTATGAGTGTGTTCTTCAGGAATGGCTGATACCAGGTCTGTAGTGTGTAAAGATGACTCCCTCAGCACAAAAATCCACAAAACCTTTCAGCAGAATAAGGCTTATCAGAAATCAAGGAGTCTACTTTATGTTGTAGACGTGTGAAGATTTTAGAACTTAGAATTTTATAACCATTGTTTATTTTCCAGATGAAATTGAGGATGGCAGATTCAATCCATGCACAGTAAAGGTGGATGCTGTTACTATGGAGTCCTTTGTATGATGCTTTTGGGTTTGAGCCTTATTTATAAGACTATTTTGAACTTTGTCCCTTTTATATATATATATGGATCATTCTGTTGCATTTTCTTTTCTCTCCCCTTCCTTTTCCTCCCTCAACAACAGATGATTTTGAAGACAGCATGAATGAAACAAAATGTTGGCATGGTCTAGCTGAATTTCCTGACAAGATAAACATTAAATTAAATGTGAGACATATGCCTTAGTGTGTGACTGTAATTTTGTAAGTTCTTTTATATGTTATGGTTGGCAACAGAATCCCTGTAGCTTATTCTGGCAAGAAAGAACAGTATTTCTTAGTCCTAAGACAAATATGTGATTTAAAATGTGTTTTTGCTACCAGCTATACAGCGTGAGTGCTGAAGTGTATCTTGGTTATAAATACTGTCCATTCCAGTTCATCTCATAATCAAAGATGGTCTTCAATCATGGTGCATTTCTGATGGGGATAATGTTCTTATCAGGAGTTCTCTTTTCTGCCTTCATCCCACCTTTGGAGTTAAACTGTCTGGGAGTGATGCCCCTCCATTTGCTCCCACTGTGGACTGCAGGCTTGCATTGGGTGAGAATATTTCCTCTGATGGCTGCACAGGTACAGAATTAGAGGGATATTGACTGCAGCTCATCCTGTGAGAATTTAGTTTGTGCAGCCAGACCATCAGAGGATAAATGCTGTGCCTTTCCCCAGCCCTCTTAATTTTGGGGACCACTCATGTAATCTTGGAGTACTTTGAACTGCAATGAAATTTGCTCATCCCCCCCTCACATTTTTGCAAAAGGATCCCCATTCTGAAATGACATTGGTAAATCTTCTGTGGAAATAGTCAGGCCTAGGAGTGCATTTTGTCTGAGATCCTGGTCATGAGTGGAATCTGTTTTAGTTTAGTTTAGTAGAGTCAGCTTCATTCAAAGTAGCCACCAGCTTTCTTTTTGTCAACGGGGCAGAGAAATTGATATTTCTAAGGCACTACCTAGATAACTCTTTAAAAATGCACACTTTAGGACAGAAAAATAATGTTCAAGCTTTGTCTACACTGTCTGAACAGGAGCCTGGACAAACAGCTGAGGAGCAGCCATTTATACTGTAGTTGCATGTCCTTTTACTGAGTGTAAACTTATTTATTGACAAAATATGGAATGGGGGACAGACATCCCAAACCTCATCCCTCTTTTCCAAACATCTTTCACACTTGTCTTTATGGCACAGTAATCTTTTGTTTTCAGTAAATCATGCACATTCCTCCTGCCACTGCCCTTCAGATTTCCAGTCTGTTCTGGCATTTTGCATGGCAAGACCACATTTCCTGTGATCTGCCATCACATTCCTCTGTGTGATGCCCCACTCTGGACTCCTGGCTGGTTGCTGGACTAGCACAGGGGAAAAAATGGTGAAGCAATCCTAGCATTGCATTATGCATACTAAGGGATTTTGGTTCTAAGATACAACCCGGGAACAAATGGCATATTTGGCAAAAATGTAGCCTGTTCAGAAACAGCATTTGAACTTGAAAGATGCAAAGATCCAAGAGCCAGCTTGGATAACAGAGACCCTATGACTTGCTTAGCCTGGTGCCCAGCTGCAGCAGGACATCACTGGGATGCACAGCTAAGGGTGCTTTAGCCCATCTGTGCCTTGCCCCTGAGAGAGCTGGTTCAGAGACAGCTCATGCACACCTCTGTAGTGGTTCAGAGATGCAGTACCCTTTGTTTGCAAGAGTGATTTAGCACTTTGTGTGGGTGCATTTATGGGAACACACAGATCCTCTTAAAGAAATAGGCACGCTTCTGGTATTTGCAGAACTATTTGCAGTATTATGGCTGCACATTAAGAGAAAAAAAAAAACAAAGGAAAACACATTTAGTAGAGGAAATTTCCATTATTCACTAGCAGTTCTTATTTGTACCCTATAACTTATTCTGTATGGGGAAAGAAGAGGAGTTGGAAGCTGATTTCCAAAAGGATGAAATATGACTGGTATTTTTTAGTGAATCAACAAACTTGTGGATAGAATTGCACCTGAGATCTAATTCCTACAACAGCTATTGTATAATTCCTACAGCTGCTATTGTCTAATTCATACAACTGCTCTTAGAGTGGCAATAGGAGAGGCTGAGGATGTAAGGATATAGAGCTATTGGAAATTGTCCAAAGGACAATTAGATGGTGAAGGGCCTGGAGGGGAAGCCACACAAGGAGTAGCTGAGGTCACTTGGCTTGTTCAGGCTGAAGAAGAGGAGGCTGAGGGGAGAGATCACATTGTAAGCCCACACCTTCCTCATGAGGGCAAGATGAGGGGCAGGCACTGATCTCTTCTCTGTGGGATCCAGGAATTAGGCTCAAGATAACACCATGAAGTTGTCAGGGGAGGTTTAGTTTGGATATTAGGAAAAGAGTTTTCACCCAGAGGGTGGTTGGGCACTGAAACAGGCTCCCCAGGGAAGTGGTCACAACACCAAACCTGACAGAGTTCAAAATATATTTGGACAATGCTCTCAGGCACACAGTGGGATTCTTGGGACATCCTATACAGGGCCAGGAGTTGGACTCAATTATCCTTGTGGGTCTCTTTCAACTCAGGACATTCTATGATTCTCTGCTTCTATGAGACTTAGCCATCACTGTCTCTATGGGAACTCTCCCAAAATTTTCCTTTTGTTACTGTAGAGCCTGAACTTGCAATATGTGTGGTTGCAGATTTATCCTGCCTCCTGCACTTCAAGTCTTTCTGACTTTTGTTGAAGTCAAGCAGAGCAGCAGTACGATGCCAGGTGAATACCTAAAGCCTGAAGTGTGTAGAATTGAGAAGAAAAACTCAAGAATCCAGGGAGTAAACCAAGCTCCTGGCCCATGGCTGTCTTCCCCCACTCCACACACAGGCCTGACACCCTGGATTATGTTTTTAGACATGGTCACTGTGCCTCTGTCATCCAGCATTCCAGCATTTCTCCAGCTGGGAATGTGCTGTGCCAGCCTGTGGTGCCCTCACTGCCTGTGGCTGGTGATGCAGAGGGTGCTGAGGTGCTGCAGATGCTGACATGAGTGGCTGTAGCTATCAGTGGAATTTGTGACCTTTCTCCAGCCTGTGATTAGATATTTATTAGATTAGATTAGTCCTGCTGCACAACTGTGCTGGTACATCCAGTTGTTCCTCTCTGTAGTGGATGATATGTTCTGGAGACTTGTTCCAGAAATTTTCACTCCTGTGTCCTCTTAGACATTACTGACAATATTTTAGGAAGATAAATGGTGGTTTCCTTCTCTCTCCACCACTGTGCAATGCTTTACCCAGAGACTGTTGTTCACTTGGTTTCTGTGGTTGTTCTGCTAGGATCAACCACAGAGTCCTAGAACAGTTTGAGCTGGAAGGGACTTCAAAAACCATCTCATTCCAACTCCCCTGCCACAGGCAGGGACACCTTCCACAGACTGGGTTGCTCAGGATCTGCAGGTCAAGAGGAAGGGTTATCACCAGGAACCAGAGCTATTCCTTCAAACATCTTGCTGCTTCAGTCTGTAGCACTGGAACTGCTGAGGTAGAAGACAGGCTCCTCCTTTTTAATTTTAAGGGCAATATTTATCTTGTTTTGTTTATGGATATTTGCCAAGTCTCAGCACATCTACTGCAAGCCTCAAATCAGTGTTGAATGCATATATTTTTTTTCAGATCATTGATTTAATGATCAACAAAGTAATAAAGATGGTAGGAAATGCAGAATTATTATGCCTAGGTGAGATTTGTGGCACCTTAGCGAAGCTGCCTGAAAGAAGATGAATTTCTCTGTTGATGAATACAAAGTAATGTACAATGGAAAGAATTAACTTAAATGATTCATAGTCCTTGCTGGCTTAAAAATAAATTCTGATTACTTGAGAGGAAAGAAAGCCTTCAGAAAACCTTTCTATGTGTATGGGAAATAAAATCTTCTGTGAATAGAGTATTTGGTGTATAAGAACTGGGGTGAAGATTATTTTTGAACAGAAAAATTAATTATGCTTTTTTGTTTTCCCTACAGTTAAGGATTTGGCAATTAAAAATGTTTTAACTTCAATTCACATGAACCTGTGGGAAGTATTGATCTAGTATTTGTTTAGGGCAAAATCTGGAAATTAAGGGATCCAGTTGGAAAGTTCAGGCTTTGTTTTGAAACACTTTTTTTTAAAATGTCAAAATGCAATTGTTTTAGAAAAAGAAGCTATTCACATAAAAAAAAAATTAAATTAAAAGTGTGGATTCACTGAGACACAGTGTTTCTGATCCATCAAAATATTTTTATTTCTGTCAAAAAGTTTTGTGGGAAATATAGGGCTTTCATTTGGAATCTGAACACAAACACCCACCCACTCACAGCCTGAAAATTTCTTGCTACAGGTCCCATGGGTGTGTTCTTCAAAACATTGCAATGTCTCACCAGAAGCGTGGCCTCTCCTAAAGTGCTGCATTCTAATTTGGTCACTGCTTCCCAAGGGTCCATATCACACAAGCAGGAGGCTCCAGAAGCAGGTGACCAGAATTCATACTGGTTTCTGTGTTTTGGATTTGAGTAAAATGAACGTGTTATTTCAGCTGAGAATTAAGGAAAGGCTTAGCTGAAGGATGAGGTTCTCACGTTCTCACTTTCTGCAAAGTTAATGGAAAAACTTCCTATTGTATGAGAAAGGTTTTCACTCCTGCTTTTGGTATCAACAAGGGAGTCCATGTGGAAAGCTGGGTGCAATTGTGCTCTGCAGAACTAACTTCTAAGTACCTAGAATAACAGAAAATGAAACAATTTACCTTTGTCTCTTTTATTTTCCTAAATACAGGAGAAAGATAGCATTCTGCGAAAATCAAAGACGTTACTTTGAATGTAGATTAAAAATAAACAAAACAAAACACTTTTAACCATGTAGCTTGCATAAAACTAAACCAAATCAAACTAAACCAAAACAAAGTTTTCCCCAAAAACCTAGTAAAAAATATCAAAGGAAAATTTAAAAAAGGAAAATGAGGAAGTTAGGGGAAAGTGTACCATTTTTGGTTAGAGGATGAGAAGATGAGTTTAAAATGTGGTTTTAAACAGAGGCTGAGGTCACAGGGGCTGAAAATTGGAAAGATTCCCACCTGGTTAATTTTTGCATCATGCAATATCAGAGAGAAAGTATAACAAAACATACCTGCTGGGAAACCCATTTTTTAGCTTGTCATTCTCACAGAATAGCCCAGATTGGAAGATATGTCCAAAGTTCATCCAGCCCAGTCTTTTGTGGGAGCCAAGAAGGGATCATGCAGCAACCTGCCCAGTCACATCTGAAACATCCAGAGATGGAGGCTCTGCCATGGCCATGCAGGGTTGTTCCAGGGAATGATTATTCTCACTGTAAAAAATTCCTCTTATACAATGATGAAACCTTTTCTGGTGTAAATTGTAACCATTTTCCCTTTCCTTCCCCATGGGGTTCCTCATGTAGAAACACTCTCCTCTTTGTAGTTACCCAGGAATAGTTCCTGGAATAGTATGGTGAGATTCCCCCTGAGGTTTCTCTTCTCCAGGGAAGAGATTTCCTTCTGCCATTCCTCAGAGGTCAGGTCATGGCACTCCTTTGGAGCCTCTCCTGTTTTTCTGTGTCTTTCTTGAGCTGTGGGGGCCAGAGCTGGACACACAGTGATCACCACTCTCTGAGTGCAGCCTTGTAGCCAATTTTCTGCCCATCTTGCAGACCACCCATCCAGTCTGTATGTTGCCAACTTGTCCCATAGAAGCAGTTCGTCTAATTTGTAATTTCAGGATGATTTTCACCTTTTCATTGAAGCCTCTATCACTGGTACTGCAATATGGTGTTTGTCTCCAGTGTTCTGAAGTGAAAAGGTGAACTCCAGCATCTATTTCTTGGGTCATAAACCCCTATACATATGTAGAGATGTTTCTAGAGTTTTTTTTTTTCTTTTCTGTTTGTTTCTATCAGTACTGAAATTCTCAGGTCATAGTGCACATATCACTAGGCTTTAGTACATGGAACACGTATTCTACATTTGCTTTTTAAATGTCACAGTGCCTTCCTCACTAAAAGCATTCAGAAAATCTGGGTTTGGTGCTGCATTAGGAAAAAAAAAAGATTAGGAAAACAAAAAGAAATACTCAACCTAACCTAGTAATTAACTTCCTAAGGACTTTTTTAGGCTTTGGGGGTTTTTTTGTTGTTTTGGTTTTTTTTGGGTTTGTTTGTTTTTTGTTTTTTTTTTTTTTTTTGTTGTTGTTTGTTTTTTTTTTTTTTGTTAAAGTTCCATTTATTCAGTGTATAAGAAATAAGAATGTTGAACTCTATGTGAAAAACGGAGATGAAGAAATACAAAGGAACTGCAGAATGCCAGGTATATGCACAGAAAAATAAGAAACAATGAAAAAGGAAAACAAAACTAGAAACATTTTTTTCTCTTCTGCCAGCAAGGTGAAATTGTCTTATAATAAATCAATTATTAGCAATCTCTTCTTCAGGTCTCAAAGGAGCCCATCTGTATTGCCACAGTAGGTTAAAACATCCTGTGTCTCTCCCAGGAAAAACCCCCACTGTGCCATAATAGGATTTAATATTTTCCATCACTGTGTAGCTGTGATTGTAAAAGATAATTGTTAAAAGCCCCAGTGTTCACGATGACAGAACAGGAAGGCTAAAGGCAGCAAAGTTCTAATGGGCATTTTCCACTCTTTTTTTCTTTCAGCTTTGAAATACCTCTTCACAGCTTGTCCTCTCTCTTTCCCCTCTTTGCCAGCATCTTCCATGCCCTCCCCTAGGTCTCATGTGAAATGGAGGTGGAGTTGTGTAGAATACCTCTCAGTATAATGGACTTTTCATACTGCTTGGGCTTGTTCTTATCCCCAGGTCCCATCAACAGATTGCTGCAGAAACTAGGGAAATCGTTTCATAGCCACTTTTCTGAAATTGTGTTGTGCCATTACTGCTTTGTGCTAATGTGGCCAGGCATAATTCCTGACTGGAACCCATCCTGACTGCAGTGGTGCTTCAGCAGGATTGTCCTGCCCATCTCCAGTTCCTGGACATGTGCTGACCATTGCCTCCTGCTGCCTTGTGCTCATCTCCTCTGTCCTTGTCTCTGCTGCCCCTGCATGGGAACACATTTCTGTCACAGCTTGGAGTCAATCCCAGCAAACCACTGTGCTGACTGCCAGGTACTGCTCCCTGGGATTTGCCTTTTCTTTTGCCCTTCTTCCCATTAGACAAGAACAAAAAGCTGTGGTGACCTGTCTCTGCTTTTGGAGGGTAGTTCTTCCCTTTCAAAATTAAATCTCCTTCTCTCTTTTCATTCAATTTGGGAAGGCTGTTCTTGAGATGGATCTATCCTTGTGCTTTTTTTTGTGTCAGAGGCTCAGCTCCTTCCTTCTGTTGATTGACTTCTCTGTAAGCATGTTCAGCTCTGGGTGCTGAACAGATCTGAAGTGGTGCAGAAATAAACATCATATCTTTACTGAAATCTGTAGTCCCTTCATCTTAGATGTGTTTGAGATTGCTGTATTTTCTGGAAAAAGAAGCTAGATTGTCCATGTTCTTCTTTTCATTCACTGCCTTCCCTCTCCACACCTTTGCTCCTTACCTTCCAACCTATAAACAATCTGTGTTTCTCAAAAATCTCATAATCTTTCCCTAGAAACGTGGCTTTTTCCCATCCCTCTCTCTTCTCTTGTACAGTTCTAACCATCCAGACCCCTGGAGCCAGCAGTGCCCCTGTGGCCAAGGAGGCCAGTGGGATCCTGGGGTGCATTAGGAGCGTCACTGATTGCCAGCAGATCAAGGGAGGTGATCCTGTCCCTTTATTCAGCCCTAGAGAGGGGCATCTGGAGTGCTGTGTCCAATTCTGGGCTCCTCATACAAGACATGGAGCTCCCGGAGCAGGTCCAGTGGAGATGATGAAGGGACTGGAGCATCTCTTATGAGGAAAAGCTGAGGGAGCTGGGGCTGTTCAGCCTCGAGAAGAGATGACTGAGAGGGCACCTCATCCCTGTCTGTGTGTGCAGGGAGGGCTCAGAGCAGGGACCAGGCTCTGCTCCTGGTGCCCAGCAATGGCACAGGAGGAATGGGCAGGAACTGATCCCAGGAAGTTCCACCTGGACATGAGGAATAATTTCTTCCCTGTGCAGTGACCAAGCACTGAGCAGACTGCCCAGAGAGGGTGTGGGGTCTCCCTCACTGGAGATATTCCAGCACTGTCTGGACACAATCCTGTGCCCTGGGATGGCCCTGCTTGAGCAGAGAGGTTTGACCAGATGACCCACTGTGGTTGTTTCCAACCTGACCCATTCTGTGATTGTGTGATTGATTCTGTACTGAGGTACTGTGGGGATCAATTTTGCCAGGTAGGAGCATGTTCTTATCTCTGATGCCAGCTACCTTCTGGAAGGACCCCATCCTCTTCTAAGCCAGGGAAAGAAGTGAGAGGAAATGGCAATATTTAAAATTGCTCCTCTCTAAATGGTCAGAACTAATTATGAAGGCTACAGCTACTGTGAGATGAGCTATTAAATGCCTTGAACAGGTTCCTGAAGTCTGTACTAGAATGGGATGAGTCACAGTTGCACCAGCTGACTGCAGATGAGTGGGTGGGAAGAGGCCCTGTGCCTTGCTGGCAAGGTAGGAATAAAGAGCTACCCACAGACCTGGGGTATGATCCGGGGTGAGTTGGGACTGGCAGCTCCCAGCAGTGAGATGGAGGCAACTGAGCGCTCCTCAAAGAGGTAAAGCCTGAGCTTTTAAGTGAAATCACACCTTGAAACCACTCTGTCTGAATACGGGAAATGGAGATCAGCAGAGGATTGGTTGGGCTGTGAGATGCGTGTTGGATTTAGTCTCTGCTTCTTGGTCTGACTGCTTGTATAGAGCTCCTTGAATAGCAACATTAGGAAAAAGAATGTGCTGTGATTTGAGTCAAATCAGAAAACATACTCAAGCTTCAGTGTTTAAGATCAATATGATGGAACATAGGCAGATAGTGACAGGACTATCTGTTACTAGGAGTAACAGTTTTAATCTAAGAGAAGAGAGATTACATATTAGGAAGAAATTCTTCACTGTGAGGGTGGTGAGCCACTGGAACAGGTTTTCTGAAGAAATTGTGGATACCCCATCTCTGAAAGGGTTCAGGGATTCTGAGCAACCTGGCTCAGTGGAAGGTGTCCCTGCCCATGGCAGGGAGATAGAAACTGGATGGTCTTTATAGTCCCTTTCAACTGAAGCCAATCTATGATTTCAATGAGTCTACAAAACTGTTTGCATCTGTGGCCTATTACAGAGGCTCCAGATGCAAAATTAAATTCTGGACCTGGGTTTATGCCAAAGATTTGGTGAAATTATGGCAGAGGTTTCTTATTCACCACCATGATCTTGCAGAGGCCAGAGTTTGTTGTGTCTGATTTGCAGCAAAACTATGCATACTTGTTTGTTTGAGGATAATATCCTGACTGGTAAGACCCCTGATTGTCCTTTCCCAGACTAAACACCCTCAGCTCCCTCAGCTGCTCCTCACCAGACTTGTGCTCCAGACCCTTCCCCAGCTCTATTCCCTTCTCTGGACGTGCTCCAGCACCTCAATGTCCTTCTTGTCATGAGGGGTCTGACACCGAGGGCAGGATTTAAGGTGTGGCCTCCCCAGTGCCCAGCACAGGGGGATGGTCACTGCTGTGGTCCTGCTGGCCGCGTTATTGCTGGTACAAGAAAATCAGTGCTGCTTATTTTGGGCAACTCACCCAGCCTAGACCAAGCATGGTGTTTTCTGCTCTCTCTGATGAGATAATGCAGGAGATAACTATTTTTGCCATATCTTACTTGAGTTTTTGAAACATCATCTGGCCTTTTGAGGCATGCAGATCGACTTGCTGCTTTCAGCATGGCATAGGCTACACAAAATGGGATACAGCCTTGCAGGTGGATAGACAGGGGTGGATGGAGAGTCTTGAGTCAGGTTTAGCATGAGACGCAATGAATATTGGGAAAACAGGAAATTGTGGGCAACTCATGCCAGGAGGATGAAGACAATACGAGAATGTGGTCTTGCAGTATGAAAAAAACAATCTACACTGACTGATCTAGTTAAAAAAATATTCAAGAGAGGTTAAAACAATTCAGCCAGACACATCATCAATAACTGATTATTTGCAGCTAAAATTAGACCTGGAATTGGCATTTTGTGTCTTAATTAAAACAAAGCTATCTTTATCAATGAATATGACAACTTTGAGCAGACATTTCCTAGTGAATGTTAATCCCTGAGTCTCTTTTGATTAGCAGATGGGATTACATTAGAATTGATCCTCTTTCCGAGGTCCATTTGTATGCCCTGCCTCAGTATTGAATTACATGGCTGGCCCTGTGCCAGGCACAGGTTCCCCATCGGGACAATGAAATCACAGCCACAGTGATGCTCATTTGTGTTTTACAGTATGCCGTTTATTTATCACAAAAGGTTCAGGAGACTTTATGCCTTGGTGAGATATTACTTAGGCTTCAGATCTCTGTCAAACATTATAACTCTCTTCAGTTTGCTTTGCATGGAGATGGCTTTTGAAGATAGAAAGGGAAAGGCTAGGGAAGAAAAAACAATGTCATATTTAAAGTCTAGCTCCAGTGAGTTTTGTTCAGTTGTATAGGCTGTTCTGAGGGAATTGTGGGTTTCAACCTGGGAGAAAAGATGTCAAGACAAAACATGACCAGTCGAGCTCATTGTAACAGGTTTGGAAGCTTCAGTTTGGAATTCTGTGGATCTCATTAAAAGATGTCTGTCTTGGTTTGATTTGGGTATGTCAATTTTAATATATTCAATTTTTTAGAGATAAGATTTAGGAGCAAAGACAAGGCAGGCCTAAAACTTAAAAGGGTACAAGAAGAAATTTATTAATAACACAGAAAAAAAGAAATTCAGAATAAGATTTCCAGATCATTCCCTCCTCCCCCCTCCCTCACCTGT
>JANRGV010000001.1:142972134-143000357 GCA_024734035.1 Alethe castanea | reverse complement strand
TCTTTTCTTTTCTTTTCTTTTCTTTTCTTTTCTTTTCTTTTCTTTTCTTTTCTTTTCTTTTCTTTTCTTTTCTTTTCAACTCATCAAGCAAAGAGGTGGAATTTCCTCGGGGTGGAGGGAGAATTTCAACATGGAGAAAGGAGTAAACAACAACTCATTTCTCCTCCTGTACAGAGTCCTGTTCACCAGTTGTGCCTTTTGTGTGCAGGCCAATAAAGCACAGATCTTAAGGTCAATTTTCATGTGTAGCAGAGCCAAAGAAGCATGGTATCTTTCAGATCTTATTCCTGCATCTCAGACTGGGCCAATATTCACATTTCCTCTTGTCTGCTGTCCTGGCTTGTTGGTCTCAGTGTTTTAAAGCAGAGAGCTAGAAATTCTCCTGTTATTTAAAATACAGTGTTCATATGTTAGGGAAAGGTTGAAGGGACTTGAGTCAATTCCTTTAAAATCTTAATTTTTGGTGTAGTGCCTTTATTCTGTGATACCAGTTTGTCAAGGCTGTGAGTGCAGCCTTCTTTCTCTTGTCTTGTAACTGTCCCTGCCCTCTGAAATCATCCTTTTTCCTGAGAATATTTCTAATATGCTGGTAAAAAATGTATAAAAGTGCTCTGAGCTGAAACTCAAGAAGGGAAGAAAAATGAACTTCTCAAAATTTGATTCTGTAGCACATCATTTTCACATACCTTTTAAAATATTTTTTGATTTCTAATTAGGGAAGTGGTTGTTTATTTTAATCTTCCATGCAGCAATAGGAAAGAAAAAAGTTGGTCTTAAAATTGGAATGCTTTTATTACAAACTTCCAAAATTAACAATATTTTTTCCACACATGATGTTAGCCATATAAAATTGGCTTTTCTTTCCTTTTTAAGTTTTTTTTTGTTTGTCTGTCTCCCATGAAACCAGATCTTTTTAGATCTTCAGATGGCAACTAAACAATAAGGAAACACCAGTAAGAGCAGAGCCAGCACCTCACGGCAAGGAAACAAAAAGATGATTGTGTAATCCTGTTTGTAGTCACACAGGTAGTATGTAATCATATAAGTTACAGATCATAGAATTTTTAGGGCTGGAAGGGGCCTCTGGAGATAATCCAGTCCAACCCCCTTGCCAAGGAAGGGTCACCTGTAGCAGGTGACACAGGAACACATCCAGGTGGGGTTGGAATATTTATGGAGAGTGAGACTCCAAGATCCCCCTGGACCATCTGTACCTAAATTCACAGATGGGGGAATCATCCACATGTCAGGTGACACATTGTGCCTTTTCAGTTTCTCCTTCAGCCTTCTTCACTTTTCACTTTTAATAAAAGAAATAAATGTCCGTCTTTACTCTTAAAAAAAAAAAAATCACTTATTTTTAAATAAATGTTGCACACCTAGGTAAGTAATCTACTAAAAAGTAAGTTTGTATATCAGAGCTCACAACTGTTTTAAAAGAGATGAGCCCCATGTTGTTTGCTTTATGCAAGAATAGTCAAGTTCAACACTTTGCTTAGCATTCTACAGCTCTCATCATTTTAATGTTCAGGTTAGTGTGGATAGGAAAGTGCCTAAAAATCCTGGGGGACTTTCTGCCTCCTGGCAATGCCAGGGATGCTTTAAACTTAGGTAAAATGAACAAGCACATTGCTGTACAAATCTGAAGTCCTGAAGATCTTCTTAAAGCAGTATCAAAATACCTTGCTAAGTCACCTTGGCAGCTGGGGATACGTGCAACAAGTAAATGTAAATTATGAAATTTCCAACATTTGCCATGTGCAGCTGCACACGAGTTGGAATGGGAATTTATGCACCATCCTGCTCTTCTGCAGACACAGTAATCTTGTGTATGTTAGAGCTGATGTGATCCCACATTTGTTATGTAGGTGACTACATGCCCGTTATAATGAACATCAGTGCTCATGCTGCGTTTTGGAAATCATATTTTATTTCCTTTATGAGACTAATGGTGATTTATTGACTGCACTGAAACAGCTCTTTGGTGGATTGTTCAGAACAAATGCCAGTTCAACCCACTAAACGACATTGAACTACTAATGGGCAATTTTAACAACAAAAGAAAATAGCTTCTATTGTTCCTTTGATTTAGGCTATGAAGCTAGACAAAAAATCCATGGAAACATTATTCTCCTATTCTCTACCATGACTGGTTCTGGCTAACAGTTGTGTTGATATCCTCTCAGCAACAGTGAATAGCTCCTAAACAGGCTTTATCAGTATTTCAGTCTATTCCTGGCACAAAAATTATACAGAGGAATGTGAGTAAATTCTGAATTGGTGGGTTGTTTAAAAAAAAAGAAAAAGATGTATTACAATGTGATTTGTTCAATAGCTTTTTGAAAAAGCAGATGTGCAGATAGCATATTAAGCTAAATTAGATGTTGAAAGAGTGAGGCATTTGCTTGCTTTGTATTTCAGCAACAGAAGCCTTTCAGTCAGGCTGTATACAGGTGGTTTTCAGTAATTATTAGCTATTTAAATTATTAGTGACTTGCTGATGTTGAAGTACCAGAGTGCTTCATTTTAATGCACGTTGTCGTGTGGGCATTGGGGCTGATTCCCAGACTGGTTTGGCTTCCACAAATTGCTGTTAATGTGAGCTGCAGGTGTTCAGAGGCTCTTTAAAGGAGAGGTGAGCAGAGACAGAAAACCTCTGCTCTGCCTGCAGTGCTCTTAGAGCTGCAGCCCCCACGCCTCCTCTCACATTTAGAGTTAAGTAACATCAAAGCTCAAGTGCCATCCATGAGATTTTGGGAATTTTATATTCTCTATTCAGGTGATTTGATTGCTAGAGAAGGCTACCCAGAACAGAAATTAATCTCACTTCTCCCAGGAGAGAATTTTGCCAGGGTTGTAGAGGGCTTCAAGTTTCAAACTGGCTTTTTATTGATTTATTAAAATTGTCCTGTTTTGTATTAAAAACATTAAACATTAATGACTTCAGTTGGAGACAATGTGTCTTGCAACCCCTCCAAATTTATTATTTTATATGAAATAGAGATCTTTCTTCTATTAAAACTTGGAGAAGATAAAAAAAATCTGCTAGTATTTTTAATACATTGAGATTCCTGTATACATTAAGAGTGGTGAATGATAGAGTGACAAGAAGAACAACATTTTCATGGAGGTTGATCTTTATATTACCCTGCCAGGAAACATATCACTTTTCAGTCTTCTCATTTATCCTTTAGACTCTTTGACTTTGTTTATCTCTTTCACAACACAAATTTTGAAGAAAACCCAGGAGAAAGGTGCTCATCTTTCTGCTGCAAAGACCAGCCTATAGATGTTAGCAGTAGAGAAAATAATAAATTTATAATTAACATATTTAATCTAAATTTTTATTCCAGAGATATTGCTTTCCTAGAATTTCCAACAATTTCCTACAATTCCTACAATTTTAAAACAAAGTTCTGTCAAGTAAGGAAATGAAAGGTACTAGTCAGTATTTTCAGGTTTCGCTTTGTCTCAATATTCTTTAAATTAGGCTCAAAATGTAAATACAGAAAGTGCTAGAATACTGTGGAGATTTTTTTGGGGGGGCTGACCCCATCTATTAATTTGTCCACATATTGCTGTAGTATATATGCGCAGGTATGGATTTAATTTTGCAACCCTAATAATCTTTTTCTTTAGTCAGCCCTGCACCAATGACATCAGGACTTTCAGTCTCGTTTCTTCCCCTCCTGCTCCTACCCCTTTACAACGTGGCTGATATGTGCAATATGAGGCAAGGATCAAGAAGTGTCCCTTGGCTTGTGCATCCTGCCATCCATCACTTTGCAGCCTGACCCCTGGATCTCCCAGGCCAGACCCCTGTGCTGGTGCCAGCATCCTGCAGTGCTGCTCTCCATCCTGGGCTCCTCTCACAGGCACTCCTTTATTTCCCCCTGCACCCAGCCTGCAGGGCTGAGGAGCACAGGGAGATCCAGGTGGGTCTGTACCAGCTGTGAGTCTCACAGGTGGGAGCAGCTCTGTGTAGGTGTTTGCCAGGGCCCTGCTGTGAAAGCTCAGAAAGCTGCAGCACTTCCTCCTACTTCCCTCTTGAGACAGTGCTTACAGCCAGTCTTGCTTGTCTGATTGTTCTCAGGTTGTATTTGGGATGTCACAGAGTCCTGGGGTACAGGAAAGGACATTGAGGAGGTGGACCTGATTGCCTTTATGTAACACTTGCTGATTTTTTTCTTACAGTTATGACTGATGAGTTATTAATTTAATTTTGTTCTGAAATATTCTTGCTCCTGTAGAAAGAGCCACAGTAGCTCTGCTGTGGAATTTCTCCACAGTTGGTGTATTTCTCTACAGTTGATGACATTTCTCTACATATGCCAGCAAATACGGCACAAATACCCTTTCCCCTTTTATTTTTCCTGTTGTAACAACACAGATGTGCAGTTTTAAATGCCCTGATTTAGCTGTGCCTCTTGGGAGGGATCATCTTTACGCTGTAGATTTACAGGCAGGCACCATGACTAGATTTAGCTGTCTGTCAGCATGTCATGGCTGCAAAGGACTGCAAAGCTTTGTCATATAATTACCAATTTCAGTTGGAAGGCACCCCTGGAGAACTGGCCCATCCCATGCCCAAGGCAGGGAGGCCTTTGAAGATATACTCAGCTGCACTAACCCATGTCCTGAAGAGTTTTAAAATATTTCTAGAGATTGAGATTCCATCAGTTCTCTGGGCAAGTTACTGAAGTGAAACCACTCAAAGTAAATATTTCCCTTACCTCTGATCGTAGTTTACTTTGCTACATTTTATGCCTATTGTCATCTAAACTAAATATTTTGACTGGTGTTATCAACTTCTACTTGTATATATGGTGATTCTCTGTTTATACAGAATTCTCAATGGACAGAGAAAACTGTTACAGGAAAGTTCCTTACTGCAGAAAAAGTGTCAGAACTCATACATCAAGGATTTAACCTGCTTTTTGTATAAATCATGAGTGTCCTGAGCAACACCTTAGTTAGACTAAATCTGTACTGGACCCATACTGGACTGCTTTCAGCATCAGGTGCAGGTCTTTGGATTTGCCCATATAAATCAAAATAACACAGGGCACCATGAGGAGTCACTTCAAATCACCTGACTGAGTGCTCACTCCTAGCAAACCCATGTAATTCCTCACTTGTGAACCAAGAAAGCCCACTAAATTAGCTTGGTGATGTTGATATCAAAATAGCATATGAACAGAAATACTTAGATAAGCAGAGAGGGAAACAAGTGAGAAATGACTCTGCAGAGCTGAGTTAGAAGATAAGAAGACTTTCCTATTAATGGTTAAGATGTGAATACTTTAATAGAAAGGAGTGTCTGATTTTGAGGGGTTGCTGGAAACCTTGTACATTACATTACAGGTTTGGCCCTTATATGTAGTTGAGCACAGATCTATTGATTTCATCTCCACTGCTTCAGGCCAGATGAGGATTTTGTTCTTAGGTTATTTTCATTTTCATTTGGTGCCCATTGTGCAATGGCAATGCAGTGGCTGAGCAGGCAATAGAATGCTGGAGTGGGTTTGTGTGGTAAGGTTTTGGCAGCAGGGGGGCTACAGGGGTGGCTTCTGTGAGAAGCTGCCAGAAACTCCCTCCATGTCTGACAGGCCCTGGCAGATCTGAGATGGACACACAGCTGGCAAAGGATGAGGTCCTCAGTGATGTGGAAGCATCTCTGGGATAATGTATTTAAAACTTGGGGCAAAAATCCAACTGCAGCCAGAGAGAGAAGTGATAATAATATGTGAGAGCAACAATTCTGGAAACATGAGGGCTGGGGGAAGAAGGGGAAGAAAGGGAAGAAGGGGAAGAGGTGCTCCAGGAGCTGGAGCAGAGGGTGCCCTGCAGCTCAGGGGGGTCCATGGGGAAAGAGCAGAGACCCACCTGCAGTTCATGGGAGACCCCAGTCCAGGGCAGGTGCATGTGTCCAGAGGAGGCTCTGAGCCCCTGGACAGCCTGTGTGGAGCAGATTTGCTGCCAGAACTTGTGACCCCATGGGGGACCCATGCTGCAGCAGTTCATGAAAGATGTGGAAAGGACTCAGGGTGGAGAAGGCCATGAAGGATGTCTCCCTAGGGGAAGAGTGTAAGGGGTCCTCCCACTAAGCCAAAACAACACGTGATGAACTGAACACAATCCCCATTCCCCATCCTCCTGCACCTGTGAGAAATTGGAAGTAAAGTTAAACCCAGGAAGAAAGGAAGGGTGGGGACAAAGGTGTTTTAAGATTTAGGTTTTTTCTTATTTTCCTACTCTGTTTTGATTTGTAATGAATTAAATTTTTTCCTAAGTCACATCTGTTTTGCCCATGATGGTCACTGGTGAGTGATTTCTCTCTGTCCTTATCTCAACACACAAGCCTTCCATCTTAATTTCTTCCTGCCCTGTCCAGCCAAGGAGGGAAGTGACGGTCTGGCTTTGATGTGCCCCTGCATCCAGCCAAGGTCAACACACCACAAATGTGCTGAATAAATATTACAGATTAGGCTGAGGAAAAAAAAATGGTCACGAAATATTTTCCTGTTGGAAAAATGCTGGTTTTGTCACAAAAGATAGTAGTAATGCAAGTAAGTGTTGATTGCGATGAAATTTTCATTTGAGAAGGAGAAATAAACAATAGA
This sequence comes from Alethe castanea, assembly GCA_024734035.1. Lineage (NCBI taxonomy): Eukaryota > Metazoa > Chordata > Aves > Passeriformes > Muscicapidae > Alethe > Alethe castanea. The sequence goes on along the minus strand of JANRGV010000001.1, from coordinate 142,993,734 downwards.
TCTGAAACCTACCAAAATACATCAGCAATGGCAAAATAATTTCTTTAAAAAACAGTAACAGAAAAAAAAAATACTCTGTACCTCTCAAAAAAGAAGAAAAACCTTGTCCAAGATTATTCCAGGGAAAGTCTGCCACAGGAAGCTCCTAAATTTGCCATTGATTTTGATTCAAAAATCTTACCATTTTCTCAGATGAATGACTTAATATTGCTTTTGTGGAATCAAGTCTATGAAGAACATGGTCAGGGCATTGCTCAGGGTTCCATTCAACCATGTCCTTGCATCTGTGACTTTCTGTCTCTGCATCTCTAAATCCACAGACAAATTTGGACCTGCAGGAGGGATTGACCAAATGGGTTTCCTTCTTGGAGATGCACACCATGCTTTGAAATCTCACCAAAGGTCTTCCAAGACACTTTATCATGTATAGACACAGAATCATAGACTGATTTAAGATGACTGCTAAAAGTCACCCAAAACATCTTGCTTAGAGACAAGCCACCTGCAAAGTTAGCTTAGATTGCTCAGGGACATTTCCAGGTGATCTTCAGGTAACTGCATGGATGGAGATCCCAAGCCTCTCTGAACACCAATTCAAATTATGATCAAAACATATACATAGGAGTATATAAACACTTCTGTTACTTCGTTTTAAACTTCAGAATGAAATAATTTTATTTTACATAATCTTTAAAATTTAAATTCTTTTTTTTTCTCCTGTTTTGTCTTTATGTACCAGAAGATGAACATTTCTATATTCAATTGCATCTGAGATCTGCAATTTCAAGAAAAGAGCAAAATATTTGGAAATTAATCACATTTTCACCTTTTCACCTTTTCTTTGGCTTTGTCCTCTCCTCTCAATCCAGGGTGTGGAATTTATCACTAAAAGAATTAATTCTTTCACCAGAAATGTCTCCAGGTGAAATGTACAGATAAAAGAAATGAAAAAAGCCCATATCACAGGTTCCTTCAGATTGGAGAGTTATTACAAAGATAGGCTAATATTTCCCCTTAAATTTTGAACTTTGGCTGAATGACAAAACAACTAGAACTTTTTAGAAAATGGTTGAATCCTTCTTGTTAAGGATAGCTTTGGCATCTTGTTGCAGGTTCTTAACAACTTCAGTAAATATTTAAAATGTATTGTTTAAAAATTAATACAGCAGGCATCCCTGGTGAACTGAAATAATTCAGCCTCCAGGCACTCCCATCATAATGCAGCTAATTAGAATAATATCAGAGAAATGCAGACCAAAGAATAAACTTCTAATACTGGCTCCATAGGAAATTATAATCCACTGGTTTCTTTGAGGTCCTTTGATCTTTCCTCAGGTGCTGGAAGTACCCAAGCACCAAGGTAAACTCTGAAAACAACAGGCCTGAAATTTTCCACTGCAATCATCTTCCATGTATTTTTTTCCTTTTCTCACATACAACTAGTCATCGGACATAGGGAGATGATCTCACATTGAGCCAGGGGAGGTTCAGGTTGGGTATTAGAAAAAACTTCACTGAAATAGTGTTAAACATTGCAAAAGGATCCCATGGAAATGGTGGAGTCATCATCTTGGGAAATGCTCAAAGAATGAGTAGACCTGGCACTTTGCAATATGGTTTAGTGGGTGTGGTAGTACTTGGTTGAAGGCTGGATTGATGATCTTGGAGGTCTCCTTGGAGGTCACCTTGACGATTTTATGAGTATTATCTGCTTTCTGTTGGAAAACTCAAATTCTCTTTTCATTAACTTGGGAATTTGTTCCATTTCATTTGTTCCATCTTCCTTCTATAAAAGATAAAACCTCTCCAGATGTGGAGACTGCTAGAGTTGTGGGTGCTACCAATATTGGTGCCACAGGTGCCACTCATTGTCACTGAGAGGTGCAGACACTGAAAGAAGGGCAGGTTGTGCCTGTGCAGGTGACACAATACACCTGGTGATCCCAAATACCTGGTTATTGGAGTGAGCTGGAATGAGTGGGGTGCACAACCTCACTGAAGCTGGATATCTTTGTTAACGGTAGCAGTTCCCCCATAATTCTCAAGAAAGCATCAGGATATTTTTCTGTCTCTTCTCCAAGATGCCCTCAGCCTGAAAATACATATTTTCCACTGCTGGCTGGGAACATGCAGGCCCTGATGCCACACAGAGGGGAGGAGTACCCTGTCTTGCTCTAATGCCCTGTGCCTCTGAGCAATTAATTCACTAATTCATCAAAGAGCAGAGAGAACTCAGACTGGTAGCAGTGTCAGCCCACATTCTGTTTATCCTTTTGGCCATAAAAGTCTCACTGCTCTGGGGGCATATTATCTACTCTGAGACTGGATTCCCCTACCCCCATAATTTTTTTATTGCAAAGCTTTGCTGTCTAAAATGACCTTATCAAGGGTTATCAAGCCTAATCAAGGACTGGCTTGGAGTAAATAAAGCAATAAATATGTAATGTGAACAGTCCCAGTGAGGTGACCCATGATTTCTTCTGGCTGCCCTATGGCATTGCATGGAGGTGTGGGTCTGTGCCCTCCCTATGGCTTGGAAAGAGTGAGGAGAGACTCAGCCAGCAGAAAGGACCCTCTGCTTCCCCTAGACCATTTAATCAGGATTTCTGCTTCATCTCAGCAGCTTTTGTAGTGTAAGGTGGGTTGCAGTTCTCTGAAAAGCTGATGTCTTTCCTGCCACCTGAAATTCCAGTCTCATCTGGGCTTTTTTCTATGGTGGCAGCATTCCCTGTGCACGGTGTGTTGAACGTGAGCTGGGGAGTCAGGAGGGAACGGAACGTTTGTTACAGCAAATGAGGCAGTAAACATCTGAGGTTATGACGGGCAGAAAAGTCAAGGTATTTATCAAATTGCCATGGGAAATAGCTTTGCCAAGTGTTAAGTAATAAACTTTCAATTATCATCTTTATGTTCCTACTGCAGAATGCTTCTGAGATCAGATTTGTTTCTGGTGGTTCAAATGAGATCAGAGGTGAAGCTGCTTTTCTCTGTGAGCAGAGAGGTGATACGTGTCCATGTGTGTGCTTATGTACTGTGCCTCAACGGTTCTCTGGTACTCTAATTTTTTTCTTTCCCTTTATTTTGCCACATTTTTTTTTTCCTGTGCCTGGGGACTTTCCCCAACTCTGGATTAACTGACCTACATGCTGATAGTGAGGATTTTAGGATAATCCACTAAATACCTCTTTGAAAGGTACTTACCTTTAGATTCTAAAAGATTATTGTACTTTGTTATTGTTGTTGTTATCAGTGTAGTATCCTCCTCTGCCTGGTATGTACTTCCCAGCTGTATATTGGCTTCTCTGTCGTATCTTCCTTAGGGAATAAGAGAGGATTTTCTCTTCTGCTGACACCTGGTTTGACATGCTTTCTTGTCAAAACACAAGCTGTGTTTAATGTTCAACCTGTCCTTGATTTAAGTAAAAGTCAAGTCAAGCTCAGATGAACTTTTCTGTAGAAGCAAAATTTGTGTCAGTGGATGAGGAAAAATGCTCAAGGGAAAAGAAATCCTCAAAATCCTTAGCAGTTAACAAAACTAATTCTCTAAATTGAGAAGTAGCTGAGGTCACTTGGCTTCTTCAGCCTGGAGGAGACTGAGGGAACAGCACATCACAGGCTACAGCTTGCTAAAGGGGGGAAGAGGAGGGGCAGGCACTGATCTCTGCTCTCCGGTGACAGTGACAGGAATCAAGGGAATGGCCTGAAGTTGTGTCCAGGAGGTTTAGGTTGGATACAAGGAAAAGTTTCTTCCCCCAGAGGGTGGTTGGGCACTGGAACAGCTCCCCAGGGCAGGAGTCACAGCACCAAGCCTGAGAGAGCTCAAGAAATGTTTGGACAATGCTCTCAGGCACGTGGTGGAATTCTTGTTCTGTGTAAGGCTGTAAGTCTGGGAGTTGGACACAATGATCCTTGTGGTCCCTTCCAACTCAGGATATTCTAGAATTCTGTGGTTCTGTAACACTCTTTATATATGAACACTCATACATTTGCTCAGAAGAGGCCACACATGGTCAGTTGCTACTGACAGATTCCAGAGTCCTTTTAACCAACCTCCAAAATTATCTGAAGCTTGGAGACTAATTTTTCTCCTCTTCAGAGTTTATAGTCTTCCCATCTTATTTTTATACAGTGAAGTTGTAATTTTTAAGACCTGCTATATCTGGAATCAGCTGCACCACCTGGCTGCTTAGCCAGCAGTTCACAAACTAGCCTTGTAAAATCAGACTCTTTGAAGACATACTTGTTAAAAAGCAGGCTTCCTCACAAGCTTTCTAGCGTACTGAATTCCCACTGCAATCCAATGTGTTCTTTTATACCTCTGAAATGGCTGGTGATTTCAGAGGGAGTCTGTGATATGCTGGTTCTGTAGAATTACAACCCCAACAGCTGTAACATCACTAAAAGGATTATTCCAGAGAAAGGCTGTGTCATAAATGAGGTGTACAAAGACTGGAACTTGCAGCTGCAGCTTCCTAACTGTGCCTGCTGCCAAAAATGATAGTCCCCAGGAAAGTCCTACTCTCTCCTCATTTATAGTTTTTCTTTCAAAATAGCCAAATTTTAGAAAGTTTAGGAATAAAGGGTATGAGTAAGAATTTTTGTTGGCTTCCAAAGTGGTGGAGTTTCAGATGATGAAGTCCTTGATAGATGAATGGCTGTAATGAGATGTCTGAGGGTTAAAGACACAGTCATGCTTATGTTTCCTCTTTCCCTCTATGGGAAGATTTTCTCCACCAGCCAAGGAGAGTAAGGCTGGGAGGCATCTGTGTTCACTTCGGAGTTCTGTTTATTAGACAAGATATTGATGAAAGTGATTTTTTTGCTAAAGAGGTGTATTGGAAACTCCTAGCACACATACCTTCTGCAGTTTGTGCCCCAACAGGCAAACTTCTGTTTGAGGGCTGAGAGTGACATACAAGGACTGTTAAACTGTTAGAGCCAAAAGAATGGATTTAAATTCAAGAGCTGCCAGGCAAAGCATAGGGTGGGGACATACAGTAGTAAATGAGTGTTGATTGTGTTCAAGTCACATATCTCCACACTGATCCTTAGGGTGTTTCCTTCAGTCCCCAAACCATCTCCCTTTCCAGCCTTTGCAACCAGCATTTTGGGTGAAATCAGCCCCAGACAGCTTGCCCTTTATCATATGCTCCAAGCATGTCTAGAAGATGCTTTCTAGACTAGGACAACCAAGGGACATGGTCAGAAGGTTCATGTTTTGTAGATGCCTTCTTCCATTCCACTAAAAAATGGCAACATAGGTGCTCAGCGCAGCCAAAATTATGTCAGTGGGATCTCATCCCGAATTGCAACTACAAACAGAGCTCTGCTGGTAAAACCTCAAGTAAGGCTCTGGATGCAGAGGAAGAAAGCAAGCAAGTAGACTCTTTCCTGAGCTTAATTTTAGCACAGTACAGCTATATAGTATATATATAGTGCAGCTATTAATACCCAAGCAGTTCTGGGCTTCTGAATTTTAAATGTTTGAGAAATTTGGGCATTTTGTTATGCCAAAAAAAGAAATGAATCCATAAACAAAATGAAGTTTAGTTTTTATGCAGAAATTTGTATTCGTGTCAATCTGAATGGAAGAGAAGTTGAATCATACTGATTTTTCTTCCCAAGAAAATCTTTGCATCTGATTTAAAAGTGTATTGTCACTTTTCCCAAGGTTCATTACATATTGTTACTCTGTGTCTATAGGCCTTATTACACATGGTCTCTAACTGCAATATGGTGCTCTCAAGACAGAAATTATTTTTTTTTCATATAAATAGAAATTAAAAAGAAGAAAATGCATGTTTTTCAAATTCTTATCCAATACAAATTCCTGCTAATTTTTTAATCTATATGTCTAGTAGTGGATACATAACATACTTTGAAAAATCATGGTTCTTTTTAAAATTGTGTGGTTTTATATTTTTCTTAATGCTGCTGTAATGATTTGACTAAGGAAAGTGTATTGTTTCAGGGCACAATTTCAAATTGGCATCGAGCTGAAAGGATCAATAATAAGTTTCAGCTCAAACTGTGAATCTTCTGATGCTTTTCTAAATGAAATCTGCATGTGTCACGGGTATTTTTATCTCTCTGACACAGAAATCATGTTTTTCAGAAACCTTGGCTGCAGAAATAATGGCTTATTACACAAGAACAGAAAAAGGCAAGATATTTTAAATCTATAGTAGGAAACATCCTCCAGTGGTATAAGTAGGTACAAACCCCCTTGATCTCAGTCAAACTGCACCAGTATTCACTGCCTGAACACCTGACTGATGAGAAATATTCCAGATGCCATGTTGTTCAGGTTCCATGCTGTTTGATAATTAATGTTCTTTGTACAGTATCAGCCCACAAATCCATTCAGCTTGACAGGTTCGTGAGAACGCTCTTTCTAATTTTTCAGAGTCATTTGTATCTCCTGATCTTAATAGTGACATGCAGTCATATGCAAAAAAAATTTGAAAATAGCCATTTTGCTGCTTTGGATGAGAGGGGAAACCTTTTCTGGAGAAAGTTTTATTGATGGCCAAATTTTTAATGTTTCATAAGTGAGGTGCAGAATTGAAGTTATTTTTTAATTTTACAAAGACAGACCTTCTTTTTTTTTTTTTAATTTTTTTTTCCTGGCTTAGCATGGCATGAAATAAGATTATGTGCAATGAGTAGATTTCAGCAGAACGATATCATATGTCTTAGTATATCCTTACTTTGACCATGCAAATAGAAACAAGCTTTCTATCCTGAAAAAGAAACAAACAAAAAATTGCAATTAGCACATAATGTATGGTAATTCATTCTATTTAAGGGAGAGACAACTGGAAAGAGGGGTAAATGTGAAAGTCTACATTGTGCCAAGGGTCTACAATGTTAAATGTATTTATCCTGCAGAGGATATTTCTACACTCCTGAACTTGCTTTTAAATTTCACAGGTATCATATCAAAGTCCACTTGATGTTTCAGATGTTCAACGGTAAATTTCTGTGAGAATCTAGATCATGAAAATAATAACAGTATTCTGGTCTCTCCAGCATACATTTTGCTGATAAAATCTTAACAGTGACCTCAGATGCAACTTTGAATAAGGAAACAGATACAGTGGTTTCTATTTTCTCATTTTTCTGATATCCCCAAATAGCTGTTTAACATTCACAAAGCTGTTCTGTTGACACCAGTACAACCAGAATTTTACCCAACATCCTTACTTTTATTGCAGTCAGTATATTCCAGGAATCACTGGGCTATTACTCAGTGTGTGATGTTGTCTTTGCTGCCAAAATTTTATCTCAGAGGACACACAGATGGCCCATTTCTGCATATAAATATGAAGTAAAGAGTGCTGGAGCAGCCTAAAGCATGTTCATCCTGCGGGAGCTGAGTCCTGCAAACAGGACCCTGCCCCAGTCAACGCTGACTCTGCTTTGCAGGACCACAGTGAGATTCTAGACCAGGTGAAATGTCAATCCTGGCCCAAATTTGATTTTCTTGCCTGGCAGGATGTGAGGTGCTCAGCTGTTATAAACCATTACACACTCAGGAATTGCTCTGCCATCATCTGTCTCTGCTGTCAGGGTGGAAACACGACTGCATTTTCCTCATGACACAAGTGTAAATACTTGGGTCCCCTGTCTTCATCTGCTTCATAGTGATATTTATTCAAATGCAGAAGAACAGAACATTTCACAACTTTATGGCCCAATGAAATCATGTGCCTACCATAGTCGTGTGTGCTGTCTGTTTTCCTCATTTCAGCACTGTGTGAGAATTACATTTCATGGACGTCTGACTGCTAATAGGAGGATGAAATCAGAAATCCAGGATGAATGTTTCTTCAATACATCAAGTTCACGATTGTGATTAAAACTCCAAAGATGTGTTGAGACTTTCCCCTTGATATCACACTATTTTACTCAGATTTTAATTTTTTTTTCTTTCATAAAAAAGGGATCTTGTGTGAGGCACTGAAAACTGATGTTGAAGATGATAACATGAGTAGGAGAAAATAACCCTCTATATTTTCTTGCCCAGAATGACAGACCATCACTCCTGGGGAAGATGTGACTTGCTGCTTTGCTACGTTGTTCCAATAATAATGCACATTTCTTTAACCCAGAGGAGCACCAAAGTGCTCTCCAGTATACATATATCTGATTACTTTCTATCAACTGAAGAAAGCAGATATTTTACAGCATAAAAACTGGAAATTGGTCTGAAAAAGACTATGTGGAGTTGGAAAATTATAAGCAAAAAATGCAATAGAGACTTAAGTCAAGGGAACTTCTACCTGTGAGTGGACAGGACTTAGTTTCATAGGATAATTCCTGTTGCATCTGGGATTTTTCCTGTCATTTAATCTTTCCTTTCTTTTCCATTCAGCCCTTCAAAATTAGGAAAATATAAATATGATTAAAAAATTCATTTAAACATCCAAGAGTTGTAGTGATGTTCATACACTAAATCCCTACATAAAAGTCTTGGATCAATTTTTAAATGTTATTGTTTATTTTTTTGTTTGACATAGAACATCTGTAGGACAAAATTGCATTTAGATTTATTCCAGCAACAGTCCTTTTTCTGATAAGTATATAATTTGAAATTCTGAGTCCTTCAAGGGGATTGTCTTAAGTTGTGTTTTGGAGAGCAGTGAAATCTAGGAATTTAAAATTTAGAATTCCAAATGAATCATAAGTGGCTGAAGATATGTGTGGATGTCTAGTGGTACTTCTGGGAGGCAGGTATCTACATCTTGATCAATCCCCATATTCCAGAAGTGGGATTGGGATTTCTCATCTCTCCTTAAGAAGCTAGATCAGAGATAAGCACTGAGATTCTCCTGCTAATCTGTGGAAACAAGTGGTGTGACTCATTTCAGTGTGAAATGGATGTAGAGAAATGGGTCAGGGGAATCTGCTACCTTTTTTTTGTTTTCTTTTTGTAGACAAATATCCTGTATGTATGTACCTAAAATAGGTGAGATGGGTTTCAGTTTGAGAATGGGATGAATTCCCACATTGAGGCACCTCCATTCTGTTGTTAAGGCACTCTGTGTAGTCATCCAAGGGTTTCATTAATTCTAAAAGAGATGCAGTCAGTAGAGGCTGAATTGGTTCTTTTGGGTGGCTGTTTCAGGCTAAGTTCAAGCATTTTCTAAGTTTTATTTGTTTGCAGACTTTAGAGAAAACACTCAGTTCCTTAATGCTAAATGTGTGTTGTCATTTGAGAGCCTTAAAGATGCTTCATATGATATTTAGCCATTGCTTCCAAAGAAAGCAGGACTCTCCCACATTGTGGGTAAACTGACAACTGTTTGTGAATTGTTTAAGATATAAATCCCACAATTTTTGGGGAATAATTCTCTTTTTTATATCTTAGAGGTTATAAAATGACACTAGATCTCTATGTTTAGGTATAGGAATTTCTCCCAGCTATTTAATTGCTGTTGAAAATAGAACTTTAATAATTTCATGCCTGGTGTTATGGTGAAAATAGTAATACTTTGATGATCTGGCATTTGAGTCTGCAAGTGTCCTAAATTACCCTTTTCCCAAAGTATCTTAGATATAAGTATTCTCAGGGGACAAAATGAGAGGTAAAATGCCACTGCTTTTAAAAAGGCAATAAAAAGACTGGGGCCCTCTGTTCCTCGTGTTTTGTTGATTTTCAGATCAAATCTGAAATGTTTGCTTGCACAGCAAGCTAGTCTCTGAAATTCAAAGTGAGATGTAAACATGAAGGTGGTTTCAGCTCATTTCAGCTCTGCAGGCCCATCATCACTTCTACTGTGAGTTCTGGAAATAAAATTATGCCTCTGACAAAAGTCATATGGAATTTTAAAATTGGCTAGACCCTCTATAGCAGAGGTAAAATGAGGCCATAAGAAATCTGAGATATTTTCTGAAGTTTGTGAAGCTGCACACAGCACTGAGTGCTCTGGAAGTGCTCCTGGTGTTCTCTATATTGATTGTATTTCTAATACAAAAACCAAAACCAATCAGGGTTAAGAATTTGATTGTGGGACACCAAGAATGATTAATCTGCTGCCAAGATTAGGCTATGAAAATCCCACTGGAACAGAGCTGATTTGTACTATTATTTGTATTGAATAAACATTTTCTGGACAGGGATATTCACATGGCAGGGACTTTTATTTAGATGTTGATGTACCTGTTTTTGTTACAGCTTTCTGGTTAACTACATTCACTTGACTTCACACCTCACTGTCTTCTTTGGAGATGGAGGAAAAGTCCTCTGCTTGTTTTAATGTAGATGATTGATCTGAGCCTGACATTAGTTAATTAGTGCCTCTCATAAGCTGAGTCTTCATTCTTAAGAGATCATGGATGTTCCCTGTGAGGTATGTAAATACAAAGAACTCACAAAATTAGCAATGCCAGGATTTGGAGGCTAGTCCTCTATAGATAATTCAGTTAATTAGGAAATGCTGTCAATAATTTTCAAAATGACATTTTATTTTAAGCTGGAAAGAAGCAAATAATCCCATGTGCCAGATTCTGTAGAAATCTGAATAGTATTGTTTGGCATAAAACTAAAAATTTGGGCTGCAACTCAGCCTTGCTTGCAATAGATTCCTTCTATGAACAAATGTTTCATCCAAAATGCTGTCCCAGATTCAGCTTTAGTGATGAAATTTCCTCTGCTCATAGACAACCCCTCTGTTTCTGGTGTTTTGTTCTTAGAGAATTCCTGGCCAGGAGCACCAGGAGCTGTTTTGGTTTGGCTTTTAGCTCAGCAGCTTGGTGTGAGTTTGTGTAATTAGTGTTGTATGAGATACTGGTGTGATATATATTTTACTCAAGATATCTTTGTTCCTGGATATGCAGTGTATTAGGAAAATGGGAGCAAAATTAACAAAATGACACCTTTACTGGCTGCAAATTTGTCATGGTACTGGGTTCATTACTTCATTTTGCTGAGATTATACCACACAATATAGAGAGATCTAGCAGAGAACAGTTTAATTTAATTTTTCTTTCCATCTGATTTTTTTCCTGAAACTTTATTAAATATCTGGATACCTTCATATAATGTATTTTGAATGCATGTCTAATGTTCTAAAAACATGAGAAAGTGTGATGAGAAACTTTCTTCATTCCTGAAATGACAAAGGATTTTAGTGTGGGAAAAGCAAGTAATTGGGACAATTACTCCACAACTTTAAAATGTGCAATATTTTGTCCTGGGAAGAATTTTCATGTGATGGTTTCCTAGAATATTTTCTCATGTTATGTTTATTTGAGCATAAATATTTATATGGGAAGTGTTGGAGTTTTTACAAAATTGAAGTGTTTGGTGTGTTCGCAGTCTGGTTCTGGCTGCTGATTGAAATTGTGTGTCTGCATCACCTAAACCAAAAAGAAATTAAATAGAGCTCCAAGATCATTAATTTTAAGCTGTACAAACTAGTAAAATTGGTCATCACTGCTATATTGTACCAAAACCACACTCAGTATTGCTATGTGGCAGTCACTAAAAATAAAAATGTAATGTCCCTTAGTTATTCTAATTATTTCTGCAATACGGCATAAAGCGTCCCTGTGGGCATAGAGTTTTGACAAATGAGGTTAAAAAACCCCAAACAACAATAAAGCACTTGATAAAGTTAGCCCTTCTTTATTTTGTTTGTCAGGAATAACAGTCTGGCAACAAAACTAGGAAGGAAGTAGGAGTGGTTCTAAGAGGAAGAACTTCACTGCAATGTAATGAGAATATGGTACCAGTCCAGCCTTGTCCTCACAAAATCTCCAGATTTCTATGCTTGATGGGGTTTCTCATATTCTCCACATGAAATTTCTTCTACCAGCTACATCAGAAAACTGCAGTTCATTGTTGGTTTGTGTGCAGCTGCAGTGTGAACATCCAGTCTGTTCACAGTCACTGCCAGGAGAACACAACTTCAAGGGACATGGAGGTGACAGGGATGGATGTTGGCACTGGTGCCTTCTAGAAAGCTCCCTGTCTGTGTTGCTCAAATTCACTTGGCTGGAAATACTTGGGTACACACAAAAATTGTTTCAGGGGAAAAGCTCCAGGCTGGATATCTTAGTCTTGTTAGAATCTCTCCTTCCTCTTCAGACACTGTTTTAGAATTCAAGTACCTGTGTTAAAGACAAAACCAAAGCTAACACTTAGATGCTGTGGAGAATCAGGAATTTTCAGCCATTAATGGGCTGCCAGTCCCCCCAGTACTCTAAAAGGAAATCCATCTCCATGTCCAACTGAACCTCAGCAATACACCATGACTTCTGCCAGCCTTTACTCATCTGAGAAGGGACCTCAGCTCCCTGAGATGACTGAGCAGATCCTTTTACCATGACAGGCACAGCTTGAGGGACAGCTGTTTGCAGCTGGAATAAGAGTCATGGCCTTAAGGAAAAGGTACAGCCCTTCTGTGAGGCAAACTTGCTGCATGAAACCTTCTGGAGGAGTTTGCCAAGATGCTGGGTTGAATTTGAGAAATAAATATGTTTCCTCTTGTTTTGACACACTCTGCTGGCCTCCCTTTATTCAGCAGCTGTACCTCAGGCCCTGTTGTGTTGGCTTCATGTCTAGCAGTGGCACAGTTGGCCCTTTCTATTTTTGTCACAGATCAAGCAGTGCCATGACAAATAAGTCAGCCTTTCCTCTGTTTGTAAACCACTTAATTTAGCTCTTGCTCTATAGGAAAACCTGATGCAGTTATTTATATCAATATGGCCCCAAGCACTTAAAACTAGTCAAAATCTTGATTATAGCTCTGCATATTTTATTGTCTGTACTTAAATCACTGCTGCTCTAAAACAGCACCTGTTCCTCCCTTATTGCATCCCAGTTTAATAGTTACTGCTTATCCAAAGAGCTGTTATGATAGAAAATGGTCTGCAGCTTCTTTACTTACTATCAATGGCCCTTGTAATAAATGTCTGCCTCAAAGTTAGGGTGCAATTTGGTAAATATTTTACCACTGATTACAAAGATGAAAAAAATGTTTTTAACTTTTTTTATCCTTTTCTTTGAGCCTGAAAGTAAATCCATATTGTATTCATTTCAGTATTGCAAATATTCCCTCTTCCAGTAATACCAAGACCCTGGTTCTGCTGATGTTTCTCTGACCACCTCTCTCTGTCAAGTTTTCTCACCAACATCCTTACCTTTCTAGAATCATAGTATTATAGAATGACTTGCATTGGAAGGGACCTTAGAGATCATCCAGTCCCACCCCTGTGCCATGGGCAGGAACACCTTCTGCTAGACCAGGTTGCCCCAGCCCAGCCTTGAACACTCCCAGGGACATTTCCCACCCTGTCACAGCCTTAAAACATTTCTGGTGATGGGAATTGAACCACAACTGCTTGTCAAATTTCCAGGGCTCTGAATTCTGCTCTTGTCCAGTGTGTGAGGGTACAACACCTCTTCTTGTGCTGGTCTCTTTCTGTCCAGCACTGCAAACACTCAATTCAATCCTCCTTACAAACATCAATAGCTCCACTGACTCCACATTAAATATTAGCATATGTTGACAGTGTTTCCTTTCTAGAAACTTCAGACAATTTTATTGAATAATACAGTTTGCATTAAGAGCCTTTAACTTGTTCAAAACTTCTATCAAAAGACCAAGGCAACAGAGAACTTGTCTGGTTAAATATGCACATATTTTCTTGGATCAGCAGAGTCGTCTTTTGTACCATATCTTATCTCCCTTATAAGATGTCTTTTGAAGTCTGAAAAGCCAAAAAACCTGACCTGTAATGTCCAGATTAATTCCCAGACCTCGTATGTCCTGAACACTGCAACAGGCAGAAGTGGTTTTGATCATTGTCTGATCATAACATGATCCATGTGTTTAAGTAAGGAGATAATGGAGACTCCATGGCCAGCGTTATCTTTGACATTTTCTAAGTGCTGAGCACCTTTCCATCCAGTGATAATCTGACTGTTGATTCCAGCTGGGTGTCTACACATGTATGACAAAAGGCAAAATGTTTTCAGGCAAAGAAAGGAAAAATATTGTATCATCAAGTTTTGAAGATTTGTTTTGTTTTTTTCTTTTTCCTTTTTAAGCACATATAAGAATCATAGAATCATTAAGGTTAGAAAAGACCTCCAAGATCATTAAGTCCAACATAAGGTACAAAAGTATATTTAGATGTACACAGATGCTACCTCTCTCACCCTTTCCATGAATGATTCTCATCTCTCACACACATTCAAAATCCTATTTATATGTGGAATTTGGCTGTGACTGACATTCATCTAACTAGATGTGGACTTGGCTCATATGTCTGCACCTTGAAAAGTTACTTTCAGCTCCCTTGGAAGCCAGCAATGGTGACATGAATCCTGTTGAAGGTATTTTCTATATTCCTACTGATTGCACTGAGACTCTAAACACCTCATAGACACCATGACATGTCTAGTTAGTGAGATGAATCTCATGGGCAAGTGCCTGCGCTTTAAATTTTTCACAAACAAGGATAATCAATGCAATTAATGTGAAGTATGTGCTCACTTAGAAGGTCCTCAGAACATCTGAAGGACACTGTAACTTGTCCAAGAAAGTCTGCAGTGAATTTGATCACACAAAATGCAAAATAAGCATTAAAGGTCTGACAAGGACAGCTGAGTTTACAGCACAGTTAAGACAGTTCCATGAGATTTGTCATGACCAGAAATGGAAATGCAGTCAGAGCAGCGCCAAGAAAACATATAACTCAGTGGACTTTCTCTGTCATAACTGTCACTAGTTTATTAGCTGTGACTGGTTTGTAGAATCAGGCTGATGTTCAAATCCCTCTGTTTCCCCTCTGGATTCTTTGGTGATGTCCCTATTGACACAACAGTTTGTTCTCCAAATCAGAGAGCTCCTTTACTCATGCACCAAGCAGCCCCACATCTCTTGCAAGAAGATGTATCTCATTCATCTTCTTCCCTCTCCTTTGCAGCTCCACAGGATATGATACAGGACTTTTTATAAGGAGGATCTTGGTCAAGTTACTGTAGCATTCAGAATTCAGAAGACAGACAGAATTGACCTTTAGCTGTTGCTGATGTTTTGAATGAGGCCAGACATTCTGATTTATTCCCAAAGACTTAGTATAGACTTTTGTCCAAGCAGTTTTGACTTCAGTCAGGTATAGAGTAAAACTTTTAAAAAATAATTATTAAAAAAAAAGAAAAAGGAAAAGTGGGGCTTTTTTCTAAATACATGAAAATAAAATAAGGTCAGTCCCCTAAAGAGCCCTAATTTCCTGTATGAAGCCAACAAAAGAGCCCGACTGAGAAGAATAGATCTCCCTTTACTGGGAAGAGGTGCTCAGTCAAATGTGAAAATGATGGATAATTCTGTCTGAGTGTCCTAAATAGGCTTCAAATAACTTGGTGCCTTTTGATGCATTTTGTGTTTCTAAGACTGACAACAGGAATATCAGAAAAAAGACCGAGGTGAACAGTGGGAATAAGACACAAAAACTGCTGAAGATTTAAGACTATGTTCCGAGTCTGAAATTTTAGCTCTCAGTTGTGCATAAAATATTAAAACATCTTTTTCTTCTTAAGGTCATAAATAAGGAAAATAAGTCAGAGAAGGAACAGGTGGGGAAGGCGTGAAGAAGAGGATTATGTAGCAGTGGGAAGCTAGTTCAGGGGAAAGTTTGTATTTTCTCCTTTTGCTGTTTTGCTCTTCCTCCTCTTCTGTCTGAGTTTCCCCTGCTGCTTAATGTTTTGCACAATACCAGCAGCAGGTTATTATTAACTGGTGTAAGCAGATAGTGATTTGTGCTGAGCTGAACTCAGCACTGGTGTCCTGACAGGCACATGCTAACAGAGGACAAATCGAGGCTGCTTTTCATTCTACCTTTTTTTTTTTTTTTTTGAATGCTCTGACCTAAATTTGCACAGCTGTGTTCACATTTAATCCTGTGTAATAGCTCAAAGGCTTTATACCTCATAAGAGCAGCCTACTGCACCTGACATTTATTCTGGCCCTCTTCAGTTCTGCCCTAAAATCCTCTGGAACAACCTGGTATTTTTGGGTTTTTCTCTTAGTAGATTTACTCCTCTATCTAAATACCCTTGAAATGATCAGTTTATGGAAGGTATAATCTACACTTGCTTCTAAGTCTTCTTGGACCTGGTGACCTGTGCAAAATCTCTAGTGTAGATTGGTCTCACAAACAGAATGTGAAAGGAATTGAAGTAAGCTGTTGACTTGTTTTCCTGAGTGATTTTCTTTGGATCCTTTAGTTACAGTCTGTTTTCACCCCATGTGGTCCATATATTTGAAGCTATTGATCTAGAGTGAAAGTTCTCAGCTGTGGGTTTCAAGTGGTTTTAATCTTAATACTAATTTTGTTGCTGGAGGTTGAATGGGCATCTACCCCCAGTGAACTGGGTACCACTGGTACTTTTTGAATTCTGATTGTAATGATAAAAGACAAATCATACTGGAGTTTATAAATGCAAAAACCACCTATGAAACCATAAAATAACACAAGTCCTTTCTTATTTTCTCCACTTTGAATACTCTTTGGGCTATGAGTAATTTTTTAAAGGATCTTTTAATATTTGTGTCTCTAACTCATTACATTTCAGTGGTAGCTAATCAACGAACCTTGGGAAAAGTGACTCATGGTGTTGCATTCTATGAACATATGTCTGATGCATCTGACAAAATTTTGAATATTGATTTTCCTGAGAATATTGAACAGCAAAACTTTTTTTTTTTTTTTTTTTTTTTTGCAATATTGGAAGATTGTTTTCAGGGCTTGCCTCCAAACTGAGTTAGCACTTTAGAGTATAAAAACTGAATTAATCTTTATAATTTTAAACCAGGTTAAATGCTTATGCACTGGATACAAAGCATGTTTCACAGATGTGACTGAGCAAGATTATGTGCCTTGTATTTTTTTTTTTTACCTGTATCACAAATCTTTACTTTGGTTTCAATACTGGAGGAAATATGCAAGGAATTACAGCAGGCTGGAAACCTAAAAACCTTATCAAAAGTGCTGCAAGGGATTATCTGTGATGCTATATAATTCTGTAAATTATGGAGGGAAATGTTAGGTGGTTATAAAGATTGGATACCTCACAAAGCAATCCTTGACACTTCCATGAGTAAGAGAGCATTAGACGGTTCATCATGGTGGAAAATAACTTGATTTCCAGGGAAGACTTGAGACTGAAGTCTTAATTGTAATACACAGGAGAACAAACAGAAAATCACAAACACTCTTTGAACCAAAAGTCTAACAAGACTAACAAGTTTTTGGGCTTTTTTACATCATAAAATCACAGAATCATTTAGGTTGGAAAACACTTTGAAGATGATTGATTCCAACTGTGTGTGTACAGAATCCCCTGTGCTGGTTTTAGCTGGGAGAGAGTTAATTTTCTTCACAGTGGCTGGTATGGGGCTGTGTTGGATTTCTGCTGGAAACAGTGTTGATAACACAGGGATGTTTTCATTACTGCTGAGTAGAGCTTACATAGAGTAAAGGACTTTTCTGCCTTTTACACCACCCCATCAACAAGGAGGCTGGGGAAGCACAAGGAGTTGGGAGGGGACAGAGCCAGAACAGCTGACCCCAACTGATTAGAGGGATATTCCATATTATATTCCATCCTCCATCAGATAAACTAGAGGGAAAGATGTCCTGGGGCTGCTGCTCAGGCTGGACACTGGTCAATTGGTGGTGGGCACTTGTTCTTCATTTGCATAATTTTTCATTCTTGGGTTTTATTTCACTCTTTTATTTATTTTATTTTTCAATACTCTTATTATTAATATTTTTTACTAATATTATATTTGAATTATTAAGCAATGCTTGTCACAACCCACAAGTTTCCTCACTTTTAACCTTCCAGGTCTCTTCCCCACATCCTGCTGGGGCTAAGTGAAGGTGTTGTGTGTTTCTTGGTTGCCACTGGGGTTAAATTACAACACTTCCTTTTAGCACCTTTGGAACTCTAAGATTTTGAGATGATAGATTGATAAGAGCATATTAGAAATGAGTCATATGTTAACATTTGTGGATTACAGTATTGATTAATCTGTTTTTGAGATCAGTGATCTGTGCCATGCGCTTTTTTTTTTTCCCATCTTCTTTTAAAGAGTGATGTTGGCTTTGCAGTTTGCTTGCTCTGCAGTGATCAGTGATGTTTTGCCTGGGAGGTTTGTTACTAAAATACTGATCTTGAGTTTAACCTGGTATTTGGACTCTGACCTGAAGGCATGATTATACTTCTGGTACCCTCTTATGGAGACAATTAATAAGGAGTCCCAGTCTTTGGCAGGAAGAGTCTTTATTCAGCTTTCCTCAAGGAAAGACTTGCAAAACCTCACTGGAAATGGGAACACATGGAAGGAGACACTGGGATCTGAGGAAATCAGCTGTGTTGGAGGTGATCTATAGTGACCTGACATCCAGGTACTAGGATGAAATCTGTGCACACAGTCCATGTGGTGAAATTTCTCATGAGGTGCACTCACATCATACACCCACAGCCAGGTGACAATGAGCTGGACAGACCAACTATTGATGAGCAGGCCAGACAACTCTGAGAATGTGACAATTGAGACTCCTTGGTGTGGAACAGTTTGCTTTCACATGGAGGCCTATCCAGTACACCTGGAATTGACTATTCCAAAGGTGAAAACATAATCCTACCATTTGTCATGGATTAATACAGACTGGATTAGAACAAGGTGTGTGTTCCCAACACCTGCAGTACATTGGTGGCATCATTTCGTGGGGCAACATGGCAGGAGAAAGTGTTTGAGAAGAAAAGAATAATCCAGATTATTTTGAAAGTTATTTCTGCTATAAAACAAATTATAGTAAATGAATCTTCACAGGAGATTCAAATTTTACGACTAAAAGAGCAAAGTAGATGTTTTCATATTTCAAGGGGTGTAATTAATAAAATAACAACTAAAAAACCAAAAGCACAAGATTTCTTAGGTGTCATAGTTCTTTTGGAGAATGTGTGTTCCAGGTTATAGTCTGATCTATACTGGTTATAGTCTCCCTCTCTATTTTCTAAGAAGAAGAAGTTTAATAGGGGTGCTGAGCAGCAGCAAACATTTGAACTAACTGAATGGGTGATAATTTTGGCCAGTCCAGACATGACAAGATGTAAAAACCATGCTTTGTAATCCAGACAGGGGTAATGGCTCCATCTGGATCATCTGGCCAAAAGAGCCTGGAGAGACTCTAGGCTGGCCTCTAGGGTCTAGAAATGGGATATGGGAGCATCTAAAGCCTGTTACACTCCAACTGAGAAAGAAATATGAATAATATATGAAGGAATTTGAGCCTCTTCAGAAGTAGCTGGTAATGAAGCAAAGGTGAATTTTGCATCTTGCTTTTCTGGGGTCAGCTGGGTGTTCAAAGGGAGGGTCCCCTCCAGGCATCATGCAGTGGTGCTACATACAGTAAGTGGCTGCACTGGTGATGCAAAGGGGTCAGACTGGAAATCCTGAGTGCCTGGGAAATGTGGATATGGTCATGGGCTGGCCAGAGGGCACGTGCTTTTGTACCTAGGACTGTGACACTGATGGGAAGGTGAACCAGACTGCTAGACCTGAAATGATTCTGGAGGATCTGACTTTGGAAACTATGGGTGAGCTATTTATAGCTCAATGATTCTATGACACATCAGGACATTTAGGAAGAGAGGAAATAAAAAAATGGGCTTGTGATCAAGTGGTAGGCTTGGCTACTGATGCCATTGACAAGCCTTGCCACTTTTTGTATCTTTAGTGTTGCACTTAGATTGGCTCCTTTTAAAGTGCAAAGGAAATATCTTACTGTCACTCAAAATCTTAGAAGTACTAGCTTTATTTTAACAAAATTAGGTGTTAACTTCTGAAATCACCTTGAAGGTGAAGACCTCACCTCTCTCATTTTGCTGATGTGCTGGCAGGAAAAGCTGACAGGCTCTGTAAAGTGGAGAACAACTAATGACAGTGTTGTAGTGCAAGGACTTACTGACATTTGTGACTGCTTTGTCTCAGGAAATTAATGTGTGCTCAGGCAAGGCATTGAGATGCAATCACTGTCCTAGGAGCTGGGACCTAGTTCAGGTGCATGGAAGTGAGCAATTAAAAAGGAAAACAACAATGAAAAAGAGATTTGGTCTAATTAGTTTGCTTCTTCTAATCCTTTTATCTCAGAGCATATGTTTGTGCTTACTGTCCTCCTTGTATTGTATTCCTCTTACTTCTTACTTAGAAGTACAGTGGGTGAAGGTATTAGTGGAGAGGAGAATAAAGAGAATCTCACTGTGACTTTATTCACTTAATCAAGGAATTCCTATTAAATAAATAAATGGATACAAATACCTAGCTTGAAACAAGTGCCAACTTCTGAAAAAAATCACAATGAAATAAAAGATGCTTTAAAACTAGCAATGACAGTGGTGATATCCTGCAGAAAGTATGTTCTTGAGAGGTAGCTGTATTTTCTTAAATGAATGCTTCTAGGTTCATGAGTCATTTGCCTTGGCCACATGGCATTTCATTCTTTTCTCCTTGCTGTATTTTTCCTTTTTTCCCCCTTTTTAAAAACCAGTTTCCATTACAGAGATTCTTAAGAATGATGTAAACACAAAAAAAAAAAAAGAAAAAGAAAAAAAAAGAAAAAAAAAAAAAAATAGCAGTTTATGTTTAAAAAATATAGTTTGTTTTTTCCTTGGATGTAATTGTACAAATGCTAGAAGGTTCAGATTATGGAGTGTCCTGTCCTTCTATCCAGTGTGCTTTCTCCCCATTTCACCTTCCTTAGCTCCTTTTGTTTGGGGTGAGCGTGATTACTGGTTGTGGGGAATTGTCAGATTCATTTTTATCTTCAAGGTCTTTAGCAGTGCTGTGTGTGGTACATAAGCAACTAATCACTTCCTGGCAGAGGGCTTGGTCAGTTGACTGGATCCCTAAAATGCCATTAAGTACAAATACTGCAAATTAAAAAGGTTGCATTTAGCCAGTATTTTTTCTTGATCAGTCTCCAATGCAGAAGGTATTTCCACTGACAGCAGAGGGGATGTGGGGACTAAAATTCAGCCTCCACTTAAAAATGCAAGTGAGACAGTCTCCAATCTTTAAATATATAGATTTTTCATAGGCCCTATTTATATAAAAGATTCTGGTTTTCAGTTGGTGTGTCCTTGCTCTAAGTAAAGTGACAATTGAAATTGACTGTCCCTTGGTAGGACACCAACCCAGCTGGAAGGACAAACTGTCAAACTGGTGACCTGACTCATGGCACTGGTGTGTGTAGGACAGCACAGCACAGGCAGTGACAATGGCAGCACCATCTGAAACAATCCATGCTTTGGAGTGACCAGGGTGACCACAGCCACTGCTTTTACAGGAGCAGATAGCCAAAACACTTCCCATTGCTTTATTAGCTTTGCATTGATATTTATTAGTGTTGTCTTAAGGTCTCTTTTTGTAAAATGCAAGGAGCTTGATATAGAAACAGACATTTCAGAAGTACAAATATACTAAAGCCTTCCCAAATATGACCTCTATATTTTTCTTTAAGCTTCTTATTAGATAACTGATGATACTCCAATACTGGCAGCATTCCCTATTGTGTTTA
>JANRGV010000001.1:142951996-142972034 GCA_024734035.1 Alethe castanea | reverse complement strand
CCTCTATATTTTTCTTTAAGCTTCTTATTAGATAACTGATGATACTCCAATACTGGCAGCATTCCCTATTGTGTTTACAATGCTGATGTCATGGTAACCTTCAATTTTATTTTTACCAACTATTGCTCTATTTATAACCCAAGGTTGTCCTGCACAAGGTTTGATCAGAGGTCCTTCATGAGCCCTTGATTTTCGAGGCTTATGATAAGGTTCCTTTAAGCAGGCACCTGGTACAAAAATTAAAAATTAGTGCATCATTTTAATGACTTAATATTTTCTTGGTCCAGTGGTGCCTGGAGCTGTTTTGTAAAATTTCATAGCTTCTTGCATTGAAGAATTATACCCATGTGTCTAAGCAGGATTCTTTGAACCCTGCTAAGTGCCAAGAAAATAAGGTGCACCAGAGGGCCCTTTTAGTACCTGTGAGGTGCTCCCTGAAGTACCAGGCTCTAGTACTGGGGGCACAGATCTGGGTGATGTGATCTTCTGGTGAGATGGATGGAAGTTCAAAATGGTGTAGCAGGTGCTTATACTTTAATTCTGGTGATCAGTGAGGGAAATAAAGTTACAGAAATAGGTTTTTCATTTGCTTGTTTTTTGTTTTTAGGATGACTTCTGTATTTGTTTTGAAGATGTATAAAGCTTGAAAAATATAGTGCAAATACAGAGAAGACCTGTGTGCATATTTCCATGTCTTTAATTTTTCCTATACCTTAATTAATTTTAATGTCACATCATCATTTCTATCTTTGACAATACTGGTACTGGGCTGAACTGGCTGGCCATCCATTCACACCTCTCCTCTTTAAACTGGTGACTTCAAAAGCCTGGAGTTTCCTTTGATCCTGAGCTTTTGGTCTCGGGAAGTGTACCTCAACCCAACATGCAGATATATTGCCAAAGGCAATTCTTTTAATTAGAACTCTCCTTAAGACTAAATACCTTGTCAGAGTATTGCTTTGTGGTTTGCATGGTTTCCTACTAGCTTCCCACACAGGCTGCTTTTTGACTCAGGCAAGGCTATCACACACACAGGCACTCACTCAAAACCAGGTGGATATGTCATATTCATGACTTACAAACTGTGTACAACTTCTTAATCTGTGCCAAAAAGCAAAAGGACAAAGTATTGGTTTCATTCCTGTTGAAATGGGGACAAAGGAAACAAAAAGTGTTGCTTTTCCTGCCCTGTGCTCAGCACTGCTTAGGCTGTAGCTTGAGTGCTGTGTCCAGTTCTGGACCCCTCAGTTTAGGAAGGATGCTGAGATGCTGGAGCAGGTTCACAGAAGGGCAGAAAGGCTGGTGAGGGGTCTGGAAGTCCTATGAGGAGCATCTGAGGGAGCTGGGGGTGTTTAGCCTGGAGGAGGCTGAGGGATGTGAGTTTATCTCTCTACAGCTCCCTGACAGGAGGGTGCAGCAGGCTGGGGTCGTCTCTTCTCCCAGGCAGCAGCAGCAGGACAAGGGAACACAGCCCTGAGCTGCACCAGGGGGGTTAGGCTGGATATTAGGAATAAAGAGTGACTGGGCACTGGAATGGGCTGCCCAGGGAGGTGGTGAGTGTCCCTGGAGGTGTTTAACAAAGAGCAGGTGTGGCACTCAGGGCCACTCAGGGCAAGGTGGTGATAGGTCATGGGCTGGACTCGATGATCTCAAGAGTCTTTTCCAACACAGTTTATTCTGTGATTCTCTGACAAGAAATAGAACTTGAATGTGCCTTCTGAACACCCAAATCATGGCCTGACACAAGCGAATGTAGAGTTCCTTACCTCAGAGGCACATCAGATGTGTAGTTAGCAATTCTCTCTTTCTCACAGTTACAGACATATATTACATGTATTTTATATCACATTATTGTCATTCCAAATTTGAGGATGGTGAATGAAAAATTAATAACCTTTTAACTCTGGAATGACATCTTTTTGAAGAACTGTAGTGCTTGAGATGATAGCCAGAAAAAAGATCTTAGTTTAAAATAATCAGTGTAATAAGCCAGTCAGTTGGAAAATTACTAATCAGGAGCAAGCCTTGAGAAAGCTAAAGCCTAATGCTTATCTGAGGACTTCATGTAACAAAATCTCCTTCACTCCTGCTTCATTAAAGGACACGGTCAAATCTATGAGAGCCATGAAAATTATTGATTAACACCTCTGGAGAAATTTTTTGCTTTGCATCTGAGCTACATATTCCTTTCAAGCCCTGTATGTCACAAAAAGGGGAATTGTTAAGAGCCCTGACATGGGTCTTCCTAGAGACTTCATTTGGCTGCTGTCAAACAACAACTAAAATGTTGCTTATGAAAGTGTTAATGAAAAATATTCAATCTTTACCCTCTCATTGATCCTACAGAAAATTTCCAGGCAGCTTGGCAGATTGCCAGAAGTACACTTGCTGAGGATGGGGGGGAGAAGGAGGGAAGGGCAAAAAATAATTGAAAATAATTGAAAGCTGCAAAAGTCCTTGGCTTGCCTCTCCTATAATTAGGGAAATGTTAAGGACCTACACTTGTGTATTAAATAGAGCTGGTTTGGAAACTTATTTCCTTGAGTGAGGCATGACCTCCTGAGGTCCCTTCCTACCTGAATTATTTTATGATTCAATAAGCACATGAGATGTACTATGTAAATGGCTGTAATGCTTCAAAATCTTGATCTCACAGTTGTGGCCTATTAGGTGCCATGACTGTCATCATTTTCTTTAAAAGAATATCTTCCATTCATTAATATTTAAATTATTCATATTCCCTCAGAAGCTTCCCTTCTGGGACTTTATTTAAGTCATAGGAGGGGTCAAAAGCAAGAGAAATCTGAATTCTGCTCTTGTCTATCTAGGGTTCTTGTCTTTTTGGCCTGTGCTTTTACAGAAATGAGCTGTGCTGACCCTGGAAATCTGCCATTTCATAAAATGAGAAGGAAAAAAAATCAATTTCCCCTACAAGAGCAGCAAGAGAGTTAATTAAAATTTGCTTTGAGATTCTTGCTCATAATATGTTATTTACTTTTTGCTTCTTATACTTTTCATAATATTATCATTCTGTCCTCAGGCTTAATTAGACTTCTTACCTCTCTTAATTACTGCTTTGATCTGGCTTTTAGTGAGTTTTCCTGAAGATGGAGCCAAATGATGTCACTGTAAGACATCAGTCTATTTCAAGCTTTGCATGGACCCCAAGATGCCAGCTAAAATGAAATCATCCATTCAAAGATTTGTTAAGTAAAATACTTAAAATATTTGCAATGTTTTTATATGTGTGTTATAGGTGATGACCTGATAAAACCATGTCTGAGGTTCAGGGAACGGTCGAGTTTTCTGTGGAGCTACACAAATTCCATAATGTGGACCTCTTCCAGAGGGGGTGAGTTGATGTTTCCATTAATTTGCAGCTGGCAACAGAGCAGCAGCTTACAGAAAAGAGTTAAATTGCAAAACAGGTTCTTTTCTGCCAAGTGCAGTTATATTTCATGCAATCTCCAGGGCAGAGAAGGATGTCATTGGGCTTTCATTGCTGTCAAGGAAGATCAATGTACATTACTTTCACTATAAACTCAGGCTGACTGACTTGTTTTTGCAATACAATGTTGTAATGCTCCAAATTATTTTAAGCCCCTGTTCAGATGTAAGTACAATGGCCGTTTTAAATGCTTCTGGACTGGTTTTGAGTCTCCATGGTAAATAATAGCTGCATTGAATTATAATGCAAACAATTTCATTTCAGGGCCATGAATCTAATGACCATATTCTTTTAATGAAATTTAGCTGAATCCCACCATTTCAGAAGGGAAAATGAATACTCATATTTGTCTAAAGCTCTGCTTCTGGTGGCCACACTGATTTTTTACATCCCCATAAATCAGAAGAACCTGTACAGCACTGGTCTCGTCCAACTTTTGCCTCTATTATTTTTGCATCTCTCTACCTAGTAGTTTTTGAACAACCTAATGGCTGTGAAGAAACCTGACCAGGTATGAGCTGTTGCTCTCCTTGCATATTGCACCCCACAGGTTTTCTTCAGTGAAGGAAAATTAGACAATGAAACACATTTGGGGGAGACCAGGACTCTCAGCCCAAAATAATGTACTTCATGGAAAACAGTGGGTCTAGAGGAATATTTTTTTTTTCACCTACCAAAACTGATGTTTATAGAACACTACATGTTCTTTTTCAAGCCTTAGCTTGGCACAGAGGTGGATCATAGCTGATTTGTCTATCTCAAGCATCATTTCCCTCACGAAAACCAGGGAATTGTTTCAGGTACTGGGATGGATTAGGTAGAGCTGTTCCCATCAGTACAGAGGCATTTTGTTATTTGATTTACTTTGATGAACTGTGTGGGAAAAATGCTGGGAACTTGAATGAAGGAAACACAGCTTTATTTGGTTTTAACAGCTGGCATCTGTCATTCTGTTGCTCTCTCCAAATGGATATCCACCAACTTTATGTTAGAGAGTATTCTGACTGTGTCAAATACTGGTGTCAAACTGAAAAAGAAACCTCTATGCTTGAGCTGTTTGGTTTATCCAAGCTGTTAAAAAAATCTCATGTGCATTCTGATTCTTATGATAACAGAAGACAGCCCTAACTATAGATGCTTTTTTTTTCCCCTTGGTTTGTGGTGATCATTGTAATGCCTTTGATCTTCTTCACAACTGAAAATCACTCCCATCTTGGGCTATGTGATTTTTTTGGACTTAGACATTAGGATGTTCAGAGTTTAGCCAGGAATCTTTCCATGTTTCCATGTATGATGACTTGCCTGTTTTTTCTTGTATTGGTCTGATTTTGCATTTAATCATTTCTGTGAAATGCTTTCCTTGGCTTTGACAGTCACATCAAATCTCTGGTGTGGGGGTAAGCCTAGCACTAACACAGATAATATATTCAGCTGTCACACTAATGAGTTCCTAATTACCTTTGCTTTTTTCCCCACTGGTACTTACCTTGCTTTACTGATTAATATTCCAAACACATGATACTGTAGGTTATACTGCGTTAATTTGTTTGCAGTAATTTTTCTTTCTATGTATCCTGCACAATGTTACATTTGCTTTCCTTCCATCATTTTAACCTTTACATTTCCAGCAAAACCCTTGTGTCTCATATTTGCTGGTCACCATCCTCTGGCTGACTTCATCTGCTCAGCAGGCCCTTTCACTGTAGCATGAACAAGTGAATAGGAAGAATAGATGAGCTTGCCCAATTTCATTTTAACTTGGGCACACTTTTAATTTTGACATTTTGTACTGCCATTGTTGATATTGACTATAGATATCTGGTCTAGATATAGATATCTTGTGGTCTCCACAGATGAGAGTGTGGTGAAATTAAGAATGATGTGTATTTTCTATTTAACTACCACTTTTCTTCTCTGACTGACTTGTAAATTGAATCAATATCATTGTGTCCTGATGAAGGTCAGAAAGGTGATTTATGAAGTGTTGTCTATCAGAAAAGCAGATAAATTGTAATTCATCTTAATTTCTGTGGGAACCCAACGCACTGTGTTTTTTTAACCTCAAAAGCATGAAAAAAATGAAAAGCATTTAATAATAGTTTATACAATCTATTTTTCCTCCTAATATTTTGGTACAAAAACACAATAAAAAATCATAATAAAAACCCTGAATATGCTCACAAATTCAGAATAGTCCTGCTCCTGTATGCCTAACTGACAGGGCTGAAATTTCTGGTTTGGAACTTGGCAGCTGGAGAAATAAGGGCAATATTTCCCAAAACACTTACTCTTGGCTAGCTGTCCTTCTGAAGGCATTGCCCTTTGGGAGAGTGTGGCTGTGCCAACCACGAGTCTTTTCAAGAGGAGCACTCCATTCAAATAAAAGAATGAATAAATCAACATGATTTAGGAAGAATCAGCCCTTCTGGAACCATTAGGTGATAGTTAATCAAGCTTGATTAAGGACATGAGCTGCTGTCCATAAGTCACAGAGTCAAAGTGCTTTAAAATGTTAGGCTGCCAGTAATGGCCCTGTTCTATTTTTTATTTTACTGGATGCTGTTTTGAAATCTGTATGCATACACAGCCAGTTGCCACCTCCATCTCCCAGTGAGAAATGGAAGCTCCTTAAATTATTTGAACTATAACTTCTGCTTTTGGAATAATGTTTCTTTACCTGTATGAATAGTTACTATATAAAAATCAGGATTTTTTTTTTTTTTTTTGGTGAATATTTGTCATGGTTTTATGTTTTTGGCAAATATATTTCAGGAACAGTCAGTAAATATGTGTTGCAGGTAGTTTGGTCAGTTACTGTTAAATATATCTTCTTCTGGAGCACAAATACAACCGTGTCAGTATTAAAGACATCAAAGGTTAAATGCTGCACCCTGTAGGCACTGCTACAGGGGAAGAAAACCCTCTTTTGGTCAAACCAAAGGATTTGTAATGTTGCTTGATGCCAGAGTTTTAAAGGTTGAGTAATAAGTAATGCAATTTCTGGAAGGAAAAGCATTTTTGAGTTTTCCATCTTTAATTCTTTCCATCATGTGCTGCTTAATAACTGGTGACATTTTCTCTAGTGAAATTAGCTAACTGATTCTGATTTTCCTTAATAGAGTAGGAAATAAAATTATCCCTGACTGCCAGAGATCAATTAATTGATTTGTCTGGTTCTGTCAGAAGCAATCCTTCTGCACCTTTTTTTCTTAAAGCTTTTCAAAATCTATTTGACTAAGGAAAAAAATGAACCCCACAACTGCTGCTTTCACAGAGTGAGTAATATTTGAAGTTTGTGAGGAAATTGAGGGCACAAAGAAGGTGAAATAGTGTCTAACTAGTGGTAGGATTCTGGCAATGATGTCTCATAAAACATGGACCAAGGTAAATCTCTGGTTACTGATCACAGGGCTGAATCAACTGCTTATCTTCTCAATCCTCGAATTCCAGGCTGCAATTTGTGTCTGACACTTACACTAGTGGTTTATGAGTGTGAGGGGTGGTGGTGATTAAAAATGAGTCGGAAAATGAATTCCAGTTTCTTCTAAAAGCAGAACAGATCAGTGGTTTCAGAGCTTGCAAAACCCTAAAAGGATCATACTAGGGATCAATAGCACTCAGAGCTGCTGGAAAGAAGATCTTCTGACTCAACAGGCTAAGCTTTTGTGTGGCAAAACATCCCTGGTAACTACCAGATGTACAACTGGTCTTCAGTGTACTTAGCCATGAAGTCATTCTTTTAGAGACAAAATACAGAAGCTGCTTTTCCCAACAAACTGTGGTTCAGCAATTCATCAGGGCCTCTCTTGTCAGATGGGTACCTGAAAAATACACATTATGTTCAGAGGTTCAGACTTTATTTCTCAGAGTCTTTGAGGGACAGTGTCAGAATATATATATATAAAATATAGTTTGAAAGTGTAAGACAGACGTAAATCTTGTTATTTTGTTCATAAAAATATGCATTTCTTCAGACTGCTCACCTGTAATGAAATACAAATCACGTCTGGAGTGTAAATCTGTCATTTTAAAAATACTTACCTAGTGCATTTATGATGCATGAATTCTCTTTATTATAAAGGAAGAAAAAAAAGGGGGAAAAGAAAAGGAAGAGGTCTTGTAAGCATTGTAAAGTGATGGAAATGATGCCTTTTAGGAATAATAAGTGCTGTCCCTTGGAACAGATGTATTGACAGGACTGAATTTTTTTTTTTCTTGCCATGATGACATTCTTCACTTCAAGGCAGCATCCAATATTCAAAAAAAAAAAAAAAAAAGCATAAAACCCCTCAGGAGTCAGTCATGGTCATGCAGTGGTAGCTGAGAACCTACTGAAGTGACAAGTTGGAGCTTAGTACAAATCTAAAATCATGAAAGTAGCTGCAGTGCAGGTGTGCATGAAGCTAAAGATCAGAGTCCTGAAGTGCAGCAAATGGCAACTTCATCAAAATCCTGAATGATGGGTTATTGTCATGACAGCTGGTGAAGACAGTTTTCTCATTTGCTTAATGAGTATAGCCATGTTTAACTTCTAGGCACTCTGTGTCTGCTGAAGAGAGTTGGGAATCCTGTGCCAGTGCTAGGGGGAAACATTGAAAATAAATGGAAGTAAGGCTGTTCTGCAGGTGAAGAGCAGCACCTCAGCAAACTCCATTGACAAGTAATTGATTAGTCAGTGGAAAGCAGGGTACTTTTGTATCTGGAATTTATCTTTCTCCTTCAAATAAGCAATACTCTGGCTTACCTGACCCTAAATACATTAGGTAACTGTTCTGTGTCACTTGGTCACCTATAGACAGAT
Source organism: Alethe castanea (assembly GCA_024734035.1). Lineage (NCBI taxonomy): Eukaryota > Metazoa > Chordata > Aves > Passeriformes > Muscicapidae > Alethe > Alethe castanea. The sequence continues at coordinate 142,963,785 of JANRGV010000001.1, read as the reverse complement.
GAATTAAAGGCCAATTCCAATTCTCCTAAGAGGTTGTCTAACCAAGGCAATATCACAGAATTAGTACAAATTCAGAAATAAGGGGCCTGGGTAGATACTACTCAAGGCCTTGAGATAATGCTTTATATGCTAGTTTGTGATTGTTTTCCACACACTGTTCCCAGTAACCATTAATACAGAGTAAAAACCAGGCATATGCAGTGTCAGAGGGAAAATTCTGGACAGAACACTAATTTGAAAGAAACACATGTTGGAGAGCCCAGGAATGCTATAGCAAATTTAGAGCTTCTGAGAACTCCAAATGTTGTCCTGCCACTCCTCAACCCATATGGTCCAGCTTCAGCACTTGTTCTGCTCCCACTTGGCACCCATGTAACACAACATGAGTTGTCTGAGTCATATGTTGAGAAAGAATGTGCTCAGTTTACTTCAGCCACCCTTCACACATGGGGTAGCAACTGTTTCTCTCTTGGTCATGAGCACTAGAGTGGTAACTAGTCATTAAAACTTAAAACTTAAAACTTAAAAGTGCACACTGCACAACATTCAGCAAATTGGCCTCTATTCATGGGTATAGCAGAGGGAAAAAAAAAAAAAAAGTGTGTTCTAGTGAACCAATACATTCACTTCCTATCTCTCTTTCTGATCCTGATCTTGTTAGACTAGTGTCTGGTTTTCCCCACCTTCAGAAAATAAACAACTGGGACTTAAGAAAGACATTTTGAAAGACTGGTAAATGCTGCAAAGCAATCTCTGATCCAAAGATAAAAGGTGGTGATACTTACAGAGAGAACAGTTTGGTATAGATACTCTGGCATCCAGGTAGGAAGCTTTGTACACACCAGGAAAATTAATAAATCAAAGGTAAGGATACAGACAGAGAAGCCACTCTGACTGCTCCTGGAAGACAAACATTAAAATATATTGTATAGACAGGGCTAGCCAAGAGGAATGTCATGCAAACAGATGGGATCCACTCTCCTAGGAAATAAAATGCAAGCTGTGATGTTAGATTAAAATCTTGGGAAAAAAAAATAGAGTTAAAAAGAGAAGAAAAAAACAAAATTAAACTTTTGGGATTTAGCCAGCTTTTAATGCTCATCAGCCATTTAACCTGGAAGACAGTTCATTCTATCATCTGTAACATTAAAAATTGACTATTATAAGATTTTCTTCAAAGCTCTTGATGTGTAATTTGGCACTGCCTTTCCTATTTTTATGAATCTAATTCATAAAATAAGAAATATTTCTATAAGTAGAGATCTTAAATTTAAAGTATCATCCCCTAGAGTATCACAGAGTGGCTTTGATCCCTAAGTTCTGCTAATCAAATGTATTAATCTAATGGACTAAATGTATGCCTTTGAGGTGAATTTCTACTTGAACCAATAGATTTTATCCAAAAAGTAGCTGCTGTTTGTTCATAGACCTTAGAAGCATGTGATCTTCATCAATGCACTTGGATCAGTTTTACCCTCTGAGTCTGTCTCCTTAATGAACTGATGACACAAGCCCTGTAAATTCTTACATTGTGTCATTAAGTGCAGCATTGAAAATTTAGCTCCTCCGAGATGTGGACACACTTGTTGAGGTACTGGACACAGTGACATCAAGACTTAAGGCATGGAGCACTGCATGCAACATTTCTCAGCCAAAATCACTTATTAATGAAAATCAAGTAAATCTGTTTCGTGCTGTAAGCTAAACAGCCTGGTGAGTTACTGAAGACCATCGTCCTGGTCATAAATCACTAAAACAATGTTTCCTTCATGGGCTGAAACTGAGTGCAGAAAGAAAGAAGAAAAAAGGCAGCACAACTTCTTTGTTGTTCCTATGCTGAGGAACATAGCATTGCTGTGGTCAAACTCATCCTAGAGTCAGGGAATCATTCATGCTGGAAGGGAACTTCTGTGGTCTTCAGTCCAATACCTGCTTAAAGCAGCAATTATTGAATTCAGACCAAGTTACTCAAGGCCATGTCCAGTCCCATCTTGAAACTTCCAAGGATAGAGATTCCCTAGACTCTGGACAACAAAATTCAGAGTTTGAGTATAATCAAAGGATTTTACTTTTTCCCTAGCTGCTCTCCCAAGAGCTTGCCCTGTATTTAAAGACAAGATTTGCTGCTGGTGGTCCCTCCATGCTTTCCCTAGGAATATAAACAGTGTGTGCCACAGAGCCATGGAATGGTTTGAGCTGGAAGGGACCTCAAAGACCATTAGTTCCAACCCACCTATGTAACAATCTGATAACAAATTCCAAATACAGGTAACTTCAGCTGCCTCTATTAGTTGTTGTTTGCAGAGTGCTTTGGAGAGAAAAAGCACCAGAAGAGCTAAACCACCACAATCACCCTTGTTACAGCATTACTGCACACCGTTGCATGAAAACTTGGAGAATAAATTCTTATTCCCTAAAAAACTGCACGCAAGGAGCACAATGGTTTTTTTTTAAGCATTTCATAATTATTTTATTACCAGACCTTCTCATTCACTAATGGCTGGCACTCTTTCTTGTTGAGAATAATTGCCCTGACACAGTAAATGCCAATGCCATGTTTCTGGCTTGTTCTAGTTAAGATCAGTGCTTTAAAACTGTGTCACTTCACTTGCTCTTAAGTAATAAAATGTTGTAGCACATATACATAAATCCTTTCACAAGCCTTAGGGCTTAGGCTTCCTCCCACAGCTTACAGATACAGAGAGCTCAGTGATTCCCAGCAGCAGACATGGGTCCATCTGTAACTCTCTGAGTTAGGAACTCTAGTCAGCATCTCAGGTATAGCTGTGTATAAATACAAATCATGTGAGGTGAGATCGAAGCTACTTTCTGACATAATTCACTCAGAAAGTCATCAAAGCAACAATGCAAATGTCACTTGAACTGGAGTGATATTTGCTTTCCTCAGAGGAGATAGTATGTAGATATTAAGGGGCAAAGGTTTATTTTTTTGGCCAGCCAAATGCAACGTTTAGCCCAGTTTGAGGCTTTTTTTTTTTTTTTGCACTACATAATGGCTTGCAAAGAACACACTTCCTTTCCACTCCTCTATAACTGATTAACAGCAATGAATTGTTTAATAAGTGAATGGAACCTGGATTTAGTATTTTTAAAAGATATATTTTTAAACTGTTACATATTTAATTGTTTTGGGATACAACCTGCCATGGTTTTCATAGCAACTGTGAGGATTCAAAGATAATTGTAAATAGTACAAGACTTTCTTGTCAAATTGCCTCACTCCAGGAAATATGACTTTAAAAGAAAGGGGAAAGAGGGGAAGACCCCACAGACATTACCAAAGACTCAACTACAAACCCTTTAGTTACAAACATGTGCACAAGCATGCACATAAACACACAAGGTGACAATATTTAAAAAAAAATTCCATCCTGTATGAGATTTTTATGTGACACTTATCACTAACATGAGTAGCCCTCAGTAGTGTTAGATGAAGAAAAAACCCCACACCAGTATTTTCTCTCACTGTTATGTCCTTGATGCACATTGCAGAGAGGAGGCACTGCCTGATGTCCAGGAGATGTGGTTCAGCTCTATTTCCCTGTCCTAGATCTGAAGCAATCCTGTCCCTTGGCAATACTGTTCATACACTTCATTGCCCTTCTGTAAAGTGCATTTTAATGCAACTGTTCCAAGCTGAAATGCAGATTCTGACTGTTGCTATTTGTTGGAATGAGTAGTGAGTTTAGGAAATTACTTGAGGTGAGCTTGAACGACCTCTTAGCTCATCAACTATTATCTACAAACATGGGACTATTAATAATATCTCAGAAGATTGTTCTTTTAGGATACAATTACAAATGCTCAGATGCTGTGATAGTAGAAAATATAACTGTATATGAGAAAGGTTTGTTCTCACTTTAATTCATCAGATATCTTTGTATTCAGCTTAAAATATCCCAAAGTCTAATTTTCAGAATGGAAAACTGCACACAATCTCTTGATCAGATCCTTTTAAGATGGCTTTTGCTGTCAACTCAAAATAATTGCTCTTTTTTTTTTTTTTTTTTTTTTTGGACATGTAATCCCTTAGAGTTTCCTTGCTATATTAACTGGTTTTGGAGCTGTTTAATTCTATGGATGCAATTAAGCTATATGGTGTATATGCTGCAGACAGGGTACACTTAAGATGCAATGAAAAAAACAGTTGTCTTTTGTCTTTGCATTAATGGAGTTCAGCATATTGTGTGTCTGGATGGGAAGATCTCTTTTAGCACTTTAATTACTTAATGTGCTTGCTGCAGCAAAAGTACATTAACAAACACAAATCAATTTCTCCCATCAATCCACGTCCACTTTTTTACGGTAGAACATTAATTCATTTGTGGGGATAACATCTGCCAATAAAAGGTATTACAAATAAAATGCAGCTGAAAAATGAACTGTTGTTCAGTAGTCTCTTGTTCCTGTTTGGCTGTGCATGATAAATCTCTATGAGGATGTCTTGCAACAAATGAGAAGTCAGTTTATAATGCGATTTTTTTGGAGTGGTGTCTGCAACCAAAACTCACCACAAATACTGATAAAGGTGTGGATTTTTAATTTATTTTGTAATTTTTTTTGTTGACCCATTAAATCTCTTTGGTTTAGATACTTGCAGGACTCACATGGCCCCACAAGATAAATTTTGTGAAGCAGTGGAAAGAGTTAAGTTGATGCAATAGACACACTAGAGCTTGGAGAAAGTCTGAGTGTGAAGACTCTCAGAGAGGAGCAGCTCTGGGTAGCTCAATCACTTAAAACTATAAAGAAAGAATGCTAAATCATAGAATAGTTTGGGTTTGGGACCTCCAAGCTCATCTGTTTCCAACTGTCCTGCCATGGGCAGGGACGCCTCCCACTATCCCAGGTTGCTCCAAGCCCCATCCAGCCTGGTCTTGGATACTTCCAGGATGGCGCATCCACAGCTTCCCTGGGCAACCTGTGCCAGGGCCTCACTACCCTCTCAGTAAAGTATTTCCTCTTAATATCTAATCTAAACCTCTTCTCTTCAGTTTAAAATCCCATATCCTGTCAATATCTGCTGGTGTATAAAATTCCTCACTCTCTTATAATCCCCTTTTCGGTACTGGAAGGCTTCAGTGGGGTCTCCTGGAGCCTTATCTTCTCAGTGCTGAACCATTTCTATCCTATCATCTTGCCAGTAAAAAGACATTAAAATTTTCCCCTGTTCTCATGTCCTAATGCTTCCCTCATTGGAAGCAATGCTGGATTATTCTGCTGTTCTACTTCAGGACTCTGCAGAACTTACTTGATGGTCAAGCCTGTTAGGATGGTTGAATCCTAAGATTACCCTAGTGTCAGATAATATCCTTTATTTTCAAAGATTCTCTGCTAGCCAAATTAGCAAGGTACAAAATCCACTGAGATCAGGCACTGAAGGTCCTGCAAAAATTAAGGACAGTGGAGAAACTGTTAAAGGGAGCCACATGAGATTTTGTTCTCTAAGGTAGATGGCAAATCCATGCATGACCTGGATGCCAGACTGACTGAACTCTTGGCTCCAAGCTGGTGGTGAGGTGAACATGTCAGGAGGGACCTGGAACAGCAGGCAGCAGCAACTGTGTGAAGTTTGACAAACACAAGTGCAGGGTCCTAGCCCTGGGGTGGCAACCAGAAACCTGACCTCTGAGGACTGACAGAAGGAGATCTCTTCTGACTGAAGGTTTCATCTCTCTGGACAAAGGAAGGCTCAGGGGGAATCTCATCACAACATTGCAAAGAGGACACACTGCCTCTTCATGAGGAGCCACACGGAGAGGACAAAGGGCAATTTACACCAGAAACGGTTTCATCCCTTACAAGAAATAAAGTTTTTGCAGTGAGAATAATCATTCACTGGAACAACCTCAGGGGTTGGGTCATTGTAGAGTCCCCATCTCTGGAGGTTTTCCAGATGTGACTGGTCTAGCCAAGGCTGCTGGATGATGCCCTCCTGGGTTCCATTCCCATGAACTGGATTATCTTTTGAGGTCACTTCCATTCTAGTCTGTTCTATGATTCTGTGACTCTGTGAAGAGTATTTTTCTGTGGATCCTGGTGGAAGATAAGTGTGGGTTTCACTCCTAGCTGTTTTGGAAATCAGCTCCCCTCATGCCAAGAGCAGATTTGCAAGCAACTTGGAGGCTTTACTGCAGCAAAGATAAGTGGCTGCAAACTTTTGGTGTTTCCAGAATTTGGTGGTAGCTCAGGTGAACACATCATCATTTGTCTCTACTGCTGTGTTGTTCAGTATTGCTCTGATTCTATTCTTTTCATCTGTGAATAATTTCTTCTGGGACAAAATTTCCGAAACACAAGGTTTTGTGAATTCTTACATCATTAATATTTTTAGGATTAGCTCAAAGATGAGATCAGAGCTTGAGCAGAGGGGACAGATTCATCATACAATTGGGAATGAAAATTCTTTTCACCTTTCTGTATAGATTTTCTGTAAAGGACTGAGGATTCATATTGACAAAAAACATTGTGAAGAGGTTTCAGTGTAGTTGTTAGTGCTGAATTTATTCAGCAGAAAATGGGATTTTCATCTCTAGAGCTGTCAGGCTTGTGCCAGCACTGAGTGTGCTTTCAGAAGAGAGCATTCATCCTTCTTGGTAGAGGGGGAAGTGTCCCTTCAATGCTGCCAGCATTTCAATGAGAAATATAGGTGAATTTTGGTAAGATCCCACATCTAGCAATGAGTTTCTGTGGAGTGAGTGGGTAGGCATAGAGATCACCCATTTCCTGAGAAAGGTTAGGAAAGAAAATATAATGCAGACATTTTATCATGAATATTTCTTTTGAAAGTGTTGTACAAGGAAAGCTGAAGGGTCACTGTGCAGGTTCTGAGGACAGCAGGGAGTGGCTCTGTGGGACTGCACCACACAGGACACAATTCCTATGGCAAGGAGGAGCTGAGAATGAAGGAGTAAGGTTGAGATTAGGAAAAAGACAGGGAGAGGAGTCAGGAATCAAAGAATGTAGCTGGCTGAGCTGATGCAGAGAAAGTTGTTTATTTTGTTTATCATCAGCCTACTCTGCTTTTAAATGTAAATAAATAATTTTCCCCAAACCATGTCTGTTTTCCCTGTGATAGTAAGTGGTAAGTGCTCTCTCTATCTTTATCTTGAGCCAAGAGTATTTTTGTTTTCCTTTCTCCCACTGTTCTTTTGAGGCAGGGAAATAAGGGAGCTGGCAGCTGACCAAGGCCAGCCCGCAACACTCAGGATCCTCTCCAGGTGTGCATTCTCTGACCAAAGCTGAGTGATGGTGGAAGTCCTGTGCTTCTCCTGCATCTCTGTCACTTCAGCTGTAATATCTCCTAATTTTTACTGATCAAATTATCCCTATATTGTTCTATTTGTTCTAATAAGGGCTGCAATCTCTCTTTTGTCACTAGTGCTTCCTGTTCTGCCTCCAATGGTTCCTTTAGCACTTGATCAGAAATGCCTTCTGCAGGTAGCCATGTCTTGTATCATCCAATTTAAACTGTAAAGCAGACATCTGAATCTGGTTATTGTACTGTTGCTGTTTTAATCTTTCTTCATTCTCTTTTAATTCTCTTACCACTTTCTTAATTCTTTGTAGTTGTTGTTCCAACCAGCTTACAGTCTCTAAGACCTCATTACTTCTATTCTCCAGTTCTTGCATCTGTGTACCAGTTTTCCTATTTCTTTGTCAGAGGCTGTAAATTCTTGGGGGTTTTGTTCCTTTCCTAATAAAAAAATATGGCATTTATGAATCCTTTATTTTATTTCTGCTTGCAAAAATTCTACCTTGTATTCTGTAAGCATTTCCTAGCTATTCTTTGAATGCTTTTTTTTTCTGATTCTCTACTGAGGTCTTTAGTCTTTCAGAATAGGAAATGCTGCTTGTTTGTTTGTTTTTCAGTTTCTTTATTTGTTACATGTATGACAGACACATCAATCTCTGTTTACATCTCACAGGGGTTACCCTCATAAATAAATCTGTCTGTCTGAATTAAGAACCTCATTTTGAGAAGAAATGGACTATTGCAATCCCTTTCTCTTTAATGGGAGAACATTAAGTTGTATTGAGTTCTAGGAGTCAGATTCCAAAAGAGAACAGGAAGAAATTCCTCTCTGAAACCCACCTGAGACATCTTAAAAAATGGCTGCAGGTGTTCAAGGGGTGTCTGGATGATGTTCTCAGTCATGTGGATTATTTGTAGTTAATCCTATGAGTGACTTGGACTCAACGATTTCTTGGATCCAATGATGAGTCCCTTCCCACTTGAGCTATTTTATGATTCTGTGAGTTGAATGAAAAAACATACTCCTCTCAAAATACCCCAGAACAAATAAAGCTGCACTTTAGCAGAAACCACTGAAGCAGTCTTTGTACTTCTGAAAAAGAGATTCTGTTTTCTGACTTAAGAATTGAGCTGGACCCAGATAGAAATGCTGAATTTTGTATTTATCTTTGCTGTGGTACTCATCAGCCACCCCTGGGCTCAGCTTCACACAGCTCTGCATTCCCCTGGGAATTTCTGTGTGCTACTGCTGTGTGCTCCCACCCTGCACCTGAGCAGAGAACAGGCCAGGTGTTGGGGCAGTGCTGTGAAGGAGGGATTGTAACCCCAAATCGCTCTGGGACAGAGGTGGCAGTGACTGTGAATTCCCCTTGGGCTCCAGCAAATGTCAGACCTTAGTGAAGGCGCCTTCCAATTTCAGTAAGGTGATGGAAGCTCCTCTCTGGTTCTGAAGATTGAAATTGAGCCCAGTGATGGCAGATCAGTAGCAGAGCAATGGCTCTGGGATCACGGACCTGGAGATCACCCTGCAGTTGTGAGAGGTACAAGCACAGCCATGAGACAAAACAAGTCTGAGACCACAGAGCTTGACCTGTCTGCACAGCTCTGCTCCACCACAGGAAGTGTTCAGCCTCCATGAGAGTTCCTGGTATTTGAGATTCAATTCAGTGACAGCAGAATTTAGGGATCTGCTGGGTGCACTAAGTAAAGTGACTTGTCCTGGGATTGTGATTCACTGTGTGTCAGGTCACACTGCATCTCCCCTTTGCTCATTTCCCAAAAGTTCCTTTTTTTGGAATCTAATTCAGGGTCAATGGCTAGAAGATACTCATGTTTTGTATTCATTTTGGATTGGACAATTACCAGGCTGTGAATAAAGTGAAAGTCTCTCCTTGGTCTCTGGATTAGACAGTGTCCCCCATTGTTTGCACCTTTGTTTAAAGGTCACTTTGGCTTTCAACCTTCTGAGATGTGGAAAGAAAATGGCACCATTTTTAAAACAACAGCTTCTGAGAAGCCCTTTCATGCCTATCATTTTCATTTTTCTCCTGTTTCCAGGAGCAAGATACAAAACAAAATGTAGTGTAAATAACCACATCTCCAAACCTGTTTATCTATTTTACTCTAAAAGCATTACAGAACCACATTAGAAATCTCATGAGACGCGATGCTTGCCTTATTCTACTTAAAAAAAAAAAAAAAAGAAAAAAAAAAAAAGAAATAGTAATATAAAGGTTTGAATTGATTCCAGTAATATTCAGCTCAATTTATATCTATTAATAATTTTTCTAGTTTCTTGATTGCACCCAGAACAGGTGAGGGGTGAGGGTTAATTCTCTCTCTCACTCTCAGATAATCAGAGTGTAAGTTTTTCCAGGTGCTTCAGCTAGAAAAGCACAAAATCTCTCATGTTTAGCTCTTCATGTAATATAAGAACAGATTGGAAAAGGTTACTACTTGACTCTGAGACTAAATTAAACTGTTTTCAAGGTTTCCTATAGCTTTTGAGACAAGAGTGTAAGTGCTCATATCCTTATTGGGGTCCTAATTTTTCTGCCCTTTTCTTTCATTGCCTTTCTTTTCCAACAATAAAGCATATTTCTATCGTTTTACTCCTTGTTCACTATTCTACTGCCCACTCCTCTTCGCCCCTACCTTGCTATGATGAAGGAAAGGGAAGTAAAGGGCAAATGGCTTTAAAAGTATGAATATGGGACTAAATAAAATATAGCATTGCAACCTTGATGAGCATAAAAGGGCAAGAGCCCCTGAGGTGAGCATAAAAGGAGATATAAAGAGAGCTGGTTGGTGTAATTGTCAGAGAGCTGCATGGTTTCACAGGCTGGAGATTTTATGGCTTGTGGGAATGCAAGTTTCTGCAGAGGAGAGATGATCTGATGAAACTACAAGAAGCTGCATAAAAATGGCCAAGGTTTTGCCTTACCTGGATCCAGATGAAATCCTTGCCTGAAAAGCATTGAGTGCCAAATGTAGGCTCTCCTTCAGTGATGCACTGAAATACTTTGTGGACACTGGACCTCTTCTGCCAGAAGTTGGGAATATTTTTTCCACATTATGCCCAGAGCAGTATCTTCTTGAGAACTTCCAGTCCGAAACCCTGGACTCGGGACATAAGTATCTGTGTTTGATCCAGGGATATGCTAAACACCTTCTGAAGATACTGAGAACCCATGTGCACTGTTTGCTTGCATGAGAAGGAATCACACCAAGCACATCTCAGGCCTGGAGGTTTTTAAACCTCCAGCTTCTGGTTTTTAAATAGGATTTTGTATCATAATAAAATAAGAAAAAATAAAAAGAAGTTTGCCATAACTTACAGTTGAACAATTTCATCTTATCTGCATGATGCAGATTCCTGGTAGGTGAAAAGAATGCTTTCATAGAGCCACTGTGTCTTTTACTAAGACACCAGTTCATTACTTACTGCACTGCAAGGAGGATATGGCTCACCCTCCCCACACCATTTATTTTAGACCTACCCTCACCAAAAGTTAAAGAGTCTGAGAATAAAACTGGGATGAGAATTGTAGAAACTTGATGTGCTAAATGGCTGTGGAGCCTGGATGGGAGCACTGCAGCTGTGTTTGACTGACCTGCCCTGGCACAGCAGCTCTGGGCATCACAGAGGGAGTTGCCAGACAGATCTGTCACTGTGTCTGCAAGACTGAGGGCTGAGAAAAGCCTTCCCCTCCCACCTCTAATAGCCTCCAAAGTGAGTGCAAGATTCCCTGGGCTGTCTGAGGTGTTCTTCCTATTTCCAGAAAGGTGAGTAGAAAATGCTAATTGTGGTGATGACTTCTGTGAACAGCCAGCTCCTGCCTGCTGCTAGCTCCTGTGTCCCACACTCACTCCTTTTTTTCTGGGCTATTCTAGAGCCTGCCAGAACCTTGAGGTAGAGTTAGGTCAGAAAAGCTTCTTGAAATAATATTTAATTGAGAAATGTCTGGATTTTTTAGATGTGTCTGAAATATTTTGTGGTCATATTGTAGAGTTTCTTCATGGATATGGTATTGCACATTGGGCTTGCTTATATAGTAATGTGCTAATTTTTGTGATATACTCCACAGTCTGATTTATCTGTCTCTTTTCAATATTAGGTGTAAAATTATCACCTTTTCCCATGATCTGTTTGAATAGTCAAAGAACCCATCAAAATATCTATATACAAAATAGGGATGGATTTATACAGTGCACTTGTGTGTGACTCATGCACTTTAGAGACCCACCAATTATTGACTGCTAGATATGTAACCTAAAGCATTATCATCACAAACAAGGGAAATTCTAGAATGTTTTATGAAAACTTGCAGAATTTTTGTGGCTACACTTCTGACTTGTTTCACTGAAGGGAAAGGAGAACTAAACAATGGTCTGCTTGCCTTCTTTGCCTGGTTTTCTCCCTGTGCCTCCACAATGGGTATTGCTTTTCAGTTTTTACTTTTTGAGCAGGAAGCTAGCCAGGTAGAAAGCTTTATTTTTAAGCTTTGGTCCC
>JANRGV010000001.1:142941492-142951896 GCA_024734035.1 Alethe castanea | reverse complement strand
GGGTATTGCTTTTCAGTTTTTACTTTTTGAGCAGGAAGCTAGCCAGGTAGAAAGCTTTATTTTTAAGCTTTGGTCCCCAGTGTTTATATGGAAAATAATAGTGTGTTTGTCAGATTATAGATCACTGTTTTTTTTTCTGGGAATTAGCCTGGATGACCACAGATGTTTACTCTGTCCTGAGTAAACTTCTGGAATATCTATCAGGAAATCCTCAGATGGTAACACAGTTGTCAGTCCTCTGCTGGGGATCATCAGCACAAGACAGAAAGGTCTCTTAATGTTGCTAGAGAGAGAATGAGGTTTTTTACATCTGAAGACCTTGACTTCAGAGCCCATGAAGTTAAGCCTTGCAATGAGATTTGAGCTCTCCTCTATTGCTGTTTTCACGAAGAAATCAATCTTTTTTTTCTTGCTTGTAAGGCTTTTTCTCACTGACTCCCAAAAGAGTGTGCTGCAGTACTTGGCTCCCTGGAAGCAGTAATGCAATGGAGAAGATTTGGTGATATCCAGGGGCTCCTGGAGGACAGCTCCAACACTGGTCTGAGGAGCAGCTGGAGCTCCAGGCTGACTCATCAGGCTCAGCACACAGCTCCTTTGTTTGCTGGATGTATTAGCTTAAGGGTTGTTTGTTTAAATGCAGCCTAATCTGGGATGAAATTTTAAGCCTTGGAGCTGTTCAGGTGTAATGCAAAGCAGGTGGAATGTGAACTTGTCTGGCTCCTGTGACACTGTTACTGAGCCAAAGGTTTTGATTTCCTTGCTGCTGGAATGATCAGGGAGGAGCAGTCTGGTCTGCCAGTGCTGCTGCTGGGAGTGGTTTGGTTTGGTGGTGTGATGCATCAATATTGTCTTACAAATTGCTTCTCTCAAACCAGTCAACCCTTCTTTACCTGGGTTTTACAGTGTCATTACAAGCCAATTGCAGGGAACGACAAGTAGGCAGCAGCCTGCACCACTAGATGAGAGCTGAGATACTCTGGTATTAATCTAAGAGGAGGAAGGAAAGGAAGGTTGGAGTCCAAAGCGTCAGTAACAGGGCTGGTACCACCCTGCTTTTGTTGGTTTTGATATAAATCCTCTAAAATTAAGCAGTGCCCTGTGCTGTGATTAGATCACTAGAGATGATGTGATGAGTTATCTGTAGAAAAAACATTTTATTATCCTAGCACTAGGAGAGGAGGTCTGAGCATCTCAGTGTCGAGGGACTGAGAGTGTCAGCAGCTCTGCCCTGGGCAGGGGGAGGCAGGGGCAGGGGGTGGCAGGGGCAGGGGGTGTCCCCCAGCACATCTGTCAGTGCAGCCAGGCTCCCAAGGGGGGCTCCCAACCAGCGAGTGGGGACTCAGGGCAGGCCAGCAGGGCTTAATTTGTGTCCAGCCACGGGAAAACAAAGAAGCCCCTCCAACTGCTTAATTTTAAAGATTAAAAATTCACAAATAACCAGTGAAGGTGGGGATGGCAAATTCATTGCTACTAGGGTGACCCACGCAGTTTATCCTGCAAGAGAGAAGGGACTTGGAGTAGTATGCACTGCCTGCATAAATAACATTGTCCTGCAAATAAAAGGGATCCATGGCTTATAAATCATTTTGAAATTTACTGAGCTTCCCCTGAAAACAAACTGGCTTTTTCATTCCTGCTTCTGGTAGGAGCTCATTTGATTTTTTTTTTTTTTTTTTTTACACAGTCTTGCTACTTTGCCAACTGCAGTTTTTATGTCTAAACTGGATTTATTAATGGGCAGTTTGTATGAGTTTGCTCTTGTGCCAGTGTTGTACTTTCTTGTACCTCAGTCTTCTTTCTCCTGATTATTTTCCTCCCAATATATTTATAGATAGAGAGGTGATCTGAATGCTCTGTTTTGATGAGTTAAGTGTACCAAGTTCCTTTAGTTCTTGAAATCAGCTTGCTGTTTCCTGATCTTCCCTTCACAATTCCTGTACCACATTAGCTGGCAATTTTCCATGTTCTCCCTACTTCACTGAATAAAGTTTTTCTGCACTGTTCTTCCCTTTAAAGAGGGAGAAAAAAAAACAATCACAAACCAGATGTTTACTCAAAAAGAGATATTGCCTGGCCTAACTCTAATGAGCCAGACTCAGCCTAATTGCAGTAAAACAGGAATTGTACTGCAGTTTCTCATTTATTCCCTAATTATTCTTTTCCTTAAAATTTACTGTAAAGCCTTCTGTATTTCTGGGGCCACATTTAGGGAGCCAAGTGATGTCCATTCCACTCCCTTTGCAAAAATGACTGTTCAGCTTCTGTTCTTCACCAGCCCTTCTGTAACTTTATGAATTTCTTGGATTTGTTGTAAGTCTGTATTACCAAGTGTTCAATTCACATGCCACTTCTGCCAAGGTTCTCTAAGAAAAATAGCTTGTTATTTTTGGAGGCAATATCTCATTTATCATTACTGTCAGCTCCATATCACTACCAGGCAGTGTTTTCCTACACACTTGTGGTGGGGGACCTCCTTAACAGTTTTGGTGGCCTTTGCAATGTCTGCCTCAGTCTGATTCTCCAGTTTTAAGTATAGATTTTGATCTCCACATCATGTTCTGTTCTTTATAGTTTTTATGTTCACACTTCACATAATTTTGGAGAGGGTCACTCAGCTGGGAAGAGACAAAGCTGTCTGTAGGAATTCTCCCCAAGCCTGAAATTCAGAGACAGCCAAATTGACACAAAGAGGGAGAAGCCATGTCCCCGCAATTGTCCCCACCCTGGCAGCATCCCACCCTTAAGGCTCTGCTGCTGCAGGGTCCACACAGCAAACGTTCCTCTCAAGTAAGAACAGATTATGCAGACTCTAGGAGAGCTCAGCAGACAAAACTGATCCCTTTTTATCTTGAGGGGATTGGAAGAGCCTGGTGAGGATGACCAGACTATGAGGCTACTCCTTGATGAGAGCATTTAGAGCCAGCTGGAGATGGTTCACTTTGTTTTGAGGAAATCCAGGTACACTGCATGGTCAGGTGTACCTGTTGCTTCTCAGCATGATTTATGCCATTAATAGCTCAGAGTGCCTCACTGGAACAGATGAGTGGTGTTGGCACCCCAAAAAACCATTTTTTTTTCTGTCATCCTGTTAGATTCATAGATTAGTTTGGGTTGGAAGGGAACTTCAAGTCCAGAAACAACTTTCACTACACCAGGCTGCTCAGAGCCACATCCAATCTGGCCTTGAACATTTCAGGGGATGGGGCAGCCACAGCTTCTCTAGGCAATCTGTGCAGGGCCTCAGCACCCTCTGAGTAAATAATTTCTTCCTAATATCTGACTGAAATATATTCTGTTGAAGTTTGAAGCCATTCCTCCTTGTCCTGTCCCTTAACAGGGACTGAGGACAGTGTTCAGTCACCCAACAGTGTGGGGTTTTGTGGAGGCACTGAAAAAATGTTTTATTTATGCTCAAAATAACATGGCTTCATTTTATATGTTGGTCTCAGTGTCACACAGACTGGTACAACAAAGAGATGTGGGACAGTGGGATGAGAAGTGGAGATGTATCTGTGTGGCTGCTGAAGAAATTGTGTGGGACTCTGCATCTTGCAGTGTATTTCATAACATATTTGATTTCCTGTATTTTGGTGAGGAAACCCCTCCTCACAATGCATAAGCTATTATGAGTAACATCCAGCTTTACAGTGTAGGAACAAGAACCTTCATATTTTTGATTTTGCTTGGTTATAAAGTCATTGTTTGGCAATTCCTCCCTGCTTACAAAGGCTTAGAGGAAGCTGTGAGGAGGAATGGATAATGCTTGCCTGTCTGATGATTTAAATATTGATATGTGGCTTAAAAATAGGAAAAAAAATCCCAACAACCAGCAACCACACAACAGGTTTTGTTCAGTTTCCTGTATGGAGGTTGCTTTTTTTAACTGGACAATAAGCATACCTGTGAAGCTCAAATGAGGAAGTCCTTGGGTTTTTATGACCACCCAAGGTGAAGCTGTTCTTTGCTTATATACTGCTTGTGATATTTATCGTCTTTATTTACCTCCTATGGAGCTGTTGTTAATATTTTGCCTGAAACTGTCACTGAAAATATTTTCGGGAAAAATATTAATTTGTAATTGAATAAACTGATAAATTGTGAGCATTAATATTTCTCTGTAATTTTAATTTCAATCTACCAGTTTGGGCCTTTAACATTTTCACTGCCCTGTATGTTTTTTACTGTGAATATCCCTGAGGTGTTGGGGGGATTTGAGGTCCTCTACATCTCTGTCCTCTGCTGTTAATCCAACTGAGCACCTTGAGGTACAAGTCTTTGCAATGCTTTCATATGCACAACTGAATCAACAACAGGACATTTAGAAGCCTCTTGTGTCTTCTGACTTCTCTAAAGTCTTTCTTTAGGAAGAATGTACCTAATTCCATGATGATTTATACCAGAACTCCTTTATGCCAGTGTGTTATGAAGGCCAGACTTTTAGGCATTAGGTGCCAACCCATCTGCAATAAATCATTTATTAATAACTGTTTATTGCTACTCTTTTTATTAAGAACTAAAACATGCTTGGTCACCTAAAAAATATGAGTTACATTTTTGGCTGCAATCCATAATAGTGCAGAACTTGCTAATCTCTGGATTCTCTTTATATCTGGACCTTCAGTCTCAGAGTTGGACCTTCGTCTGAGAGCTCCTTTGGTTTCTATGACTTTGCAATGCATTTTTTACTTTGACCAGGGTACACAGGAAGACAGCTACTTGTGACCCCTACAACCTCTCTGCCATCCAAATGAATTTACCAAAATTTAGGGGATGAATAATGAAAGGTTTAAATAACATGAAGACCTATTTCTTTTATGTCCTTGCACCTAGTCCATTTGGCAAAGGACATAATGAATGTTGGAACTACCCTTGTTATGAAGTCACCAGTCCTGAGGTACCTTCCTGTGTTTTTGATATCCAAGGCAATATTGCCTGGGCAACGAGGAAATAAAGGTCTGCCCAGCATCCTCCAGGAGCTGAATGCCTCTAAGTCTGCTGAGAGTTGTGACTGCATGGCCATCATTGCCCAGAAAGGTTTTGGATGCCCCACCCCTGGAAGTGTTCAGGGACAGGCTGCATGGAGCCCTGAGGAACCACTCCATGATTCTATGATTCCATTATAAGAAATTGTCACCCTAGGCACCTCTGTATAATCTCCCCAGAATTAGGTGGCTTAATCAGAAGCACCAGCCAAGCCATTGGAGATCAGTTTCCTACTGGAAATATTTAGGGGTGTGTAGGATGCTTCTGAACATGAGACACAAAATGAGGGAAGGCTGACATTGCCATAGTGTGTCAGGAGGTCCCCAGTTAGATATTCCCTGAAGGAACTGCAGCCTGTGGAAGCATCTGCACTGGAGCAGGGAATGTGTGAAGAGGAGGGAGCAGCTGCGAGGTGCTTTTATGGACTGATGCTAACTCCCATCCCCCTGAGCTGCTTGGGAAGAGTTTAAAAGACTGAAGCCAAGTCTGGGAGAAGGGAGTGGGCTGGAGAGAGGTTTTATTTTAATGTCTGGGTTTGTTTCTTACTACCCAATTGTGAATGAATTAAATTAATTTCCCCGAAGTTGAATCAATTTTGCCAGTGGCAGTAACTGGTAAGTGATCTCCCTGTCTTTATCCCATCCTATTTTTCAGCCTGTTTTCTCCTGCTGTTCTGTTGATGAGGGAGAGGGAGAGTGCATGTGGTTGGGAATTTGGCTGTTAGCCAAGGATAACCCACCACAATTCTGAGCAGCAAAAATCTAAAAAGAAGTGGCCAGACAGTTATAGAATATTATTCTTTGGTGCTGATCTTGTGGAATGGGCACATGGTAAATCTTAAATACCTGCATATAGAGAAGTATCCTGTTACACTAATGTGTAACACTACTTTAATACCCTGTTACTGGTATTTGGAAGTTATTAGAATTTATGAGTAGTCCACACAGAGTATTTTTGTCAGTAAAAAAAATTGTATTGCAGAAAACTATAATGAAAATTCAAAGGGTCTTAAGGCATTGCTTTAGAAAAAATCAGGATCAATACCATCAATTAAAAACTCCTGCATAGTGCAAGAACAGCATAATGGAGAAAAAGATCGGGTAGCTTAGATTTGGTTGATGTTATGTTTAACTAGACTCTATGTGTATTTATAATATGAGCTGCTTTTATTTTCTTTCCTGAAAACTACCATGTAAACAGAGTTTTCATGCCCAAGCTCTTGACTGGAACGGATATCTAGAAATGTTTAAGGTTGTGCTGGAATTATATCCCAGTTGGGAACGAGCTGCCACCTGAAGCAGGTAGAGTAACGTGGGCTTTCAGCTGTGAAAGACATGGAACAATTGCCACTGGAGTGGTGCTTTTTTTGTTTTGTTTTGTTTTGTTTTGTTTTCTTCCCATCAAACTCTTCAGCTTTTAACATCAGAAAGACAGAACTAGTTCATTCACGATTACACATTTAGCAAAGATTTTATTGGTAAGTGTAGCATGTGTGAGATTTTTCATACAGGAGTTCACAGATAACTCAGTGTTTTCATAAAGTTACAGTTATGTTACAGTTAAGTTACAGTAAAGTTATGGTTCAGGCTGGAAAAGACTTTTGCATTTAGAGGCTGTGACAAAAATCGGGCCAAAACTATTGCAAGTACTACTGAGTTAAAGGAATTTATAAACAAAGAGACCAAAGGAGGGAAAATCCAGAGAAAGGGAGATTGGCATCAACATGGTGTTATAGTAGGTTAGTGGAAGGTCTGCAAAGAGGTGGAAGGATCCTGAGCTGCAATATCCTGGGTTGGGTGCTGTACTGAACACTGCCTCATCCATGGAAGTTGTGATGAAGGGAGACTAGGACGAGCTTTTCCCTCTGATCAGACTGAGCTCATGTTTTGGGGACTGGAAGAGGCTGCCCAGGGAATTGGTCCCAGCACCAAACCTGCCAGAGATCAAGAAGCATTTGGACAATTCTTCAGACACGTGGAGGGATTTTTGGGGTGTCCTGTGCAGGGCCAGAAGTTTGCCTTGATGATCCTTGTGGGTCTCTTCCAATTCACGATATTCTATGATTCTATGTGTAACTTAAACCAGTGAAATTGCTGATGTTTTCTTTTTCTGTTTTCCTTCACCTAATGCAGGGATCCCCTATGCGATAGAAAACAACCAGAATAATTGGTTTAGATATGATTAACAGAATCACAGAATGGCAGGGACCACAGTGGCCATCTGATCCAACCTCCCTGCTCATGCAGGGTCATCCCAGAGCACATGGCACAGGATTGTGCCCAGACAGTTCTGGAATATCTCCAGTGAGGGAGACTCCGGCTTCTCTGGTCAAATGATTAATGCTAATATTTTCTTTGTAAGGTAGATTCAACATGGAACAGCAGAGTGATAACTATTATGCATAATTGTAATGTTCCTAGATAAGAATTAGCACTTTTATTGTCTTTCCACTGAAGTTTTTTATCGGTTTGTGTTTTTTTTTTGTTGTTTTTTTTTTTGTTTGTTTGTTTGGTTGGTTTTTTGTTTTTTGTTTTCTTTTTTTTTTTTGTTATTTTGGTGTTTTGTTTGGTTTGGTGGTTTGGTTTTTTTGGGTTTTTTTTTTTTAATTTAATTTTTTGTCACTCTTGTCTGATCTTGGGGCCTTTTATCATAGATGTTTCTTTATGTCTCCTCTTCCTAAGGAGGCCAAATGCTTCTCACAATCTTTCTTCATTATTCACACATCAGGCCAGTGTCCACTCTGCCTGGTGTAAAATAGAAGGGGCCAGATTAAACCCACTTTAACTAAAGCTAAAAAGCAGAGGAAAAGATCCCGAGCATTGCTGTTCTCTTGAACACTTTTGAGTGCAGATGCCCAGGATGTGCTCTCACAGAATTTTAGGTTGGACCAAGAGGTCACTTCTCTAGCAGTGTGTAATTTTTCTAATTTTTCATCCTTTCTTTCCAGGTATTACCAGATAAGAGCTGGATTGAAGATCCCATCCAGGATTCCCCACAGGCTGTTTGCTACGATTGCAGGACAGACAGGTAAGCAGGTCCCAGAGGAACCTGACATGATACAGGTGGGGTGGCATGGAGAAGGAGACCCTGTGTGGGAACAGGTGAGCCTGGACTGGGATCCAAACCTAGTTTTCCCTAATGATCAGTAGTTGTTTGTCTCTATTTGGGTAAGGGATTGTGTCTGTAATGAGGCTCGTGTCTGTCAGAAAAGCAGAGGAAATTCTCACCATGTGATCTGAAAGCATGTTTCTTCTATGTGGTTCCTTGCTGACAATTTCCCAATTTAATATTACTTTATTGATTTAAGTTTGTCTCTTTTTTTGTTTGTTTTTAATAAATTAAAAAAAAAAGGTATTGGTCAGTTTGGAAGTCTGGTTTAACTAAAATGCAAAATTATTAGACAACTTTCATAAAACACAAATAGTTATACCAAAATCTGAGAAAATCACCTAAAAAAATTCCCAAACTCAAAAGCTGAATAAGGAAATTTTCTTGGAAAATCAATGAATATATAAATAATTTACTCTAGGTTTGGAAAAACATCTTGTTGTGAAAAATCCTCAAGGAAGAAACAGTATTATTTTACAACATAGTCCAGTGTAATTTTCTGCTGGCACATCTAGAATCCCCTGAAGTTCCTTTGATCTCTGGAAATGTCCTCAAATTATAGCACTTTCTGGCATAAGTAGTCTTATAGTAATGAAATAACCATCAGTGAAGACAGCTAAAATTTTACTTTCCTGGGGCAAAAAAACCCATTCAATAACAAACAATAAAAGAGCCAAACTACTGCTATTCAGAATAAACTGTGGTTTATATTGACTTTTTTTTTAAGTTTTTTTTTTTTTTCCCACAAAATAGTATTTTTTTCTCCTTCTTACAAAATACTGAAGATTCACCTCTTGTAGGAACAATTCACATAGACACATGGGCAGGGAGAGGTGAGGCTGGCCGTGCAGTTACAGGATTAGGAGTTGACTTTCATGGTGCTAATGCAATCCAGACTGGGCTCTAATAGCTTTATAGGGCTAACATCAAGACAAGGGATATTTAAACCATTAAGGTTTTAAACAGTTTCTCCTTGGTTATCTTTGCAAGTACTTCCTAATTGATTTCATAGATCTGCAAGAGAGAATTATTTAATGGGACTGAACTTAAAGGTACACAGGCCATAATGTGGGTGTTTTTCATGCCACTGATCTCTCAGTATGTGGATACCTGGGGTAGGGCTCGTTAAATTGCTGTGCATGTTTCAATAAGACACTTCAATTAAAATAGCATTGCAACAAAACAAGAGTGATATAAAATAGTGAATCAACTCCTGCCTCACCAGCAAGAATGACTATAAAATAAGTGGAATTCATGAGTTTGGCTTAAAGGAAGTATTTTTAATTTTTCCCTTATCGCGTTCGTAGGATATGTGAAAACTGAGAATATATTTTGAAAATGATTATGTAAATTCATAAAGTAAAATCTGTGAATATATGCATTAATAAAATATATAAAATATGGAAGTATATAAAATAAATGAGGCAGTATTTATCTTCCAATGCACATGGCTTTTTATTTTTATTAAATGTACAGGATTTTCAATAAAACCTTGGGAACTGACAGCATTAGCAATGTTTGCTTCCCACTAGATGTTTTTAGCAACAGAAGCAAAAACCCCTGTTGTTTGCAGTAATTCTACAGAGGGAAAGCTGAAGTCTGTACTAGGTAGTTCCTTGGTGGTGACCAAAGAAATGTGTGCAGAAAAAAACTCCATCCATGGCACAGGACTGCCAGGCTGTACAGGAAGCCTTGGTGACCTACCCATGGTCCACAGTTTATCCATGTCCTGTGTAAAATTTAGGAAGGGAATGGGCTGTGTGGCTCAGTTAAATCACAGGAGGGTTGTGCTGGAGCCCAGGAGACCCTGCGGTGTGGTCACTTATGTCCTCAGTACTGACCACTAGCTTGTGATGAGTCAGGGTGCATGAACAGGAACATGCTTTAAGAATAAATATATTAATAAACACATATACATTTCATTCATACTCCTAAGCATTTTTAGCAAGGTGTGTTTCTCTAAAGACAAGACAAGACTGGTGACGGGGGACTTTTCACACAATCATGCAATCATGAAATTTGGAAAAGACCTCCAAGATCAAGTCCAACTTTTGGGCCAAATACCGCCTTACCCAATTGTGAAAAACACAGTTCACTGTTTTGGGAGAATTAAAAGGTTTAATAAAAACGCAATAGGAGACAAACATAAAGCAAAGGGTTAAAATGGCCGGGTGCTTGGCATGCTGCCCAGAGCACACCGCTGCTTTGGGGACACCCCTTTAAATATGTTTTACAGTCCATTCATTTGTTACATATTCATAGACCTTCATGCATAGTTAATTGTTTCTGGGAACTGTTTAGCATGGCCACTCC
>JANRGV010000001.1:142928082-142941392 GCA_024734035.1 Alethe castanea | reverse complement strand
TGACAAAGACTATATCCATATAGAAATGCTATTTTAACATTATACATACAGCATTTATCCCAATACTTGCAAAGAGCTAACAACATATCATGCATTTATAACACCAATAAACCACAGAGTGGAGTGACATTTCTACTTGTTTTTTGGACACTTCCAGGGATGGTGACTCCACCACTTCCCCAGGGAGCTTGTTCCAATGCTTACCCACTCTTTCAGGGAAGGAATTTTTCCTTGTATTCAACCTGAAACTCCCCTGAATCAGCTTGAGATAATTTCCCTTTGTCCAATCACAAGTGGTCTGGGAGAAGAGACTGACCCCCACCTCCTTTCAGGCTGTTGTAGAGAACAATAAGGTCTCCCTTGAGTCTTCTCTTATCCAGACCAAACCACTCCAGCTCCCTCATAGGACTTATGTTCCACATTATGCTCCTCCTTTCTGAGGATTGAAAAGGAGAGAGGGAACAAGGCTTGTTGTGCAGAGTCTTTAGTTGTTGTCATGCAGATTTTATATCCCCACGAAATTCAGCTTCCTGTCTTTTAATAGATACCCTGACTGAAGACTGCTTTGGGCTTGTGGAGAACAAATTATGCTCCCTGCCCATTCATGTGCAGCTCATAACAGCACAAACTCAATTGCCCTCAGCATCCCGCCTACAGGGCTGAGTTAATGCAGACATAACCTGAATTTAAACCCTAGAAATGCCTTTCTGAGTGGATTTATGGGGCTTTGGCCTAGTGCTCTTCAGCAGCATGGCTGGTTAATGTCACCATGTGAAGGTGTCTGCCTGCAGCAGACAGTGGGCTGAGCCTGTGGGACCCAAGCATGAACAGCTAGAGGAGCAGGGAAGGTGAAGATGCCACCTCACAGTTATAATTCGTATAATTAGCTCCTTGGCTGAGTTGTCTTATCACCCACTAAGTGTTTACCATAAGATTTTAAGCTACTGTATAAATTTTGGGACAAGGAGTCATAGAAGTAATGAGCATACAGTCATTCATTGATTTCCAGGCTACAGGCACAAGCTGAAAAACTGCAGGAGCATATCTTAAAAACATGTATTTAAAACATGGGTTTTTGCTCTTAAGCACACAAGGTCATTCCTCAAAAAACTATAAGAGCAGTGCTCAGAAACAGTTAGGATTAGTTGTTTTATCTTGATGTTCTGCACTGTATGAAAGAGGGGAAAGTGGAGACCAGAACAGTGCAGAAGAGGACAAGTTAAAGAACATGGCATGCTTGGGATGAATCTTGGCAGCATTGCTGCCAACAGAGACTTGGAGGGTGGATTACAACATTGAAGATGCCTGATAAACCCAATCTCAGAAAGAATATAATTTTCCATCTCCTCTGCAGTGTTTTGCACTTGTCTACACACCACTTGAATGCATTACCATTTTGAAACAGAATTATTCTTTAATAGTGAAAGATGCAATTGTTTATTTTTTTTCTTTTTTAAGTTTTCAACCCACTATGCCTCACTCCCATGTATTGCAACCAGCAATACTGATTTGCTACCAGCTTGCTTACTTGTTTACCTTACAGGCCAAGGAAATCTTTTGCTGGGTGAACATTAGGAAAAAAAAATTATTTTGCATGGCATAAAGCTAAAGAAATTACTCAGGATTTTGATTTGTGTCCTGATCTCCTTTATTCTCCACCCAGAAGTACCACATTACCCATTCTCAATACTCCAAATTGAAAAATATTTTTGACAAAAATTTGACCTGAAAATGTAATTATAAATAATACAAAGTATTTGAGAAAAATTATCACTGGCTATGCTAATCTTTATTAGACTGTTGAAGTCTCCCATCTAATTTTAGTCAATTAAATTGGGTTATTGTTTAAAAGGGCAGAAAGCAAGGACAGCCAAGGAATGTGATTCTTTTTTCATTTTTCTCATAAAAGGCAGGGAGATAAGATACAATTTTCTTCCAGACAAGTCAATAAAAAGTAGCTTTGATTGCCATTACACATTATCTTTTTTTATCGGTGATGTAAAATTGTGTACCCACAATTTTATGCTTTTTCATAAAATGGAATACCTGACTTTAGATGACAAGAAGAAGCACAATTTCAATTGTGGTATGGAAAAATTAAAAAGTAGGAGCATCAGAAAATCATGGAATCATAGAATCATTTAGGTTAGAAAAGATCTCTTAAGACGGTGTCCCACCATTACCCTAACACATTAAATCCACCACTAACCCATGTCCCTAAAACAAAGGACATTGCTGTAACCTCTGTCTGAACTATACAAGTTCATGAAAATCCACACTGAATTCCTTTTCTTATAAATTAAATTATTTAATTAAATTAAGTCAGTGACTACCTTTCACCTAAGACATAATTTGAAGGATTATTTGCATTTCTGATATGATCCATAATTAACTGTTTGTGCCTGTTTTTAACAAACAAGCAGGGATCTTAATCTCTTCATAAATGTTTGACTGTCTCAGAGCAGTTCCCAGTGAAGGAATTCTGCTTTGATTATTAAAGAGAAACCTTTTCTTGTAAATGGCTTCTTAATGCAGTCAAAACAAACAGTTGCAGTTAGTTGCTCATTAGAGCAAGGAGAAACAGCACCATGACTTGTGGAACAGTATGAAATTGCAGTCATTAGTATCAATAACTTTTTGAAAGGTAATTTCTTCCTCCATTAAGTGAAGGTAAGGTTGCTGCTTTTGAAGTATGAAGAAAAGGGGTAGAAATTTATGCTTTAGGAAACACATGGGTTTATTTTCAAAGCTAATTAAAAGTAATCTGAAAATAAATAGGCATTTTCTACATAAAATAAAACATACCTGATAAATACAAATTATATCCAGAGGGCACTTCACTGTGAGAAAAGGTGTTTTGGGGATGAGCTGTCTTAGAAAACTTCAGCTGTGAGGTCAGAAGTGATGAGCCCATCCCTGGAAACATTCAAGACTAGATTGGATGGGGCCCATGGTCCAGTGGAAACTGTCCTTGACCATGACAGGGGAATTGGAATGAGATAATCTTTAAGGTCCCTTTCATCCCAAATAGTTCTGTGATTCTATGATCAGACATTTTAAGACTTGTTAATTTATAATTTAAACAGAACTAATTCTGTGATATTCCAAGAGAAAAGGAGAAAGAAACAGAGAAAAAAATAATAAAAAAGAGCAAACAGATGATGTTTCTGACTGACCTGATACTTCTGTGTGCATGTCTCAATCGTCTTCCAGTTGAGGTGTTTCATAAATGCCTCAAAGGATGGAAGCTGAAAAGTATTTGTGGCTACAAGAATTTCCATTGTAGACCCTCAGCTAAGCTGGAAACCCTCAATTCCCTCCTTCAGAAGCTGGGTCAGATCACTCAGATGGAAGTGGAGCAGATCCCACAGTGTTGGAGATGCTGTACATCATCCCAACCCAAAACCGAGACCAGTGGAGAAAGCCAAAACCAGGAAGGGTCTGCAGGCACCAACACATGCCACAAGCCTCTTCCCCTGGACAGTGAGTCTGAAACACAAAACTTCAACATCAGTGGCTACCTGAAGGCCTGGCTAGGACAGAATCCAGCTGTTCATATGCAGAGAGCCAACAGATTATTTTGGGTGCTTGGGGCCAAGGATGAACTTCACCTTTGGGATCAAATTTGCCATGCAAGTGTTTCAGATCACTCCAGTGGGAACTGGCCCTCATGGAGCTCTCTTCTCTTCCAGGTTCACTTTCATTCCTTTAATTTCTCCACACAGTGATTCTTGCTGCCTTCACTCTGATGTAAATTTCAGTCTTGAGATTCCTTTAAAATCTAGCACTGCTCTAAACATTGGTGAGTCATTTACACCAATTCAGTAGGTAAATTGCACCTAGACAACGGTTTTCATGTTTCCTGCATTTATGAAAAACTATGTGCTGTTATAATGTCGCATACTTTACTCAGAGATTTTTGCCACCTGAATTAATATTTGGAATAAATATACAGAGTGGCAGCAACAGAGCTATATAAACCCAGTGAATTAGTATTTGCTCACACAAGTTTCTGAAGAAATATGAATTCTCTGACTAAACAAGGCTTTTAGGGAACTAGCAATGAGTTTAGGAACAGAAATAAACACTACAAAAAACATAGATTCTGTTTGTTTTAACAAAGCATTAAGCATTTAAGAAAGAAAATTTTCTGCTGATCTCAAGCACGTCAGTTATTCCATCATCTAAATTCCAGTATGTCTGAGAAATGAACCTTGGTTTATAGAACAAATCAGTGATAAGACACTGTATTTGTGTTAGGATCCTTCGTACAAGGAAATTAATGGGGCATCTTGCATCATCACTGAATCTATGCATGGGTAGAGAGGTAGATCTATATAATTCTTTCCATTAGGCTAATTCAAAATGTCAAAAGGCAAGGTTAAGATAAAAGATTCCTCTCAGAAATATGCAGCTTTAATCAAAAGTCACTCTGTGGGAGAAAACATCCTGAACTTTTTGATCAAGCAATTTTAAAATTAAAGTGTCTTCTTTGGAAATATAACATCTCCATTTATGCTAAATATAAATATGCAAAACATAATATTTCAAAATTAAAACAAGTCTCTTCAAACATTTAACTATGAAAATGATTATGCATTGAATGCGTTCATGCCTGAAAAATGTTGTCTTTGCACTTTACAAGTAGGTTTATTTTAGCCCTGGAGGGTCTGCATGAGTGTTCCTCTGCCAAAGAATGTGTAATTTCAACCTTCAGCAACTGAGTTTTCAAACTTCCTTCAAAGCAGATTTGCAACTCAGTACATGAGGAAAAATGTGGCATTTTCAACCCTGGTTTTTTATTTCAGAGCCTAAATTTTTAGAAATCAGTGCTTATTAGTATTGGTTTGGTCTTTTTTTTGTTCAGTCTGGAACACTAAAGTTTCAATAGAAAGGTACTCAAAACTGGGATGTCAAAATGGGCAAACTAAATAACAAATCACAGCTTAACATCTGCATGCAATAAGGTCTGATATTTCCTGTTCACAAAGTGCCAAAAAGGTGACAAAAATGGACAGTTTGCAACAAATTATGAAAATCTTGACAATCAACTGTTACAAACCAACACATAATTTTTTTATCTATATCACAAGTGGAGAAAACCCCAAAAAATGTGCCCAGAATTCTATGCAGGAGACAACACTTATTTATTAGCAAAGCTCCTTGAAGTCATCAGAGCCAAAACCAGGGTTTGTCCTGGGGTTCAGGGAGCTGTAAATTCCTGTGAGCTTCAAGTGCCTGGAATGTTGGTGCAGCAGATTTAGTACTAAGACTGAAGAGCAGGTATGTTGTCTTTCTAGAGGTATGTCAAATAAAACTGAAAGTTTGTCCTGCATCACCAAAATCAGTGTGAACTGAAAGCAGTGGCAGCTCTGATAACCTCGTATTTCCTTGAGGAAGGATATATCAGAGGGACAATGACACACTGAACAGAGGTCTGGAAACCCTAGAAAATTCTGCAGAAGATGCTCCTGTGCTGGATTTATGTTAGCTAAGAAGGAGGTAAATAGCACAACTGAGTGTTTTCATAGAATCATTTAGTTTGGAAAAGACCCCTGAGATGACCCAAGCCCACCACTAAATCATGTCCCTCAGTGCCACATCCATGTGTCTTTTAAATACCTCCAGGGATGATGACTCGACCACTTCCCTGGACAGCCTCCTCCAGTGCTTGACAACTCTTTCTATGAAGAAATTTCTCCTAACATCCAATCTGAACATCTCCTGGCTCAACTTGAAGCCATTCCCTTTGTGCTATCACTTGCTACCTGGGAGAAAAGAGGAACTCCCACCTCACTACTTCATACAGTTGAGATCCATGGATCCAGCCTGAACAGATCCCTTTGTGGAGCCTTCCTACCCTCCCTCAGATCAACACTCCTGCCCAGCTTGGGGTCATCTTCTCTTTTCTGCTGTCTTCTTTCTGTTTTTCTAAAAGTTGCTTTTTACATTTTTTAGTTAGTTAAACTCCTACAATAAAGGGTCAGGCATCTTTGTGGAATCACCAATTTAGGGATCTTCTATGTTTCTAAAATGCAGAGGGGAGTGAGGGGTTACATGAAGAAGCATGCAGCATGTCTGGAGCCAGTTGTTAGAGGGGTTCTCCAGTACCAAAATCATTTAGCGTGATTTCATTCTCATTTATCTCTGCCTCTTCATGTCTTACTTTCATATTTAGCAGGTAATTCTGTGATAAAGAGTTTGCTACACAATCAAGGTGCTAAAGTGTCAGCATCATCTGAAATAAAAAACTTTGGGCTCTAGTAGCAACTAAATTACTACAGTTTTAGGAAGGAGCAATTGTATTTTTGTATGGAGACTATAAGTATTTTTAAGACTTTCTTCAAAAAATCCTTATGAATGGTGGATTATGTCCCTGTGTTTTGCTTGGGAAATCATTACAGATTACAGATGTTGCAGAGAATGATGGTTCCTTGATAATAAAGTGGTTAGGGTTTCCTAGTGACTGTGGGATGCAGAACATCTTAACAATTAGGATTTAAGTATCTGGAGATCTAAAGATGACAGTTAGATGTCAGTTTAAATTTTGTTACATAAGAAGTCAATATTCATTCATTACAACATATCTATATATACTCTTACTAGCTAGAGGTAATAATGGTTCTTCCCTGGGGACGGTGTCTTACATGATTTCTAAATTAGCTTTCTAACAAACCTTATTTCACCAAGCATTCTATACCAGCAGGAAACAGTTGTCCTGTAATGGTTTGCTAGGCTATATTCAAAGGGCAGGCAATAAATTATCTGTAACCTGAGTTATGGCTGTGAGATGAAAGATGCCTTGGAAATCTGTGGCTAAGGGTAAAAATAATCTTATCCAAGAGCTGAAATCTGTGCTGTGGGTGTCTCTACCTAAGCTAATCAACCAGTCTCCCTTTATAGCCAGAGGAGAGAAACAGGTAATTTGACGGAGTAATTTAACATATCTATTTTAAGATGAGCTGAATCACACCTATTTTTGTCCATTTACTATAAAAGAAGTTGCAGGAACTTTTGCAGAGAGAGACATTTTCATTGTGCTTGTAAAAGTCTTGGCACAAAAAGGCTGTGATTGCAGTTTGTGCCTTCATGTATCTATGCAAATTAGGCAAGTAATAATAAAAGGTAGGAAAGGTGACACAGTCAACATAGAACGAAGATGGTGCTCTTGTCTTTCCCAGCCAATAATCAAAGATGGCATCTTGATTCAGGATTTTAAATAATGTTCCTGAAGATTTTTTCAGGGTGGAAAAAAGAGCAAGGAGAAGACTCTAAAGTGAGAACAACTGTCTTATTCTTTTCTTAGAAATTCTTTCTGGCACTAATAGAAAAAAAAAAATCAACTGTATTATGTAAAAAAAATGAATTAATATTTTCCTTTCATAGTGGGACTGTAATTTATTAATTGAAAATGAAGTTGTGGAAATGGCTTAGTAGTTTGTTTATTTATATTTTGTAAGACTAAAACTATGACTGTATTTTCAGCATGAATTTAATAAATGAACAAAAAATACCCTGGGAAATAGAATCCAGTTTTGAATTTTGACAAACCAGTAATTTAATCTGAGGTTCAGGAAAGCATCCTGTGCTATTAACAGATCTCTAGGACATTATGCTGTGGTCAGTACCTCTGAAGCTTAACACTATGTGACCATAAATCAGAAAACTTAGAGAATTTTCTGTGCATATTCTAATGTATATGTGGGTCTTTTAGAAGGATTTGCTTAATTTACTATTCTAGCCAAAGAATGCTGCTTGGTTTAGTTTCCCCTTGATATCACTGACAGGGAG
Source organism: Alethe castanea (assembly GCA_024734035.1). Classification (NCBI taxonomy): domain Eukaryota; kingdom Metazoa; phylum Chordata; class Aves; order Passeriformes; family Muscicapidae; genus Alethe; species Alethe castanea. Next base: position 142,933,601 of record JANRGV010000001.1, on the reverse strand, counting down.
TGCTCTGAAGAATTCCTACAGTCTAGATGTTAAAATAGGGAACACAGCACGAAAAACTTCTTTGTCTAGTATCTGTAAAATGATGGCACTGCTTCAGAGATGCAAATACTTATATAATTTAATAACCTTCCAAACATGTAAGATAAGCAAAAAGAACCCGAATAGCTAGAGACACACACATTCTAGCAGCTGCCTCAAAACATTCCACCTGAAGAAAAGCTATGTCCCAGGTAAGGCAATGATGCCACAACAAGAGGGCAAAGTTATGGATGATTTGTGCATGACTTCTTTTATGTCCAGAAAGGGACATTTTTATAGCTAGTCTGAAAGGCTCTAGCCTTTAGAGGCAGAGCTTTAGGCAGTGATTTGTGTGCAGAGCACAGCTCCAGTACATGAATTGTGACATATCTTTGTAGAAATATATTCAATATTAATTTTTAAGAGAGGCAGGAGTTTTGGGGTAATTGGTTTTGGGTTAGGTTTCTCACTTGTTTCATTTTTTCGTTTCTGTTTCCACTTCAGAGAAAAGATTTTCCTGCTTTCTGTGACTATATTTATAATGGAAACAACTGGAACACTCACTGCCTTTCTAGCAGCTGTAATCAGAGACATATGATGTCCACTTGTGCAGTTCTAATTAGTATTCATCTGCTTTTTCTTTTTCTCATTGCTATAAGAAGCTTAAAGATTCAGATACAATCAGTTAGAGAGGGCTTTTAGCCACATAATCTAGTGAAAGATGTCTTTGCCCACAACAGTGGGGTTGGAATTAGGTGAACTTCAAAGGTACCTTCCAACTCAAACCATTTTATGAGTATATGATTTTACATATGAATTGCCATGATCAGACTGAACAAAAATACGGATTTGAATGTAGCCATGTCAATTTTCTGTTTAAATTGCCTTATATACCCATGAAGTGTGTGAAGAAATGTGTAAACAAATCGGTCCATTTAGGTATAACCATTTTTAGCTGGATTAAGATTGCCGTTCAAATGCTTACACTGAAATTTGATGTTTAAATTGAATAGATGGGGTGTGTGTGATGGAATAAAACTGTGCTAAGATGCACTGGTTAGCCCTGGCACGGGACCATTTTTCCCAGGGGGAAACCCCCAATTTTGCTTTAGACTTCATTGCCTGGGATCCATTTTCACAGAGAGCAAATCTGAGCCACTTGCTGCCTACAAGACCTGATCTTGCTCTCTCTCCAACAAAAAGATTGAGGGAATCTTTGGGAAGTCAATGGAACCACAACAAACTGGGCAAGAAGGTAGAGGGCTCAGGTGAGTAAGACATCAGATTTGTGTAACACACTGAGGAATAGGAGAGCATTCAGACCCTCTTCATCCTCTTTAGACCCTCACATCCTGTTGGTGTGACACCACAGAGCCTGCACAGAGTGCTGAAACTCAGCAATTCCTTTCCTGCAGATTTCCTACACACAGAAGTAATATCTGTATGTTTATATATTCACTTAACTACCCTTTTTGCCTTAGATTTCATACAGAGTTTTCACCCCTTTCATGAATTAACATCAAGATGTATCCTGAGCAGGGATTTACAATTTCCATTCTTTTGCACTTGCAGAAATGATGGGGTGTGCCTGAAGGACAATAACAAGCCAAATGGCTCAAACAGGGGCAAGGTTTGAGGCAACAAAACCACATTTAGTTTTTTGAATTCTTCTTTTCTATATCTAGGATAACGTAAATTTGGATCTGCTTTCTTATGTTATGAGCAAACAACTTTCTCCACCCTATGAGTAGCCTAATATTTGTGAATATGACCTAATCTGTCAGAAGCAGGTACTTTTCCCAGTGACTGATGTAAAGTCATGTGTAGTAATATGCTCATTTATAACTTAAAACTTACAAACAATCCTGCTGGCTTAAATAGATCCCGCTTATTTATTAGATAAGCTGTTGCTTAAATAGCTTATCCTGCTTGATAAATTGGGGAAGAAAGATGGAAAAACTCATGGTCTCACCTTGATTTTAAATTGTCTAGCTTGTAGCATTAAAATGATGCAATGGGAAACAGGAACTAAGGAAGTTTAAAATTATATACTTGGCCTTTACAGACAGGTGGTAAAAGCTCACGTTCTACTGCAGATGATGTGTAACTTATTCTTCCCCTTCCATATCTGCCTGGGAAGTCATAATGAGTAGTAAAATTTGCTACCACAACCCCCTCCACTTGTAAGATCATAAAACTCCCTGAAATTACACAGTGTCCATTTAAATGTTCCTCCGAGGGCTGCATGTAAAGTGGGGAGTTCAGTGAAGTCGACTCACTACATCTTTCTGTGTCAGAGTAGAAAGTGATAAAATCAGTCTCCAGCAACTCTGAGCCATAATTTTTTTACTCTAGTATTGCAGGCTATAACTTTGAGAGATCTGTTTCACAAGAGTATTTTATAATGCTGTGCATAATTTAGAAAGTGTAGCATGACAAGAAAATCGTGTAACTGAGGGAGGGTACTCTATCTTCTGATTTTTCATCTTAAAGGAATTATGTTGCACATTACCTAACAAGTATCAGCTGTTAATATCAAAAGCTAATATTCAAACAAAAAGCAACCAAAGTTAATTAGAAAAACCCATACAGGAGATAAAAACATTATCCCTTAAGAACAAGTCTTTCCCATTGTGTTAGAAGAAACAGTCATGAAATTGTTACTCGTATTTAGGTCCCCAAAAATTATTTCAGCATTCCTTGCTGTTTCAAAAGAAACTCAATTGGAAGCATAATGTAGAGAAGATCCCTGCATTACTGGCATTTCATTTGGTTAAAGAACACACAAAAAAAGGAAACTGTGGGTAATGTGTCCAACATCCCACATCCAATGCCATCACTCAAGCCAGTGAATATCAGAAGCAGAACCCCAGGAAAGAATTTAGCAGAAATAAATCTCTGAGTCTTTGTAGCATTGAGCTGTGTGTCTGTGTGGAATGTGATAGCTGGAGGAGCTGAGGACCCAGGAGGATTTACTAGTCCTTAATTCCTGTGGTTGCTGGGCTCTTTTCCCCTGCTCTGATCCTGAGCAATCAGCTTCTCTCTGTTTTAGTTTCCCCGTATGTGTAATGGGGTTAATTGAAGCTGCATCATAAGGGTATTGTGAAAATTAATTACTTAATATAAAGAGCTTTTACTTTTTTGGGATATGTGACAGTGCAGGAGAGTAGATAATTATTCATCGTTTTGAAACTTTTAATGGTTAGTTTACATTTTAGGGAATAAAACAGCAGATCTAAAGAGGGAAATGTTTGACCTACTATTTCTGCTACACACTATGTAATGAGACACAGTGATAACAGTAATCTGGGAGTCTGTTAATGTAATTAAAACCACTGACTTTCTTCTAAGTGGGAGGTTTTTAAATGTGGCTGATGTCCTAAATGAAAGTATGCTGCAACTTCATCATAGCTTCTGTACCACATGCAAAATTAGGAGAATAATTCTGCCTGCGAACATATTTTTCCCTGAACCTCTCCACATTAACATGCCAGAATTTACTAGTATCCTTTGGAAAATCTTCAGCAGTGAACAAACTTCTGATTTTGACAGTCTGAATGCAGCCAGAGGCTCTGGAGTTTCAGCAGTACTACAATCCTTCATGGCAAAGAAGAAGGGATTGTGTGCTGGAAGGTGTTTGCCCTCGGCACTCCAGTGTGGGGGACACACTGAGCGAGGGATGATCTAGGACTTGCTCTCTTATTATGTGTAAAGGAAAATATAAAACTACTTCTTTCAGCTGCCCACTAACAGTATTGCCATTCAGCTGCACTCCACCTGGGAGACTCCTCAGAGAGAGTCTGGTGAGTGATGGACACCTCTGGAGCCAGGTCCAGACGAGTGCCATGCTGGGCACAGATGGATGCAGAGCTCCTTGGAGCTCAGGCTGACACCCCATGGGACGAGGCTGCTCTGCCTCACTTGCTCCAAGACCATCAAAGCTTGGCTGCACAATTTGTGAATATGAACCTGAGATGGGTATGCAGTCAAGGGCTGTTCAGAGGAAAGTTTTAAAACTCAAGCAGCACAAATTACTTCCCCCACTAGCTTAGTTACATCCCTTCTGCACAGTACCTGACTAGCACAACATGTGCAGCCAGATATTGGTGTAGTGGAGATTTTTCTCCTTAGTGCCTTTTCCACCTTAGGGCTGCTTTTAGTCAGATGACTCCTTCCTGTTTACTGGGCAATGTTCTTCAATTTTCTGGGAAATTTGACCTTAATGCCTGTCCTGTATAGAGGAAGATGGATATTGATGTCTTCAAAAGCAACAGGACAAACCAATTAAAATGTGTGTGAGTGAAACCTATTTAATTTTAAACAGCTCAGATACATTGATTTATGGTATTTGCTATTTTTTCATTAACAGTTGCTAGGCCTTGCCACTTCTGTATAACACTTTCCACCTGCACATCTCAGCATGTCTTGTTACTGTGAGTTAACTCAGCTTTGAGGCCAAGTTCTTGTGATGTAAACAGGAGCATTTGTCTGTACTGCCAAGCATAAAAAAAAAAAAATATTGAAGATCTTTAGCCTGCCTCTATCCTGGTGCATTCTGTGACCTAATAAACACCTTCCCTGAGCTAACTTACCTCTTGAGAGCCTGCACTTGTGCTCAATGTCTCTTTGTCAGCACATTGCATCCTGCCTCTTGCTCTGAGAGAAGTTTGCTGGCTGTTATCTTATCTTAGAAGGATTGGCACCATTCACTCTTGTGCAATTATTGGTATCATGCCAAGTTTATTTCCCATAATTTTCATCCCAGAAAAACCCACACAAAGCCCAGCATAGATGTTGGCCAACAATAATGTGGTTTTGTCTTCAAGCTTCTCAGGAGATAGAAAGTTGTGATAGAAGTCAAGTTTTATCCAGGAAAATAACAGAAACTACTGAGTGGGGTCTCCCTGAACCTCCTCTCTTCCCCTGAAGGGTATAATTTTTGCAACACTAATGGTGCTTTGGTGAAGGTCTCAGCAAGTTCAGCCAAGTTGTGCTGAGAGTACTTCCAGTCATGGAGACTAATATAATCCAGTAATTTCCTGGATTTGTCTATTTCTGTCAGCCCATCTGTTATCTGTCATCTCACACTTCACCTAGAAGCCATTTATGAAGGTGAATAGCACTTGGGTTTAGGATTGAGTTTTGCATATGGATGCACATTTTCTACCATACCCCTGACACATTTGAATCATCTCTTGCCTCTCTGTCTGCTGGTCTTGGCATTGGATTCCCAGTCTCAGGAGAAGGAATGGGAGTTTCTCACATGATCTTATAAATAATTACAGACTTGGGTGGTCTTGGAGTGACCTAAGGTTGTAGTGCAAGTTTCCGTCCTAAATAATCCTAGAAGGACTTCACATGTCTGAAGGATGAATTTTGGGTCACAGTGATTCCTACTATTAGGTTTTAATTTCTTACCACTGATATTACAAAAAAAAAACCAAAACCAAAACCAAAAAAACCCAAAAACCACAAAACAACAAAATAAAAACAAAACAAAA
>JANRGV010000001.1:142903254-142915411 GCA_024734035.1 Alethe castanea | reverse complement strand
CTTCCCTTCCCTTCCCTTCCCTTCCCTTCCCTTCCCTTCCCTTCCCTCCCCTTCCCTTTTCCTCAGACATCCACCACCCCAACCCACCTCAGTGCCTTTGTCCTGGCAGTCATCAGAATCATATGGTTTCTATTCTCACTAATTTAGATTTTAAATATGTAACAATATAGTTTGCAGGTCACCTATCCATCAATTCCTTTCTTGTAAGATTGATTATCTGGAGAGAATTTCTCAAGGATCTAAATAACCTCTCTCTGAATCTTTAAAGAGATGAGTAATTTCTGTATGATGTGCTGCAATAATATTTAGAAACCTCCATTTATAGAAACACCCAGATGGGGAAGTTAGGTAGACTAGAGTGCATCTGGGGAATCTTGGAAGATTGTGCATGGGGAGAGAGGGAAAGCAGGAGGAGATAGAGTGACTGGTGTGTGCAAGCACCCTGTGTATGAAGGCATCCATAAGTGCAAAGAGCCTTTTCCCCCTTCCTTTTTAGGAATACCATTGTGAAGGAATTTCTAGGAATGATGGTGGGATGGCATGGAAGGAATAGCAAGAGGGATGCATAAACAGGTTTTCTCATTCTCTGAGTGCCTGTGGAACACAACTCTCCTCTTCATGCTTGCAACTGTTCTCACAGCCCTGAGAGCTCTTTTGCTTTCCAGATAAACTGAAGAACTCTTCAAGCCAAAGACAATAAGCAGTAAATTGATTAGACATTTAGGAAGAGGAGACAGGAAAACAGGATTCTTTCTAGCATAAGGAATAGTGCTCATGTCCAAATAAATCTCCTGACAGGGAAATTTACCGATCAAAAATTCATTTCCACAAAATTAGACTTTCTTTTTTGAGTTCACTGAAGCTCAAGCCTTTGAAACTGTGGAATAAATGCAGGTCAGTAGAGTTTTAGCTCCAGATCTCACCTGGGAGTGAGAGCTCCCAGCAGTTGTCACACAATGTGTCTGTCTCCTTTGGGCTGCCTGCAACTGCTGAGATTTTTGAACAGCTCAGGTTGTACTAGAAAGAGTTGTGGGAAAACCCATGGTTCCAATTTTCTCTCTCACACCCTGCTGTGCTTTGTGCCAAGGGACAGAGGTCCTTGTGTTAACACCGGGATACACCTGCTGTGTCTCCTGAGCAGGGCACACACCTGCTGTGTCTTCTGCCAGCAGCCCTCTCTGAACAATGGCAGCTGTGACAAACACCAGCCTCCTGCCACTGTCTGCCAGCAGACACTCCTGGGGCTTAGAGGGACATAGGTTTCAGAAGGAATCCCAGGAACTTGGGGAAGTTTGGAAAAGGTAGCAGGATTATGTTGTTTTCATGGAGTAGACTAAGGAAGGATATGTTTGGAGCAGCAACAGCTTAGTTAGTGCAAGAAGCTCAAGCAGAGTGATGTAGTCTGGTCCCTGTCTGTACCTGAAAGCACAGAATACATCAGTAAGTGCTGCAGCCTGAAGGAAAATATCTGTGGAGACATTGTCATTCCCCTTTGGTTTGAGAGGCAGGATCCCTGCTTTGCTGACAGTGTTGCCCAGGCTGTCAGGCTGTCCTCTGAGGAAATTCCTGCTGCAGCCTTAGGTCATACTCTAAGAGGAGAAGAAGCCACCTGTGGCCACTTAAGTAGGCAGGGATGGACGTGTTTAGGGGAGGACCAGTCACTCATCTGCTGTAGTTCTCTGCCAGATGCCTGCAAAGCAGGTCTCCCTACTTAAAACAGAGCAATATTTTGCCCTGTAACATCATACTCACTCCTATTTGAGGCAGACCCAAACTGCTTCAAATGCCAAAAAAACTGCAGCATGACACTGACTTTGGCCTTTCCAACAAGAGAAATGACTCCTTATGCCACCTTGCAAATCCAGCTCCTAAAGCAATTACACACAAGGAGTGGCCTGCTCAGGAGTGTGTTTGAAAAGAAAATGAGATTAAACTTTCCATCCGAGAAGAGTGCCAGTATATCAATATCCAAATCAAATAACGTAAAGTTTCCTTTGTCTGCCAGCTAGGAGTAAGAATGCATTATACCTCTAATATGATTTTTGCAGTGGCTGTAATATCATGAGGCTTAAATTAAAATAAATATAACTGCATGCTTTTGAAGAGCTAATAAGGCTGAAATTGGTGTAGCACATGAAAATAAATATGTATTTATCTAGGCTGCCTGGATTTATGCATAACTAGAGTGCAGCTTGGGTGGTGGGAAGAGAATAACAGGATGAAACACTTGGACTGCTCCTGGGGTGCTTGATAAAAGTCAGTAATAGGAAAATTATTTGAATGTAGCCTGGATGACAGCAGTATGATTTGGCTAATTAATTAGTTCAAGTCTTATTGTCATTTATTCAATTCTGCCCCATATGATTTTTAATTTTTTGACATACTTCAGTGTCCATGCTATTCCAGTTCCAGCAGACTGGCATCACAAAATTAATTATTATGGCAAAACTCCATTCACTTGTCTACTTTTCTTCAGTACCTTTTTATTTGGCTTGATTTTTGTTGGTTTTTTTTTTATGTTTTTTTGTTTGTTTGTTTTTGTTGTTGTTGTTGTTTTTGGGGTTTTTTCAATTTTTTAAAGTCCCTTCTGATCTTTTATTTTTATTCCTTCTAACCAAACTTTACCTAATATTTAATCGTCTGTCAGTCTTGACTAACTAACCTATGATAGCAAATTATGTACAAATCTCAGCAGAATAGACCTATTCTGACTTGAAACTCTTGACAAAACAGCAGCCCCTGGACTTTTATCTTACCACAGCTTGTGGTCCCAAAACAATTCTGCAAACGGGCAAATTCCAAGAAGTACCTTCTGAAAAACTGTACTTTCTGTAAAGCATTGCTTTATGACATTTTGATGATGGTCACATCACCTTTCTCTCTGAAGGACTAATCCTTGTACACCTTTTTTAAGCACCCCTTCTCAGGAGAGTTCCAAAATACCATTTTCTAAAGGACTTTATTTCAGAAGCTCGGATTCCTACAAGACTGAGTGCTGGAAAGGGACAAAACATTTGTTTTTGCTCTGAGTAAATTTTGTGACCTGTTGTTACTTTGGGGCTACAAAAGCAGAATTAGCAAGGGGTTCTGATTACCAGCCAACACAAACCTTGAAAGTTCCTAGCTCTGGTGCCCAGTCGTTAATTTAAAAGTCACAAAGTCATTGCAGACTCCTCTGGAAGGCATTCACTATAGTACAGGTTGTTACCTCCAATGTGGGTGTGTATAGCTTAGCAAGCCAGGTTTTATTTCCTCTTACTGAAAGGGGAATTGCTCAAAAAGCAGTAGACTTGAAAATTTTAAAAATTTTCCTCAGTATAACCGAAACAAAATACATTCTTTGGAGGCACCTAAAACTTAGAAACGATAAATCCCACCTGAGTTTATGTGGTGTTTATTTGTGATGATGTGATACATCAGAACACAGGTGATGCTATTGGCTGAATTTGATATGGAGAAGCTTAGAGTTTTGCTTCTTGAGTGCCTTTGATTTATATAGTTCTTCTGGACCAAATTGGTATCTCTCACATGTGCCAGGGACCTGAAGGATTACACAGTCATCTTGAAAACAAAGACTGCATTTTTATGTTTCTGTATTTTAAGATGCCTCAGCACTTCCAGTTTCTACATTCAAGATCTGCTATTGACTATTGTCCCCTCTCCCAAGTAGTAACTTCTGGGAGTGCCAGAGATGACAGAAAGCTCCCTCTTCTGAAAGATGCCCATTGCAGATAAAAGATGAAGTTTTGGAGGTGAACTCCCATAGTCCTCATGGTGCTGAGTGCACCAAGTTAAACATTTGATGCTCTTGCTTTTATTAGAAATAAAGCTAATGGGATAAGTGCTGTCACAGGATCAAGTATTCTCACTTTGAAATTCAGTCTGCCTACAGTTTAACGTTTGTTTTCTTTAAATATCATGTCTGTGAACCTGCAACCGACAATAACAGCCTGCTCTACTACCATTAATTATTGAGAATGCAAGTGTTTAATTACAAGAATTACCTAGGTAACACTGGAGTGAAATCATAGGATAAAAAATAATCTCCTTGCTGAAATCACACCAGGAGTCTGTCTGTGTTTTGTGCAGGTGATTCCAGCCTTTGCTCGGCCTGCATTCATGAAAACAACGTTTACAGCAGAATATTTCAGATTTTGTACAGAAATGAAGAGATCGTTCTTAATGAGTCAATGAACTTCAGAGTGCACCTGCTTCTGGATGGTGAAAAGGTGAGTTGTTTTGGGATGCACATAAAAAGCAGCAGGGCTGGGATTCCTCTCACTTAACTTTATGTGTACATTTCAGAAGTTGTGAAGAAGTCCATGTGCTGCCAGAGGTCTCATGAATGCAGGGGGTGGAGGGAAAGGCACAGATTATCTGACCAATAAACCAGCAGCTGCATCCGAAGGAGACTGACTGTCCTGTACCCATCAATGCCTGTGATTTATTTGCTTGCACATGCTGACACTGTAAAACTCTGCCAGAGATAGAGCCTCTGCATCGTGCCTGGTTATGAGGAGCAGGCTACACCTTGGCTTTTCAGTGGAATAAGATGTTGACATACACTGGTAAATCAGAATATCAGCAACTCACGTGTCTCAACCATAATTTGTCATTTGTGCACTGGATCACACACTTAACACAGCTGTGCTGATCAGCCCCACTTGAGGAAACTAGGGGTCTGCTGCATCTTTCTAGTACCAGCTACTACTGCCATCCATTATTATTACTCTCTTCTCCTCTCTCTCTTGCGACTGAAATTTTCCAGCTACCCAGCCCCTTTCCGTCCTTCAGAGGCCTTTGTCCTTGGTGCTCCTGACTGCAGGAGCCCATGGGAGAGCTGCTGGAGCTTTCCCTTCCTTACAGTCCATGTACAACCCTTTTTCTTCCGATGGTACCTCAGCAACAAGATTTTCATCCTGAGACCCTTCTCCTCTTTTTCCATCCACTCCTTCAGCCAACAGGAGCACTCACACAAGGTAAGAACACGATCTGAGACATCCAGCTAGTAGAGCCTCTTTGGTTTAGTCTCACTGCTGTGAAACCAAACTCTTCCAGCAGCAATTCCTGTTCCCAGGAGCTACAAGGATGGAGCAATCTTCATTCACTGAGAGCACTGTTTTACCAAAATCCTAAACAGGAAGGGAAGAGAGTGTCACAGTAGAATGGCATCCAGGCATGTCCAATGTGCCATCACTGTGCTTTGCCAGCCCAAGGACTCCTACAAAATGTGTGGCATTGGTCTCAGTGGTGACAAAAGACAAAACAACAGCATCTTTGCCAAGTCAGCTAGTCATCAAAAAGAGGCACTGTGAGTTACACAGCCAGTGTGAATCATGTGCTGTGTGTTGAACTCGGGGCCAGAGACACCCACCAGTCCTTTGCATAGCTTTCTATTTGATCATGATGAGATTTAAAATTTCATTTTTGTCCTATTTCAAAGCATATATATGTGTGTGTGTGTGTGTGTGTGTTTGTTATATGGAGATCTAAACTAAAACATCTTGAGAATCCAATTTTAGCTTAACATGCTTCCTTTTCTCTCCCACTTTCCTTTTGCTGTTTTGGTTTGATTTTTTTTTTCTTTTTTTTATGTTAGTGTTGTCAATTTATTCCGCCCTAGAACTAGTGGTTTTTGCTTATGTGAAAAATTACTAAATGTGAGTCTATCAATATTTGTTAGGAAAATGTCCCAGCATGCTTTATCCAATAATAATTTTATCCTTCCTCTGTGGAATACCTCTGACGAAATATTCCTCCCCTCTAATTACAGCAGTTTCCACTGTGTTGAGCTGGGATGATTTCTGACTATTTTTGCATTATTGTTCAGGAAAGTTGTGCACCTCAAGAAATGGAAAATCAAAAATAGCCCACAAAATGCCTCACAGCTAAAGCTCATTGAGATGTGCACTCTTGATATGCTGTGTGCAGCACCACATGGCTTTCCATAGGAGATTCCTTAGGAAGAGGACAGCTGCCCAGTTCTGTACTTACAGAGTGGATTTGCACAGAGAAACTCAATTTTTTGGTGTGGTGTAGTAACTTTGGGTTTTCATGGATGTAGAATAAGAGGATAAACAGGTTTGTTGTTCCAGATGAGTTGCTCAAGGCGCTCTAAAGAATCAAATACAAAAAATAAAGATCTGTAAAAAAATTTGTATATTAAGAAGATTAGCACAATTCACTTGTTTAATGCTCCTAAGCCCCTTTTTTCTCCTTTGATGTCTTGTCCTCCACAGCTTTGCAAATTTGATATAAATGTGTGAGAGACCGAAGTGTGCCACTACTACATCCACAACTATTCAGAGACAGTTTTGTGTCTTTGTCACATAATCTCCTATGTTGGATGAAATCCATGCAATGTGGTGTTGGCATGTCAGCTAGAGATTTTTACAGTGTTTTAAATATCATCTGTGTTCATAGCTCTCAATTTATTTAGCACACAACAGATGTGAATCCTTTTTTGTGCCTCTTCTGTGCTATGGTGATTTTTCTTTGGTTAAGGGTGAAGTTTCTGTTCACTGTTTCTTTCTGTGGATGGAAGTTATGATAAATAGACAAAGAAGTTAGTCTGGGTAATGAAAGCATTGAGTTAATATACTCCGTGCAGTTCCTGCTGTCAGAACTGGAATTATCCAGTATTATATTAAGGGAGCATTGTTCCTCCTGGTGTTCAGATAGTTTTGCTGATGAGATGTTTTGCTGAGATAGGCAAAAAAAACCCAATGTGAATGTCCAAATTTGATTATTTGCTATTATTTTTTTTTTTTTTTTAATTCTCTCCCTCCTCCTCTAGCATAATCCTAGATACACTTAAATATATAAATAATTTTTTTTTCTTGCCTGATATTAAATGGAAGGAAGCACTATTATTTGCCTAGAAGTGGCACCAAAAATGCCTTTCACCATATCATGGTGCTTGAAAACTCCTTGGTTTATTTGATGTCTTTTTCTATATTGCCCCTGCATACAGGATTTGTTGAATTCAAAGGAAACAATATTACAGGGCTGAGGCAGAATTTATTTCTACAAAGAACTCTTAATTTATTTTCATAAGCTTTTGATTTCTTTCTTATTAGAGAAGAAGCTTTGCCTCTTTCATCATGCAGAATAACAGATAACTTGTCTGGCTTCTTCCTTGCAGGCCCTGTTCAGGGAAAATTTAGTAGCAGGGAGAGAACAGAGTGAGGCAAGCTGGAATATGACAGTGTATTAGATTTTGTATTTTACAGAGAAATTTAAGTGATCTGTGTCATCCAGATCATGCAGTGTGACACACTGGCTAAATGGTTAAATATTAGGGAGGGAAAATTAAGACGTTACTTCTGTAGTGAGAACTGTGATCAGTTTTATGTGAGGTCTTGCACTATTCTGATCAGTCTGATTTCAATACAGTTTTGGGATTAAAAATATCTAATTTATGCAGTTTACTGCATTACCCCATGCAGTGAGGAGTATCTCTTGGTCCCTCAGGCATCTGCTCACTGCCTCAAGGAATTTGGGGTGAGTGTCACCAGCAACTGAGCTTGTTTTGAGCACCGACTCAGATCTCTGTGGCTGTTGCAGATGCTCAGCAGTGTTGGGCACAGACCCAAAATTTCATCCCCCTTATTTGTGGGAGGAGGAGGAGGTTTGCTTTGTCTGAAGCAGTATACTGAATTCCTACTTTAAATTCAGAATGTAGCTTCAGATTACTTTTTTTTTTTTGCCACTGCCAGCAACTGTGATTTTTAGTGACAGCAACTCATTAGAAAGAAAAGGCATTTTTAAAAATTTTATTTAATTTTTTAAATAAAAAATATACTTTCAGGTGTTTTGAGACAATCACAAAATAGAAAGCACATTTTCAGTATATAGAAGTGGGAATGTTCCCTTCACATCTCTATGCCTGTGGCCATGTTAAAAGAAATACCATATAACTTCAGAAGGGATTAAATTTAACATCTTTCAGAATTTTTCCAAAGCACAATCAATCCTTGACTCTCAATTTTCTTACTTCAGGAAAAGACTGTACATTGTCAATGCAGTTTCACCTTTGGAAATCATGGCTAAACATGGTTTATGTTATTTATTTTATGAATCCTACCTGTCAGAGTAGGGTAGATGCCTCTAGTGCTGCTTTCAGTGTATTTTTAGTGTAGTCTGTGCTCTGTTATTAAGAAGATGATGATCAGCTTTGGAAAGCAGAGTTCATCTTGCTTGTTTTAAACCATCTAAAATGCAAATGTATCTAGACCAAGATATTTCTCTAAGCTCTATCCATTGTCAGTGGAAAGAGACAGGCACAAACAGAAATTAATTGCCCTTCTCCAATGGGTACCTCAGGATAGAACAAGTCACTCTCTGCCTCTGCTTCTTGCTTGCCACTGACAGAAGACAGAACCCATAGATCTCACCTCATCTTTTTGTTCAAAAACTGGGTAAAAATAAGTTGCATTTAAAATACCAAGCCCCCAGTGAATAACTTCAATTTTTCACATTTGTTTCTGTGCACCTCCTGCTGTATTCTGTAATGCCAAAAATGAAGGTTTGCATTCACAGAAAAATACTATTTGGTTATAAAATGTATAAATTTTTTTGTTCTTATTTCCATTTAGGTTGTTAGAAATTTTTTGGTTTTTTATTCTTTTAAACCTGTTTTTCTTGGGGAAGAACTGACATTTCAAAGGAGTGAATAAGAAAGTGCTGGACAGCTTAATCCTCTTTTAATTTATTTATTTCCACTGATTACAGTTGTTTTAACTGTGCCAAGCTGGGATGTGTTATCCAATTTAGTTCTTTCCTAGTGAAAGTAATGAACTAGCTCTAGCACTATCTCCATAAATCCAATCAAACTATTTTATTGACAATAAAAGAAGGATAATTTTACAGGTGGGATATGTCAGATGAGTTAGAATGGAAGTAACAGTGAGTCACACATTATTTCTTCAGTGGTTTTGATGAGTAGAATCCTGCCACATGTGGACAGGCTCAGCCATGCAACAAGTTAAACTTCTGTTTTAGTTTTAAAAACAAACAAGACCTTTGAGGTTTGGAAAGAAAATGGTCTGAATAAGAATCAATGACAAACTACCTCCATGAATCTGCTAAGGGCATAAAATAGAGACTGTGGGGCAGGAAAGCCTTGGGTTGCTGAAATGTAAACTCAAAGATCAATGACAAGTGATTAGAAATTTCCAGAATTATTTGAGCCATTTCTCAGTGTTTTAAGCTGTAAACTTTGAAATTTCTAATAGTTACAGGTAGGTAACCACACGGATTTGTGGCTGTTTCTCATCCAGGAAAACCTGGTCCTTGCTTTCTTTCAGCAGCTCAGATAACCCAAACAAAGGCTCACTCAGTGAGGGGCAGCAGCCTCAGAAATGCTCCTCTGGCTCTCGGTGTGCAAGAGCAAGGATCCAACAAATGCAGAGCTTGATGCTCTCTGGTTCCTCTTGTCTGCAGTGATTTTTTTGACATGTCGTGGCACCCGGGGACAGATAACACCTCTGACTGCTCTGGTTCCCTCTGACTCCTTCAGCAATTATCTCAATTCAATGTCACATTTGCTTCTTTCTGTCTCCGTGCTGTCATGCTGCTGTTGCTGTGTGGTTTTGCCTTTGCTCTTATCAGAAAAATCCACCCACCTTTGCCTTCTGTGTTGTCGGTGCCAACTTACAAAGGCAACCTTGTCTCTCTGGTTTTGCAGGTGGAAGATGCATTGAATGAGGCAGATTTTCAGCTCAAGCTGGACCTGCACTTTACTGATAGTGAACAACAGTAAGTGCTGGTTTAAAGTTCAATTGGTAATGTGGGGGTCTCTTCAACTGGAAAATTATTTTGATGGAACGAGTCCTTTTTAAAAAAGGAGGGCTTTGATAAGGCTTCCATTTGCCTTAGTGTTGAAGTTTTCCTGTTTCTTCTGTCTGTGTATCTCGTATTGCTGCTTAAAGGAAGAACATTTTTTTCTCCTAAAAGTGTAAGTTTCTCACAGGTTTTAAGTGTTCCTCCTATATCTGCTGCTGTTAAAGGGAATATCATCATTGACCTCCATGTGGTCAGGGTCTGTGACTCAGGACTGCATTCATCTCAGGAGGCAATGAAGTATTTTCTCACTGAAGACAGGAATTATGAATATGCTAAGCACTTTTCTTCTATTAAGAAAATTGCTTCTACATTTTAGGAGGAAGTAGTTTTCCTATTGAATTTGATTTCCTCTAACTGAATTTGATTCTGTAATCTTAGGTGAAGTGGGGGTAGCATCCCTTCCTGAGACATAGAGGGAAGTGTGATCCCAGATGTTATTGAGCCTCGCTGAATCAAGGAAAAGGGTTCCAGTGACTTGAGTTGCATTTTTGGGGAGTGGGAGGGGATGCAGAGAAATCATCTCAGCTGTGTTTCATGCTGAGACTGTCCCTGTCATATTTTGCTCATACACAGAGAGCACACAAAAAAATTTCAAGAACATGTTTCTGTTATCTTCAAGGTAAAAAAAAGAAAACTTGTTCTCTCAGGCAGGGGGGCCTTGACTATCAGTACTGATGGGTCTTGAAGAGAGAAAAACAAACATTAAGTTACTGCCAAAAATAAAAAATAACTGGAACATTTAAGTTGTGGAATTGTGCTCTAACTCATACACCTAATTTCTGTTATCACCTGAAAGATTACTGTGATTTGCTATAAGCAGAAGCAGTGATTTTTAGAAAACTATATTCTGCAAATATCATTGAAACATTTCTTGGAACTTACCACCCAACTATCTATTCCTAGGTTTTCTTAGTTCTGGGAAACAATTGGCTTCAGAAGTGTCTTTAATACTTTAAAATAATTCATCTTTAGAAGTTTGCTTGCATTGGGAGGATCTGTTTAGGCATGCTCCAGGTTTGCAGCTCAGTCTCCTGTCCTGTAGATGACTCAGATGTCATGTGGTTGACTGCACACTAGGATGGTTATTCTGGAATAGTTATAAACAAACTTTAAATTAAAGTCTTGACTTTTATTTAGTGAAAGAAAAAAAAACCAAAAAATAACCAACACAAAAAACCAAATGAACCAAACAAAAAAAGCAAACCAGAAAAAAACAACAATTAAAAAACCCTAACCCCCCAAAAAAACCAACCCAAAAACCAGAGAAGTTAATCCAACTTGTACTGTTTCACTGCAGTTGCATCAAATTCTCTTTTTAATTTTGGCCTTATCCAAAAAACAGTTTTTTCAGATTGACAAATTGGAAAGGTACTCTGAATATTTTCAGCTGTGTCTGACACGGAACTACTTCTAACTTTTACAGATTGCCCGAGCTTTTTGTTCTTACACAGAAGAACACAGGCAGTGTGGTGTCCCATCTATGAACACCCAAATAATCTGAACAGTTTTCTAAATGCATTTCCTTCTGTTATTTAGATCTTGATGTGCCTACTAGTGCATAGCTGGACATCAAGGTAAATCACCAGGGAAAACCAGAATTGTGTCGCATCTGTTCTTGTTCTATACTGTATATTAATATATAACTCTGCATATGTTCTTTATTTTCTAATATTTTTATTTATATTAGTTATACATTAGTACATCTACATTAGTATTAATATTTATGTTTGGCACAAGTACAGCACATGATGCTCTTCAGTTATGCTAACCCTTCTGAAGCTGGGGAGGGATAAAATTTCACTTCAAGCCTCTGTCTGCCACCTGTAGCATGTCACGGGCTGTGAGAGCTGAGCCTTCCAGTGACCCTTGTAAACCCCTTTCCCTTGCAGGCTGAGGGATGTCCCAGCCATCCCCATGATCAGCAGCCGCACGCTGTGTCTGCACTTCCACCCCCGCCGGGGGCTGCACCACCACGTTCCCGTCATGTTTGACTATTTCCACCTGTCCGTGGTGTCTGTCACGGTGCACGCCTCCCTGGTGGCTTTGCACCAGCCTCTGATCAGGTAAGGGGCACAGAAATGTCAGTGGGGAGGCAGAGGAGGTTCCTCTGATGAGTTCTCTTGTCGTTGGATACTGCTGGGAACCAGGGCAAAAGCAGCCTTGGAGCCTTGGGTTTCTCAGGCTGCACAAGGACAAGAAATTATAACAATGATTGTACACCTGCAGGGTGTGTGAGAGCAGTGTGAGTGTCTTGTGATGTTTTGCAGAAAGCATGTTTTCAAAGAGGTGTTGCCTTCTTGGACCAATGAGT
>JANRGV010000001.1:142865556-142899807 GCA_024734035.1 Alethe castanea | reverse complement strand
GTGCCATGGAGATAAGGGTCACTGCCCCACCCGGCTTCAACAGATGGTGATAGAATACACATTTCTGGCCACATCCTGTATTGCAACCCAAGACAAATATGAAGCCATTTCCCCTTGTCCTATCACTACTTCCCCTTGTCAAACGTCTCTCCCTCTTTTCTATAAGCTACCCTTAGGTATTGAAAGGTGCTGCAATGTCACTCTGAAGCCTTTTCTTCTCAAGGCTGAACAGCTCCAGCTTTCTCAGCTTGTCCTCAGAGGACAGATTCTCCAGCCCTCTGATCACTTTTGTGGCCTCCTCTGGGCCTGCTCTGAGAGCTCCACAGTATCCCAGAGTTTCCTGTGCTGGGGATGCCAGTGCTGGGTGCAGCTCTGGAGGTGAAGTCTCACAGGGGCAGGGCAGAGGGGCAGGATCCCCCCCTCACCTGCTGCTCACGGAGCTTTGGATGCAGCCCAGGATGTGGATGGCTTTCTGAGCTGCAAGTGCACACTGTTGGCTCATCTCCAATTTCCCACCCACCAGAACCCTCAAGTTCTTCACAGGGCTCCTCTCAATGAGTCTCAGTCTGAGCTCTTACCTGGGAATGTCCAAACTCAGGGGTGGCACCTGGATCTCTTGAACCTCATGAGGGTCTTGTGGGCCCACTTTTCTCCAGAGCAACCATATTTGCTGTACATGTGGGATGACCATAAGCATGGTGTGATGCTTTGGTTCTTGGATTGCCTCCTCTTGGCTCCCTGGGCAGCTGCATCCCTCTGCAGCAGCGAAGGGACTTCTTGGCTTTTACTTGTCCTTACAGAGCACTGAGCAAGAGCTTGGTTAAAAACCTTTTCTCTGATCCTTGGAGATCGCTGAGTTCTCTAAAAATCCCTCCAGGAGTGGCTCAGGAAGCTGGGCTGCCAAGGACCAAGTCCAAGACTTTTCTTTCCAGGCAGAACTGGGATATAGGGCTCAGTGATTGTGATAGCTGCTGTCTTGACCTGAAATGCTGCTCCGCTCACCTTGCCCTAACCCCAAATCCTTTGACAAGGCACAGCAGGACATTGTGACCCCAGGGCTGGAGCTGGGCTGTGGCAGAGCAGTGTCAGTGGCTGTGGTGTCTGCACTGAGTGCTTTTAGCACCTGCAGACCATGGAGTGCTGTTTCAGACTTCTAGAATGTGCGAGAAATAGAGCAGAACCTACAGCAGGAGTTGGATGCCACATCCTACTATGATACCAGCGACAGTGCTCTTTGGAAAGTTGAGACTTTGTTGCCTCTGGCAACCTTATTTTACCAGGGTGATAGGAGATGAGCAGGTCAAAAGGTAACCAAAAAAAGGGGACAATGTTCAAGCTTGAGACTGAGGCACTGGCCTCCATAAACAGCCTAAACACCTTCAATTCTCTTACCTAAGATCCAGGGGCTAAATGTGAGCAGACACTTGTAAGAGGAAGGTGAGGAGGAGGAGGAGGAGTGAAGGCTTTGGACTCAAGTTTTTCTCATTTGCACGGATGAGTTTGGTTTCTGGCCCCAGGCACTGACTTCTCCCTTAGCTCTCTGTCTCTAGCCAGGACTGTAAGAGCAGCCAGTGCTTATTAGCCCAGCTGCAGCTCTTAGAAAAGACACTTTGCTCCAGCAGAACTCAGACTCCAAGGAATATTTCTGTTTTTCTCAAGGGAAAATGTGTGGGTCTGTGGTGTAGAGATCTGCTTACTCTCAGGCTTGCTGCAAGCACAGTGCCTTACTTGTATTGGACTCACTTAGGAAGCGAACACAAAAAACATGGTTCAGTAATTCTATAGAGCTCCTCGCTGCTTCCCAGGAAAAAAAAAAACCCAAACCACCAAGGAAATTTAAAAAAAGCCAGTCATGAAATCTCTGCAGATAAACAGATCCTTTGCCATGGGCAGCTGGCAAACCTGTTTCCTCTTGCTTACACAAGAAGGGGGTTTATTTTTCCCAGATTTCTGAATTCTCCTCAACTTTCTATTCTTTTCCCCAGTTCCATACCTAAGTTTATGTGAAAAAAAAATGTAGGCTTTCAGGATTTTACTTGTCAACATTGAATTCTTAATTGCTCATCTCCAATTCAATGTTTGAGAAAAAAGAAATCTTGGTGGAATCTGAGATGGGGAAATAATATCATTTAAATTTTGTTGGTGGAGCAACCAAGACACACATACTCAGTTTTTAAGTGCCTTTACCTTGTTCTTTCTGGAAGAGGAAACAGAGTAAAGGGACACAGAGTATTTAAAGATTACTGATCTAGCCCTGATCTAGTTCTCTGCTTCACTGCATTGAGGAATTAGGGCAACCCTGGCCCTTCTTGAGCAATTTTATCTCACCTAAATCTGTTTACTTCCAGACATCCTCCTGTTCCTCAAAAGCACAACTGATCCATCTGTAAATGATACACACACTGTGCTGCCTTGTGTACCTTGAATCTGGGTGCAGATAATGCAGATTTTCCTACAGCTGGAGGTGTAGGTGACTCCTACTTATGGGCAGCTTGTGTCTGAAACTGCACAAATATTATACTAGGGGCTAAAGTTCTTCAATTATTTCCCCTCTCCACCCTGTTTGCAAAAAAATTAATCTGTAGAAAGAAAATGGAATTTTTATGCAGTAAAGAGCTGTTCCTTCCATAATATCTTTATTAGAAAAATACTGGTTTTTATTATTTCTTCTAAGGACACATCTATAATAACTGGGTGATTTTTTTCCTTTGAATTTTCTTTTATTTGGTAGTTTATTATGTATCTGCAAAGATAAACCTCCACTTTGGCATGCCATCCTCCTGTGCTACCAGCTGAGAAATCACATAAGAAAAATATGACAATTTCTGAGTCAAATTTAAAAAGAAAAATCCCTCTCAACAGTAAATTAAATATCATCACATGACTTTATCTGCTTTCAGGTTTTATAACAGCAAAGGTTAAGTTCAGGACAACTGAGCCAGCATTTTCCAGCAGTCAAAATCACTAAAGATTTCAAACCAGATTCCCCCTCGACTCTGTTTGGTATCTAAGGAGAGATATCTATTTTCATTAAAATTTTATTTTAATAAACCTTATCAGTCTTACCCAAGAAGCTCAGAACATTTTACAGTCACGGATTATAACCTTAGTGAAACTCCTTGGGTAAGAGAGAACCATGTCTAGAGGAGCACAATCTGTAAACATCCACAGATTATTCTTGAAAATAAATAACATATCACCCATGTACTCTATGACCATGTGCCAGCAGTAATTTGCCAAAAGCTATATTAAAGTTCTGAGTTAAAGCAATGAGGGAAATTGGTGTTATCACTACAATTTTCCTGATCTGTGGGAGAAGGCAGTTCCTGGTGAAATGCAAGCAGATGGTTGTGAGGACTGTAAGGGTTTAATTCTGAGTTATGCTATTTCTGTGGGACTGACTTATATTTTCAATTTTTAAAGTAGTAATATTTTATGTATAAAGGACTGGGAGAAAAAGAAGTAGTTTCTCCAAGGATCTGGCCTAAATGGGATACAAGTTCATTTCTTGAATTTGCACTCCTAGTTTACTCACAAGATTGTAATTACTTGTCGTTAGAAATGTGATGATTCTCTGTATGGAGATTGTTACAGTGGTTGTTTTTGGGTTTTTTGTTCTTTTTTACAGTGTGATAATTTCATATAGTGCAAGTTAGGGTTTTTGGTTTTTTTTTTTCAAGCAAGAATCACATCCCAGTCTTTTTTCCCCATTCTACTAAACAAACCATGAAAAAAATTTTTTGCTTACCAAGAAAACCCTAAACAACCAAACTCTCCCCTGATACAAAAAGAAAGCCCCAAAACAAAACTAAAAATGAAAGAAATTATTACTTTTTTTGGGCAAGTTAATCTGAAAGAGAACATGGTGTTCTATTAAACTGCCCTTAGAGTACTTTTTTTCTGATTTTCTTCAATAACACATCTGAATTAGCATTTATCAAGGCCATTCAATTTCCTATGCTAGGAAATTGTCATTTCATTTATATGTAAGAGAATTGTCCACAGAATAAACAGGGAATGATTATTTAATATTTTGTGCTCTACAAGAATCTAGTGTTGCCACATTGAATTCTGCAACAGCAAGTTCAAAAGAACCAGAAAGTTCAGCACTTATTACAACATGCAATTCATTCCAAGAGATGTTACAGAGGCCAAAAGTATAAATCACAAAGTCATGGACACAAATTCATAGAAGGTAACCATGAGTGCTGGAAATAATTGCTTGAATATAACCTTTGAGTTAGAAAGGTCTTAAATTTTGATTGCTGGATCCCGCAGGCTGTAATGAAGGAAGCAAATGGACTTTTCAAGGTGGTTTACTGTACTCTGTGTCCACAGATGACTGCTGTAATAACTGGGAGACTCCTTTGAAGGATAAAGGCATAAAATCATAGAATTACAGAATGGTTTGTGTTGGAAGGGACCTTAAAGATCATCTCATTCCCTGTCATGGGCAGGGACACCTTCCACTAGACCAGGTTGCTCCAATCCCCATTCAACCAGGCCTTTAAAACTTCCAGGGGCATCTACAAATTCTCCTGGTAAACTGTGCCAGGGCCCCACCACTCATGGTCATCAAAAGGCCAGCTCAAAAAGAGCCCATAAAATATGTCACTGAAAATATTAATAGTTCTGCACATATTTTAATCCTCTTGGGCACACATGTTACCTCTTTTGACCTTTTTTATCCTGACTCCAATTAAAAGCTGAGGTCATCATACTGGATAAGGATCTAAACGTTGATATTAAATCAGTGCTATTAAATAGATGGTCCAAATGGACATCTAGGTAACAAAGGTTCATGATTCATACAAAGGAGCATGTTTGCAGAAATAATTAGAAGAAATAAATACAGTGAAAAAAATAATTGATGTAGCAAATTAACCTGTTATTGCTAATAAAAATTTTATTCAAGCACAAATGTTCTTCAGAAAACATTAGAGGGACTCAGCAGTATGTAAGCCTTCCACTTAAACTTTCCTCAGCATACTGATGATGTTTTGGCATGTTTCCCAAAAAAAAGGTTTTTGTTTTACAATGCTGTGTGAAATCAATTTCTGTAAAACCAACAGATTAAAAACCCTTCTCTGCTGTAAAAGCAAAAGATAAATAACTAAAAAAAAGCATTAAAAAGTGCTCTTCTTTCCCTTTAAACCTTTGAAAGCTTTGCTCATATTCAAATGAGAGGTTTGTTCATGTGCACATAACATTTGTTTAAGCTTCTCTCTCTGATACCACAGCACTCATTTTTTATTTCAGTTTCTTGAGCCTTTCCAGCAGACCACAGCAGACAGCATTGCTCAATAACAGCTGAAATTATTCAGAGTGGTGTATAGCTCTTGTCTGTTGGAAATAGCTTTATTTAATTGTTTATTTATTTATTGCATTTATCTTAAATGTAGGAAATACATGGAAAGGCTTCATGCTGCTTAGAAGCAAGCAGTTGGGAATTGCTTTGATCACACAAATTAAAATACACATAATCAGGAACAGATATTTGCTGATTTCTTCTACCCCATCCTCCCTCTTATGGAGCAGCCTTTTTGCCAGCATTTATCTACAACAAGCAGCAGTTTTTTTCTGCAGACAAGAGAGGGATTTGTATTTAACTTTCTGAAACTGGTCTGCATTGTAATTTTGCTTGAGATTCTTTTTCCAGTGCTGCAAAGCTGTTTCACACAAGAACCTCACCTGTTCTATGGCTTTTAATGAAATGTTTTTGTTTGTATCTTTAATATAGATCCTTCCAGAGTTGAAGAATGCTCTCGGCCACATGGTGTGATTAATGGGGCTGCCCTGTGCAGGGTCTAGAGTTGGATTTCAGAGATCCTTGTGGATCCTTTCCATCTCAGGGTGTTCTGTGATTCTATGATTCTCTGTTTTCTGTATGTTTCTGTACAGCACTCAGCACTGTAATCTGTCCCTAAAAACTGAATCAGGTGTAGATATCAATTCATTAGTTTTATCTGAGCTGATGTGGCCACGTGACACACATCTGCATAGAGGAATAACCTCGGATTGGAAAGGCATTGCAGCAGGAATGGCACTTCCCTGTGGCTTTTAGTTCTGGCACATTATGGTTTTAAGATGTTTTTTGTGCTCTCCTGGAAGTTTTTATTCTTTCAAGAAGACCAGGTCTCCTGGGTACGATGGGATTTGGGATGCTTGGATAGCATCAGATACCTGTGGATGGTGATCCCAGTCTGGAAGCTGTAGCACAACGCCAGTGGCATTGCCTCTGCATTTGGCACAAACAGCAAATGTGTTTTCCCATTTTCTCTGCAGTTCACTATTTCAGTTCCACCTTTGCCTGCATTTTTTTTTAAGAACAACCCTTCTGGTTTCTTGCATTGGATTTAGCAATCACAGTTTGTAATTTCACTCATTGCATTCCCCACAAGTAGACTGATTTCCCTCTTGAAACCTTGATGTAGTTTGTATACAGCAAGTGTTATCAGAGGGACTAACAGAGGGGTTATCTCCTCTCCAGTTTTTGATGAGGCAGCCATCCAGCCTCTCTTTAAAGTCCACAATTAGCATTAAATACTTGGAGGGTAAAATTTCTCTGATCTGTTTGATATCACTGCTTCAGCCAGAGGTGACTCATGCTGGAAATGCCAATTCCTCTCCAATGAATATAAAGACAGCCCACATCATTAACTGGGATATAAGTAGTGCTCAAATTAATTCAAAGTATGAGCCCAGGCTGTGCATCAGTACTGAAGGTGGTCTTGATGCTGGGTAAATTCCAGACAGGTTATTCCACCTTGGTCTTCAATAGGAAGTGTACAAATATAGCCAGAAGGGAGCACTGACCACAATAGTCAGCACTGGGAATAAAACAACTTGCATTCTGTCTGATTTTTGAGGAAGAATTTGGATAACAGTGAAATCACATTGCAGCTAGGAAAAATAAATGTAGTTTTCTTGACTGAAGTCTTATCCTTTTGGTACTGAAAGCTAATGCTGTGGGAGAGTGAGAAGTATCAACCAAACTTCCAATCTATATGAATAAGATTGAGATGAGCTAGAAAATATTGGTAATTAGGAGAGATCATGCATGACTCAAAGAGGAAGGATGATGTGGGTAAAGCCAGAGAGAAAGATGTTGATTCCATCAAGGTGCAAGCTGATGAGAGGTTGCATAAGAATGTGACCTATGTGGATAGATGGAAAGGTTGTGTTGGTGAGATGTTATGCTGGAAAAGACAGCAGAGAAACAAGTGAGTTAAGGATAAAACTCAAACCACTCCACTGAATGCCAAGAAAACAAACTTCATTCACTTTGCTTGAGCTACTGCACACTGGACAATGATAATTTTCAAGGAAAACATGAATTTACAGTGCAACTTGACATAAACAAAAGCAAAACTCACCAAAATTGTAAATCTTTTCTAAGCAAGGAAATAATACTGGGACAACAATGATTCTTCTCTAACAATGCTCCTCTGATTACATTTTTCTTCTCAATCTTTCTCCTTTTAGTTTTGCTCGTCCAGGGAAAGGTTCCTGGCTTGGTAAAGGCAACCTGGAGGCAGGACCAGACCAGTCCAGTATGTCATTAGAAAATCTGGTGTTTGGAGCTGGCTACTGCAAACCCACTTCTTCAGAGGTAAGGAGGATGAGGAATGATGCCTTACTTCAATTCCATCACACAGAGTGTCCACATTGACTGTGGAGAACATGTCATGATTTTATATTTCCTGTAGAGAGATTTTTTCAAAGAACAACCTTTCAAACATTTCTGCAGGAGCCACCTGGCTCTTGGTTACACAATTCCTGAGCGTTCAGCCCCCACCTGCATGCACCATTTCATAGTTCAAGATGTGTGGATTACCCCCAACCGACAGTGACATTTTAAGGCAGGATTCACCTGACCAGGTGTCTGCTGTAAGGTGAAATTAATTATTCAGGAAAAGGTCCTGACTTTGAATTCTTGTGTATGACAGTCAGAGGATATGAGTCATTATTAAGGATGTTGTGAAAGAAGGTTTTGTGTCCAGAGTATTGTGTGTGTTAGTGATGGGGTGTTACACACAATGCCTTACTCATGGCAGGTCCCACAGTGTGGCTTTGATCTTGCTACTTACCACAGGTAAAAAAGGAGAGCTCTTTGTGCAATTTTTAAAAGAAAGTTGGTTGTTTTGAAATGATTAATTTATTTTTTGTTGATATTTTTTATAATTTATTTTTTTTATGTTTTTAAAATGCTAGCTTTGGGGTTTTTTCTCCTTTTTTGTAAAAAATCTTTCCTCAGCTCTAGAAACTCACCCCAGAATATTGCAACCATTAACCTGTTAAGAAACCTTGATTCAAGGCTTCTGATTAGAATTCTGCCCTCAGCTTCCCTCAACCTTTCCTGTCAACGCTTTTCTGCATAAATATTAAAAATAAGCAAGCCTAGAGCACCTGGTGCAGAGGAACTACCAGGGAATTAACGAGGGCTGAGAGAATGTTTGGCCTGAGGCTGCTATCCCAATCATTGGGTCAGTGTATGCTTTCGGCAAACAAACTGACCTCACCCTCTGCCTCTCTGGTGGACAGTCACATCATAGACATTTAAATAACTGTTTTATTTTAGGCCTGTCTCTGTACATCTCTGTACATAGCATAAGAAAGAGGCTTCTTTGGAGAATGGTGCCTATTTTCATTATCCTCTGGACAGGTCTTTGTTGAAAGAAGAGAAATGGAAAGCTCTTCACTCCCATTTTTGCTTTTAGTCTCCATGAAAAAATCTTGGTCTGTTGTAATTAGAAAAAAAACCTTATTTCCTTCCCAATTTTCTTCCTTAGCTGGAAGCTCTATCTTTTACCTATTTCTGTAGAAATTTTTTTTTTTAAAGGCAGGATAATTGTGGTGAGTCGACCTTGACTGGAAGCCAGGTGCTCACCAAGCCATTCTATCATTCCCCTCCACTACAGAGTGCAATAGAGAGAAATTGTGGGTAAAGTCAGTTAAATGAAGCAAAATCAATGCAATGTGCAGGAGAAAAGGAAAACAAAAGATTCATTCTCTCCTTCCCTCAACAGGTGATGTCCAGTCACTTCCTGGCAAGTGGGGCTTCAGGGTGTGAAGGGGTGTGTGAAGAGGTTTCTCTGGAACACAAACATTTTAATAGTGAATGCTCCCCCTTCTCCTCCTTTAGCTCAGCTTTTATTGCTCAGCACACATCCTATGGTATGGAATATCCCTTTGGTCAGTTTGGGACATTGGCCTGGCTGTGTCCCCTCCCAGGATCCTGCCCACTCCCACCCTGCTGATGGGGGAATGTTGGAGACAGCTCTGGTGATGTTCCAGCTCTGCTCAGCAGGAGCCAAAACTCTGCAGTGCCACCAATGCCCAGCACAGCACTGGGAGGGCTGCCATGGGGAAAGTTAACTTCATCCCAGTCAGAGCCAATACAATTATTATTATCCTAGCAGATGAACTATGAAATACCAAAAGGAAATTGTTCTACCAAGAACTGGCCTTAGCACGCTGCTACCCTGCAGTCATCAGAAGGCCATACACCAAACCATCATAAATATAATGCTGCACAGCTCACATGGCCAGATGTGCATTTGCTGAGCTTCAGAAACCTCCATAAGTCATGACATCTGTTCTTGAGCTGAATGTTTTAATTTAATAGACCATGATGGCCTTTTTGCCTATGCATGATGAATGATAATGAGCAAAGGCTATTTTCTCTTGGCTTAACATAAAAAAATAAAAATTCAGAGCTAGAAAAGAAACTGTTGTGGGGCTAGACCTAACTCCAAGAAAAGGCCATGTGACTGACTGCTGGTTTATATGGAAGTTTATACCAGGCTGTAAGAGATTGAAGGAAGAGGAGTAATATTAGTTCTTATAGTGCTGCAGTACTTGACACTGGGTCAAGTTTTCTTCCCTTTAAAATTTGTAGATACCATTCCAGGTTTTTTGAAGATGTTTGTTAAACTTTGGTTGGTTTGGAGAACTTTGCCTCACTGCTAGTGGGCATGAGAATGGATTCTACCCTTTTCATGAAATGAAATCCTCCAAACCTGCAGACCTCTCTGATTACTTTATGTATATTTTTCTTTGGACCTTCCTTACTCCATGTCTGAATTAACAACTATACAATATCAGAACTCAAAATATACCACACATATTTCTGTTTGTATCATATTCTGATTTGATGCAACTGGCTAAATCTAGGGCGAAACATTAAGAGAATTGGTCTTCCAAGGCTGACAAAGTTTCACTGAGAGGCAGGAACGTGGGAAAATCAATCTTATAGGGATGTTGGTTAGTTTCTTATTATGTCATAAACTGTCATGGAAAGGTAGTATTGGCCTCTCTTGTTTTTAATTTTGTTTAGTTCTATTTTCATCTCTTTCTACATTTCATGTGCATTTCTGTGTTTTCCCTGATCTAAGAAGTCTTCAGGCTTAAATTCTTAAAATGCACCTCCTGGGCAAGTGCCTTCTATTTAGTATGTTTTCTAGGGAACCAAATCTGATTATTCAGTTTACTGTAAGACTGCAGACAGTCAAGACTTTCCTTATTTTAGCCTTAGCTATTGTAAGTAAACCAAAAAGAGCTTCTTTCTCCCCTGACACCTGCAGACAGATTATTTTCCAGAATACTTTCCAAACTACTACAAATGAGCAGAAGTTTGTAAAGTGTAGGAACTCTAAATCATTACTATTGCACCCTTTTCCCCAGGTCTAGGCATAAAACCCCAGGAAAGGTGTAGTTTGTGGTGTTTGAAGCCTTACTAACTCCACAATTTATTCAGTTTTATAAGTTGGTATAAATTCTACAAATTTAAGAAGCAGATTGGATCACAGAAGTAAATTTTGTTTTTACAAGTGTCATTATAGGCAGTAGATGGATTAGTGGCATGGTATTTTGGGTTTATGTGGCAAGGTTTTTGATACCAGAGGGGAATGGAATCAGGGGAGGCTTCTGTGAGAGGAAAGAAGCTTCCCCCACATTAAACAAGGACAATTCACCACTCATGGTTCAGAAAAGATCTGAACACCGTAGGGTGGTGGCTGGATTTACAGTAGTCTTAAGCCTGCAGGAAAGCCAGAAATGTGCTGAAATATGATGTTAAAGCTGCCAAGTAATGCTTTCTAGATATCTCTTGAATACAAAGTAGAAGACTCTTACCTTGATATATCACATATAGGTCATACTTTCCATTGACTCTTTTTTCCTGATAGGACTTAGATGCATCAGAGAGTTAATGTTCTTTTTAGGCCCACAGGTTGACTGTGGAAGTGCTCATCTGGTTTATGCCACTGATTTGCTTTTTCCTCACTGAAAAGGCAATGGTCTGCCTTAATTTTTAAAGATAGTGTGCATAAATCAGCTCTTTCTTTTGGGCTGCTGAGGTTCCACTGCCTACAGATCCTGAAGGCTTCTCGTTCCGCACTTCTGACTTCTCACTGTGGACATTAATTAAATGCCAGCAGCTTTGGATTGTACATGTGTGTTTTCCCTAGATCTCACCAAATTACTTCTGGACATTACTTACACATTCCACATCTCCTGGCTTAGCAGAGTAGTTACAATAATTAACTCTATTTAAACCTAGGTGAATTTTTTTAAGTCTTTCTGTCTCTTCCCATTCCCCTACCTAGCAAACAGGGATCTTCCTTTTTTCCTTTCCTCCTTCTCTCCCTCTCTAATATTTTCTCTCTTTCCCTTCAAGCACAATTAAGACAACAAAGATTATTATTGAAAGAAGATATTTTTGTGTTGTCAGATAAATATGAAGGAAGACAATTTTGTGGTCAACAAACTAGAAGAGAATAATCTACAGAATAATAAAATATATGAAATAATAAGAAGTGCTAGATTTTTTTCAAGTTATTTTCAGCCCATAACCTATGCTCACAGGGAATATATATCACAGGAGATGTGTTCAAAATAGGATCATATCTACTGCAGTCTTGGGAGATGCCAGTGGGGTGAAACAGCTTTGTGAGCCATGTATGACTGATTTCCCTTTGGGGAACCTGAATTCCCTTTGTGTCTGCTGAATTGCTTTTGGTTGTGAGGAAGATCAAGGGGTTGTTTTGGATGTTACAAGGTCTGTGTCTCAGCTCCACACTGACTCACTCTTTCAGGTGATTTCAACTGCCCTAAGAGCTGGACACTGGAATATTACATCAGCTTTATTTATCTACAATAAAATAAACTATTCCTTGCAGATCCGCAAATCAGATGGTCACTTACACTTCAGGATTTCTGTGCCTTACCCAGTAGCATAAACCTCTTCTGTATTCACTGTTGTCAGGCTGGTTTAATGTCTTTGTAATGTGCATCACATGCCTGCTGTGTTATAATCAAGTTGAATCAATGGCATACTGGGGATTATTAATAAACTGTACTCACAGTAATCTTATTTTCATTTGGCTAGCAGTTGCACTGCAGATAAATTGACTTCTAAGTAATCAGATTGATTAATCATATGATTTCTCATTAATACGGCACTAGTGTTTGATGAGAAGTGTTCTTCTTTCATCTAGCATTGATGTAGCAATCCCAAAAGACATGAGGTTTGTGCCTGGCATAACACAAGAGCCAGGAGTGTCATTCAAATAAAATTTGTTGATGATAAGTGTTCTTTTCCACAGACAGTTTGCTAATATTTTCATCCTTCCAGCAGCATATGCAAAACCTGGGCTGTTCTAGCCTAGCATCAAAACATTATTCAAACCCACATTTTTATGTCTCATAGCAGTCATCTGTGGTTTAGTCTTCTTTTCTTCTCTATAGTTATGGGTCTCTGCACAAATAGTTAACTTTTTAGCACTTGAAGTAGGAAGACACTGAGATTATCTCAGTTCATTAGAGCATAAGACTAATTAACCCAAGGTTGTGGATTTGATTCCTGTCCAGGCCATTCACTTAAAAGTTCAACTTGATGATCCTTATAGGTCCCTTCCAATTCAGAATATTCTTTGATTCTGTAGTGATTGTGCATCAGAGAGTAGCCCAAATAGGATCTATTGTGGGAATTGTAATGTTATATGATTCTGTGGTTCTAAGAGAGCTGATATATATTATTGCTTTTTTTTAAATCAATTTTTGAAAAAATTTCAGTATTTAAAATAGCTTTTACTTATAATTGCTCGATGTAGTTTACATAAGAATTTTGCCTAGAATTGTTTATTTTACATAGAAATGCTTTTAGTTTCCACCTCACACTTCTCTGCTCCAGTGTGAGTGTTTAATGGCAATCACTTCTTTCATGTGTTGGAGTGCGTTTGTAACGGGTAGTTTTAAAGATTCCTTGGGTGTCTTGCTGATGCAAATGGTGATTAGCTGTGACTGGGACTCCAGCAGATGTCCAACACATAATTATTCTGAAATACTGAGACAGCTGATATACTGCTCTTTATAAGGTAAAATGACAAGTATCTTTAATCAGTATGTTCAAGGCACCATTTGTGATAATTACTTATGAAGTCTTTAATCTTTGGTTGCCTGAAGATAAATGACTGATCTCTAAAAAGAACTAAATGATTTGCTAGCTGTAGCAGAAAACATGTAACTAATAATGTGACAATAACTAGTTTCTTTAATCACTGGCATATTTCTTTTCTGTGGTTCTTACTTTCTGATCCGATGTATGCAGTGTATAGTAAAGCACTGATCTGCATTTTTATAGAGTTTAAAACTGAGATTAATTTGGGTTTAGGCCTGAAACATGTTGCTAAAAAAGCCTTGCAATCTTTTTGCTACGGGTGCTCAATGCAAATGTTATGAAATCAACTGGAGATTCTTGTGAGACTCTAGATAGGAGGGTGATAGTGACTTGTTCTGGAGGAAATCCTTGGGAATTGCTCATATTGGACTGATAATTTATTCCTTTTGTTAAGCAATAGAATTTGCATAGGAAGTTGCTCTTTTCATATGTGTTTTTTGCTGTTTTTCTGCATTGATTATGTATTAGAAATAATCAGCTTGCTGCATTCTCTTTCCAAATCTCACCTACACTTATATAACTGAAAGGATTTTTATTATGGCTAATTTAGAGAGTTGTGAGTAGTATGGTAAAAGGCAGACTAAGCGTGGAGGATTTATTTCTCTTTCACAGCTACTATTACAGTTATATACTGAAGAATTTATTTGGCTTCCCTCACCATAATTTCTCACTTTGTCTGAATCCATTTATGCAGTTTGTACATTCACTCACTTGGCTGACATCCTTTCAATTCAAGGTTTTCCTTTCTGGAGATTTCAGCATTGATTTTTCAAGAATTTTATAGGAAGGGGCTTATGCAATACATTTTTTTTTTTTTTTTTTTTTTTACTTCCCCAAAGTATAGTGCAGGAGCAGGTGGGAACAGACTTTTTACTCCTCACTTCAAAAACTGGACTTGGCTGCTCCCTACCTTTCGAAAGAATGTTTTATTATAGACTTTTTCTTTCTTCTCAGTATTTTTTTTACCTTGCTTAAAAATCATGTTCATATGCCCTAAGGAGCACTAATCCTTAGCTCCTAAGGAACAATAATTCCCACTGACTGATGATGGGAGAGTTCCTGAAGAGAGACCAAATCAACTCTCATAGCCTTTCCAGGGTGAGCAGAGATGCCAACAACAGCACAGTTGAGATCCATCATCTGAAAGCCAAGCCTTTGCTATTGGCAAGTGTCCCAGACAGCAGCTTGGGAACTGGGGAATGAGAAAAAAAGAGTCCCTCTTTTTTTTCCAACCACTTTGGCTTGTTTTGCGGAAACAAATCTTCAAGGGAAAGCGAAAACCTACACCTCTGTTCACAGCTATCACAGCAGTTGTAATGACCCGGGAAACAGCTTCACAGCTGATAAGAATTGTAAGTTTTGGTGCAGTGCTAGGTAGGAACACCTAGAGCTGCAGTCCCTGCAACCTCAGTTTGTGCAAAACCAACTGACCCCACTCAAATGATCTCATATTTTCTCCAAGGGTCAGACAAGATTCAGCAGCGTGACAATCAGAAAAGAATGGGCTAAGAGGAAGAGATGGGTCAGTGTATTGTGATTCTCAAAAGCACTGACAAACAGAAGTGAATAGCACTAGACAAAAGTTTAGCCAGCAAATCATTTTTTGGTAGCTTTATGGTGAAATAAGAATAATTTTAGGATCTCTTCAGGGCAAGAATAACTTCTTAATATGGCTTGACTTAATCACATATCCAGAATCTGTACCCTAGTGTTGTGATGAGTGCCAAAAAGAAGAGAAATTTGGATCAAAATTGGTTAATGCTTCAAGAAAGCTCTCTGCATAACCAAGAAAATTGTGTGAGTTGCAGTTACACACATGTGTACTTGGGTGAGAATATGAGTCTAAATACATATTTAGGGTAAGCCAGACACAGTCAGAGACAAATGAGCTTACACTACTTTAACTGGCATAAACCTTGGGAAATCAAGCTACCAGTCAGCCTGCCCAGTATAGTGTTTGAATAGGGTCTGGTGTATTGTTAATATCTGTGCACTCAGTCCCTGCATGATCCCAGGTTAGCTGGGTGTGTCTTGTGTGAAGGAGCTGCAGTATCCTTTGTCTGCTGCCTCTGGTTCCAGCAGATCAGAGAAGGCCAAGTCAGGTAAGCCTTTACCCATCACTATTCTTCCTTGTCATCTTCATAGCCTCATAGAATGGTTTGGATTGGAAGAACATTTAAACACCATCTAGTCCAAAGCCCCTGCAATGAGCAGGGTCATCATCAACTAGAACAGGTTGCTCAGAGCCCTGTCAAACCTTGCCTTGAATGTTTCAAGGGATGGGACATTTATCAGGTCTCTGGGCAATCTGGCCCTGTGTCTCAGCCCCCTCATGACAAAATATCAAGTCTAAATTTACCCTCCTTTAGTTTTAAACCATTACCCCTTGTCCTGTTTTAACATGCCCTGCTAAAAAGTCTGTCCCCATATTTCTTGTAAATTGCCCTTAAGTATTGAAAGGCTGCTATAAAGTCTCCCAAGATATCCCCAAAACCTTTCCATTGGTAGGATAAAACCATAAAGTCAGTTGAAGGCACCATATATCTACTCTTTGATGACCCAAGGTAAAAGTCATTGCCATCTCAGGTTTTTGTTAGGCCTAGATGCAATCTGATGGAATTAGGTCTTCCTGACTTTGGCAGAGAGAGTTGGCTGATGAGAAGCAGGGGTGGAAGGCTGAACAGGACAGCAGGACACCCCCAAGGCAGTGTTGAATAACATTCATGTGGGTGGTAGAGCTCTGGTTCTGCTCTACACATGGTATTTCTTTTGTAAACAAATACAGTTCATCTCTCCAAAGCTGCCAATCATTCTTTCTCCACTACTGAACTCATTAGAAGTATTTTATTTAAAACCATAAAATTATGGCATGCAGAATAAATGGCAAGCTACTCATAGCTCATGAAATTTGATTGTCTTTGAGTGTAAATTACTTGAGGGCTGGTTTATGTACTGTGCATAATTCAGGAGGTATCTATGGGGCTATGAAAATGAACCTGTGAAGATGTAATAATTATGCAAATTTATACAATTCCAGCATTTCAAAAGTTCCCTATTTTGTTGCAGTAAAATATAACATATCAATGTAATTGCCTTAAAGTAACATACCCAGGAAATATTCTGATTAGCCATTATTTCTGTTTCAGTGTTAGAACAGAAATTGTGGATTTCTGCAGTGATAAAAAGGACTGTATATTATTTTATCATTGGCTTTTCCATTTGATGTATGTTTGCGTGCATGTGAAAGATCTATAAATGATTCATTGCCTGAGAGTGTCATAAGTGAAGACTTCAGGAACGTGGCATAATCACAGGATTAGATATTAAGCTGTTTCCTGGCAGCAAAAGGCTTCGAAACCATATCCCCCACATCAAAGAACCCAGAGCAGCATTACAGCACCTGGGCCAAAAAGCAGCAATTTTTGTGCAGACCAATTTTTTGCAAGAAGGAAGATGCCTTTAATACAGGCTGTAAATGATTTTTTCTGAGTGTGATTTGAAATAAAATAATAGAATAATACCAATAAAATAAAATAATACTCATTAAGAACTGTTTTTGAAACATTTCTAAAATAAAAATCTGATTGATCTCATTGAGTCACTTTTACAGCTTCAATTACCTGAGTGATGGGACTCTCTGAGCCTCAGAATAATCTTCAGCAAAAAAAGTAGAGAAGTAATAGAAATTGATTTGACTTGGTTTTACAACAGACCTTGGAGTATGTTCTCGCAACAGATCTTCTGTTGATTATTCTTCTCAGTACAATAATGGACAAAATTCAGATAACCTGAAAAATTGCACATTTAGACCAAATAAAAGGATTATTTTTCTCCCCATTTGTGTAGACCATAGAAGAGCTAGTATAACATATTGCTGGAATGTGCTTCTGTGAACTTTGTAGGATTTGACAGAATTGAGCAATATGACAGCACTGACACAGCCCTTGTTCTGAAAGGATGGGAACTGTGAGGGCTGTGATATAAACTAATATTTAGGTAATTTGAGGAAGACTTTGCTTAAAGGCATTCAATTTCTGGAGCTGTCAGGCCTTAGGCTTTCATTTTGTTCTCTTTGTTTACCTCTGTCTCCTCTGTGAGTATCAAATACTTGACTGTGATTGCTTGCAAAACACAAGACTTGTTGGATTTCTCTTCTGATCTGGTTTGACAAAGACTAGAGAAGTCAAAATCTTTTACTCACCTCTTTGGGGAAAAATGGAAGTCAATCATGAATCAAGTAGACAGTCTAGGATATGCAGGAGCATTCGTAAATAGTAATAAAAAATAACAGTCCTGTCAACAGAGACATGATTTCTTTCCACTTGCATATGAGTCATAGGAACCTACTTGGTAACACTTGTGGCTGTGTAACAGGCTGAAGTAAATAATAAAATAAAAGCTCTGCCTTGGTAACAAAATATCAAACTGCTTAAAAAGTGAACTCATGAAGGTTGAAGTAATTTTTTACTGTCAAAAGACAGTTAATTATTTCCTCTTTAGCCATTGTTTGATATTATTGCTGATTTTTAAATTTGCTAAGATGAGGAGAAGATTAGAAATAGTGTTGTGATTGTTTCATTTTTTATCTCCATTTGTGAACACACAGGTAATTAACCAGCATGCAGCGTCTGCTCTGATTATAGACACTTCAACAGTGAATTCTGGCCAAAGCTCTCAATAAATAGATTTGGGTGGACATGGTTGGCACTGTATCTCTTCCCTTTTATGAGAGTTTGTGTGATCAAGAACAAAAATAACCTACTAGAAACTTATTTTCAGGTCATACCTATACTTTCAGAAGCCAATCCAGTGGTAGCAAAATGACAGGGTTCAGTGATCTTGGCCACCTGCTGTAGTAGCCTGGAAAGCAAATGGTGCTATTCATAGACATCCTGATAATAGGCAGGAGTATCAAAAATCCCAAGGCTCTCATGTCAATAACCTTATTATTAAAATAATTCACAATTCTTCTTAGTTTCGTGATGGCATTGTGCCATGTTGTAAGACAGTAGATGTATCTTCCCCTCAACTAATACCTGTGAGTGCTGATAAAACCAAAGGCTCAGCCTGTTAGATTGATGTGAAATACAGTCAATTAGACTTTTTAAATTTCTTTTTTTTAAATGTATATGGCCTCTTTGAATTTTAGGTTTCCCAAGAAAAGGATATATATCCTACTTTTTATTGTATTTATATGATGCCTAAACAATGATCCTCAGATTTTGCTTGTGGCAGCATCTAGCTCATAAACGTCTTTTCTACAAAATATGAACAGGATATAAGGAAATTAATCACATCATTTTAGTGAGATTTAATTTTTATCTTTTTTTAAAAATCTACTTTTATTATGTCTGGTTCTTTATATGTTCCTTTCTTTGGACGGGAAGATCCTTTGCCTTTGAGTCTTTGCTTCTGCTCAAATGGTGCTCTAGTGTTTGAAGTCATCAATTCTTCCTCCACACATGGATATATTTGTAGCTGAGAATAGTTTTAAGAGAGTAGTGGGATGTCAAGTTCTGAGGTTTTTAGGCTTAAAAGGGCAGCTTTGTGTGCTTCATGTGCTCAAGATCTCCATGCAACTCAAGCACAGTTTGTTGGGAAATTTCAAGAAGCCCCAAATAAGTTTTCATTGGCGTGACCTTCTGCATAAACAGAGCAAGAGTGGCTGCAATAGGGACATTTCATTAATGAGACTGCTCAGGACATCCTGTGCTTAGGGGCAGGATATCAGTCAGGATAACCCTAACCAGTCTGATTCCAATGATAAATTGTACCTTAGAAATAGGACATCAAATATTTGATACTATGATATTTAATTTTGAGGCTGCTCCTGTCAGCATTTTGGAAAGGTAGAAAAGAACTCAAATTTCAGAAAGTCCAAATGGAACATCAGTGGGACAAGTGCAGTGAGACTTGGTTTATTTCTAGAATCTGACTGATGTGCAGACACTGCAGTGTCAGCCTGGTTCTCCTCCTGCAGGTTGTAGCCAACTGACATGCCATTTTCCTAGCAAGAAAGAAATCCCAGACTCTGTGTTCAAAGAGAGGAAGGAGTGGTGTGACTGCTGAGTTCAGTCCACCACCTCTTAGGAAACTGTGAAATAGACATATACTATAATAGGTTGGAATATATTTTCCATGTCAACATCCTCTCTGCATCCTCATGTTTATTGCTCCCCACATTAAATAATTGCTGTGGTGTCCTGTACTATGTTACATGACTCAGCAAGTGACAATTTATCTAAATTCACAGTGTACAGGTGAGTTTAAGGTACAATTTACCTTATATTTGCAGCTCATAAGGCTGTAAAAGGTTTGTTGTGGTGCTTAAGTGGCAAGTCTTGAAATGTGAAGTCACAAGGACTAAATAGCTTGCAATCACTAAGGAAAATGTCTTTGAAAAAAAAAAGAAAAAAACAAAAGATGGGTGTTTCATTTCACTTTGAAGAAGGAAATACTTCTTTCTAAGTTGACTTAACACATTTCTGTTTTTCCCATTTGGGCAGTGAAGTGTAAAATCGATTATTCCTGTAGCTCTTGTCATATGTGAACAGAGATCCAAGCCTGAAGTCACTT
This sequence comes from Alethe castanea, assembly GCA_024734035.1. Classification (NCBI taxonomy): domain Eukaryota; kingdom Metazoa; phylum Chordata; class Aves; order Passeriformes; family Muscicapidae; genus Alethe; species Alethe castanea. The sequence goes on along the minus strand of JANRGV010000001.1, from coordinate 142,879,769 downwards.
TCTCTCTGGCAGTGACTGTCAGTACATAATAGAGCCTGGCATTTCTAAATAGGAAGCTGTAGTCCTTGTTGTTGCTATTGTTAAATAAAAAGCATTTTATTAAACAAGAAACATACTTAAGAGTGACCATTTGCTTTGTGTCTGTGCTTCAGAAGGTAACACAGAGCCAAGTAGTTTGGTAGATGCAGTTTGATAGAAGTTCACTGTGTATAATAGCATATTCTGCCAAACACCATGAGAGACAAGGCACCTGCAAGAGAACTGAATTTAATTTGTTTTTAGGTCCACACTGGCTGACATGCATTGGCAAAGTTTTTTCAGCCAGCTCTACCATCAGCTGGCCATTCTCTTTTGTAAGGACAAGATGAGACCTTCATGTCCCTACACACCACTTCTGTCTCAGGTCCCTTCAGTTCCTAGTTTTTCTCTAAGAGGATTTCCAAGTTCACGCTAGACCCAAAAAACGTGCTCTAGGACTGATTGCCAGCTTCTTAGAGTCAGCAATTTCTGCTGAGTGAAGAATCCAAGTAATGACGTCTGAAACATTTCTCCTCTCTGAGGGAAGAAAATATCTTTTTGAATTCAGGATGCTCCACATTTATTTTCCTTGGTTCAAAATGATAGGAATTAAGTTTTTAATTTTTTTTTTTGTAATTTAATAAGCACTGGGGTGGAACTTCTCTACACAACTCTGAATTGTTTGCCTCTGCGCTTCTAGTTTAATTTTCCTTCATGCACAGTCCTTTTCTTCCATACACAGTGTAAAGCATGGAGAATTTCTAGGGAATTGTGCATTATAAGAAGGTTGAAGTGGGACTTTTTGCAAGAGTGTGAAGTGATAGGACAAGGGGGAATGGTGTTAAGGGTAGAATTCTTTTGGGTATTCAGAAGAAATTCATTCCTGTGAGAGTGGTGAGGCACTTGGAAGAGGTTGCCAGAAGAAGATCTGAGTGTCTCAGTCCTGGAAGTGTTCAAGACCAGGTTGCTCTGAGCAACCTGGGATAGTGGAAGGTGTCTCTGCCCATGGCAGGGGTTTGGAACTGGATGATCTTTATGATCCCTTCCAATCCAAACCATTCTAAGATTCTGTAACAACAACATTTGAAGTAGAGGGGGTGCACTGTGCTTCAAAAATGCCAGTTTTTTCATTGTGTGCTATGAAGGGTGTCCAGGATGATGAGCTGAGCTGGACATGTTTATGGTCTAAATATAAAAGTTTTGTTAGATACTAATCTCACCACTCTTATGCAAGTAAACAGTGACATGTATTAGAGCTTTGGTCATTAACCCCTAGATAATTAACTGTAAATGTCTGTAAACAAAACCAAAAATAATCTATAAAATCCTGGGGGAAATTATTTAATTACTTAGCTCTTTATTAATATACTTAATACCAGACAGTATATAGCATTGATACAGACAGAAACATTCTGCTATCCTGTATAATTACATAGCATAAAACCATCTCCACCCCAGCCAGAGCCACAGCTGAGCACATCCTTCCCTGTTATTAGACATACAAGTTGAATCAAAACATTTTTGACATTTTGTGATGTCCTGAATGCCAATTGTAATGGCACAATTGTGTTAATATCACTGAACAGGGTCTCCTTTTCCATGAGTGTATGTGTGTACACACAGGTGGGAGAGACAGAAAGAGGTTAACAAGTGCTCCTTTAAAAGTTTACTGTTTTATGCTGCTGCCTGCAGAGATGAGTTATAACAAGGCAGCTCTTCAGCTCAGGGGTCCTCGTTTGATCACAGAAACAGGAGTGGATTTGCCTTCCTTATCCATGAGTAGGCAGCATGGACTCTTTTATCAGAAAGGACAATGTATTAAGGCCCTTTTTGATGTCTTTACTGTGTTATCTTTGGTTAGGAGATCAGAATTTGCACCATAAGTGTGTATGTATTAATAAATATTTAATTTAAAATTACATATAAAGACCAGCTTTAATAGAGAGATAGATAGAAAAGATTTTTATCTAAACCTTTGTATTTAATCTGTCCCCCTTTTTTCATAAACAGTTATTGTTTAATATTTTTAGGGGTTTCCCCCCATAAAATTGTAATTGTTCAGTGTTGTCCTATCATCTCTTAGCCAAAGGATATCTCAGTGTGCTTTGTGAATGTTTCCTACACAGACTCTTAGTAATAACAATATGAAGATAGGGAGTAACGTGTCATTTTCAGACACAGATGTAACAGAAAAAATAAAAGCACACTCAAAGGGTTTTAATGGATAGAGTGACATCGGGCTGGCAATGTAAACAGTGAGATTCTGCAGGGCTCCATCCTTTTCCCAATTCTCTTCAACATCTTCATTAACAACTTTGATGCAGAACTTGGAGAAATACTAAGTAAATTTGTTGATGACACTAATTTGGGAGGAGCTGTTGAGTCCCTCGAGGGCAGGGAGGCCCTTCAGAGAGACCTGGAAAAATCAGAGAAATGGGCAATCACCAACAGTAGGGAGATTAACAAGGACAAGTGCTGGATCCTGCACCTGGGATGGGCAGCCCTGGATGTACAGACAGACTGGGTGGGGAATGAGAGGCTGGGAAGCAGCTGTGGGAGGGCACCTGGGGGGTCCTGGTCAGTGGAAAGTTGAACATGGTCAGTGAACACGAGCCAGCAGTGCCCTGGCAGCCAGGAGGGCCAACCCTGCCCTGGGGGCATCAGGCACAGCATCACCAGCCTGGCAAGGGAGGGGACTGTCCTGCTCTGCACTGGAGCAGCATCACCTCCAGTGCTGGGGGCAGTTTTGGGTGCCACAACATAAGAAAGATATAAAGGTGTGAGAGAGCGTCCAAACAAGGGTCATGAAAATTGTGAAGGGCTGTGAAGATAGTGAAGGGTCTAGAGGGGAAGACATAATGAGAAGCAGTCGAGGACTAGGAATTGGATTCAATAATCCTAATGTGTCCCTTCCAAATCAGGAGATATTATGATTCTATGGTACATGATTCATACAACTTTTCTTGTGCCAGATGATTCAGTGCTCCTCTTAGAAGGATGCCTTAGGTCAGACACTGCTCTGACTTTCATGAGACATTTTACCCAGTGCTAATTTACTGCTAAAGCAATGTTTTTATGGCTTTAATTTTCTCTGTGGTGATGTATAAACCCTAGAGATCAGATGGAGAAAAAGAATTTTTTCCCTTCTTATTTATCAGTCAGAATTGTTCAAGAACTTCTGTAGAATATCCTATATGTGCCGTTACATGAAGAGCCATTGTGATTGTAGACACTTGTGATGATATAAAGGATGTAAGACAGCCTCCAGTCACTAGGTTCAGTTTTTAAAGTCATGTGGGAAATAGACTTCAAATAGCTGCATAGAAATAAAAAAATTGTGAAATGTCCCGTAAAAGAAAAATCTGGGAAAAGAAACCAAAACATCGGTGCATGAATTAAAGCATTTTGGTAAAGTTTTTTCTTTTTTTTTTTTTTTGTTTTTTTTAACCTCAACATTCTAAAATATATTGCTATATGAACTTTATCTAGACAAAAAAGAAAATTAAAAGAAAAACCCTAAAAATTTTATTTTAAATGAGATTTTTTTTTCCTCCTTCTAATCAGGTCAATATGAGACATTTGGAACATTACCAGTTTTTTCTCCTAGATGAAGTTGAAGGGAAATCAGTGCAATCTGTGAAACATTTTTGCTTTACTAGAATGATACTTTTAGATGGTAATTTTCCTGAAAAATACTTTCCTGGCCACTCCCTCTTTCTTGGCCAAGTGCAAGTAATAAACCTACGGCCTCCAGTTAGAACAAAGACTTACACTATGGAAACCATGAGATACAATCATTAGAGCTGACAAGAATTGTCTTCTCTCTGTTCAGAGAATGCTCTTTTTCAGGCTTGATGGTTCCTACTTTTAGGGAGTGTCAAGTCTAACTTCTAATTTTTTACAAAGTATAAATGATCACTGAATCTGTCTAAATCTGACTGCAATGTCAAATATTTTTTCTACTGCGTAATTATCCCAGGAATTTTAACAAAGTAGCTCTGATTTATTAGAGGCAATATAAATGTCGAATTGTGTTTATGAAATACCAACCTATGTTTCCTTACATAACAGATTTAGAGAGAAGCATAACATAAATAGTTCTATATATTGTCAATGCCTAATTATTGCCCATTATTGATGTTTTGGATTAGTGTTATTAGTGTAACTGAAATAGGATTTAAATATAACATAATGATTTTACTTTTATTTTAGAGTTTTGGATAATGAACCAACATATCAAATACATACTAGTAAATCAATACAAACAAAGCAGTTTATTAAGTTGATAGAATATGCACATCCTAGTTCAATATTTATTTTTATCTTAAATATTTGGTGCTCAGTTTTACTTTTTTAATGGGAAATATTAATTTTCTATTTTCCATACCTCCTATAAGCATGCTGTCTTCCTGTTGGTGGATATTAGAGGGAAGAGATTTACAGCAGCTGGCTTGTGTGGGTGTCACCCTACCCTCAAGAATGCTCTGTGTTCACATATCTGCTGCTGTCACATGAAAAACAGAAATGCATTGTTTTTCCACCAAATAGGACCAAGATTTGTGTCCCATGCCTGTTATATGTAGGCTGTGGTTGCTCTGTTCAATAAAAATATTTAAAATTCCAAAACTGGGCTGAGAAGAAACAGTGTCACCTCAGAATGACATCCACAATCTGGCCTCTGTGGGCTTCCACGTCTTCAAATTAAGGGGTTTTGTTTTGGATTTGCCAATAATTTTTCACTGCCTGGCACAGGGATGTACAAGATGTTTGTATTGATGAATGAATTAATGAGGGGGAGTTGTTTGGGTTTGGCAGTTTTCCATAGCTGAATGGAGATGTAAATATACATCTACACACATATAGAATCATTAGGGGTGGAAAAGACCTTTAAGATGATCAAGTCCAGCTGTCAACTCAGCACCACCATCATTCATACCATTAAACCACATCCTCAAATGCCACATCCAAGGGATTTTTGAGCACTTCCAGGGATAGTGATTCCACCATTTTCCTGATCAACATAATCCTATGCTTGGCAACATTTTTAGTGAAGAAATATTTTCTAATATCCAATCTAAACCTCTACAATGTCTCTATGTGTATATATATGGGTTTTTTCTTCTATATACCATACATAATTATAAAAATATTCTTAGTCAACCCAAATGCAGAATTTTTCCTTTTTGATATTGTTATTGTTATTATTGTTTGGTTGTTGTTTTCCTCATGAAATATCATCATTAAAAAATTCTCATTTTCAGCCATCTAGATTATTTTTTTCTCTTTAAATTGCATATAATTTCTGTCATAAGGATGGCTCAAAATACATTATTTGCCTCTTCAGTCTTCTCTGAGCATTAATTTTAATGCATTTTCATGATAACCTCTTTGGGACAAAAATAATTTCTGATATGCAACCAGTTTCAGAAAATAGAATAAAAACTTGTCCTTTTTCTACCACTGCTCAAGCACTTTCACTAATAAGGTGGAAACACTAAAGTTTTAGCTCAAGACATAATTATAATTTATTTTCCAACCACCATATAACAGGAAATCTCCTATCTTAAAAAGCAGCATCCAATGTAGAGAGTAAAGCCTTGGTCCTTGAGTTTGAAGCCAAAATAAAACTTTCATATTAGGTAATCAAAATGGTCTTGCAGACAAATGGGCAGATGCTGTGAGCTCAGAAACTACATTTATCTTGGGGTGCTGAGATTTATTCCTCAGTTTCAAGCAGTTCTGTAGATCTTTCCCAGAGGTGGATAAGGTACTGGAAAACAGACTGCAAAACCTGTCTATTTAGTCTGGAATGGCTTTTTAGTATATTAAAATTCTTGACAAGCAATTTGAATCTGAATTGTTAAATGTGTTAAGAGTTAGATTAAACATAAAGGATCTCATTTACCAGCTGTTAGTTCTATTGTTGAACTTTGTATGTAGTTAACACAGCTCATGAAATTGCTTTAATACAAAACAAATACAAGCTACTTATTGTACACTACAAAGCATAAAATTCAGTTGATGCCTTTTGATATTACACTTAATACACAGGAAGTGAATATCCACAAATTGTTCTCTGCATTTGAATAATGAATTGACATGAACCTTATTTGATGAAGGTGTTTGCTTTTTGCAAGTAATTTCCCTTTCTCTTATTATAAAGGAAAAGTACATTTATAAAGCAATACAGTCTAATTATAGGAGGAATCTGTTGAGTGATGAGAGCATTGCACAAGGAACCTTTTAATTTAAAAGGCTGGTTTACTTAAATGTATTCAACAGGGATATTGCAAAAATGCTTAGTTTGTTTGGGCTTGTTGATATTGAAGGCTATTTTACTTGGCTGGGTAAATCTAGCAGCTTAGAGGGTAGATGGGAAGAATGATTGTCCAGTGCTGGGGTCCAGCTTTGCACATCGTGATCACAGTGAACTGAAGCCTTTACATTTCAAAACACTAGGCAGTACATTTTATCTCACATTTGTCTATGTTTTTCTTTATGTGATCATCTACCTACCCATGCCCTACCCATGCCTACCTGTGGCTAGGGATTTGGAACAAAATGATCTTTAAGGTCCCTTCCAATCCAAACTCTTCTCTGACTCTGTAATTGTTGATGGTCACAGCAAGCAGGGAAATGGAGAAATTAGGCCTATATGCATAGGATTCTTCATGAGAGAAGAGCTTCAGAGCTCTAGCTGGAGAGAGTTCATGACCTTTGGAAGAAGGAAACTCAGGAGGACTACAAGAGTTTTGTAAGATTATGCACAGAGAAAATTAGAACAGCCAAAATTCTGGCAGAACTTAGTTTGGCTACTGCTTAAAAAATACAAAATATTTGTATAAATGCATTGAGAACAAAAAGAGGGCTAAAGAGAATTTTTGGTCTATTTTGCTCTAATAATGTTAACACAATAGAAAAAATCACTTTGTGCCAGTACTGTTGACTTCTGTGTTGTCAACCATCTTTGCTATCAGAGTACCTTCAGATCTTAAATCTTGACTTGAAATTTGTCAGGAATTCATATCCTCCCAAAATTTTCAGAAATGGAAAAGGGCAAAACCCAGAGATGCAGTCCACCACTGTAGACAGAGGGGGCCTTGGAAATGAAAATCAGCACAGATTCATTTTACAATCAGCATAGAAGAATCTCTCTACCTACAAATTAATGATATTAAAATAACAGGAGGCCAAAGGAATTAGTTCAAAAGGTCTGGAGAATCTTTACAAAGGAAACCAACATGTACTTTTACAGTGGATATTACAAGCCCAAAGCAGCCATCAGACTTTGTACAAGGTGGGATTTCCAGTTTCAGTATAATTTTTTTGTTTAATGAGAGGTTTGTCTTAACCAAAAGTAAACCAATATTTGTCATCCTGACTCAAGAAACCTGGAAAGCTGAGCCCTTTGTAGCTGTTTAATGGGTCATAGCCACTGTTTTTCCTGAGAGCTGGTTTTGCAGCAGTGTTTTCCCTTAGAACAGCACATGACATATTTGTTGCCAAGCTCGATTTGTTAGTGTTGTAGTCTGAATCTATGTTTCAAGCTATTGGCAGGGAAATAGGGAATCACCTGAATAAATGCACAGAAGAGGCAATTAAAATAGCAAATGTGAAAGGTCTGCAATATTTATACTATCCCAAAGGAAGACATTTCTTGACATTTCTCAGCTTACTGAACAGTGATGGATAAGCTGATTTAGCTACTGCAGTTTATAATGGCATCATCTGACAGATGCCTGCCCTGCTGGGGTCCCTGCAGATGAAGATGCACAGACCTTACTTCACATTAGTTTAAACTGTCCCTGAGGTGGGTTTAATAATCTCTGTAATGTCCTGCTCTGTATCCTGGATGTGTGTGACAACTTTCAGAAGAATCAGAAGCAATCCTGTGAGAGCAGTAATATCTTTAAGCCACTGAAGAACCAGAAATTTGGAGCTTGTCACCTTTTTTCTGTCACACTTACTTTCCATCTTGACAGAAAGATTTTTCAAATTAGGATGGATGTTCCCATTAAACAACAGGGTTTCAAAGCCAGTTGCCATTTGAGAGAATTTAATCAAAATGCTTAATGATATGCCCTCTTACTCAAGCACAGCCCAACCTGGTCTGTGCAGCTCTGCTCCTCTCATGCAGTGGCATTCTCAAAGCACAGCACCTTTCTTTGGCACAGACACCCTTCCCAGAGAGCTGGGACAGGGAGAGAAAAGAGAGCTTGGAACAATATTTTCAGCTCTCTATTCACACAGGTACACCATCCACATTTTCCAGTAATTTGAGGAACGTTTACATTGCAATGGAGAGAAATGCTGGAGAAAATTTTACTTGGCTATTGTGGTTGTGCTTCATGCTTCTAATTCTTTGCAGTTTAGAACATGTGGTCAATTGTCCAGTATAAACCAGCTGAGGACAAATTTGAAAAAGCACCATAAGATAGGAAGACAAATGCTAAAGTATTCAAAACTAGACTAATTGAGTAATATTTTAAACGTTAATTCATGCAAGTTTTAAGCCCATCTGGAGGTTCATTTTCGGATTACTTTTTGTGTTTAAACTATAATCTATGCCAAGAAATGGCTGAAAATAGACCTATTAAAGGGTAGTCATGCACACCAGTATGTCATAATATTCATATAAACTATTAAATTAACTCACTTTCTTCCTTCTTCTCATCAGTGTAGCATTTAAATTCCAGACCAATTTTTGCCTAGAAGAAAATCAGCAGTGGATAATAATGGAGGGCATATTTTCATGACATTGTGACGTTGTACATCAATCCACTTCCAATTTTCTATTGTTTTGAGCAGCATTACTTTATGCTCCCTTTTCTGTTTTGGCCATGGTGAGAGTAAAAAATATTCATGCTGAGGCTGGAGGTTTTGAAACCTTTCAAGAACAGCCAACTCTGTCAATTATCATCAGCTGTTTCTGTGCGGGTCTAGAGAGCAGTTGCCTTTGTGCCTGCCACAGAATTCTAGTTAACTCCCCGAAGATTTGCATGAGAAGCTGAGGAAACACCCTTGCTCAGGCCACGATTGGTGAAATACAGGTTTTAGGGAAGTCAAACAAGAGAAAAACACAGGAGATGTGCTGGCATGTGGTTGGTTTTTCTCTTTTGCTCCTGGAGATATGCAGATTTTGGGACTGTCCAAAAAGGCAATCGGCACCTGGCTGGCCTGTAGGAATTCTATTTTTACCCCAGCAGTGATGAGCAGTGGACTAAGCTGCAAATTGTCTACATTTCACAAACCAAGGGATTAATGAGTAGTTTTGCTTTAAACCCAAGCAGTTAAAATTTCAAATATCAGTAATTAATATAAGCATCTTTTGACAGAAGTGAAAACTTCTGATTTATGGTGCCCTAATGGAAACTCAGCTTACATTCTAAGTATAAAAGCGTTGTTTGGGAAATGTTTGTGTTAAACATGCTGTGATCTGTCCAATTACATTCTCCCACAAGAGATACACTAACACAGACATTGATCCTGGACTACAGGGTGGCTCATATTTGTTGGTGGGATAGCAATGCCATCTGAATGTGTTCACTAGTAGATAACAAAGCACACCATGGTACCATCAAGCTATAACCTTTGCAGGAGGTGATAAAGAGGAAAAGGAAAGTGAATGTAGACATTTTCATTTCTTTGTACCCCTCCTCCTCCAGCAGAGAGGGTGTTTTTCACACAGGACTCTCTGTTGTGGGGAGAGATATTGGCTCCACAGTGGGACTTGGGGTGGACAGAGGTTGATTTCTCTGTTGGATTCTTTGGTGTGAGAGTCTTTTCATGTTACAGCCTTGCTGACACCTAATAGTATTGTTATGGTTTGGCCAAAATGAAAATGTAGAACGAGATACTATTGGATTACACATCTAGCTAGTTGGGTGTATGGGAGGTTGGGATGGTTAAAATCTCTCTTTGGTGCCATCTGCTTGATTAGAATTGAAGAGTCATGGAATGGCTTGGGTTGGAAGGGTCCTGAAATATCATCCTGTTCAAATCCCCTGCCATGGGCACAGACACCTTCCACTAGACCAGGTCACTCCAAATCCCAGCCAGCCTGGCACTGAACACCCCCAGGGATGGGGCAGCCACAGCTTCTCTGGAAAACCTGTGCCAGGGCCTCACCACCCTCACAGTAAAGAATTCCGTTCCTTAATATTATCTTGTCTAAACCTACACTTTTTTAGTTTAAAGACATTACCCCTTGTCTTATCACTATATACTTTTGTAAGAAGAGATTAACAACTGTCCACAATTGGGCTTTTGTGGAAACCTTTCACACAAACAGAGACCATGAATTTAAATTTCTCTATTTTCTTGATACTTTTGCTACACAGGGCAGCTTTTATGTCCCATCTGAAAACTGCATGCAGCATGCATACAAGTGGCATAAGGATCTCTGTCTTCTGCTCCTGAATGCTCAAAGGGGTCTTCACACATACTACACCCTCATAATGAATGAGATTCCTGATTTACCACAGCTGAAGTTGGGTAAGTGAAAAGCATTTAAATTCACTGAATATTTTACAGTGCTGCATTTTTAAACACATATTTTAATATCAAAATTCTTGGTATGTTCAGGGACTTTAAGGGATTTTCATCTGTGTTTTCTGATTAGTGTTTATTTTTGCTGTTAAAGATGACTGACTCCTCGGATTATGTGAATCCTTTCATAGGATATGGTCTGATGTGTAGATGGATAAAATGTTTTGATACATTTCTCAGAATATTTGCCTCTTGGTGATTTTTCACCTCAGTTGCTTTTTGAAAAGTGTAACTTCCAGTTCTTAATGGCCACAAAGTCGTGGGAAGACTCTTAACATATTTTTTCCTCTTGAGCAAACATTTTTTTTATAATTGAAAAGAAAAATTCAAAAGGTAATACTAGTTTTAAATTTTGCTCCCTTCTTTATAACTCACAATATGTTTCTCTACTCTCAGTTACGACTTGCTCTTCAAAATTATTGTGATTTTCTTCCTAATTTAGTTGTTTAATAGATTTTCTATTTTTTTGGCAGAAGGTTTTTTTGGCTGGTCAGACCTGTTAGGTCTAACATGCAAGTGCAGGCTGGCTGCATTTACATGATGGAACTCTGGAATTTGTGTTTAGTCATCTTTGCAATGACAGTATGAGGTCCTATGAAAATGAGACTAATTCATCTCGTTCAGATCCTGCTGTCTCACCTGTTTCTTTGAATTCAAGGAATGTGCCTCATCATTTCACATCTATGATTTTGTGTCTCTGCATTTCTGTGGTGTGCAGGTTTTGAAGTTATCAGCTTTTTTATGTTGCAGAGATAATTACATTAGGAGGGTCGATTGCAGTGGCCAGTAGGTTTTAAAAGGGAATAAAATTTTCCAGAATAGTCCTTGTATATAAGAACTATCAAGCACAATGTATTATGCTTCACACACTTGTTGACTTGATAGAGCCTATTTTCTAGTTCATCTCTTGTTACCCAACATATATTTCCCTTCAAGACAGTCTAAAAGTCATAGGTAGGCAACATAGTGTGTTATTAAATCCAACTACAAGAGAAAAAAGCCAAAACAACAGAACAGCATTTTAGTTTGCAGCTTATGAGCTCTCAGACAGAACACAACATACAACAAAACTGCTTTATGGATCTTGGTTATCAGGTATAGATAATAGAGGATTTGTCACTCAGACAGGGTTATAGGTTGTGAGATGGCAGAGCTATGCATGGATGAGTGACCACAACTCCAGGACCACCCCAGAGCACAAACTTATGTTCTAAACACCATTTTCGTGGTTTTGAAATGAATGCTACTGAAGCAGGCACTTCATTTACAAACGTGCTTCTTGCAACGCATGAAATTTTGCAAAATGCAAATACCCTTTTTTAGCCTCTTGAGCAGAGTGTTATTTGCATCATTTTATTCACAGTCTGAAAATCTACTAAAGATTTGGTTTTAAGGCTGATCTGAAACCTGTTGCAAAAGTCAGCAAAATTATGGGGTGTAAGATTTATGCAGGAAGATGAATATAAATCAGTTTTTTATATCTGTCTCCTTACATTCATTGGAATGAAACAAGCCCAATTAAAATATATTATCTGACACAGGTAGTGCTTTCTAATTTGGGATGGCATAAACTGCACCTTGTATTTTCTATATTTCTCCACTGATCAGGGGAAGAATGTAAATGGCTCATTCAGTTGTAACATCTACATTGGTCATATTAACCTCATAGGTTTTCACAGAAGGTTAAGATAAATCCAAGAATAGAAAACCCTGCACACTTCCTTAGTTATTTTTTTGCCTAGCTTCTTGAATAGTATATTTGAAAAGAAAGTAGCTTACTTTGCACACTAAAAGTGGGAATGGTTATTTCCCAAATTTTAGCAGCTCAGATTGAATCTTTTCAAGGCACAACCCATCTTGGTCTGTCCTTTCCATTTATTAGTGCTATCTGAGAAGAGACATTTGGGGATTGAGGAGGGGATTGGTCTGTGACTTGTTGTGCTTTGTTCCTGCTTTCTTTCTTTATGGACACCATTAGAAAGTTCTGCATTGTAAAATCAAGCTGCTGAAGTTGGAGAGTTGATTGATGTCCTCCTTTTCCTGATAGCTTGTGGTGCATTTAAAGCAGTGTCCCTGTGCTGGATTCTCTCAGGATTATATCAAAACACTACTGCTTGCAGTGGTGAGGTAATTCCAAGGCAGTAGAGATGCCCGATACAGAGAATCCTCTGTAGCACATTCCTTGCACATCATTTGCTCAGACTCTGTATTCAGTTCTGCAGTTGACCATAAATACCAAAGGCTAAAAATCAAACTTCTAGAGAGTCAACAAGAGTCAAATTTTGTTGTCTTTGTCACTAAAGCCCCAAAATTTTCTACTAATTTAGTGGTCCAGATTGCATAAGCAGAAGTTGCACCTGCAGGATAAAAAGTAGGTTGTGGAGTGCCCACACCCAAAAATAAATTTGTTGGGAAGAATACCAAATGACTGATTTCTTTCATAAATGAACAGCAGATAATTAATATTTCAAATTCACTGTTCTCAAACCTGATATCGTTCTTTGTGTTTTTTCCCCCAGAGGAGCTATCTGTGGAAGAGACATTATCCCAGCTTTGTATGGAGCTGCAGGTATTTCCTCCATCAGAACCTGCCTATAGGTTTTTCAAGTCCATTTTTCAAGAGAAAATATATTACTGAGACAGCCCAGTAATATATCAGAGCAGGGAAAAAGGGAATTTGGAAAGGAAAGTTTGTTTACTGTTTCTCTTCCATCAACAATTTTGCATAAATTTGATTAGTTGCTAATAAGATGTTCCTGTCACTTTTAACAAGCCACCAGCTGGATTATTCTAGCATCCTTCAGTGAGTCTACCCTGAGTATCAGGATGACATAAAAAATTATTTGGGGTAGGTTGCAATTACAGCTTTTCTGCTGACAGGAGAAAAGGTACTTTGGCAGGTTGTACACCATATATTTTCAAATAAAAATACCTAAATGTGTTTGGAGGATCATGGGAGCAAAAAAGTGATTTTGGCAGAGAAGTGACTGAACTACTCTCTTGAACCTACTTCTGCCAAGTTTATTTCAAGTGAGACAAAGACAAGTTATCAAGAGTGCCAGAAAGAAATGCAAGCACCAGATGATGACTGGAAAAATCAGAGATTTAATATATTTTATTTATCATAGGATCATAGAATCATTAGGTTTGGAAAAGTCCTCCAAGATCATCAATATGATTATGCCCAATAAACCATATAAATAATCTGCCACCTGCTAATTTTTTAACAATTCCGGGGTTGGTATAGAAGTGAACTTGGTAACAATTAAAGGAAGGAAGATGAGTCCAAACCAAATGAGAAGTCCATTTACATTTCTGTTACAAATTGTGACCCAATGTTTGTCAGCCATGGTTTTAAAACTGCTTCAAATGACAAATTTATTATTTTAAGTCCTGACTTGGATACTTTGAAGGAAATCTGATTTCCAATAAAGCTGATTTAGAGAAGCATAACTTATCAGGCTCATCTCTACTAGATTTAGAAGTTGTAAGGGTATAGGACAGACAACACAGTCTAGAGTCTCCTTTGGACTAATTTACAGTGCAGTAAGACCCTTGTAATTAGAAATCAATCCCTTCCTTCCTTCCTTCCTTCCTTCCTTCCTTCCTTCCTTCCTTCCTTCCTTCCTTCCTTCCTTCCTTCCTTC
>JANRGV010000001.1:142841039-142865456 GCA_024734035.1 Alethe castanea | reverse complement strand
CCTTCCTTCCTTCCTTCCTTCCTTCCTTCCTTCCTTCCTTCCTTCCTTCCTTCCTTCCTTCCTTCCCTCCCTCCCTCTTCTGACAAATTCAAACATTTGCTAATCAGTAAACTGGACAAATACCCATCCCACCTACTCCTAAGATGACTTGCATTAATAATGCATCTTGCTTGAAGACTGAGCTTTCAGTTTATGATGTAAGGAACAGCTTACTGACTAAACAAATAAAAAATTAACACTGACATACAGCATCTAAAATTGGATGCCATAAATAAAGTAGTGCCCTGACTCTGCAAAGGGAAATGTTTGAGCAAGATCTTCTGTTTCCCAGTGTCCCTCTGATTTTTCTGTACCAGAATTGTGCTGGAGCTTGTGGCATTTTGGACAAGTCATTAAAAGAGAATAGCATCCAAATAATGCAAACACAGTGACAATATCTGTTTTATCCACGCACAGATTTTCTCTGCTTCTCTCACCACAGACAATTTGGTTTCAATCATGGCTTAGTTTGCAGTGTCACCAACCTGGAAACTACCTGCATAATAAAATGTGAAAAATAAGCAGGCTTTCAGCTAGAGTGCAGTCCTAAGCAAAAAAAAAAAAAAAAAAAAAAGACCCAGTAAATAGCATGGAGGATAAAATGCAATGTGTCTCTCATTAAAGAAATTAAAAAATTGACAAGTTAAGAAAGCTGGGTTTGTTAAGCCTGGAGAAGACTCCAGGGAGAGCATTTAACACTTTCCAGTACCTAAAGGGGCTACAGGAGAGCTGGAGAGGGATGTTTTACAAGGATAAGTGGTGCTAGACCAAGTGGGCATGGTGTTAAACTGACAGAAGGCAGATTTAGATTAGATCTAAGGTAGAAATCTTTATTGTGAGGGTAGTGAGACACAGGCACAGGCTGCCCAGAGAAGCATCCCTGCAAGTGTTAAAGGCCTGGTTGAATGGGGCTCTGAGCAACCTGGTCTAGTGGAAGGTGTCTCTGCACATGGCAGGGAGTTGGAAGACCTTTAGCCCAACCCATTCTATGATTCTATAATTCTATGAATCTATGAATCTATGATTCTATGATTCTATGAAATTCTGAAATGAGAAAGTTTGTTGTGCAGAGACTTCACTTTCTCGCAGAGCTTTAGCACAGAGCTGGAGGGCACACAGACACCCAGCATGTTCTAGTGTGGGACATGGGCAACAGCACACTCTGGAATGTCTATTTTCATTGTGTGTTGAGGACAGTGTTTTGGTTTGAGGTTTCTTATTTGGTTACCCCTCAATCACCCATCTGTATTCTAATGTGACATGGCTAAGAGGGCTCCTTTTGCTAACCGAGTCTGGCCATTTTTGCCTTGACTATTATTTCAGAGCATTCAGCACCACCTGGTGGATAATTTGTGATACACACTGATTATTTTTTTTCTCCCTCCAGTTACTGCATCTGCATTAAAGTATCTGCAAAAAATTATCTGTTCGCATTTCTTGCTGTCTAATTACATAGCTGAGACCATTTGAACTAATATATGTGATTTTAAAGAGGAAAAAAAAAATGTCTCACCAGCTTTATTTGGGGTAAAATAACTGAAAATGGTAGCTTTAGTAATAACATTCCTAAATCAACAGAGGTTTTTCTTGTTGCTGTTGTTCCTAAAAGGACTTAATCTGATGTACAACCTGATTCTTTTCCATAACATTCTTGATCTCCTAACTTCCTTTCTGTCCTTCAGCTGCTGAGCAATCCAGAGAAGATAGCAGAACAGATAAGCAAGGACCTCGCCTGGCTTTGCTCTCACCTCCTGGCCCTGTGGACCCAGTTCCTAGAGGTGGCAACGCTCCATCCAGAAGTCACAGCTTATCTGACTCAGGAACATCACATGCTAAGGGTAATCTTAAGAATTTAAAAGCAAGTTCAGTAATGGTCACCTCATCTTAAACAGTAGGGATTTATTTAGATGTGCATTTCCTATCCAATTCTGCTTCTATGACTATTTACATGAAATGGGGTGAGCACAACAAGAGTTGAAGAGGAGGGGAAGAAGAGGTGAAGCCCAGGGTTTGAAATTACAGATTTCAGTTTCTGGAATGAAGATGGTTGAGTTTGTGTGACTCAGGATCCTACACAAAATGAGTAACTTTGAACATCAGGATCAGACATAGAACAGGAGGTGGATGGGAAGGGGTGTATGTCACACATACTTGATATCCATAAATCATAAACAGTTGTTTAAAAAAAAAAAACAAACATCACAGTGACAAATAAAAAAAATACAATTTCATCTCAACTAGTTTCACAAAACTACCATAAGGAATATGGATTTGTTTTCTTCACTGTCATATATATAGCTATTTGCCTTTCTCACAATGAAGTGCACACAACAAAATATTAATATTGTTGGTGTTGAAATTGTTTTTTGTACTTGGTAATAAAGAAGGCACAAAACCACTTGTCATTTGAGCAAATGTTGCCAGATCTGCTTATCTGATTAGTTCAGCAAGTGTTCTGTCTTCCATCAGGACGTTCTTGGTTATTGACCAGACACCAGCTCAGCACATCACCTGAGCTGAACTCAAAGTCTGATCTAATCTTAGAGCAGGGGCAGTAGGAAAGGAAAGGATTCACCTTGCGTGCATTGGGAGTGTGTAGGGTAGGTATTGACACCTCAGCTTATGTTCTGCTCCTGTCAAAAGTCAGTGGAGGGCAGAGTGACCAGAGCGAATCTCCCCTGGAGCTTGCAAAAATGGGGCATAAAATTCGGGAAGAGGTGGCTGAGTGCCTGATGCTGAAACTGCCCTGGTTAGTCTGATGAGATCTCTCTTTACTCTGGGGGGACCTGGGTGGCTTTCAGTCAAAGGACCCAACTCTGTGTGCTCCCAGCTCCAGCAAGGTGAATCTCAGCCTCTGGTTTGTTCCAGCCTTGGCTGATACCAGCTGTCCTCTTAACCTTTGTCATATTACATAACTTTGTGTGCTCTGGTTCCTCCCCATATAAACTGAGTGTAATTATACTTTTTCACCTCTGGATAATGGGTTGAGGGCCCTAAATGAAAAGTCCACTGTTAAGACACAGTCTTTTTGAGGAGATGCTTGTCCTTTGTTCAGTAAGGCCGTTTGCCAAAGCACAGCTGGGATTTAGGGAGATGCTGAGATGCTCGACATATGCTTTTCACTGCCATTTTCTGTCCCTGTAACAGAGGTCACTTTAACAATTATTATTAGGAATGTATGGGCTGCAGTTTAACAGCTCAGTACATTTGATTGCATATTATGCTTGATTCATTTAAACTCAAAGCTTATTCCGAGGCAGATGACAGCACTCAATTTTTTATGGCTTATTTCACACTCTGTGCTCTGCCAGACACTTCAGATCCATGGCTTTTTTGTAATTGATTATCCAACACTGAAAAGATCTAATGTCCATGAAGAGGTTTGAAGAGCTCTTAGTTTGTATCATGACACAGGCAGGTGTGTTTCTACTGTGATAGGGCTCATTCTCCTCTGGACTGATATGCAAAACTTCCTTTGCTGTTGTGGTAGTTAGAGAGTCACTGTGGATGTTCCCATAGAAGAGAGGATCAATTATGAATTGCTCTGGTTTAGTAAGTCACTTCACCATTTCTCTTTTTTTGCAGAGTGGGAAAGGCATAAATCTTCCCAAATTTAGCAATACAAGGGAAAATGGTAAATTTGACAGCTTTTAGAAAAGTAGTCCAAAGATGCAAATAACCAAATGTTGATTTATTGTCAAGGGTGCCTTCTTACCTCCCAGCTAAATAAGCAACAACAACAGCTGCTTTGTGCTGGACTGGGAAAATGAAGGAGAACTGAACTCTTTTTTAATGGCAACACAAATAATCTGGTCCTGAAGTCAATGCTGTGTTCTTAGACTGATGGCACTTGTCGCCTTTCAGCAGATCTTAGGTTTAATTTGTGTGTCTCTCTCAGGTGAGAAGATTCTCAGAAGCCTTCTTCTACACTGAACACCAGAAACCTGCTGTGCTCATGTTCCAGGAAGGCCTGTAAGTAACCCTTTAATACTCCCCTATCTTTGGAATGACTAAAAATTTACTGTAAAATATTTTGCAATCAAGAACGAGTTCTTTTTCTTCAGGGTATGAAGGAATTTGGTTTGAGAGAGGTAATTTGCTCTGTTTTAGTTCCATATGGTAAACTTATTGAAATGAGTTTCAAAAGTAAGTAACTGATCAGGCAGGCCCCAGAAATAATTAATTTCCAGACATATATATATATGTTTACCATTCTTCAATTCTTAAACCAAATGCACCCGATCCAGCACTGGTACTTTTAGTGGGAAATAACTGTTGGAAAACTACCAATTTTAATATTTACAAATTTCCTTTTTACCCTCCCCAAACTGTTCTAAGGTAAGAATTTCTTTCTGCTGGACAATTCCTGCTTGTAACCAAAATGTGAAGTGTGAGGAGCCAGTCTTAAAGCTGTGCCAGAGCAAATCCTGACTTTGGTTTTAGCCCATGAACCATGGAGGACTTGATGATGCTCAGGACCTGACCCCTGAAGAGAAAGTTCAAAGAAAGATGCTCAGATTTGTATTTCTGAGTGATGAAGGTTATCCAGACTATTTGTCACCATGGGCAGACCACAACATTACCAGTGTGAAACCCATCTTTCAGAAGGGGCTGAAAGGCCATGACATCAGGTCCTGTCACAATGATGATTTTTAAGTGAGACATTTGCTTCTGACCTAGTGCAGAGGTGAAAATTGCTTTTCTCAGAGCTCTCATTGGAGACATTAAGGCTGATTCAGTGTTGATGGAAAGGGCCCTGACTTCATTAGTGGGTGGGCTGTACAAGGCTGCCTTGTTCTGCCAAACTAGAGCAGCACCATAGCTGCAGGGTCCCAGCTGTATTCATTTGGTTCTCCC
This sequence comes from Alethe castanea, assembly GCA_024734035.1. NCBI lineage: Eukaryota > Metazoa > Chordata > Aves > Passeriformes > Muscicapidae > Alethe > Alethe castanea. The sequence continues at coordinate 142,860,560 of JANRGV010000001.1, read as the reverse complement.
ATGCCAGGATTTTAGGGAGCTGTGTACAAGGAAAACCCCATGCCATGATCCTGGGGTGAGCACACACACACTCATGGCCCCATTCAAACAAACATAACCCTGCACAGGGGGAAGCCTAATTGCATGAAGGGCTTCTGTTTCTCCAGGCAGTCACAGAAGTAGCCCATTTCCTACAGATACACATAATGTTTTCCTCAGTGGCTATCAAGAAGGGTAAGTTAAAAAAAACAAAAGAAAACAAACAAACAAAAAAAAAACAAACAAAACAAACAAAAAGAAGTTAAAAAATATTAATTGGTCTGTGTAGAAAATCTGGTCTATACAGGCTGTGTGGCAGAGTCAGATTTTCTTCCTGAATTTGCTAGATGATGTAGTTGGAAAAACAGAGTCTTGGCTGTCAGAGTATTATTGATATTTGGAGTGGTGGTAGGCATTATTAGTTGGGTTCATACAGTCACCAGCTGAGATCAGTGCTCAGTGTGCCAGGTGCTGTACAAGCACCTCAAGCAATACGTTTTTTTCCCCCATTTTATTTTTCCTTCTTACCAAACAGGAGCTGTTTTTTGCCTCTCATGCTGTTGTGGGTTTGTGTGAAGCTGTGCACATATGTACCTTACAGCATTTGACTGCATCATTCCCAGCAGGCAGGGTGTGGCACAGGGTGGAGGCCTCTAGGGGGTCACATTCCCTCCTTAGATTTTACAGACAAAATTATTTCTCCTCGTTGACTTTAATATCAATTATTCATCTTTTTCACAAAGGTAAGTAGTAATCAGACAAGGGATAATGGCTTTAAGATTAAGAACAGATTTGCTTTCCGCTGACCATCAATGAAAATCCTTTTGCCTTTCTCTCTGTATTTCATGTTTTCCCTATTTTTTGAGACAGATGTTTAAATAGGAAAGCTCATCAGAAATAAAAATTATTGTATTTATTATAGCTGAACATATATATTCATCTGCCAGTTTGGTGTCACATTCACTGAGGAAAGCCAGGTAGCATTTTGAGTGGTCTAAATGATGGGAACAGATGGAGGAGTTATTACAAAAAAGCCAGAGAGGGACTTTTTTCAAGGGCATATAGTGATAGACAAGGGGAAATGGCTTCTGACTGAAAGAAAGTAGGTTTAGATTAGGTATTAGAAAGAACTTCTTTACTGTGAAGGTGGTGAGGCACCGAAATGGGTTGTTCAGAAACTCTGTGGCTGCCCCATCCCAACCTGGTCTGGTGGAATGTCCCTACCCACTCAAGGGGCATAGAACCAAATTGCCTTGAAGGCCCTTTCAAGCTCAAACAATTCTGTGATTCTGTGACTGTCAAAAGACGATGGCTGAGCAATGAGCCCTAGCTCTTTAGACTTGTGCATGTGTGAGGCACCTCTCTGCGAGTGCACTGGGGTCTGATATGTGAGACAGAGGACTTGCGAACCAACTTGGCTTTGTTCCTTCCTGCACTGCTCAACCAAATTTTTGATTATTTCTTCCTGCATCTGGTTTTTGAAACCCTGACCACAGTCAGAGTGACAGACCTCATTTCCTGACCAGAAACCAGCCCTGAGATCCAGTCCCAGCCAGCAGCTGAGACCCTTGGGAGGACAGTGAGGTTATGGCAGCTAAGAGGAGCCTGTGGCAGAGGGATCTGGAATAATTTCAAAAACACTGAGATTTTTCAGGAGAGGATTGCGCAAGTTGTAGATATCTCTAACTGAGAGGTGGAATCCTTCTAAGAGTTCTGGGTGCCCCTCATCATGAGGTACTGCTTCCCTTTAAATACACTGTCTCTGTTCTCTGCCTGTGTATCTGGGCTTGCAGGAGTAATGGAGAAGCAGCACAGTAGCTACTCAAGCACTCAGTTTGTTTTGTACTTTGCTGCCAGGATCCAGAGCCACGCGCAGATTTCCACAGAAATTCGTAATTCGGATTATTTCACCAGCATGCCCCCGCTGCCAGCGGAGTGCCTGGACATCGATGGGGACTGGAACACGCTCCCAGTCATCTTTGAAGATAGGTACACAGACATGCCCTGCAAAGGTGAGTGAAACACCACAGGGCACAGCTTCATGAGACAGCCTGAGCTGAGGGAGGTACTTCCCCAGCTCAGCATAAGTGATCTCACATCCCTTGGGCTTATGAACTCAGAAGAGTGTGACCCCCTAGGTAATACAGCTGAATTTTAGTGTTTTCCCTAACAGCAGACTATTTCCTTCACGTTTTTCATCTTTAAATTAAGCGTAAAAAAAAAAGAAAAAAAAAGAAAAAAACACTAGACTGATATCCCCACTATGACATCTAGTGGTAAGAAATCTCAGAACAAAACCCCACAATTTCAGTATAAAGCTCCATACTCCCCTGAAAGGGAGAATTGCCTTCCAAAAAATATTTTGTCCAAATCACATTAATTATTTCATTACTGAGTTATTTAGTAAAACCTCATAGCCCATACTACCTTTTTTCTTTGTACTCAACCATTAAGATTACCAAGGAAGCAATATGTATTAATCCTATAGGTGTCCATCGTCTAGAGAATATAGCCTGTGATACAAAATCTTCACTTCCCACAGTCATTCTACTGCCTAAATTGTGACAATGTTCACTAAAAGTATTTAAATTATTAAACTGAGTATTAAACTGATTCAAAGTAAGAGCTATACGATGAACACTTTTGAATGACACCAGGAATGCAAAGAAGTATCTGTTTTGTTTTGCTTATCTGTGCTGTAAAATCTAGCAGTACAGGTACAGTTATATGGAGGGAGGTGTATTTTATTAATATTGTCCTCTTTGGCCTAACTATAACTGTTCAGTGAGTGTATTTCTAGTTAAATGCACTCTGTCCTGTGCATTTGCAATATGCCTTTAATGCATGTATAATTTTTATAATATAAAAGTATAGAATAATATTTTAGACTTTAAAATCCCTGTTCAAAGTCTCCCAGTTCTTTGGGGTGATTTGTTGTGTTCTTACACGTAATACTGCTATCTTTCTTTCTTTGTTTCTTTAGATCAGAATTTGGAAGTTTTCCCAGATTTTGAGGTTCCTGCAAATACTCAAATGGATGTAAAACTGGAAAATGAAGACTGTTCATCAGATGATGCCACTGCAGTAATGAAAGGAGACTTTGGGAAAGATACTCTACTAATACACACAGATAGGATAAACAGGAATCCCTCATGCCTACACAGCAGTACTGAAGCTGCTGGTAAGGGTTCAAACCAGCACGCCACATCTCAGGTATGTACAGTAAACAAAGAAGGCCAAAGGAAACCTGAAAATATTTTTGTTTCAAGAGAGGAAACTATTTCTGACTCAGAGCCAGGCAATACAGAACACATGTCAGAAGACTTTAAAACATCTGAGGAAGTTTTATTGAAAGATAATAGACTTGGGGCGGATGTTATCTGTGGAGACATGGAACCTAGCAATAAGGACTCTCACAAAAGTGAGCCCGTGCTAATTGTCAGTGCTCAGTATGAGTGTGGAGCATGTGGAACTGATGGCTTGGAAGACAGGACTGAGATACACGAACTAGATGAATTTGGTCATCCTGAAACTAATTTCACTTCATCTGAGCTTGCATTGGATGAATTGACCAGTCTTGGAAAACCAGAGGATGCAGACAGCAAGGCTCACCTCCCTGTTTTGAAAGCTTTGCCTTTACACAGCTGTGAAGTGAAATCAGTCACAAAGGAGCAACGCGGTGAGGAGAGTGAAGAATTTACCCTGATGTCAGGGGTCATAAAGAGATCTTCCTCTATAATATCCGATTCAGGCATCGAAAGTGAGCCCAGCTCGGTGGCGTGGTCTGACGGCCGCAGCCGTGCCCTGGAGCTGCCCAGCGAGCGGGAGATGCTGCAGCAGCTGGTGCGGAGGCACGCCATCCACCGCAACTCCCTGGAGGGCGGCCACACGGACAGCAACACCAGCCTGCCCAGCGGCATCCAGGCCTCGCTCACGTCCATCAGCTCGCTGCCCTTTGAGGAGGAGGAGAGGGAGGTGGAGCTTACCAAGCTGACGAAATCTGTCTCTGCTCCTCAGATCAGTAGCCCAGAAGAGCCCACGGAGGAGGTGGATATATCAAAATGCAGCAAAGGCTCCTCAGGAGATTCAGATCAAAACTTAAGAAGCTGCATGGAAACAGAGGATAAAGATGGAAAAATAATCATGGACTTTTATGAGTGTCAAATGACCACTGAAAGTGGGCAAATAGAACACAGAAGACAACCCGAACCTCTCCTCAAACACAGTAGCAGTAATGCTGAATTACAAGGGGAGGAGAAGAAAGGTTTTCCAGAGACTTGCTGTAGTTTGGAAAATACAAGACCACCCATTTGTCCGAAGCAGCTCCAAGATAATGTCTCTGAGTGCCTGTCACTGGAGAGCAATGGTGAGTGCAGCTTAAAAACACCAAGGGCTTGTAATTACTTGGACAAAAATATAGATAAGGTTGATACGTGCATTGAGGATCCAAAGGATAAACTTAAACTGGACAGTTTAAAAATACAACAGTGCTCTTCCAATAGTAGAATTTCAGGAGAGGAGAGTTTTTCACAAAGCATAAAGGTGGTACCAGCTTTTTGCTATGCTGTTACGGCTCCTCCAGACACCTCCACTGAATTTGACTCACTGCGAGGAGAATGTGGCCGCTCTCTCGCTGAGGAGAGCCCTGCAGTGTATGCAGAAATGCAGGGGTTGCAAGAAATTGAGCTCAATGACTCACCTGCCTCAGCAGACCCTGTGCCAGGGTCCCACCAGGCTGAACATCCTCAGGAGCCCAGCAGCCAAGAGAATAAACTGGTAGCGAACGGCACCGGGTTTCCTTTGGCCACCACAGAGGGAGTAGCCCTGGAAAGCAGAAAGGCTGCTGATGTGGTTAACCTGTCCATCTCTTGCACAGCCACCTGTCTTCCCTTTTCTTCCGTGCTCAAAGAGACCCCTGCCATGGCGGGCTCCTTGGCGAAGCAGGCTGCGTTCCCCATCACGCGCCAGCCGCTGGGCTCGTTTGGAGTCGTCTGTTCCAACTCAGATGAGGTGGATGAGGAGACCAATGAAAGGATGCTGAAGTAAGGATGACTAATTTCTTCATTAATGTAGTCATAATGCCAAGAGACCCCAACACAGTTCAGGACCCAAATGCACTAGGCATACAGGAAGCTTGCATTTGAGACAGTTGCCTGAGGAATTCCAGCATAAATAATCCAAACAGACAAATGGTTCATAAGGAATGAATAACCTAAATAGACAGGAAGGGTGAAAACACAAAGAGACCAAAGACCTCAGGTCCTTAATTCTCATGACAAGTACTGGGACTTGGGTATCTAAATAATCTTTGAGAGCTGACCCTCCTTCCTGAAATCAAGGCTACCCGTACCAGAGTACTGATCCCAGATAATCAGCTCACTGTGGCAATGCCACACACTGTTTTACTATTCTGCTTTAATAATTCCACTTAGTAGCCAAACTATGAAATGGGGAATTCAGATTGGCTGATGTCTCAACCTCACCTTCTCAAACTGGAAAATGGGAGAATTGAAACCATGGATAGCTGGAGAAAAGGCATTATTTTTGTTTCTTGCTTCATTGCCCAGCGTAAAAGTGCCACATTGTGACCTTGATGTCACAGAGGCCCGTTTCACAGATTGGCACACTCACACTGTTATTTTTCCAATATGGTTTGATGCCTCTGCTGTGCTGATGAAAACAGGAGCAACTGAAATTTCTCAACCCATTCAGCTGCCCAAAATGTTGGCTGTCTGCATGTACACTGATTTTCAACCCAAGACTTTGTTTTTATTCTTTTGAAAGCATCCTGAAGTTTTATACACCACGCTCAAGTCCTGACAAATTTAAGCACAGAATTTATTTCTCCTTTGTGAAACAGAGCAGAACACTTGAGCATGTATACATGAATCCAAGGCTTCCAGATTCGTGGCCCAAAAGATATTTTTTCATTCTTGTTTCCCTTAAAATTGGGCTAATGTAAGTAATTGCTCACTGTTGGACTTGAGTATCTTAGAGATCTTTTCCAATCTTAATGATTCAATGATTATACCAAGTTACCTGAAGACATCCCAAAGCTTTAAAGGTCTCTGAAGCTCATCCGTCCCAGTTTTCTACTTGATTCTACACATACGTTGTTATTATTAATTCCTAAATTATCTGGATAAGTTTTACTGAAAAAGCCACTGAAGAGTTTGCCATCTTCAGCCAGCAGAATGCTTCAGGGTGAATTCAAGTGTCGAATTTTAGACCTTTAGTAGGAAAGGTGTTATCTTAATTCTTTCAGCATTGAGATGTTCTTTTTCTAAATGTTACTAAATGTTTTCAAAAGAATCCAAAATCAAATAAGCCCCAAAATATCTACCACGAGATATATCCCTTAACTCTAGCTTGAGGAAGAAGGAGAACACCTTCTACCCAACTATAAGCACACTTGACGGTAGCAAAATTATACATTTTGCATTTCAGTACCTGTAAGGCCAATGGCATTGTTAAGAGACAAAATTGTTAATTCTGTACCTCAGTCTCATTTTATGAGCTACCAGAAAATTATTTTTTGCTGCTCTTTCATTCCTCTGGCAAGTGTGAGTTGCTAATGCACTTTAGTTCTTCCCTGTAGACAAATTACAAAGAAAAAGAGTTTTTTCCCTTCATTCTGATTTCTCTCAGTCCTAATAGATAAGAAATTGCATCCAGGTCTTTACTTGAAAGTAGAAAACATAAGTTCTTGCAAAGACAAGCCTCCTCATTTCTAGTTTGATGGTTTGTTGCTGACCACCCAGTTCTATTGTGATTAATTAATGTATTCTCCAGTTTTTATCAGGCCAAAGAAAAATTTAAAAAAGAAATGAAGATTGAAGGATTTCTGTACAGTGACTTATCTGTACTAGCTTCTGATATCCCGTATTTTCCACCAGAGGAAGAGGAAGAAAATTTAGAAGATGGAATTCACCTGGTTGTCTGTGTCCATGGACTGGATGGTAAGGCCAGGAAGAATTGCTGTTTGTAAGTCATTTTGGTGTAAATTACAAAAAAAATTACAGCTGCTCAGCAAGTATAAAACGATGGAGACTCTAAGTATTTGTTTTAGCTAAGTATTTATTTCTTATTATGCTATTCAGTCCATTGTAATAAAGGATCTATGAGAATATTAAGTATTGTTGCTAATATATGGGATTCTGCTATCTGGTTTTGCTTTTTTCTTTTTTGTTTTGTTTTCTTTTGTTTTGTTTTTTTTTTAAACAACAATCTGAACCAAAGCACATCAGTCCTCCTGTGTACAGGAAGACTGCACTGCAGTAGCTCCTTGTCTTTCCACAGATGCTTGGTTGTTTTGCAGCATGTCCCCAGGAGGGAAATGTTATTTAAACCCCCCAAACACTGTTATAGATTAGATGGTGGCTGACTTTATAAAGTGAGAAAATAAAAATCATTCTTCACTGCAGAGGAAGCAGGTCTTGGGATTTTTTACATATATGCTTTCTAAGAAGGAAACACTTATGTTAAATGTGAACTTTCTCTTGGCAAATTATTGATATCAATTAGAAAAGTGTAGATTTTAACACTGAAACTATGGAGAAGAAGGGATAGAGGCTCTGAAATCTCAAAAAAAAAAAAAAAAAGAAAAAAAAGAAAAAAAAGAAAAAATAACACTGGCTTGAGCCAGGACTCTTTGCCATTGAATATCTCAGTAGCAGGAAAGCCTTTCTTTTGAGGTAGTGATACTTTCTTCACCAACAAAATATTTCAGAAGACTTTGGAATTTCCTAGTACAGAATGAGGCATCTCTCAAAATATTAGGAGTTTGATAGCATTTCAGTTGTGAATAAATGAGGTGAGCCACTCTGCATCTGAAGGTTCAGCCCAGCACAGGTATTGAGGGGTCCCTGGCAGCCTCAACTTAGCTTGTTGTCTTTTTGTCTTACCTCTGCTGTTCAGCAAAGGGAGAGATTTATTCTGGCAGCCTCAACTTAGCTTGTTGTCTTTTTGTCTTACCTCTGCTGTTCAGCAAAGGGAGAGATTTATTCTGGACCTGATCTTTGCTCTTTGTTACCCACCATTTACGCAGTCCCCCACAGCAGCAGGTGAGGTCCAGCCCACCTGGGAATTCCTGTTCTCTTCCTGTTCCAATGCATGATCCTGAGGTATGGGAACATTCTTAGCAGCACTTAGCAAGAGCTCCATGGTGTCAAGGTTGTGTTAAATTGACTCTAAATTGGTTATTTTTCTGTTGAATTGCATCTTATAAAGTACCGTTTGTTCCTAGGTAACAGCGCAGATCTGCGGCTGGTAAAGACTTTTATAGAACTGGGACTTCCTGGTGGAAAACTGGACTTCCTAATGTCTGAAAGAAATCAGGTAGTACAGAGCTAATTTCTGTCTTCCTTTCAGTTGCTGAAATAGTGCCTTCAGCACAAGCCTTTTCACCAACTGAGTGAAACAAAAGCACTGGGGAATTCAGGGAGTTTTAGGTAGTATTTAGTGCAAAGGCCTGGTTCTATTCCTGTCTAATTCAATAGGGTGTTCAAACCTATTGGAAAATACTCCTGGCATTAAAGTCAAAGGCAATGACATTAGCAGTAATAGTACTGGACCTTAGAGGAAGAAAATGAATTTATCCTGCCAGTTGGCAAACTTGGCAGCCTGGTGCCTCTGCAGCACAGCACCAACAGAAAGCAGCAAGTTTAGTGATGCTAAATTCTCAGAAGGATGTGGAATATCCAGCAGGTGTCAGCTCCCTTTGCTGCATCAGCCATTGTTTCTCCTGCTGCAGTGTTTGTGGGATTTATTTCCTTGAATGATAAAGAAATGTCTTCCAGAAAAATTGATTGCTGGTCTAGGCAGAGAAACAGAAATGAATCCTGGGCTTTGCTTGGCAGTGGAGCCATATTTATGACCAAAGGCCTAGCTTTATGCACAAGATAAGGATTTCCATTGTACAGTCAGAAACATTATTCTGATTTATGGGTACCTGAGAAACCTGAGTTAAAACTTTCTAACCTTCTTTGTTCAAAAGCTTTTATATTTTGAAGTGTCTGGTTGGTGTACGTCTGTGAACTGGCCACCTTCCAGTGCACAGCTCTGTCAGCAGCAAACCTGGACAGGGAATATAAAATAGGTGAAAATAGTCAGGAGACCACTTTACACTTCCCTCAAGGCCTCTTCCAAGAGAAAAGAATGTTTTCAGAGAATGAAACATCTCACAACATGTAACATTATCCAGAGTTCATAATGGAAACTATTTAGAGATCTTACTGTCTGGGAAGGTGGGGAAGTTCTCACAGCACTGGAAGTGGGATCTGGGTGGCTTGATGGCTATTTTGGTGTTGTAAAGCATCTTATCACTGCTTTTCCCTTCTCTGAGATCCACACTGAAAATGATGCAAGGAATCAGTCATTTAGCTGGTTTGCCCTATAGAGGAAAATTCAAATCAGTTTTTTAGGCATTCATTTGTGATGCATTTGACAAGCTCAGCCAGGCTGAAGTGATACTAATGGATGGAGATATAATCAGGTGAAATATGACGCTTGACATGTTTTGTTTATGATTAACATTCAGGCTGATATTCTTGCACTTTTAAACAACCTGAAAGATTTGGGATAATGAGCCCAGGAGGAAATCATTAATTATCAATGCAGACAAAACAAACAGGCAGAAGGTTACTGGACTGTTTGTAGTTTATGAAAACATTTATTTTAAGTCTGTATTGCAAAGTGAATATCATCATGTTTTCCTGTGAAAGAGCTGCAATTAGCAAGATGAGTTGTGTCACAAAAGCATTAATTACTGATATGTTTCAAAAGCATTAATTACTCATATCTTTTCTCTGAATAGCTGTTCCAACATCTGATGATTGTTTTGTGGCATCTCATTAGTTACCAGTTTGATTTAGAGTCCTGTTGGATTGCCAAATTACAAAGTTCTGAATAAGATCTGCCTGTAATTGTATAGACTGGAAATATATTGCTTGTTTTATTGTCTCACAACTGGCAGTACTGTTGCAAACAACAAATTATTCATCTAACACTCATTCTCTTACTGATGACTGTTGAATAACAAACACACAGCATTTGATTAAGATGGCCAAATAATTTTGTGATGATATCCTCAGCACCAGCATAACCCTCTTGTCAATTTATAATCCTGTAAAGTATTTTATTGCAGTAATTTGTTGAATCCTAAATGCCCAAAGCTTTTCTTCCATGTGCAGAGCCTGGCATCTAGAGAAGGTGAGCATGAGTTGCTCTCACCAGTGTCAAGTCAGGCTGCTTTAGCATCTTGCTTTTGATTCTAGAATCACTCAGTAACCTCTCTCAAAGGAGAATTTCAATTTAAAAGAGGACCTGGAGACTGAGAAAAATCTCCCTTCTTCCCCCTTGAGAGTGTATAAAGAAAAATTACACTGGTTGTTACCTTTCTGCTTGCATTTGACTTTGAAAATAACATCAGTCTGCAGTAAGTGTAATATATTTTTATTCATGAACTCATTTAATTTTTCAACAGACTGATACTTTTGCTGATTTTGATACAATGACTGACCGATTATTGGATGAAATTATTCAGCATATCCAGTTGTACAACCTCTCCATATCCAGAATAAGGTAAAGTAAGCTTTATGATAGCAAATAGTGTGTAACTTTGAGTTACATGAGCAACAGTCAGTGAAATTAGCTTTTCCTAAAGTGCCCTGTGTCAGAAGCCATTGAATCAGTGAGATTAATTTTTACATTCTAATATATGAGAATGAAAGAGAAAGGTTCTTATGAAAGAGGATCTTGTAGACTAAAAAAACCCATTAAATGGTAACTAAAGGATCTTATTGAAAGCCCTGACAGAGTCCTCCCTCCAGAGCCATTTGTGCCATTCTTACGTTTATTTTAAAGAAAACACAAATGGGTTTTTTATTAATGTAATTCTTTCCCAACAGTTTTATTGGGCATTCCCTTGGGAACGTCATCATTCGATCTGTATTAACTCGCCCCAGGTTCCGCTATTACCTCAACAAGTTACACACCTTCCTGTCCCTCTCTGGGCCTCACCTGGGAACTCTTTACAACAACAGCACTTTGGTTAGTACAGGTAAGTCAGTGGGAGAGCTTTGACTGGCTGTGGTCCATGGCAGAGCGCATGAGAGGGCAAGTGGAGGTTGGAATTTATTGTAGCATGACTTGTACCTTGAAGTTGTGGAAAACATTTGCTGAAGACTTCAAACCCATACAGAAAAATAATCCAATTTCAATATCTACAAGGTCCATCATATTGCTCCCTGGAAAGCTCAGGCTTGTGCAGCAGTGACGGATGAACCTCTTTCCAATTAGTATCCTACTTCATCTCTCCTGCAAATAAAGAGAGGCACCTCCACTGCTGAAAAAGAGACATTATTATGGAAATTGAATGTCCCACATTTCAGTCTTCTTGAGTGTTTTCCTACTACCATGAGGCAATCACAGAATCATAGAATAGTATAGGTTGGAAGGGACTTTACAGATCATCTAGTTCCACACCTGCCATGAGCAGAGACATCTTCAATTAGATCAGTTTGCTCCAAGCCTTGTCCAACCTGACCTTGATTATTTCCAGGGATAAGATATCTACCAGCTCTTCCAGTGTCTCATCACCCTCATTGTATAGAATTGCTTCCTTATATGTAGCCTAAATCTACCCTATTTTAGTGTAAAACTGTTGCCTCTATCCTGTGAGACACTTATTAGACTTTTCTTCCTGTGGATTAGAGGTACAAGAACAAACAAGACTTCTACTAAATTACAATGCTATCCTTACTGTAGGCTCATGTCTTTAACTCCCCTGCTTGACGATTTACAAAGGATAAAAATATGTGCCAATTTTCATTCCAGGTCTATGGCTAATGCAGAAGTTGAAAAAGTCAGGGTCGCTTTTGCAACTGACCTTCAGGGACAACGCGGATCTGCGCAAGTGTTTCCTCTATCAGCTCAGCCAAAAAACGGGTGAGTAGGGCTTGATGTGCCTTTGTAAATACCAAGGGCTATTCCACCGGCTTGTGCAGGATTGGTCTGCTCTCTAAGGGGTAAAGGGAATCTGCATTTTGTTAATGATCTTTCTTTAAACATGCTTTTTAGAAGGGTTTCTCTGTCTAAAATCTAGTATCAATTTAATCGGTGCATTTTTTCTGTGTAAGTTTTCTGATAATGTATTTGCCAAACTGTTAGCATTAAGTAAGACCTTTGTGCTGCAGTAAACATGCACCTAAGTTTATATTCTGCAAGCAAGAAACATCATTCTTGACAGACCATCGTTGCTTAATTTATGCTATGAAATGAAAACCATTTTTCCTTTTTTATTATTTTTTTGGTAAGTTTAACATCTCTTGTCTCTATGAAATATGGCTCTGTGAGATGAAGAGCAAATTTTATTCATGTCTGTTCTGACACTTCTGTACTACAGAGAAAGATGTATGGCCTCACACTAGAAAAATGATGTCCGAACAGAGAATATTTTCCTATTCTTTAGCCTGTCATGAATAAATGAAATAAATCAGGCTTCCTTAAGAAAAGAAAGCAAGCATGATCCTTCTGTTAAAGCAGGGTTTTTTTAAGAGTTATTTTTAATATGGAGTGTGAGCAGACTGGTGCTAAGTATGTAGTCACAAGGTCACTACTCGATGTTTAATTCTTTTCTCATACTTTTTTACACTGCTAATAGGAAACAAAGACTATGACAATATGAATAGAACATCTAAATCTTACAGATATACTACATAACTCAATCAATGACAGAATGTTGATGTGAATTTGTGTTATTTGAATTTTCCCTTTGATTCCCTAGTTCTTATTTCCATGGAATACAGTTGATGACTGCTTTACTACTGTCAAGTTAAAATAAAATCGGTTCTGCACAAAAAGCTTGTATTTTAAATTCCCAAGCAATGAATTCTCTAGCATGTGTAGAGAGTCAAAGCAATTTCCTGCTTGTTAGCTAAGTAGACTGGAGATATAAGTGGCCAAAATTGCAGGTGTTGTCCTTGAAAATGGAGAAAGCAGAAATTTGAATGTGGAGAGGATTGTCTGTAAAGTCAGAATCATCTGGGTAGATGCTTAGGCAAAATATCCAAAGATGTAGACATGTCCATATGTGAACATATGAGCTGCCACACTGCTTCAATAGGGACATGTCCCTGCTCTGGCACCCTGCTCCCAAAAGAAGTGGGGAGAACTCACGGAGAGAGAAATGCCAGAAGCAGTCCTGTGGCTACATTGCCAGATGACTCCTTAAGCCTCCAGCAATTTCTGACCTTATTAAAGTAGAAGTCCCTGTTACCTTTCAATCTCTTTAACACATGTTCCTCATGCTCGTTGTGAAAATAAAAACCAAAACAAAACCCACAATAAAATATTCTTCCCTGCTGAACCTCTTCACATAAAGTTTTAGATATGGTAGCACTCACTGGGTCTTCTCCTACCTTTTACTTCATATCAAAGTTGCAAACTCAGTTGGTTTGACTGCACAAGAAGAAAATGATAAACACCTTAAGTCAAGTTTTGGAAAGGCAGCCAGCAGGACTTTTCATTGTGGTGGTGGTGGTCAGATTTTCTATGAATGTCTAGAAATCACAGTTGTGGAATCATTGAGACATGGATGGGCCTTCAAGATCATCTGGTTCCAATCCCCCTGCAATGGGTAGGGACACCTCTACTAGACCAGGCAGCTAAAAGCTCCATCCAACCTGGCTCTGGTTCTGGACCACTTTCCCATAAGAGGGAGGGAAAGATGAAGGACAAACCCACAGCTCTTCTGTGTTCAGGATATTCTCTGAACAAGTATATTACATCATCACTGTCCATTTTCTTACTTTTCTGTTAAATTTGAGTGATGGAGCACTCAAGAGACCATAGACAGGTCAAGCAGCAGGAGCTTATCAGTGGCCCCATTAGCTCCAGGGAAGAGGGAGGATTTGGGGTTTTCAGTTATGAACCAGTAGTGTGGATTTGTCAAGTGAATGCTGCATGCAGGGCTGGGTGGACCCTAAGACTCACTCAACATCAATGTATCAGTATGACATTATAGCAATTCCTTTCCTTCTCCCTCTCTCTATTTTGTTCGAGAATTTTACTAATTTGTTGTGTTATTTTTGAGCTTGATCCTGTTTAGAGGTATAAATATTTATAAGAATAAGGTTTTAATAAAAGGTGGGTCTTTTTACAGACAGTTCTTACTTTTCATTGTTGACATAAAATTAACCTATGTGAGTGTTGATAAGTAAAAAATAGTTCACAGAAGCAACAGAAATGTGTTTAAGCTGTTATGAATCTTTCTAAGATTGTGTTGCATGTTTGAATAATTATCACCTATTTTGCACTGAAGATTTTCAAAAGCCTTTGAACATGGAATAGTCATGCTGTTTTCACACTGTATTCATTTTTATCACTGTGCTTAATTGTGATTAATGTATTTAATATGTTTGCCACAGGTCTTCAGTATTTTAAAAATGTTGTGTTAGTGGCCTCACCCCAAGACAGATATGTACCTTTTCATTCAGCACGAATAGAAATGTGCAAAAATGCACTTAAGGACAGACACACAGGTATGTTTAAGATCTTTTATATATTCCCAAGGCTGTTGAAGAATTGAATTTCTGTGCAACTGGGGTCATTACATTAGAAGGGTTTTTCATCAATATGATGAAAACTCAAATGTTTATTTGATAAGGAAGAAAGTGTTCACTTCCCACAGGAAATTACTGAAATCAATAAAGAAGCTTTTCAAGAAGCTCTTTGCCTGATGAAAACAAATTTCAATCAGGTCATAATCAAAGGTTTCTTACTGCTTCCTCCCATTCCCTCTAAGTTTGTTTTTTTTTTGGTTTTTTTTTTTTTAAGTGATAATACAACTAGCTCTTGACAATGTTTTTCTGTAGTCTACTGATTTACTTATATTGTCTCCTCTTTTTTATACATAATGAAATCTTTCTCAGCAGGTCCAAAGTAAGGGGGTTTTCCCTTTGTTTTCAATAGTGTTTGATTGATTGCAAGATAATTTAAGGGACAGATCTAAAATCATATTGTGTTGTAATAAAATCTGTAAAACGCATCAGGAGTCACACCACCAGAGGCCCTCCTGTGAGCTCAGGCTGTGCGTATTGCTTTTGTTATTAGCAGTCTTGCTCATTTATAAAATGTTTCATGGCTTCAGTTTGATACCACATCCAGGAATAATGTTCAGTGCAATTTCATACCCATTTCACATATGTGATTACCTAGAAATGGAGATACTCTTTGGAAGCAGACACCCAGGCCCAATAATCAGCATGGTTGCCTTCACGTCTCTTACTTAAATGACAGCTCTTTCCATCCTATCTAAGACAAGAATTAAAAGGAATTTCTTCAACTCACCTACACTGGTTGTTCCTCGGGGATATGTTTGACCTAGCAGGAGCCAGATCAGTACATTTATCAATACATCAGATCATTTATCTGTAAATGTTTCCCGAGCCATTGTTTCTGCCCTTATAAACACCTCAACTATCTCTACATGATGCCCTTCCTGCATTAGAATCCCCGGAGAAACCCAAATGAACTTGTGTTCTGCCAGACCCTCTCACATTTGAATTCATAGGCAGTGTGAGTCCAACCCCACTCCCCTAAAAGAAACACGAGCATTTTCTTTGCTGACAGAAGAAAGGCTGATGAGGTCCCAGGCCTCAAGCTAAGCAGCTTCAGCAGATCCCTCCTCATGGCCAGTGCCTCCATCAGGTGAACACCACTCTGGCACCTGGCAAATCATTGAACTGGACTGCTGTCTCTTACATTTATTTTGGCCTTGCTTCCATTTTCTTTCTCACCACGACAGCAATTAAATGACACAGGAAGAAAAGAGAGGATCTGGGAGCTTTGGTATGTAGATGTGATATCTCAACTCTTTTTCAGGTCCTGTTTACGCAGAAATGATCAACAACCTGCTCCAGCCTTTGATCGGGGCCAAGGACTGCACTTTGATCAGACACAACGTGTTCCATGCTCTGCCCAACACCGCCAACACGTTGATAGGCCGGGCTGCCCACATCGCCGTGCTGGACTCTGAACTTTTCCTGGAGAAGTTTTTCCTTGTGGCAGGACTCAACTACTTCAAATAGTGCCTGAAGGACGGGGTAACAGAGGCCAACCTTTCCATAGAGTGGAGGAGACTCCCTTAGCCAAAGGAGTGCAATGTTAAAAATGACATCAGGTGGGACTTTCAAACTTTCCATTTCCATTTCTCTTTCAGAGAATAAAGTGCTATGGCTTTAAGGCATTCAAGCTTCCAAGTATTGGTGCTTTTGGAAGAAATAAATATTCCTCTTCAGTTTATATGGTTTTTGTCCGCATAAAGACATGACCCACTTCTGAAGTACAGAATCAGATAAAGAAGGTTAATCTCTAAATGTGATTGGACCAATATAATTCCCGTTTCTCCTGAATACTAAACCAGGAACTTGTCTGTCCTTAATTTAATGCTTATTTATGTATTAACAAAGCTCTACATTTGTAGCACTTTTGGGGTGGTTAACATACAAGGAAACACATGTATGTGAACTCAGGTTAAAACCTTCTTTGTGATGAACTGAGAAGTCTGAAAACCATTTATGAAAGTGTCAGTCTTTCTGTTTGTTGTAAGAAAATATTTGGATGGTTCCATTACTGATAATAATTTGTAACATACAAATTGTACATTCAAATAATAGAAAGGAGTAAAGTATTTTGCATAGAATGAACAAATATTGATACTTGTCTTTAAAAAGAAACCCCAACTTTAGTTTGGGAAGAATTTCATTCAAGTTATAAGCTGCCAAACCAAGATAACTATATTGGATTACTTGTAAAATATCAGTGGCATCTGTTAACATTTCTTTTGTTTACATTTATAGAGGATCATAACTGACTGTGTTTGTTATAACCGTAAAGGTATAATTTTTATGTTTACTTTGTATCTAAGTCCATTTGTCCCAACTTTTTTTTTTTTTATTTATTATGTTGGTATCAAATTCAAAATCTAGCCAGTTATACCCTGGAAAACCCCAAGCATTTGGGAAAAGAAAAAAGGCAGAAGATATAGACTGGTAAGGATTGTGGAAAGCTTAGAAAATATAAGGATGTCTTAAGATCCTCTGCAATACTCTCTAAATGCTTTGTTAATGCCCATTTGCAGTGCTATATACAGTCCTAATAATTATATGGTTACAGCTGATTGAACTATTTAGAACTTTACTTGTGCAATGATACCTAAGTCCTTTTTAAGAGTTTGAAAAAGAACATATTTCCCAATTTTTAATTTTTTCATCAAATTTACATTCAGATTTTTATCACAAAGTTATCAGATTTAAAGTGACAAATTTCAATACACTTCTGAACATTTTCATAAAATTTTGATAAATTTTCAATGCACAGTAGTTTTTTGAAAAAAAAAAGAGAAAGTGAATAATTCTTCAAAACTATTTTTTTTGGAAGGCAGGCAATTTTTTAAAGCAAATACAATTTGTTTTAAAATACAAATGAACAAGTCTCTATATCTTCTAGCAATGACTGTAAAAACTTACCAAGTTGGGTTTAGGTGTCAAGACTCCCTACAGTAAACTAAAGTTAAGATGGTTGAGATTTGTGAAATAAGAATACAAAATTAAAACAAAAAGCATCACAGTCAGAGAGATTGTAAAATGTAAAACTAGTTTTTTCTCAAAAGAAAAAAGTGAAAAATTTAGACAAAATTAGTTCAAGAAAAGAGTTTTAGCAGACAGGCAAATGCTGGTAAATGAAAAAGGCTATCTTGATAACTAAGGAATGTTTTTAAAATAGGAAGGAGAAAGAAAGTATATACCAAAGGGTGAGATTAAACCACCTGAAAAGGCGTATTACACATAAAAATCTTCTGTCCTCATAGAGGTAGAAATCATATAGGAACAATTCCATGGTGTGATTCAATGTTGACAAGTTTCTTAATACCTCAGTACTTTAATTAACTAGGTAGATACTATTGTGTTTCCCTCTCTCTCTTTTCTTTTTTTTTTTTTTTCTTACAGATTGACTGTTAAATGCTAAAGTTGCTTTTATCCAGTTAACAAATTAATTCTATCAGGGAACCTGTGGTTTCCGCTTCTTCTTTGGGAATTCTTTCTCACTTTTTGGCCTCAGCAGTCCAGTGCCAGCTGCACTGACATATCACAACTTACTTCTTCCTCAGTAAATTGTCTATAGAGTTTTAAATATAGTGAAACATAGAGGTCGAGCTGTTATATAGTGCAGCCCTTTTCCACCAAGACTAGTACTTCTATATGGAAAAAAGGAAAGAAAAGCAATCTCTAACCATAAACAACCTCCAGTGAGCTGCATGATGGTCTAGTCCACTTGTAGAAAATGTTCAGGAGTCTGCAAACTGAAAATTTTGAAAAAAAAATTTGGAAAGAAGTGACTTCACACCTATATACATGCCTGCTCTGTGTGTGTACATAGTCTGTACAAAGAAGTTTGCTTATTTCCAGGTCTTACACACCAACTTTCACAGACCTGAGTCTGACAACAACCAGTGTAGCTGTTCTTACACTCAGATGGGAGATTCTTGCCTTGCCTTGTGCACTGGACAGCAATCCCAGCCTTCTGTTTGCATGACTGTGAGAGAATGGACATGGGCAAAGGTCTCTGCATTGCTGCAGGAGTTGGTGGGCCTTTCCACATGTTCACTTTGGTGTTCTGTACTCCTACCAGTGCTCTGACTGATGGAAAAATAAACCTAAAGGTGTCAGTGTTCCTATTCATATAGAATCCTTTGGTGGCTCAGTCTAATTTCAGAGTTGGATTTGGATTGTTTATAGGCTTGGATCAGGTTCACATAACTTACATCTTGTGGGGTATGGAAGAAAGCTCCTGGGGAACCTCAGAAAAATCTGGGAAGTATCATTCCTGTCAAATGATAAGACACAGATTTTATCTTCCCTCTACTGGCAGAACATTGTGGTATATATTGGCAGTAGCTGTCTAGTTGAGCTTCCATTTTAAGGTTCTCAGAATAGCCTCCCTCACTTACTTTTATTCTTTTTAATGGGATGTTGCCTCTCAATACTATAAATCATCTCAATTTTGTAGACTATATTGCAAAGAAATCTGTGTTGTCATTATAATATATAAGCTTTTGGACTTCATCAAAGTATAGTTATCAACATGGACTTATATTCAGCTTTGTATTTACATGGGAAGAAATATATAGCAAGAATTAACATCCTAAAATTAGCAAAGAAAGTGCACAGTTAGATTCTTTGTTTCTGCCACAACCTTTAGAATTTCAATATATTGTCCCTTCCCATAAAGCCTTTTCAAATACATTTAGATACATTTTCAGTATTTCTACAAGGATTTTCCTTGCAATCTGCACAAACCCTCTTTGGCTTCCTCTATCTTCACTTTTCAGTGGAGCTCACATTCACAGAGGATTAAAGAGTTTTTCAGGACCTTGGACAGAGGAGGGAAGAGACTGCTTTTCTTGGTGTTTTTTTTTTTTTTTTTTTTTTTTTTTTTTTTTCG
>JANRGV010000001.1:142826859-142841027 GCA_024734035.1 Alethe castanea | reverse complement strand
TTTTTGGGGTTTTTTTTGGGTTTTTTTTGGGGTTTTTTTGCTTTTTTGGGGGGGTTTTTTTTGGTTTCTTTTTTTTTTGTCATCTGAAAAGCTTAAAGCTAGCAAGGAGGATCTCCACCAGGTAAAGTGCATTTGGCTACTGAGGTTTTCCAGTGTCAGAGGTGAGGTATGAGCTGCAGACCAGATGAGCAAGTTCTCTGTGAGGAAAGGTGATAGTCCATGTGTAGAATCAGATGAGCAGAGCCAGCACATCTCAAAGCTTTGAAAGACAGGGACAAAGATAGGAGGATGGCAGAAAGACAAGAAGTTCCTGAAGCAGACTACAACTCTTAGGAGAACTGACATTAACTGTTCTAAAATATTTGAGGAACTTGAAAACAGAGTGGTTATAACAACTCAGTGAATCTCTTTAATTATATGATCATGCCTTTATTAGTAGCTGGATTAATTTTTCTCCAATATTCTGGGTCTCCTAGAGCCCATTACTCCCCACTGTTAAAAGAATTTAATATCTTCTTAAACTGATTTTTTCTTAAGTATATTTGGAGAGAAATTGCAGTATTGACTAAGTATGTGTAAAGAGACATAACAGTGAGTCCTTTTTGCATCTGGACTGAGGATTTTCATGAAGATG
Organism: Alethe castanea; assembly: GCA_024734035.1. Taxonomy (NCBI): domain Eukaryota; kingdom Metazoa; phylum Chordata; class Aves; order Passeriformes; family Muscicapidae; genus Alethe; species Alethe castanea. The sequence goes on along the minus strand of JANRGV010000001.1, from coordinate 142,840,393 downwards.
GCTTTCAATCTGGAAAATGAGAATCCAATCTCCTGGATCCTCTGGAATTTTTTCTTGAAGAATTGTAGAATTTGTCCTGTTTATTTCCATTGCCTAATTTATGCTTAAAAATTGGTTGAAAACTGAATTTGTCCTACTAAAATAAAAGGCTTATTTCTGCCTGTAGTCAGTGAAGAGAGGTAGGTACTACTGAAAGTCTGCAGGAGTGATCTTGTTTTCTGCTTTGGTGGCATTCAGGGTTATTTACCTCTGTTTTTGTCCAGGGAACTTTTATTATAAGACTCACTTTCTGGGTGTCTAAGACATAGACAGAAACTGGAGGCTCAGCATTTGTGGACTGGATGCCTTCTTCAGGTTTTCATGCCTAGCAAATTTTGACTGCACACCTTGACCAAAAGCAAACATTGACGATATGAATAAGATTCCTTTAAAATCTAGAAGGAAATGAGTCTTTTTTGGGCCTCCAATGAATGCTCATTTTCTCTTTAATGAAATTCAAAATTTGTTTTCAAAATCAGGTCTCTCCACGAACAATAGAGGAAGTTGAAAATTTTTAGCTTTAAAGGATTATTTTCTGAAGACTTGAAACCTTAGCACTGAGCTTTGGAATTACCTACACAAATTCTGAGCACTATTTTGCTTCAAAGCGTTTCATAAATATCCACTGACCAATCCTCTTCACTATTCCCTTGCCAGAAAAGAGCCACATTTGAGAGAGAAAGCTATCACAAGACAGTGTGAAAACTGGGAATTCAAGCAAAAGTTTTCATTAGAATTTGAAGCTTTCTTTGATGCTTTTTGCGTGTTAAAAAAAGAAAAAAAAAAAGTTGTCTTGCTTTCTACCTCTGCATTTAAAGTAGCTGAGTGGTGATGGAGGAGAAAGATGAGAACTTCTAATAACAGGGTTAGACTCTTGTGAAGGCTTATGCAAATATCCCATGATATATAATGAATAGTCATGGAGCATTTCTGAGTCTCAGAATGCCAATATGTGTCAGCCTAGCTGAATGATTTTTTTTTTTTTTGGACTTAATTTCCATTTATAAATTATCATCAGAACAGCCTAACATATTTCATTCCAGCTGGTTATTTAGATGCTAAAGGTCATGTCCATAGAGAACTCTTATGCAGTTCTTTTCTTTATTTCAACACATATACTCAGCAGTTTTGAGAGTTAATGTTATCCAATTGACAGTTTCTAGCTAAATTTACCTCCTCCCCCAAATTTTAAGTGTTTATTTAATCAATGAATTGTTTTCAATTTATAAACCAGTACAAATACAGGTCTGTTGGAGTTTGTTCATCTTCTTTAATGCAGTTGCTTTATGGCTGTAGTACCACAGTCTCAGGACAAATAATCACTGAATTTAAAATTAGGCCATTAATGTTTGGAGTAATGAAATTCATAGTGGGGGACTTGTTTAGCTGCAGTTCACTCTCCTCTGGTTTGGTTTTGCCTTCTGGGTCAAACATAACCACAGCAAGGTTGTGCCCATGGCTCTGTTCATGGTTCCCTTAATTTGCTATTCCTTTGAGATGCCTAAATTGCCCTAAACTACTGTTCTGCTATGTCCAGACTTTCCCATATTTCCTTGGTCACCTTTCCATGACCTGACTGCATCTCCTTCATATACTGTGAAGTCAGTGCAGACAGGGATTCACAAATATATCCAGCACTGCCATTCCATTTATCCAAGAGTGAGACATCGTGCTCACACATTCATTCCAGTCAATTTTCTCAGCCCTTTATGAAGATTGCTGTGCACCTATCCAGAAGTGTTACAGATGACGGAATATTTTGTTTCAGAAGGAACAGCTGGAAGCATCCCTGTATAATTCCTGTTAAAAGCAGGATTACCATGAGCCTCATAGTGAGGTCAGCCATATATTTGTCTTGCTGGATATTGAAAACATCTGGTGATGGATATACTTCAGCTACTCTGGAATGCCTTCTCAACTGCTGTATATCACTCCTAGGGAAAACAACCAAGCAAACAACAACAACAACATTTAAAAATCCAATTCAAACTTTCTGAGCTGCAGCTTCTTTCTGTTACTTTTTTTAATCCCACCTTTTTATTCCATGGGGTTGATCTTGCTTCTGGTACAGTTGTAACTTCCTTTTCCATTCAGCTCTTTGTCACCTGGTGTCTTTTGTGCCAGGCTAGACAAGACTAACTCAGTCTGTCCTCAGAAGCTGTGTGCTTAGACCCCTCACCCCTGTTCTGGGGATCTTTTGTTGGGCCTTATCCAGTTTCTCGACCCTGAACTGGTTTTAAGGGGCACCAGGAACTGGCAAACTTCATTGGATGGTAGCTCTGCTGCAGACTGGTGCCTTTTTCCTGTTCAGGAGGGTCTCTGGCTGCTGGCACTCATCACATCCTCTCCCTGCTGAGGCTCTAATCCCAAGAGCTGGAGCTGTTCACCTGTTGCCACAACTGGAATCTTCTGGCCCCCTATGAATTAATCTTTATTTTGGGCACAGATAGGGAGGAAACCTAAAGTGACCAGAGCTGCTGCTGTTTCTTCTCTATTTTAGGAAGACTGTATAATACATCTGCACTTCCCCAAGAGAAATCCATGCACTGAATAAAAATTCTTATGAGAACAGTTTAATCAGTGTTAAACAGTTACAATGCTTTAAATGCAGATGAGTCAGGCCTTTCCCTCATAGGATAAAAGCATAAAGAATAAATATGTATAAACTCTTCTTATGCAAAAGGTCAGACTAAATTAACTTCTGCTACAACCTTGAAACTTGATTTGTCCGCTTCTGAAAATTCAATTCTGTACTTTCACACAAAGTGCTACAAGATGCTCTTAGCTGAGTAGCAACCTAACCATATCTATCTGAAATGGATTTGCACACATGTTCCATAAGTCCAATGTCTATATGCTAATTACATGGAGCTTCATGTCTTAAAGTATCTTCTGCCTCTTCAAATATGAAACTAATACAGTGAACTCTTATTGCAATCCATCATGCCTTCCAGTCTTTGAAATATATCAGCTACAAACACAAACAACTTATCAAAAGGATCAAAAACCCCACTTCTCTACATAAAATCCAGTCTTCAGTAATACTCTTTTATTTTGTACTAGGTGGTTGGAATTTTGTGATGGCCTTGCTTTTTTATGCATCCTGTAAATGGAGTTACACTAATAACAGCTTTTGGCACTGAAAACTCCAATATTTCAAGCAATTAATTTAAGAAGTTTATCATTCCTTCCTGAAAGCAAAAGTGCTATTAGGAATCTACCTGTTCCAGCCCCATGGACATTCACTTTTTGCTGCTTTTATATGGACAAGACTATGTGCATCATTCCCAGCTGTGCAAAGAGACCAAGGCATTTCTGACACTTCTGATTTCTGACATTTCTGATTTCTGACACTTCTGATTTCTGACACTATCAAATATGCAGCTACATGCACGGGAAAGGCTGAGTGGGAATGTTTATGATGTAAAATGGGTCATCACTTTCATTAAAAATGCTAATATATAGTTCTTGCATGCCATCTCTCCCATGATATATACCCTAAATACATATGTGCATAGAAAGTGTCTTTTCCCCCAGGAGCTGTATGTTATTCCCATAAGAGGTGGAGCTGTGTTCCCATACACAGTGTATATATACCACACCACACCATACTTAGGAGGAAGCTGCTGGTATCATTCAGCTTCCCAGGTTTCTGTTGTTTTTCAGGGCAGTTTATGTTTATTGTCCTCCAGAACTCCTGTGAAGGAGACATTTCTTGGCTTCATCCACCTTGTTGGAGGAGAGAGGTCTTTTTTGAGCAGTGATTTGTCAACCTCTAGTCACACCATTAGCTGACTAAGCTTATCTAAGCAGTGCTGAGTTTGATGTGTGTTTTATCTACCACCCCCATGGTTTCTGTGGTCAATGCAACATGTCAAACTGAGCTGCCCTGACTCCTAAGACATGAAGCTTGTTACCATCTTTTAATTTTCCTTGACATCCATCCTCTTCAACCAAGCATTCATTTTTTAAGCTGGTAGATTAACGATTTATCACCTTTGCCACTCTTCTTACTAATTTTAGTTTTCTATATATTTGACTATGCATCCAGTTTGGGAAATTAGCTATTTCCTCTTTCTGCAGTTAAATCTTCTTATGAAATATGAAGGAGATCAGTCAAGAAGTCTAGGTAAACCATGATATTCCTTTGCTACTGCATGTCTGGAAAAAAACCCACACCACTGAAAACCCGCTAGTATTTGTAGAGTGTTCTGTGGTCACTTTCTACTGTGTTTGTTTTGCCAAGAAAAAAAATACACTGATGTTTTGTCAATTCTTTTTTGTGTCTCCAGGTGAGTCAGAATCTTGATATAGCTCTGACAGACTGAGGAGAAGGCAAAGATAAACCCTCCTCCAGTCTAGGGTGTGACAGAATACACTCCACTGATATGACAGTAATGACAGAGAAATCAGAAAGAACACCTTCCAAAATTCTATCCAATTCACCAGAAAAAAAAAAAAACAACAAAAAACCCCAAAAAACCCAAAACAAAACAAAACAAATCACTCCAGGATATTACTGGATTTTTGGTAAAAGTATCAGGTCAAAACACAGATCAGCATATTCCAAATCACAAAGTTCAGAAGTAAATTGAAAATTATGCTGATATTTTTCTACTTGAATTTGTCTCTAATAATAAGATTCCTTAGAAGTGGAACAGTTTAACCTAAAACTTGTTTTCTTTGACTTGAACAATGAATCTATTTATTTTTGTCTTGGACTCTGGCACCAGTCATCTTTATAACTCCCTTAAAATATACTCAAGTCCTTTAAAAAATAAAAAAAACTGATCCTAAATCTGTCTTTCAATTATGCTTAGACAATTAGCCACAACATCTGAGATAGCAGAAAATTAAACTTTCTCTAGGTACAGAATTATCTTCAATGAACAGTACAAACCTTAAGTGGGAAAGACTTGTCTGTTGGGAAATCTTTTTTCTTGTTTAGAGGAAGTTTATGTTGATGAGTCTAATTTAGCCAATAAAGAAAGTAGGTGAATTCTGTCCTCTTTCTTAGCCCTCTGTTCCATGCTGCAAATTCAAGCACTTAAAATTAAACATTCTAGTTTGTGTTACAAACAAAACACATCTCTGAGTCAGGTTTTGATTGATGTCTTATCTTTCCCTATATGCATGTGCAAACACAGTTACTCTGGTTTTGACACTGGAACCATATTCTTGGTTTAAGGATATTGTAAACCTTAATGACACTCTCTTCAAAGTGTAATAAAATTGTAGCCCTCAAAATCAGGCTTTGACTTTTAAATAGTTAAAGTTAACAATGGCAGCAGAAGTAACCACATTTTTACATTATCTATGTAAATGGAACACCTTACACTGCTGGATTAATTCCCAGCTCAATGGTAACACCTAAAATTGGACCTTCACTCTTCCTCAACTGTCCTGTGGACTAGAATTCAATGGACAAGAATATAGTTCTGCGAAAATCCTTATCCTATGTTTCAGAGTTACGTTTCATTTATTTTATTAAATATTTAGAAAATACCTCTTGGAATTAAACCCTACTGTTTCCTGTAAATTATTAGCTGTGAAAGTGGTTTTCTGTATGCACACTGTTGCAATTTTTAGTTAGCAAAGGCAAGGCTAGAAAATTTTTTGAATGAAATAATATGGTTTGAGGATTTTTTGAGATAAGCAACTGCCAAATACTATTGGGATGAGTTTCAAATTAGTAATTTCAACTTGAGGCATTTCAAATTTATGGCGTTTTTAAGCATAAAAAAACTGTACAAAATCAAGAAGTTGGCCCCTGAACTTGATAACCGTTTGTACTCTTGCAAAGTGGATGTAAAATACTAGCATTGGATTCATGCCCATGTTTGTGCACACAGGCTGCAAAGCAAAGCATCAGAGATATATCCTTCTCCAAGTACTTCCTTTGGGGCTGATTGTTCAGGGCAAGCAATATGCATGATATAACTGGTGCATGTAACAGTAACTACAACATTCTGCAAATTTGAATTTATGCAGTAACTTGATATTGAGGCTGAACTTTGCAGATGAGTAGTCTATGGTATTTTTAATTATAACCCTTTCTGTGATCTGAATATGAGGACAGCCAACTCCATCATGTGACACTAGATGTTGGACTTTTAAATGAGACATTATTATACTTGATTGAGGCAGTTATATTTCTCAAGAATTATTTCAAATCAGACAGAAGAGGCAATAATTAGAGGTTGAGAGCTTAGAAAATCTGTACAATATTTTTAAGACACCAAGATTTACAACACATGCTCTGTCTGCCTCTGTCTAATTTACTTCCCTTTCCCTAATGAACATTTGTCAACTGCCACACACTTCAATTTTCTTTAACTGTGTCTGTCAAGGATTTAAGTGAGACTTACATCAAAAAACCAAAACTAATCTCACTAAGTGGAAACATGTGAAGTTGAGTCAATTCTGTGATATTTTAAGGAAAACGGAAATGCAAATCAATTTTCATGGAATGTAGGTCCAGACTCAACAGCATTCACAAAGTCTTTATTAAAGGTCTGATCCTGAGAAATGCTGGTCGAATGCATTCTTGGTATAAGGGACCAAATCTGCAAGTGGATTGACCTGGTGAAGAGCTATAAAGCCACAAGATCTTAAATGGCAACCAGCAGCATCCATGGCATCTCAAAGTCAGACCACCACAAGATAACAAATGTTCTGGGTTCTTTTTAAGGCCAATTTTCCAGTTGGTCAAATGTGTTTTAAAAGTAATGTCTTTTAAGACAAATGCAGACCTCTCCAAGGGATCAAGTCAATGGATTACTGTGGACAGATCCTTATAGGTTAAGGGAAAGGGCTTTTAATTTTTAAACCTACTACTTTGAATCATGACCATACAAAAAAGCTGAAGAAATCTGACATGGTCCCTTGTATAAATAAGATCATGAATGTAAAGCTGATAATGCCACTGTGAAATTTTAATGCTTATTTATTATGGTTATGATGAAACCTGTATAATAAAATGATGATAATAATAATAATATAATATTATAATAATAATGAATAGTCATCAGTGCCAATATGATTCTACTATTTTTCTACATATGCTTTATTGTGGCATTTTGTGTAGCTTGTGTTCTGTGTAAAGAAATGTCAATAAAATCTTTGCTTCCTTTTGTCTGTAGTTTCTGTGGTTCTTGATTTTTAGGAAATTCCCCAACCCCTTTTGTCCATGTAGCTTAATGCAAACATGATGAGAGTGATAAAGAGAAGTAGAATAACAGATGCTCTATTTAAAGCAAATAGTTGAGCTATATGAAAGGCTGTGGCTGTTGCCTTATCCCTGGAAATGTTCAAGGATGGGGCTTTCAGCAACATGTCTAGTGGAAGGTGTCTCTACCTATGGCAGGGAGATTGAAACAAGATGGTTTTAACATCCTTTCCAACAAAAAATATTCGGTGATTCTTTGCTTCAGACTGTGCTTTGTTTGAAGAATGAAAACCATCTCTGAGTTATTGAAAACATAATTATTAAGTAAAATAATCATAGTTTAAAAGGCCTTGAACATGGAGTTCTTTTTGACCAGTGAAATGAATGAAACCTTGAAAGAAGGTGTTGAAACAGCGAAACCTTGAAGGCAGAAAATCAATAAATTCTAGGACACTTTGTAGGTGTTTTTGCATTCAATATTTAAAAACGAGTGTCAGGAATGTTATTCATAAGTAGTCTTGGGTTCCTCTGGCCCCATATATTGTGATTGTGAACTTCCTTACACCTGGCTGCACACTCTTACCAGGAGGTTATGGAAATTGATGGGCTGGGGTTGGAGGGATTTGTTGTTTCTTCGTGACTCTACGATCATGTCTATACCAGTTAACCAAACAAGTAAAGGATATTTCTGCTTTTACTCTAGTCAAATGGACATGGACTATAGCCATAGAGTCTGGTCTTAACTCACAATTTCCATGAAAATACATCTGTACTTAAAATTAGTCACAGCAGTACATCAGCAACACAAGCATCTGTTTATCCTTCTGTCGAGGATATAACCATCTCTATTTGTTTAATTTTTCTCCAGAGATATTTACAGACTTTTGATGGCAGTGTAGTGTTACATGATAGGATACAGCCTATGGTATCTAACTCGGGAAATGGAAAGGGTAGAAGTGAAGCAGAGCACAGTCCAGTTCCAGAAGTTTCTTGATCCTAACTAGCGCTTTACACTCTTTCAGGCAATTCTTGTGGAAAAAGAATTATTCAGAGATGTCAACCTCAGAGACTCCAAAAGACAGCAAATACATTAAGAGGTTGATGGAATCCTTTAGACAGGGAGGCAGTACAAAATTTAGGGCATTGCTGCCTTCCTGTTACAAACTGATTAGCAGTCAGCAGGAGTTGTGTTGTTGTGCCTGTGACTGTATAGATACTTTTTTTCCTAACTCATTTCACAATCATATCAAATGGCAAAGGGGCCAGCAGCAGGGAGGGCATAATTAGTGCATTGGTTAAATGCATTTTCCTTTTGATTATAATTACATTTCACTCTCACATGCAGAAAATGAATTGACCTCCCCTTAACCCCAACAAGTTGTTTGTCCATCCTCAAAAGGTTACATCCAGGAGTTGGCATATTCTCTGTGATTTGGCAGAATGCCCCTCAAAGCAATCAGGATAAGCAGATAAGCAGGTACTCTGGTCAATGCCAGGAGAGACTCATCATAACTGTGCAGGAAATCCAAACCAACGCCAGTTTTATGATGGTCCAAATTGGTATTTTTAGTGCATTATTTAAAAAATTGCTAAATAACCCTCACTATCCTTCTGAATCTAACTGTGGTAATATAGTAAAATATATCCTCATCAGAACCTAATTTTGGCAGGGACTCCTAGTGAAAAAACACCATGATTTGATGTCATAGCTGTCCAAAATGAAGTAGGTGTTTTCCACAAAATCTCTGGCACAGTCCACATCCTGGTAAGATTTTAGTCATAGACACATGGGATTCCTAGACCAATAATGTAACATAAGAGCAACACTTTTAAAGAAGGCCTCTATTTTCTCAAAGGCAATAGGCAGGTACTTATTAGAGGACAAAGGCTCAGTTTGGCCCTTTGAATAACGTCTTGGGGGAGTGTAACTGTAAAGGATACATGTGCCCTTGAGAAAGGGGGAGAATCACAAATAACTCCATGACAGGCATGAGCAATATGAAGTAGAGCACATGTTTCACAAGCTTTTATAGTCTTTTCAAGCTTAGGGACAGTCTGGTTTTTTTTTTCCTTTATGGTTGGAGAGCAGAATGCAAGTAGGCAATCTGGTAAAATATTACTCTGCATAGCTCAAAGCAAATCTGGTCAATGGCCTCTCCAATACTTGGAAGCACAGTGTTGTTCCCTGTGGTTCTAGCCTTTGGGTGTTTGGGCTTTGGTCCTGTTCTTCTAGATGTAACTCATACCTGTAGCTGCAATCTATATCCCTTCCCATAATATTTATTTTTCCCAATTTTCCCCTCCTTTTCCCCTAGCAGTGTTTCCCACACAAACATATCCTCCTTCCCATCCTGTTACCAAAGATAGCACCCAGTGTGATGAACAACTGACTTTAAAATTAGAAGGCAAATTCAAAGAGAATGAATTAGTGAAGACCCAAGCACCTATTTACACAATTAAGACTGCAATTAGCAAGCAAATAAGCTAAAACTGGTCTACAGGACTTTTAGCTAATTATTGCACTGGAAGTGAGGGTTGATTACTGAAGAAAAGAGTAAGTGTGGGTTTTCTACATTTCATCCTTCTGGGTGTTGTTGGTCAGACTCTGATATGCACAGAGTGGTGGTTGGTGGCTTTAGCAATCTATTCTTCAGCTTGAATGGTTCCTGAGAGTCTACATTGGCTTGATCAAGTTTTTGTTATTGCTCTCCAAAGAGGTTTCCTCTCTGATTTGAGTCAAGAAGGAGTGAGACACACATTCATACACCTGTCACACACAGACACACACACACAGTACTATAGTACATGCACAGAAAACAGAGTACTTGTAGTAGAGTACATGCACACTGTACTATACTTACAGTTAATTCTACTGTAGGCAACTAATAGCTTCATATTCATACAAAATTGCCTACATTTGGAGACAGATGAAACTTGGCCTGTGCTTCTCTTCCTTGAGCTGTGACATTGAAAATAAGAACCAACAGCCAGACTGAAAATGCTATCTTTCATCATTGCTTGCCTTTTTTCCCTCTCATTATGTCTTCTGCATTTTGCATTCAAATTCACCCATTAATTAATAATTAGTAGCAATTTTTGCACCTGCATCTAGGATATATTCATCCCATAAGCATCATGAGGTGTCTATTGCACAGACTAAAAAGAAATATGTAGAAACACAAGAAGTCTACTTTGCACTGTGCAGTAGGATAGATTAGTTCAGGAATCCCTATGTTCCATCAATTTGTTTTATATAGATGTAATGATTTTTCTACCAACTTTCAAATTATTTTGGTGGACTTGGACATAAAAATTCATAAAATGGTCTCACTTTAAACAGTACAAACTCTTTCCACAAACATCCATCTTTCCCTGGTGTATAATCCAAAGCTGCCACAAGCTTTTTAGCTGCAGAGTTATTTATGGATTACCCTGTCTGATTTTAAAGCAGGACATACACAGCAATACCTCTCTAGAGCTGTGCTCTACGGTGCTAACTGTAAAGAAGCAGCAGGCAGCTTGGAAAGAGCATCCTTAAGAAGCTTTGATAAATCATAAAAGCAATCTGTACATGCCAGGGAGACATAGCTAGTCAAAAAGAAAGTTATTTTAAATCACCAGTAAGAGTAACTGCAGACTCTCCCTGTCTGGTTCAGCCTGGGTTAGATGTGAACATTTCTAAGAACATTTCGTGGTTGTGTAACTGCATCCTGCCTCAGCTCCCTGTGAATTGTTTCAAGAAGCAATATCTTTGGCAGGGCTAAACAGGCAGCACATCTTTGCTCCTATTCTCAATACAAAATTCTGAGCCCAAGCTGGCACCTGCACTTCCATGTCATTTCCTTCACAGCTGAAATGCCACTGACTAATGAGCCAGTGGTGTGGCATTAACAGACCCAAATAACCTGGAACCTCATTTCATACACAACAGGAAAGCCTTTGCCACTGGAAGTATTCAGAAGGAAAACAGGAAGGATGATTCAGATTTTGTTTCTTTTATGTTGGCTTCCCAAGCTGCAGATCATTAACAGATGCTTTTAAAGAAACACAAGGATTCTTAGTCCTAAGGCAGTGGGCAGTCCCAAGGGAAGCCTGAGGAAGAAGTATCTTGCCCTTGCCAGCAGCCACACGAGGTCAGTGTAGGCTCACACAAATAAAATGAGCTGTGCATTCCCTTGAATTGTGCACCTGCCAGGGCTGTGAGAGGCCAAGGATATCATGCTGGAAGTAACACCAGGTAAGTGTGACACCATGGCTAAGCACAGAACCAGGTGCAGAGTGGAATGGACATAAATGCAAAGCTGTGTGTTCTTCTGTTGTGAAGTGTTACTGCTGGCAAATCATTTTGCCTTTCTAGACTACCACCATGTATCCTGGGGGTATATGAATCACAGTTTCCTTATGTTTTTCCCATTGCTGATGACATAAATTGGAAATTCAGACCCAGCTTGTGGCTTATTTCCCATATATTGCTTTGTGCTTTACATCATGGTGTTCTCAGAAGATGAACACTGAGTTCTCACTGAAATCTGATTTCTTTTACAAGGTGTTCAGGACTCACTGCTCCTTATTAAAATAATTTAGATAAGATTAGGATATTTCACTATCAAAAAGCATGAGGGCACGGAGCTTCCTGAGATTTATCTGGAACATTTCAAAAAATCCAGCTCTTAATACAGGAAGTGCCATGAGACAGTAAACAAACACCAATTTTGTGCTTCTCACAGCTTTCATTAAAATGGCTGTGAAGCTTTAGTATTAATACATCCTCCCAGAAATGACAACCATTTCTTCAGTGGAAGGGTTTACAAAGACTGGAACAGGCTGTCCAGGGGAGTGGTGGAGTCATCATCCCAAGAAACATTTTAAAAATGTGTGGATATGGAAATTAAGAACATGGTTTAGTGGTGGACATGGTGGTGGTGCTGAGTTGGTGGTTGGACTTGATGACCTTAGAAGTGTTTTCCAACCTTAATGGTTCTATGATTCCAGAATAAGAGAATATTTTTTGTATGAAGTTAAATCCTGTTTGTATTTTTTCATTGGAGAATATGCAAGTACAGAAATTGAAATGGAACAGATCTGCTACTTGGCTGAATTTATCCTTTAGTTTGAACATTCCTAACTTTTTTAAGGAATGATGCTCTAGGGCTTGTGTTGAAAAATTTATTCCATTCTACTGGTGACATGTCAAAGCTCAGCTTAAAGCATAATCTAGGTCTATTTTGGAAACCTTTTTAGGTTTCTGGCTTTCTTCAGTTCTATAATTCCTTTTCTGTGAGATGATTCATACACAGAGAAAGATTAGCTCTGTGTTAGAACAACTGTTTTCTCTGTTGCCATACTTTTGGTGGTATAAACACAAACAACAGCAAAAAGACAAATCATAGTTAAATACTGAAATCCTCTTAAACCTCTTTATCAGGAAGCCAGCTGTAGGTGGTGTTATAGTCAAGATACAAGTTTCTATTTTTGTTTAATTTTAGATTTTTTGCTTTGTTTTGTATTTTGCATGATATTTATTTAGAAGTCTTTCAGTGTGGCTGTCTCTGGAAAAAACAGATGCAGGAACTGGACCTACTTTTCACTGTTCCTCTGTAACACCTTGGCTGTTCTCTAAGGACAGCAGAACAGCTAACTATGTGCTTGCTTCTCTTTTTGTTAAAATGGGTGGAAATTAATTGTTGATAGAGACAGTGAGGTCTTTCCAAGCTAGGGTTCTATTGAAGCATTCTAGGAAACCCTTGATAACTTTTCTGCTTGGAAGTCCATTTGCCTACTTTCTCCAGCTCCGGTCAGATTCAAGTGTCACAGTAAATAGTTCTGCTCCAGAAACCAAATCCTTTCTGCTTTATCTTGGGTTCTAAATGTAGAGTGAAATTAATTCTATGAGGGTGATCTTTCTTTCAAGCAACCTAAAATAGTGAATGTCACAGCCTCCCTGTGAAAGGCTTTCATACGGGCTTTTTTCATAATTTAATACAAGGAAAATGGAAGTTCAAATCACGGAAAACATCCTCAGATAGAATTCTCCTATCTTCCTTTGAGCCTCTTGCAATGCTATTCACTTTCTCTTGGATGAAAATTTCCATAATAAAGTTCCCATGACACAGACCCAAACACCAAAGCATATCCCCAAATCTCTCTTCCCTTTTGGGACTGCCCAGTGCACTTCCCACAGGGATGAAAATTACTTGTTCATATAATTTTTCCAGAGGGGAACTGAATCAACTTGAGTCAATTTTTCTTCCAAGTTCTTCCTCAAACTCCTCCTAGTCCCTTAGCTGAAAGAAGGTAAGAGGGAGCATTCACCCATGCAGACAAGAT
>JANRGV010000001.1:142767045-142826759 GCA_024734035.1 Alethe castanea | reverse complement strand
GTTAATTGGAAAAAAACCCCAAGGACTGCAAAGGTTTCATGGTGGTCCTTGGCTCATAGAAGTATTTCTGGTACAACTTTAGATCTGCACTGAGAAAATTCATTTCCCTTAACATTTTTTTTTTTAATGGGATATTCTTGTAGATCCAACTAAGCACATTGTCAAGCACCTCAAGGGTGCAGACTCCAAAGAAGATGATAAATGGCTGAAATAAGGTATCAGAGTCCTAATGTAGAATGAAACACACTAAGTAAGAGAAATTAATGAAGAAAAATAAATAATAATAATTTAAAAAATCACAACTTTAAAAGTCTTTTGTTAGAGAACACTCAGTCAAGACTCTATAAGAGGCTTTTAAAGCTTCAGACACATTTCTAAAAACTATTTCAGCTATTTCTGCAGTGCTCATCATTCAGAGGAAACAAGTATATTGTTAGGCTGAGGTGCTAAGAGAAACAAGCAGGAACAAAATAAACCTGACAACTGAGAGCCCCTGAAAATGCTCATATTATGTCATAGTGTTTTAACCACCTGATTAATCTTCATCAGGGCAATTTTGAAGTAATATTCCTGGTAAACAAGAGTGCTTATAGGTTTTGTAGTTTCAAGGCTTTTAAAAGAAATTCGTCAAGGGTTCCTCAATTAGAGCAAATATTGACCCCTACTTTGAACAAGACAAAATAGAAGAGTGGAATCAATTAAACACATCCTCTGACTGCCAGGCCAGGGAGGTTTCCCATTGATCCTAAAGGAGTAGTGATTGGTGAAGTATCACTGCTCCACTTGTTCTCCCAGGGTAAAGGAGTTTCAATATTCCCTCAGCTGTTTTATAGACTATTTTCTTGAGGAAGTGATGCTTGTATTGTCCTGCTAAGCATTTCAGCTGGAGTCCAATTTCATCTAAATTTGATGGGGAGATAGAATTCACTTAGGTATTAAATTCTTACTCCTGTGCACAGGAGAGCACATCTTACAAAAAAAAATAAAAAAACCAAAACAAAACAAACACTGAAGTACAAGCTTGGTCTTTATTAGATATGTAAATCTGGTCATTTTGTTTTCACAGCAGAGTAATTCAGCATCAGTATAGACTTAATTTATAGTGATTATTTATTGTTTTTGAAATTAATGCCTAACATTAAGAAATCTAAAATCATTGAGTAGTTCCTGGAGTTCTTAAATAATAAAGAGAATTGTATATTCTCCTTTTACTCTCATTTTCCCCTTTAAATTTTAAAATACATTTACCCAGTCTTGCTAGAAACCAGGCAATATTTTATTTTGATTTCTGCAAGGAGTTAGCATGAATAACTAAGTGGCCACTGTGCTCATCTGAAAACTAAACCAGCCTTAATCTACACTAGAAATATTGAGGGGATTAAAATCTCATAATGTTACAAAGTTAAAATTTATACATCATGAGGAAAGATAGAAAAATTGAAAGTTATAGGTAAAAGACAAGATCCAGAATTCTTCTCAGATTGATATCCTGTATTGCTGCATTCCGTGTGGGCTTAAAAGTGGCTGTGTTTCACTATAAAGTGAAGAAAAGGGCAAAAAGTCCACCAGGGGTCTTGTTCATCCACTCCATCCTCACTGGTGGCAGAGGTGGATGATGTTCTCACTTATCAGTGTGCCACGTGCACCTCGTGGGGTTATAAACAATCACATCAAATAGTAACAAAGGATTCCCAAGGTGCCTGTCCCTCAGGGTACCCACTCGCCTCACTGCAATAGCTGTGTGTTTTCAAATACAAATATTAAATTTGTATTGGAGAAGCTGATGGAATACAAAATCTCATCTCACATCTGGTGTCACCACAGACAGGTCAGTACTGTCAGACATATTTTTGTTTCTTTGCCTGAGGTATTATCCCTTCCCATTGAGCAGGTTTTGTCCTGGAGCCAAACCAGAGCTCAGTGAGAAAAACCACTCTTGTTTTGTTGTTTGGTGGCTGTCAAACTGTAACTGATGCCTTTTGACAAAATTCCCATTCCTGTTGGGGCTTCCAGATGCAGCTGACTCCTGATAACTTGCAGCATGAGCATTAATGCAGTGGGCAGTGAGCTCAGCTTTCCTGGCTGTTACTTTCTGCAATACCATGATGTGATGAATAATAAATTGTTCATGTTACCCTCTCTCTACTGAGGCTTTTTTATGCTTAGCAATAACTACTCATTCTGACAGAACTAGCTGGGACTCCTCTCAAATGAAATGTTATTTGAGGGAGGGTTGTAGGTGTCCCAGTACTAGATCTAAATTATATGGCATGCTTTATTCAGCAGGGCAGAATACAACACCACCTGCTCTGGCCAGGAAGCAGAGTTATTTTGTCCTGTCCCTGCTGCTACAAGGACCACATAATTATTATAATGTCTAATCTGTTCAGCAATCCAAGCTAGTCCTGGCCTTCATGCTGTCAGGCTTCCTGCAGTCTTACCTTTGAATACAGTGGGAAGTTCCTAAGTCAGTCAGTGTCTGAGGACATGCAAGGTGTGATTGCAGGGCCAACCAAACCCCAAGCACTTGCTCAGTTCTGCAGTTCCCCTCACTAGGGATTCAAGTACTACAGGCACTTAATCAAAACCCCTTTGCTTGTCCAAGCCTGTTTAAAAAAAACTATTTCAGTGATTTTGACAAAGGGATCACAGAGGAAAGGAAGGAAGGAAGAGGGAGAGAGGAAGGTAATAAGGAAAAGCAAGCATATATAAAGGATTATGACAGATAATCAAGAAATAGAAACACAATGGTTTGGGTTGGAAGAGACCTTTAAGATCACCTTGTTCCAACCCTTCTGCCATGGAAAGGAACACCTTCCACTAGACCAAGTTGCTCAGAGCCCCATCCAGCCTGGCCTTGAGCACTTCCTAGGATGGGGCAGCCATGCTTCTGTGGCAACTTGTGCCTGTGGCTTACAGCCCTCACAGTAAATTTCTTCCTAATGTCTAAAATAAGCCCACCCTTTTACAGTTTAAAGCCATTCCAATTTGTCTGGTCACTAGATGACCTCACAAATGCCCTCTCAGCTCTCTTGTAGACACTTTAGGTCCCAGGATGTTGCTATAAGGTTATATTAGAGCCTTCTCCAGGTAAAGTATCTCCTATCCTATGGGCATTACATTTTAATAAATCTAGAAGGATGGATGTATAAAACAGTCTTTTTTGAATACTCAGTCTAGTTTTGTAACATTAAGTTCTTCTTTTCCTGTGGGAACAGAAAGGCAGTGGGTGTGAAGCACCTGGCCCTTCTCTCCTGTTTCTTTCCTGGCACACTCCAGAGGAGCAGGTATGAGCTTCTCACAAACTGTACATTGTCGATGCACAGGACAGAAGTGATTCTATAGAAGAATTAAATTTGAATAGATACAGATCCATCCATTGCATCTGATTAGCATGCAATATTTTAAGGATTAAGAATAAAGACTGTGGATCTTGCAAATCCAAGATAAAATTCAACATAAATCAACAAAAAGTCAAGACAAAATAACATAACAATTAATTTAAAGGACAGGGAAAAGGTCATAGATCTTATCTGTCAGACTAGCTACCAGTGAAATCTCATTTGAAGCTGAATGTACAGTGCTGGCCACTCCTGTCCAATCAATGTTAAAAAATGATTAATTGACATAAGGACATGAAGGAATATACAAATAGGCTAATATGAAAACAGAGTAGAGGAAAAACCTTTCAAAATCTAAAGAGCTTGGCTTTAGTCTAAAGGGCAGAAATGCTGCCTGTAAAAAAGAAAGGGTTAACAGGGAGAAGAGAAAAATACACAAAAACACCCAAACTCTTATAAAGTAGCTGTGAATATAAAAGGCTTCCAGCCACCAAACACTGTGGTCTGAAACTACTTTCTGGTTGAAATAAAGGGAAGTGGAAGCTGAGCTTGCCTCAAGGTGTTGGTCAATGATTTTGTAACTGAGGTTACAGGACTCTCTTCTCTGCAAACTAAGATATCCCTTCCAATCAAATATCATACTTTTATATAAACCTGTGTTTCCAAATCAAAATTTGATTCTCATCGTGTCTCAGAGCAGTGACCTTTTCTCCTTTCAGCATATCTTGTCCACCTCTATTAAAATAAAGGTCAAGAACAGGGAATAAAAGTGAGAGTGGAAGCTGCTATTGACTATTTATGAAAATGGTCATGGTCTGCTATGAATGAAGAAGAAGGAACAGAAACATTTGCAGCTGCAAGCACAACAAATCTCACAAGTTGAAATCTGAGAATTACTTCAAGAGAAAAGTATGATTTTTTTCACAAAGGTGTTCATGGCTTAAGTTTGCAAAATACAGAACTTATTTGGCTTAAGTTTCATCTTCAAGTGACTTTGAAAATCAAAGTTTAATTTTCCTTCAAAAACCAGAATGCTACATCATTCCAATACCTTAAAAAGAAACAATTTCTCACTTATGCTGCTGTTTCCAAGAGCACCTTGAATCAGGGAGGAAAAGCTCTGAATATGACTTGAAATATTCCTAATCCTTTGCTGCTAAGAAAAATTTCCACTTACATTGTTTTCAACCCATATTAAGGCTGTTCAGTATACAAAGAAGAAAATTGCTATGCTTGCATGTACATGCTTGCATGATTTTGTGGTTGTTGTTTTGTCACTTAATGCACACCCACTGGACTTGCAAGCTTCAGTCTTTATCTCAGGATCTGAAATATTAACCTCCTTTCTAAATCAATCACCAGTGAATATATATGATTTACTGCCCAGTCAAACATGGAATGCCATTAAATTCAGTCTCCAAAACTGAGTTTTGGACTCATAGTGAAGTATTATGCCCAGAAGGAACCACGGATATTCTGCAGTATATATTCCACTAACAGCAGAATTTCACCTGAAATTTCACCTACTGAAATGCATTTTCTCTTAATTTCATTGAGCCTTAACACATTGTGTTAAACACTGCTACTTAAAGTAACAAAGAATATCTGGCAGTTTCTGCCTACAAATGCCTGTGATTTCAAAGTATGACCGAAAGGTAACAGGGAACTTTCAGAAAAGGAAAATCTGAACAGTTGAAAACTGTCAGCTTTCATGTGCTAGACATGCAATTGAATTACCTTCTTGAGTTTGATTTCTCTTCCCTGAGACCAAAACAGGATGAAATCTGTAGTTGTTGAGAGAAAAGCCTCATCAGCACAACAAAATGGGAAAATAACCCTGAAAATAGTGCTGAGGTAAAAGCCCTTCCACTCCTGCTTATCCGTCCAAATGGCTGGAGGTGAGAAAGAACATGTTGCTAACTGTGTAGAGAGGCACAGATTGAAAATTGCTTAAAAGCCTGTGCAGAGTAACAGGGTGGATTTTACCCAGCAGCACTCCAAGAAAATTATTGTAATTGCACCTTTTAGTTATTACCAACTTGGTCTCCAGGACCTTGGTAAATGCCATTAGACATCTGCTGTGGGACTATTCTCAGCAAGCAAAGAAGACACCAAGTCTTTAAAAAATATAAATAAGTGAGGAACACACTGGGTGGGTGTTTGGTTTTTTAAATTTTATTTTATTCCTCACAAATAACATTCTGTTTTCTTTTTTTTAAACTTATATATTATTATTATTATTGATGCAGGTTGGCATATGCTATTTGCTGTATAACTGCTTTCCAGTTGAGTTGGATAGCATATATTCTACTAATTTTAGCACTTATAATAGCCAAATATCTGATTAAGATGCATTTTCCAAACAATTGAAGAAAAGTATGCTAATAAATATAATAATAATATTATAATAATAATATAAACACTAATAAATAAATATTTAAAATAGATAAAGATATATACATAAATATAAATAAATAAATAAACAAGCAAACAATAAAAAATGTTAATAAAAATTGAATATCTAGACTCCTCACTTTTCACATTTCCCAACCCATATTTCCTTTACTTCTGCCATAGTTCTGCAGGGTTACTCTTGTAAGAAGAAGGAGAAATAGAGAGAAAAAGGATTGTATCCAGAAAACTGTGGACAGATTTATAGGAAAAAAAAATAATCTATTCCCTATGTCTTCACTATGAGAGCAGACGGAGAAGCAGAAAAGATCTTGGTGATATGCAGACACTGTTCAGCAATAGATAAAATGTGAATGTATTACCAGTACAGCTTTAATCACAAATGTAAATCACACCTCTGTACCAGCTGCTAGGAAGGGTACCATAAACTCCAGCCAGACCAAGCCTGTGCAAACACATTGATAACCAAGATGTCAGAGGGTCAAGTCCTGAGTGTGAGGCTTTCTTTCACTGGAGGTCTCTCATATCCTTAGGTGGAATCCCAAAGCTATCTCAGAACCTGGGCAGAGATGCTGCCATCCTACCTGTGGGTGCACCCGTGCTGCTGCAGGCATGGGAATGCAAAATGTATGGCTGCAGGAGGAAAACAGCATGAGAGAGCACAATCCTAGTGAGTGTGGGACAGGAACAGTTTTCACCCCAGCTCCTGGGCTGTTTCAGTTTATTAGCCAGTGCTTGCATAGCAGAAATGAGTCAAGGCTCCAAGTACACTATTAAATGTGCTGTGACTTTCCTCTGGCACTGACCCTACTGGCATGACAGAGTCAACATCTGTCCTATGAAACTCTCTTGCCTTCCAAAACAGGATGGATGCATCTAATTTCCTTCTTAGAAATGTCCTGTGGGTCTCTTTTACTGGTTAAGTGCCTGGGACTTGTTTAGAAAGTGTTGGCTGGACCAAATCCATTCCAGGCACTATTTTAACAAATTCAGAGTTTTATACAGCAGGGTGATGTCAGACCCTGGGTAGGGCATAGGCACAGTGGAATGGCCCAACAAGCAGATGTGTATTTGTCCCTCCCCAGCAGCCTCATTATCTGCTGTAGCTATTCAGGATTGCCAGGTGTCTGTGAAAAACAGAAGTTATTCTGCCCCAAATGGACCCACCTCAGTGGAAGTGGCTCCTAGATGGACTCTTAGACTTCTAATAGTTCATCAGGCCAGTGTTCAGCAAAAAAAATAAGAAACCCCTCTTGCAGATTGAGTCCTCACTTTGCAATAGCCACTCTGTAGACAATGCAGAGCTGGCATGGCAGAAGGACAGGAAGGGATTGATCCTTCAGAAAAGTCTTGTTTTCTCCCCATGTATGCTCTACTTTTTGCTCAGGCAAGACAAAAAGGTAGAGCAATAGCAAATAATAACAATGATATTTGTAGGAATCCTTCCTTTGCTCTCCTCTGCTCTACATTGTTCCTGTTTTCATGTGTTGTTAAATTAGGACGCTACATGTAAACAAAGAACTGACTCAAACTCTCTTGCAGAAGCAGGCCCTCAGCCTCTTGCTTATTCCTTGCATTTTTGTTTTCCATAAGGCCTTACCTTGGAATCAAACACAAAGCTGCTTCTCTCCAGCTTTTAAATCTTGGTAAGACAGAACGGAGAGCCTTGAAAGCGAAGGTAACTGCAGAAGAGCAGGCAGATATTCACTTCACAGCAACCCTCTTGGGCTATTTCCTGTGCTTTTACTTCTCAGTTTCCCCCTGATCAAAGAGCACGCTCCACTGCCTGCATAATACATGAAGACAGGATAGCTGACAGCACCTCTGGCTCTGACAGCTGGGGAGGGCTGGGGAGACTTTGATATCTGCACACTCTGAATGGCCCTAATAAAGGCTCTTCCCCTGATTGCCCACACATCCTTTCAAACCCCTGCTCAGGGCAGATCTGAAGAATTACAGTTTCCTGGCTTCTTTCACGAGGTTGATGCCTTTTTTAGCCCCTGAAAGAAGCAACCCAACTAGCCTATCTGGGGCCTAAGAAAGCAAGCAGAGGAGAAGATTGGTATAAAAGTGGTGAGGGATAAGAGAAGGAGGAAGAAAACTTATTCAGTGATGCTGGCAGAGATGGGTAAATACAGGGCAGTATCTCAGAGTGGAGAAAAACCATGGCCCACTGCTATACAAAGGAAAGGGATTAACTCCCAGCACTGAAGCCATGCTTTATGCTAGGCTTCTACAAGCTTTGAAGCACAAGCCTGAGAAATTGAAAAGGAAACAATCCTTAATCCTGCTTTTTCACGATTTAGTGATAAAGTCAAATCCACTTTGCTGTAAGTAGCTCGTCTGTTTTCTAGAAGCCAGGCTATTCCCTGAGATACAAGGCTTTGCTTATATAAAGAGATCGACATTGTTACTGGAGCAAGGGGTGGGGAGGAGAAGGCAGAGGTGGATGTCTTTTTTTATTTCATTATTGACATTGTTACTGTTTGGCTTTTGTTTGACTCAGGGAGTGGTGTGTAAAAAAAGGTAAAAGAAATATGAGGAAAGAAAAACATTTTGTCCATTTTGACCAAGACCTTATTCTGCAATTCCATTCAACTGGTTCATTTTTTTACTTCCTATTACATGGATTATTTTTTTTTCCAGGAAAGAATAACATCTGCTCTTCTCATCCTGTCCAATATGAATGACGTAGTCTGAATTACATATGACCCATCCAGCTAAAAAAGACCATCCACTTATGCCCTGAATGGCTTCTGAGCACACAGGTCTTAAAAGCTTCATGCCAGTGTATTTCAAGGTCTAATCCAATGAAAAAAGCTATCTGCAAAAGAAGAGAAAGCTACAAAACAATTAAAATACTACATAAACACTATTAACAATAATGGATCTTTAAAATGGGGAAGCTTTTACTGATTCATCTTGAGACTGGAGGTTTCAGTACAAGAAAAAAGAGCTTCCAGCAAATATGAAAGGAAAAACCACTAGAAGAGATGCATCCCATAGTCATTCCACTCAAAATTCTGCAGTTCTACTGATGGCATTAGGCTTATATTAGTCTAAGATGACATGAAAAAAATATATTGTTTAAATAATATATATACAACTTCTTAAAATACAGACTGAAAAGATAGGAATTAAATACATGGCATTTTACCTGCCTGAGAGCAGTCTGAATTTAGAAATATATAAAAAGATTAAGATATAAACCATAAATATAGGCATCATGCATTTTAATATTTTGTCAAATGTTTTTTGTTAAAAGCCCTCGCAGTTATTGTTTTCATTTTGTAATATGCAAGGACCTTGGGTGAAGATTTTTTTCATAAGCACTAAGCAAAGCATTTTAAATTTTCTGAAGTACCAAGTATTAAATGACCCAATTAAATGTAATATGCAATTCCTGCCGTCACCAAACTGCACCTGATGAAGTGAAATGGAAACTTTTTATACAAATTCACGTTACTGTTTATTGCTATCAGGAAAATGTAGTCCAGGTTTTTACAGATACAGATACTGAAAATATCATACTGGGGGAATGGCTTTAAGCTAGAAGAGTGCAAGTTTAGATTGGATATTAGGAGGAAATTTTGTACTGAGTCTGGTGAGCCATTGGCACAGATTACCCAGGGAAGCTGTGGATGCTCCATCCCTGGGAGTGTGCAAGGCCAGGCTGGATGAGGCTCTGAGCAATCTGGTCTAGTGGAAGACGTTCCTGGCCATGGCAGGAGAGTTGGAATGAGATGATCTTTAAGGTCTCTTTCAGCCTAAATCATTCTGTGATCCTATGAAATAGCAATTCATTAGCCTTCTCCAAACCCCCTATCAGTTTCCACCCTTGATGCTACCCTAACAATGCACTTTGAATTTCTCCCTTCCCACCTGCCACTATGGTACCTCCTCTCCAGGTATCTGTGAATCTCAGGAAACCTGAAAGATCAAGTGAAGCACATCATGCTCCACACATCTATAGCTCAGAGCAAACCCTTTCACTGCTCTTTGCATCCCTTCTGTGCAAGATGATTTTGCTTTGCAAAGGAGAGGAAACAGGTCTCTCCTTACTCATGTGCCTCATGGCAGGCAGGCAGACAACGCACTTTTCTCTCATTACTTCCTGAGAATGGTGTGACCTTCTCCCAGTGTTGTTCTAGTCCTTGAAGTCTCTCTAAGAGGGCTTCTTTTCTGTATATTGTTTTAAGGCAACCTGCCTATCTTTTATTGGAAATGTTCCTTACCTTTGATAAATCACATCTTAAGAGACATAATCCATTGCAACTCTGTAAGAAGCATATATGACATCAAAAGTAACTCCAGAAAATGTCAGGACTCTAAGAGACAGTGCAAACACAGCAATGCAAGATCTTTATTATTTTCATGAGAATTCCCTCAATAGGGATGGTGAAATCAATAGTGATGTAACATCACTAAATTTTATTTGTCATTTTTTAAGATTAATAAGAGGTATCTTGGATTTCTCTTTTGTCTTAGGAGTAAGAATCATCCCTTGAATGACCTGTCATTACTATTTTTAATACTTTGATGGATTTACTAAATAGCCTACTTTAGGATGAAAGCTCAGTTGTATTGCATGAAATGTGGAGTGTCTGAAATTCTGTCATCAAGGCACATGAGAAGTCAGTATGTGAGATGTACCTGAAAGCTTAGATACATATACCAAAAATGCCTTAAGAAAAATAAAACCACAACAAACAACCCAAAAGGAAGCAAACCAAAAAGCTGCTATATGGCAATTTCTTCCTTTTGAAAGAGAAGAGAAGCAAATGAACACAAAACAAAAAGACAGTGAGGAAGAGGATGCTTCTATTGGAGACTCAATTTGCTGGTAAACATTTTAGTAAGACAAAGAGCTGACATGAACTATGTCAATACAGTATGTGGGCTGTTGCTGTGGATGTTTCATTTCCTGAGGGACTGGGGGAAATCTATTCAAAAAACAAATAGTTGCAACAAAGATGTTGACCAGGCTGTTCCTTTTTATTTTATTGATTTTATTTGTTGTGGTGGGCTACAGAATTCTCACTAATTAAAATAAATGAGAGAGTATTACTGAGAGAAATTTGCTAAAGAAAGATTTAATAGAAGAAGTTTTGGAAATCAGACTTCACATAATCATGGAATGGTTTGATTTGGAAGGGCCCTTCACAGATCATTTACGGGCAAGCTGTTCCTGTGCCTCCCCACTCTCACTGTAAAAAATTTCTTCCTTATGATCTAAATATACACTCCTTCACTTTAAAATAATTCCTCTTGTTTTATCACTAAAAACCTTTGTAAATGGTCTGTCTCCAGCACTGTTGTAGGCACACTTTCTGTACTGGAAGGTGATAGGAGTTTCCCCTGGAATGTCCTTTTCTCCAGGCTGAACACCACCAACTTTCTCATCCTGTCTTCATAAGAGAGAAACTCCAGCCCTTTGAGCATCTTTGTGGCCTTCTCTAGACCTGGTCTAACAGATTCATGTCTTTCTTGTGCAGGGGACCCCAGAGGTGGACACAGTACTCCAGATGGGGCATCACAAGAGTGGAGTAGAAGGGGTGAATCACCTCCCTTGACCTGCTGGACAGCTTCCTTTTATGCAGCCCAGGAAGCTCTTTTATCCTTAATATTTACCTTCAAGATCTGTCAAGAGAAATTCTTGATAGTGGAAGGAGAAAGATAGAATGAAATAGAAAAGATAAATTAATTAAGGAAACTCAGATTGGACCTTAAATATACGTCAGAGCAATCCTGTGGAGATGTGCATATTCAAAGGAAAGTAAGAGCTCTCTTATTTCACTTCCTTTTTTTCCATTGTCAGTCACCATCCTAATCTAAAAGACAATATAAGACTTAACTGCAGATGAAACTGCAGTAAATACTCCACCCCATCAACAGCAGTTTGTTTTGGGTCTCTATTAGTCTTAAATCATTAGTGTCATTGCTTTTTCACTTGAGCTGTTTTTCTTCTACCCAAATCCTCCCATCATACCTTGTTCATGGTAGAGGACAGGGCTCCACCTCAGTGCATGTTCTGACTCTCCATATCAGCTTGGAGGATGTTCCAGGACAATGTTGATCTCAGTTAGAATCTGTAGCCTACATTAATAAAGAGTTAAAGATGTATTAATTTCTTCAGTCATTAATCATGTTTTTTTCTCATACTCTGATGTGGAAAGATAAACAAAATCCCCTTCAATCTTCTTTGATAACATAGAAGTGAACCAAATCTTGGTGTCAGCTTCAGGATGGTTTAAACTGACACCTAGGTGGCAGTGACTGACAAGGAAGAAAACAATTGTACATTGATTATTCTGAAATAACACTAGAATGAGATGTGATAAATACATCTGTAGATATGCTTTATAACTGGAATGTGTTAATTCCAGTTCTGAGCTAAAGCTAATTTCTGGAAAAAAGTCAGCCACTGCCTATAGAAAAACATAGAAGCAGAGAATCACAGAATAAGCCAATTTTAAAGGGACCTATAAGGGTCATCAAGTCCAACTCCCTGCTCCTTTCAGGTCTGCCTCTTGATAAACCATGTAACTAAGAGCATCATGCAGATGCTGCTTGAACCTTGGTAGGCTTGGTGCCATGACCACTTCCCTGGGGAGCTTGTTCAAGTGAACCAGCACCCTCTGGGTGAAGAACCTTTTCTTAAAGTCCAGTCTGAACTTCATCTGACACAATGTCACCTCATTCCTTCAGGTCACCAGAGAGAGGAGATCAGCTCTTCTTCCTCTGCTGTTCCTCTGGAGGAAGGTGCAGACTGAGGAGGGCACCCTCAGCCTTCTCTGCTCTGGACCAGCCGAGTGACCTCAGCTGCTCCTCCTGTCCTGCCCTGCATGCCTTTTGCCACCTTGGTCTCTCATCTCTGGACACACTCCAAGACCTTTACACTCTTCTTATATTGAGGCACCCAAAACTGCCCCAGGACTCGAGATGAGGTCCTCTCATCCCAGAGCAGAGTGGGACAATCCCCTCCCTTGCCCCTTGGCGATGCTGTGCTGATGCCCCAGGACAGGGTTGGCCCTCCTGGCTACCAGGGCACTGCAGGCTCATGTTCAACCTGCTGTCAACCAGGATCCCAGCTGCTTTCCAGCATCTCCTCCAAAAATTATGTCTTGTGTCACTTGTAGAACTAGACTACATCATTATGTCAAGTTTTCTCCATTTAATACATGGAAAGTATGCAGCAAAACTTGATAAAGAAGTTTTTTCATAGCTATGCAAGAAAATAATGTATTTTACAAACAGCATGCACTAAGCCTGTGACCTAATCCGTGGTCTGTTCAATTAGGTCTTGGCACCTTCTTTTTAAAGGATAAAAAAAAATCTGCAATTCAACTGAGAGTGGTATAGTGCATAAAAATGCATTTTCATGGCACATTTCATTAAGATATATAATATTTTCAGGCAGGTGTCAGTGCTGTGAAATGTCAAACACTTTTATTTTTTCTTTTAGATGGCTTTTAAATATTAGCACAGCAAAACTGCTGTTTAATTGAAATTCCCTTTGCTGTCACTCAGACAAACAGAAGGATTAAAACATCAATTAAATGGCGATTATGGCACTGTGTTACTTTGTAGAATCTGAAATTAAATGTTTAAGAATAAATTTTTGTGGAAGAAGCTGTTGAATAACTATTTGAGGAAGCAATATCTGAAAAGCTTAATTTCTGAAATGTCATTTCATATGTATTTTATGAACAAAATGAATACTTTTTCTTCAATTTTTGAGAGTACCAACAAAATACCGTAAATTAAATGAAACTAGGAATAAAACTGAGGAAATAAGTTTTCCCCTAAAGAATCTATGCAAATTCAGGCTCTAACGTCCAAAACAGAGCTGAAAATAGATGCTCATCTTTGCAGCTCAGGCCATTCCCTGGGAGCGCAGGATAGCTACTGGGGACAGTGAAGATGATGAATGTCTAGTACAATTTAAAGTAAAATTTTTTTCCTCAGTACACATAAATTCATGGTTTCATGCTCTATCTCAATGCAAAATAGACATGGTCACTGCAGCCCTGGAATGCAGATATTGAAAGGAAGTCAATCTCTTCCTGGATCCTGTTGGGTACATCTGTGACGATTTAGGCACAACTTCAGAACA
This sequence comes from Alethe castanea, assembly GCA_024734035.1. Lineage (NCBI taxonomy): Eukaryota > Metazoa > Chordata > Aves > Passeriformes > Muscicapidae > Alethe > Alethe castanea. The sequence continues at coordinate 142,812,890 of JANRGV010000001.1, read as the reverse complement.
GAAGATTTTCCAAGACGTGATAACTCAGTGCCTGAAATGTAGCTTCTCTGTTTGCCAGATTGATGCAAGGCAGGCTTTCCAAAAAAATGGGAAGCTCACAACCAGCAGACATTTCCAAAATTTACCATGAATGGTCTTAAAAGCTGAAAGTAGAGAAAGCTGAGAAAGGCTTCATATTTGAATGAGCTGCAAGACATGCTGCAAAAATTTTCAGTGTTGACTGTCAGCCATGAAGAGTCATCCAGTCATACATTAAACTTTGTGAAATTGCAGTCACATGAAAAAAACAACAGGTTTTCAGCACTTTTATCACAAAAGTGCAGATCAAGCAGCATTTTCCCCATGTGTTGACTGCTCTAGGCAATAGACCCTTTAGTTGGCACAGCTTTCTGGCAAGGGACTGGCACACCAGGTAGGTTCCTGACCAGGACGATGGTCTGGTCCTTCTTTGATGGGCTGGTTCAGTGCTCTGGCTTCTCCTGATAAAGTTACCAGTGTTCCTTCACATCTCCTTGTTCCTCAGTATATTTAATTTATTTAGCCTTTGGTCAGATAACAATACCAGTGCAAACTCTGTAGAAAGCACATCTTGGGTATCTGGTAGCTAATATTGTTACCAAGTTGCACTCCAGGAAAATGTCACTGGCTTGCTGCATATTCTTATCAACCTCTTCAACAAGTTATTTCAATGTCTGCTCTCAACTGATAAAATGTGATTAATACAAATGCATGTAATTTTCATAATGAAGCAGCCCAGTTTCTAATCCATTACTAATGTGCAAACATAATTACTAAGGTAAATTTCTGATGCTTTGAAGACTGAAGGCACAATCTTTTTATTGCTGTTGCTTCTGTATCAATATCTCAGGCTTGCATTGTGCCACCTGTACTATTTCTGTGCCACACTAAAATAAGTCAGTTGCTTTTCTCTAGAATTGTGTGTAAACTTCTGTTCAAATTTGATAAGCACTCTCTCATAATGCAAATGTTGTGTACTGCATGGGTGACTGGAGGTATGAAAATTTTCTTCTTGCTGGAACAAAACAGGGGTGTATTTTTGATAGGGATATGATAATAGAGGGAGTGCCTTCAAGTTCTTCTGTCTTTCAGCCCATCCACAGTGTCGGATAACTGTGAGAAGAGAAATAATTTGGAAGCTTCTACCTCAACTTTCTTTGAAAAGAAATGTTGCCACGGATGTCTTAAGCTTATAAAAAGAAATATGCTGTAGGGTAGAGTGGCTGCAGTCAAAGAGTTTAATAGCCTAAATGTCTAGCAAGAGAGTTCAATTCTCAGAACCAACTGTGAGTCTAAAACAGGGAAAGGATAAACAGTTGGTGGGGGAGAAGATGGGCTCAGGGGGAGAGCATCCAGTCCTGTGATTCCTGTAGGGATTTCAATGACACAAATAAACGAGTCCGAGACTGCTGCAGTAGATCCTCCCTACGGGCATGGTCAACTCTGAGGGATTTTAAAGGAATGCATGTTGTTTTTTCTCCTTGCCAACACAATTCCTGTGCCAGGTATTGTGTTTCTATAGCAACACAAATTTACTTCAAGAGACAGTTTGCACAAAAGCAGACCAAAGGCTCCAAGTCTCTGAGTACACTGATTTAGATAACTGTGTGGGCCACACAGCATCCACTGCTGTGGTGGGCTGACCACCAGGCACCCAGCAAAGCCACTCTGTCAGATGGACAGGGGAGAGAAGATATAATGAAAGGCTTGTGGGGTGAGATAAGGACAGGGGATGATCAACCACCAGTAACCATCATAGGGAAACAGATTTGATTAGGGAAAATTAATTTAATTTATTACCAATCAAATCAGAAATAAAATGAAATCTTAAAATATTTTCTCCCAAATCCTCCCTTCCCAGGTGCAAGGTCACTCTCAAATTCTCTACCTCTTCCTCTGCAGTAAATCAGGGGGATATGGGAGCTGCAATCTGTTCATCACATTTCTGCTGCTCCTTCTTCTTCAGGGGAGACCTCCTCACAGTTTCTCTCTGCTCTAGAGCAAGGTGCCTCCCATAGGGCACAGCCACCCATGAACTTCTCAGTGTTCTCCAGAACTTCTCACTGTTCTCCAGATCCCTTCCCACATGCTGCAGCTCTTGATGAACTGCTCCAATGGCATCCCTCCCATGGGGTCAGTCCTTCAGGAACAGTCTGCTTCAGTGTAAGCTTCGCTCGGGGTCACAGCTCCTGCCAGGAGTCTGCTCCAGCATGGGATCCTCTCTCCATGGCTCACAGCTCCTGCCAGGACTCTGCTCCAGCATGGGATCCTCTCTCCATGGCTCACAGCTCCTGCCAGGAGTCTGCTCCAGTGTGGAATCCTCTCTCCATGGCTCACAGCTCCTGCCAGGACTCTGCTCCAGTGTGGAATCCTCTCTCCATGGCTCACAGCTCCTGCCAGGAATCTGCTCCAGCATGGGATCCTCTCTCCATGGCTCACAGCCCCTGCCAGGACTCTGCTCCAGTGTGGAATCCTCTCTCCATGGCTCACAGCTCCTGCCAGGAGTCTGCTCCAGCATGGGATCCTCTCTCCATGGCTCACAGCTCCTGCCAGGAGTCTGCTCCAGCATGGGATCCTCTCTCCATGGCTCACAGGTGGTGCCAGGACCCTGCTCCAGCCTGGGCTTCCCATGGGGTCACAGCCTCCTTCAGGCATCCCCCTGCTGCTGATGGGGCCCTGCAGGGGTTGCAGGGGGATCTCTACAGGGTTGTCTCTCTCACATTCTATCCCTCTTCTCTCTGCCCACAATTTCTGTTGTGCAGTAACTTCACCCCTTTTTTAAATACTCATCCCAGGTGTTGTCACTGTGACTGAAGGGCTCAACCTTGGCCAGTGTTGGGTCCATCATGAAGCTATGGCATTGACTCTGGACATGGGAGAAGCTTCTGGCAGCTTCTTAAGAAGTGACCTCTTAGTGCTGAAACCTGCATGGAGTCTTCATCACCTTCAGATGTGGCTGTGGCCATAGTCACAGACAACCAGGCTCCCACGTGGTTTGGGTTCATTCTCTCTGTCTGGAACATTTTCAGCTATTTTTCAAATGACAGCAGTTGCTCTCAAGCAGAACAGGATCCCACAGCACACAATAGTCTGAAGTTAAACAAATACACCATTTGCTATCTGAAAATACACAGGCTGCAGAATTTAAGGAAAATAATTTACTAACCTAAATTAGCAGTTACCTGTGAAAAGGGAAATAATTACCATGCTCAGCTGAGCACAGATGATTGAAATATGTTAAATTCTAATATTTTTGATGATTCTTTCACAAATAATGTCCCATGAAGCCATAGGAAAAAAGTTATGTCAACAAGAGTTCTGCCTGCCTTCTGCTCCAGAAAGTCAAGCCTTTGGATCAATGAAGAACAAAGTCATCCATGTCTGAGATCATCCTGAAATCCCTCTACATGAGTTCCCTATTTCTTTTACCTTTTTAAAAAAAATATATTTTTTTTGTTTTTTTGTTTGTTTGTTTTGATTTTCATGACTTATTTGCTAGTATTCACACCAAGAGCAGGCCAAAAAAGGTCAGTATGAAACTATTACTCCATACTCGAAGTGACATATGACCAGTTTTACCCCATTCCTATTGAAACAATGGTCTTGACTTGACAATCCATTTTTACCTTAGGGTATTTTCCAGGGTGCAAAAGGGAACATGGGCACTGATCAGAGAAGGTATCGCCTCCTGGGGAGCTGGGTCTGAAGATGAGGTGGGAAAAAAGAAAGCTATGAAGCCCTGGCTGGATCTTTTATTATCCTTCCTTTCCTTTTTTTCATTAGGTCCTAATTTTCTTCCATTGGCTTGTTGCTTTTTCAACAGCTTGATTTTCCTTTCTAAAGTGAATGATAATGAATGCTGGGTCTTCTGGTAGCAACTGGCCCAATTCTGTCTGCAAAGTGAGTCTAAATCTGTAATTGCATTAATGGTGTTATTTTCTTTGTTCTCAATATGCTCTTTTCTTAGTTTTAAATTTTTTAAAAAAAATTGCTCCTTGGCATTCCCTTATTTTTAAACTTTATGCATTCTTTACTCTCTTTCTCTCTCTTTTTCAGTTAAATAATTAGAATTCCTCTCTTCTCCATCATTGGCTTGCTAATTCTGAGAAGCTTCCAGTGCTTTTACAGAATTTTAGCTCAGCAATTGGTGTGCTGAAGGGCATTACCATCACCTCAGTACTGCTCACACACTTTGTAGATGCAGGTCTCTACTTTTGTTACCTCCATTTCAGATGTTCATCATGGCCAACTTACCACCTCTTCACTCTAAAATGAGCTGGGAAGTCCACCTTTGTAGAGTCCTCAAGTGTGGTCCCAGTTAACCCATGCTGTTCTACATTGTATAATGTTCTCATTTACTATGAAATTTCTTGGTGACTTCAGTGGCAGCAGACTGTGTTCTGAAACACCAATTCTACTCAAATAAATGGAAAATAAATTCTGTCTGGGACTTAATACAAGTAGCATGTTATTCTTGGGGTTTATTTTTTTTCTTCTTGCATGGTCTTTGGTTTCAATTTCCCTCTATTAACAGTTTTCTTTGGCAAAATAATTAGAATTTGGTGATCTTTTTTCACATTGTCCTTCTCCTCCTCTCTATCTTTTATTTTGTACTGTAGGAGGACCCAAAGAATGGAGTGTCTTTTACCACCACAGCACAAGGTTCTAGGACAGATGTGTAAGTTTCAATTAGGTGTGCCACTGTAATTGAATGTATTTGTGCACACTGTATTATGCATATCATACTGTTCTTGTAGGAAGGATTGGGAAAAAAAAAGAAAAATAAAAAACCTAAATGTCTGATTTTGTTTTACATGGATATTTTAAAGATATTTTGGCCTAAAAGCATCACTAGTCTGCAACAAGGTAAAAAAAAACCCAAAACAACCAGACCTGGCAGAGAGAGAGAAGCTGGGAGTGTTGAGGGCCAGGCTGGATGGAGCTTGGATCAGCCTGGTTTAGTGGAATGTGTCCCAGTCTAGAGAGGGGGGTTGGAACGAGACAATATTTGAAGTCACTCCCAACATAAACCATTCCATGATTCTAATGGTAAACATTAAGTTATTTTTCTGCATTTGTGATCCATCAATTCCAGCCACTGACCTCCATTAAGTTCTGTACAGCTCCCTCCAAGCCAGGACAGAGTTTAAAAAAAGTATAAAGAAATTGTGATATTTGTAGTTTTTTTAGTTCAGGACTGAAGGCGTTTCCTATAAATGTGTGTGGGCAGGAGTAGAGACAATGAGACAAGGTATTGATGGTGGGAATATATAAAAATTTGAATATGCCAGATACTGTTCCAAGCAGATATCTTTCTTTTTTTTCCTCCAAAGAAAAAGCAAAAGTATAATTTTTGTAATTGTGATGGCACATATAACCTTAATGAGCTCAGACAAAGGCAGCAATCTTTCAGAATGTATTTTCTTCTAAATAAGGAGAATATGATAAACCTGCTACTAATTAGACCAAACATATTCTTCTGAAATAGCTCCAAAGAGGGTTTCTTTTCCAAAACTGGATTTGGTAATCCAAATATACTGCATTATTGAAAGGATCATTACATTTCCAGTCATAAAAACACATTCTTGTGTTTACTTAGGTTCTTACTTATTTACAATTCCTTTTTTTTTTTTCCCCTGTGGTGACATTCTTGCTCTCTCTGAAGTCAATGGGAAAAGATATGAGTCTCAGCATTGTGATACCTTTGTGCATATATTATATACACCTCAAACCCTCCATAATGTATATGAGGCAGCTGAACAGACTGAAAACGGGAACTAAAAGCATTGTCCTGCCTAGAGCCTTCTAATTCAAATATTTGAACTCTTAAATATGGTTGCTGGATGACTGTGAAGAGTGTGTGGGATCCTTCTCACGTAACACAGAATGACAGAATGATTTGTGTTGGAAGGGACCCTAAAATCACCTGGTTCCAATCCTTTACCCTCAGAGAGACCTGCAGGGCATGCAGCAAAGCCCAGGTTAAGACAGGGTGGGAATGTCTGTGTTTGAGTTTTGGCCTTTGAGATGCCTCACTGCACGAGTGTGCAGGGAGATCACATCCATTCTCTTATATTTTGATTAATACAGGAGGCAGCAGCCAAAGCACAGGCACAGAGGAATCCAGTGCTCTGTGCTGTAGAGGAGTGACTTCACCTCTGTGTTTCACTGCTCCAAACAAGAGTGTTGTGTCCCTCAGTCCTAGACAGCACAGCTCTCTTCTGAAATCTGACACAAGTGCTTTGAGACAGGCAGGGAACAACAGTTCCTGAGCACACATCTACACTCAGGGACAAGAACAATGTGTGTCACAGAGCTGACATGATGCAGGCTTTGCCTACCAATCTATTAGTCTGATGTTCTTTTTGAAGAGCAAACAGAAGGTGAAAACTCGTCAAAGAAGCTTGGATAACTCCAAATCTCCTGACACAATGGATTTACCAATGATCTTAAAACAAATAGATGGAAATCTGAGAATGGAATTTTTTGGGGGCAGGGGATAGAGTCTGGTTCTCAATTTAGACTTTAGATTAAAAAATCAACTGCAAAAAATCTGCAGGAAATACAGCCATAAATTTATCTTTTTGTTTAAGTGTTCAAGGACAGATTGGCTTGGGTTTTGAGGAAACTGGTCTAGCAGGGGGATTGGAACTAAAAAACCCTTGAGGTCCCTTCCAATCCAAACATCCTGTGGTTCTCTGTGGCCTGTTCACTGGGGACAGATGCAGTGCTGATCCATACTGGGAAGGGAAAGAGAAGGCAATTGGTGCATGTGTCACCGCAGGGCTTTTGCCATGACCCACAGCACTACACAGCACCTGGTGCAGATGTGACCCCAAACAATCTCCTTAAAAGAAAAAGTCAGGAAACTTATATTAAAAGGCTGCAGAGAACCCAGATATGAAAATCCCAGATACTAATGTGGGATCTACCTTCTCTGTTCTGCAGAGGAAAACTAAATCCTGCCTGACATTTCCATGTCATGGCAGGTCACCCCATTCATAATTTGCTCTAATTGGCACAGTGACGCACTTCACCTGCAGGCAAATGGCAACTCAGAATGGTGTGAAATCCTCTGCCCCTTCTGACAAAGCATCAGAGCTTTCACACTGATCTCTGCATCCAAAAGACCAGGATCAGGATAATTGAAAGGCATTTCCTTTGGGTACACATAGATATTAAAACCCAAACCCACTGTGTAACAAATTACACGCATCAGGATGCGTGAAGGTTCTTCTGCAGGATCCTTAGGGGCTGCAGGACTGTGGTTAGTCTTTGTGTGCCACATATATACATAATTTCCCTGACTGAATCATGCAAATAACATTTTGACCCTGCAGCTCCTCACTGGAGCCATGTGCTGTTCCTCAGATGAGCCTTTCAGACAGAGTCTTTCAGGAGTACGTCTACTTTCTGCAATTTGGGGCAATAAATAGTGAGGGGAGAGAGAGAAATCAAGTCCCTGGATATATATCTCCAGGCTTTCTTTGATCCTATCCTAGTTTTTCAACTTGTTTTAGGCAAGATGCTGCAGCTATTTTAAGATTTAAAGAAAACTATGCCTCAAAAAGTAATATGAATGGAAAACAATTTTAGGGGTACAAGGTGACTTGCAGGGTCATAGAGTCCAGTCCTCAAACTCACAGGAAACAATGCAATTAATGTTTGGTCGACAAAACATACTTCAAACCCTGGGGCAAAAAATATTTTCAAAGAGTCTTCATGATCTTAAATTTTACAGTGTGAGAACAAAATCTCCAAATACGTGTCAAAGAAAAAGGCCGAGAGAGATGTTAAGTGTTGCCAATGTACTCGCCTCCTGCAAAGCCAGCAATGATTTAGGGAAAAAATTACATTAGCAAATCATACTGCAGATCTGTAGAGCTTGGTCCTATGAATTGTTTTCTGCCTTCAGCCTGAAATACATTTCCACCCTGAGTGCATGTTGAAGGATTGCCATCCAGATTCTGGAGGAAATTCTGTTTCATTCCTGTCACCAGTACATCCCACCATGCACCTCTGGGTAAACTCTCACATGTCAGAGGAAAACAAGGAAACTAACAGACACCACCAATAACTAAAAACAGAAAGAAATAATGAGCAAGGAAAGGAAAATAATCAGATTTTTTTACCCCAGCTATTGGAAGTCACTAACGGAAACTGCAAAACATGAAGTTCAGAATAAACACAAGGCAAGTAAAGAGCAGCCAGGTCTCCTTTTAGACCTTTGACAGAAACATGTTGGTCCAAGTCCCTGGAAACCTTCTTTCAAGGCTCACTTTTCCTACTTTTTATTCAAGAAACTGAGAACACCTTTTTCTTAATTTCATTCCCTCAGCTGTAACAAGGGACAATGTATCATCATCCAGCATCCTCCTGTAGCAGCTGGAATGAAAGATTTTGCTTGGAGTCTGGCTGCATAATAGTGCTTTGCCTCCTCATTAAAATAAATCTCACAAAGTGTTGTCATTGCATGCTCTGGGCTTAAAAACAAGTCCTCAGGTCCTTCATATCTTAAGGGACAGGCATGAAGGCAAACTGTGAAAGGCACATGGAGAATGCAGAGAAAAAAGTTCACAAAGGGAGTGAGAATAAACTTTCAGTGTACCTGCTTCTGAAAATTCAACCTCTGGAGTGTATTAAGATTTTGCATGCAGTTGATTAATTTGCCATAGCAAAAAAGGTCAAATGATCATGCATTTGGGATTGGCTACATCCTTTGTCCCCTATTTGGAAATTGAATAATGAAATAGCCTCTAGGAATGGGGCTGCTAAATTTTGAGGATTCAACTGATATTTATATATACCACTGGAGAGAGGCAGATGCTTCTATTTACAGATAGATGCATCTATTAATATTTTGTATTAGCTGACTGTATTTATATCTTTATCTATATCTATATCTTTTTATCTATCTATATCTATTTTTATAGATATGTGTGTTGCATATATATATGTGGAATATGTATGCATATGTGTCAGAAATACTCAAGAGCATCACAGTATCATATTTTTTAACCTTCTCCACTTCCTGTAATTGCTAAGCAAAATATCCTGAAACTTCACACACAGATCTCAGTGGATTTTCTTTTTTTTCCCAAGGTCTGGATATTGATGCCTAACCTTTGCTCCCATCTCCAGGATATCTGTTAGCAGTGTGTGGGACTCTACCTGCTCCTGGCACAGGTCACCCTGAGATATTATTAAATATTACACAAGATGTTTATGTCCTAGGGAAGCCCTGGAGCCGTGAAGCTCTGCCTAGTGACTCTGAGACACATTTCCCACCTCACTAGATGGCACTATTAACTTAAAATCATGTCACAGTTCACCGGGAGCCTGTCTCCAAGCCTCAGACATAGAAAAGAAATAGCAAAGGATCTCTGTGTGAGGAAAGGGAGGCAGAGTGCAGGCCGTTGACAAAATAGTCTAGATTTTTAATTTTGCCAGGTTCTAAACCAGTTGCATTTCTGAAAATGGTTTAGGGTACTTAAAACCAGATGAGAAAAGCCCCAGGATAATTTGGCTAACTTGGATCTGCTCACAGACAGGTCTAAGTTGAATCCTAGGTGGGCTGGCTACTTTCTCAGCTCCTGCCCAGGAGCCCCTGGAGTGTTTGCACCTGCAGTGGGAAAATAAACACAATGTAAGTTGCCTCATTAAGTTGTTACTGTCCTTAAAGCCTTGAAACCTGTGGGATCAGCCCTGGGTCCATTACTTTATAGTAATGAAAAAGAAAACAAGGTGCTCATTTGGAAAATCACAGTTAATTAAATTATGATCTGAAAGCAGCAGCAGTTTTCTGTCCCTTAGTGAGCTGACATTATCTGTCTCTTATGGCTGGTTAGTGGGAGAAATTACTATTAGTGGCAGGATCCTTTCCAGTTTGAGTCAAAAAGCAAGGGGATGCATCAATTTGTTTATATAATTGCCCTGTCTGACTGTGCTCTCCCTTTGTCTGTGGCACATTCAGTCTCTCCTGCCCACTCTGTGGTGTCAGGCTGGTGCTGGAGCCAGTGGAGCTGTGAAAAGGTGTGAGAGTCCCCTTATAGCTCCTGGGCTGGAAGTTTGTCAGCACCGAGCACTGGGCCAGGACGAGATGGTCCAGGCACAAAGAAAGTCAGGAGCAGAATTCATTTCTTACTTCTGCCAGAAAAGGCAGGCTGATGCTGGTGCCTCCTTAGAATGGTGCTGGTGGGTTAGCACTCAGGGATGGGGGCTGTAGTGGTTAGACTTGCATTTCTGACGAAGTTTGGTGTTGAGTCCCATGCTCAATGCCTTCTCCTAGGCAGACACCACTATCAGACAGCTTCTCTTTTCCTGGCACTGCCATAAAGCAGTGAAACTCTGTCAGAAATTATGGATGAGCTAATATATTGTACCACAATAAATACTTCTGGTACCCTCTGAAGCCTTAGCAATGATTAAAGTGGTGTGTGTTTCTGGTGAGGGCAGAGCAAAGGTGGAATCACTCCTCCAGCATTCTGCATAAGGAAATGAACACTGGAAACCTAAGAAATTCAGATTCTCCAGCTACCAAATTAATTCATGACCCTGAAAGAGATGCTTGGATTCCCTGCACACTGAAGATGAAGAGGTAGGAACATAGTAATGCAAAGGACATTATCTTGAACAGGGTGTAGCAAAAACAAGTGCTGAGAAAGGGGCTGAAAACACAGTTCTCTCAAAGATTTTGCAGCTTACCTCTGGTTTGCCCTGAGATTTCAATTTCTTCGCGGGGTTCACTTCTTCTGGCAATTCAGTGTTCCAAATCCTCCAACATAATGCGAGGAATGCTCAGTTCTCCTCATTTCCATGTCTAGCAAACAGATATACCAGGAATTCCAGGAATTCTGCTCTGCCTTCTCATGGAGAGAGAGAGAGACCTTTATGATGACGTTAAGACTCACCTTGTGAAAGAGGGAATGCAAATTCAATTACTATGTAAATATTTTAAGATAAAATGCAAGAAATGAAACAACTGAGTTGTCCATGTTCTCCTCCCTTCTCCCCCTCCCTTCCCTTTAGGATACTTCATTGCCTGATGATTACAGCTTAATCTTAAGGGATTAGAGATGGGACATTGAAATACATTTAGTCCTTCTCCATCCAAATTATGATAATGTCTGAGGGAAGAACACTGTGTGACACTGAATTTCCTATGGGGGGGGAACATGAAGATATTGTATGAATGGCTTTATTTGCTGTTTTGTTGTTAGTTTTTCTTTTCTCAAAGAAAGCTCTTTGTCTCTGAGATGCTGGAGTGTTTGTGCTATTTCTGTTGAAAGCTGAAGACCACAACCAGAGCAAACTGTGAGGAAGCGAGTGTGGGAGCGAATGAATAACAAAAAACCAAGAGGATTTAATAAAAAATGGAATATATTGACATGGTAAAGGCAGGAACTCAAAAAAGAATGGACAGTGCATGATTGATGGTGAGTGCTGTGTTGGTAAGCACTAATTCTGAGATCTCACAGTGAGGGAAAAACATTTTTCTTACAAGATACTAGGTATGTGGGAAGGAGTAAGTTTTCAAAAGTCATGTTTAAAAAAAGCTTTAAGCAGAAGGAAGTGTCTTTTTATTTCCTGTCCACCCCTTGTACACACATGCATACACACGTACAAAGTTGTGGTGAAAACAAAAACTCTTATCCTCCTGCTTCTAATTCCTGTACAGATTTTCCCCACTTCTTTTTCTGCTGTTACTGCAGCCAAAGTCTTCTGACACTTTTGTAGTGCTGTGACACCTGCCAGGAGAGGGGAGAAAAGAACAAATCCTGCCTTTCCCTTCCACAGATCTCATGTCAGTGGTGGCTTTAGGAGAGCACAGCTGCTGCTTGTATGGCAGGACAAATCGGCCTGTTTTACTTTCCTCCTTGAGGAGAAGCCACCCTGATCAGAGCAGTGATGTCTGCTTTCAAGAGTAGGTTGACTTTGGGGTATATTTTTCTTCGAATTGGGTTAGGGGTGATAACTTTCTAAAGGATAGAGCCACTGCAGAAAGTGAAATGCATTAATACCCTGGGTGTGTTGTCAGCCCTGGATATTTTCTTGAACTTTGTTTCACCTAAGGAGAGTGAGTTACATTTCACTTTTGTGTTTGATTGAAGATTGGTCTAATGAAGAAGCTGCACCTATGATTGGACCAGTTAATTTTCTCACAGTCCTCACAGAAAGATTTTGAGAGAAAAAAAGAAATGAATAAAAAAATCAAAGAGAGGGAAAAATGCCAGCTACATGTCTGGATTCACATCCCAGTCCTGCATCATTTAGCAGAACTTTATTAAGAGATCTCTATTTAGGGCTGTTTGTCATTGCTTTGCCACATACATCACTAACCATACAATAACTATGTGGCAGTTTCTTTCTATAGAGCCTCAGCTCCTAGCTGAGCTTACAGCAGGATTTTCAGGTGGAATAGACAGTGCAGCTCATACATGTGCACATAGGAGGGAGGGAGTGAAGGGAGGGCTGGAAGGAGGCGAGTGGGGGAGAGAAATGAAAAAAGAAAGACTGGTTTATTTAGTAGAGTATAATTTTCTGTACACTAAATACAAGAGTAGAGATTTGTTTCTGGGAAATGATGAATCAAGTCAGATCTGGTGCTCGTGCAAGGGTGACAGCCTGGTTTTCCTCAGGCAGGAGAACAAAATGGAAAGCAGCCGTGCGACAGCTGCTAATCCTCCTCTGGAAGGCATCCAGCTGATGTGGTGACAGGGCTGGCACAGACCCTGTGGAAAAGAGAAGGGAATAGCCCTAGGGAAAGTGTGCCCAGAGGGTACAGTGCAGCACCAGCAGAGGCTTCTCACCATGCTTTAGCTAAGCTTTTATTTCCACCCACGACACTAAAATCCACTGGAGCAATAAGTAAGAGTTTAATGTGCTCTGGTTTTTATGTTAAAGGAAGGAATCAACCTTTTCAGAGTCAGTAAGCTTAATGCTCTAGGAGTGAGGTTCACTGAGCCATGGAAATGCTTAACTTTTATGTTTCTTGCCATATAGGGGAAGGCATGAACTAGGCATTGGAGGCCTAAAATTGTTCCACAGTGGGGGAAGAACTAAGTCAGTTAAAAGGAAGTAGTGACAAGAATATGCAGGAAAGCCATCCATTTGTATATAAAGGATTTGACTTAAAATTGACTAGAAATTCCTTGTGAGACCATCTGCCTACCTAATTAATCTGAATTCCACCTGGGAACAGCCCAGGGATGCTCAGCTCAGCCGAGGTGGTAACAGTTCTGGGAAAAGTGTGACAAACCATGGCCAGGAACAAAGTGGTTGGGATGGGACCAGTTTTGAGCTGTGGTCTTGACTTTGACTCCAGGAGGACATCTGGTATCTAAAACCCCTTTGGAGCAGGTATATGACAGGGATGATGTGAAGCCTCCTGGGAGTGTTACAGCTCTTTTTCAGCCAGCCTAAAAGTGCAAAGTGCTGATGCCTAAAGTTCAAGTCATAGACACAAGTAAAAATCTGACACCACAAGGAGCCATTGCTCCCACATTTTCTCAAGGGGAACCAAGGCACACACTGACTTGAGACCAGGTCTTGGAAACCTCCTAAACCCTGAAGTTTATCCTAGCTAAACCTTGCTCTACATGAAAGAGAGAAGTCCTAAACTCGAGGTAAAATGCCTTTAAACGCACATAAATTTCACATTAGCTTGTCTTATTATTAAGGGGCAACAAAGTCCCTACATTGTGCTCCCATTCCAGTGGAACTTTTGACAAGGTAAATTAGAGCCACTTCCACGACATGGTGGAAAAAGGATGAGGAAGGGGAAAGGGAAGGAATGGGAAGCCATATTTTAAAGTGGTTTTACCTTCAAGAGAGGCAACATCCAGAATTACCTTGAAGAAACCTTGCATTTATCAGATGGGTTTTGTCCCACTGAGAGCATTTAAGAGCAACAGAATAGATTTCAAATTTCTCAAAAGAATTTTTAAAGCTTTTCCATAGTAGGAGCTTGATTTTGTCTCGTACTGGGTTTTTGGTGTTTGTTAAGGAAAGTCCTGTGTTTGTGTGCAGTGGCAGATGCTGCCACCCCTTACACAAAACCATGAATTCCTTTTAACACCTGTCAGCTGTGTCAGGGTTGGATGCCATGCAGGTGTGCATGGAGGGATCATCCACCAGAATACACATTTCTCTCACAAAAAAGTAAAAAGCTCTCCCAGCACAGGAAAGCTAAAGGAAGGAGCTACATTTGCTATGGTCACCTGGGAAATCCTTTTAACCAGTCATCAGTTTATATAAAATCCTGAAATAAGCTATTGTTTACACAAAACAGATTTGTTGGGTAAATTGCTACTTGCGAGTTGTTTTTTTTTCTTTTTTTTTTCTCCAGCAAACTCCATCTGATACTATTTAAATCACTAAAACATCACTTCAGTATCAATTTCCCCTTGAAGGAAGCTGAATCTGGAGAAAAACTGAGAACTGTTCTGTGAAAATCACATCACCCTCTCTAAGGGGTGTTAGTGTAATTTCCTGCCTTGAAATCAAGAACTAAAAAAAGTTATATTAATTTTAGGAAATGACAGTAACTTCGGTGGAAACACTAAAACAAAACCAAAACAGATAAAACCAAGCATGATACTAGGTAAATGATCACTGCGTCTATTGCTCTGGTACACCACCCTACTCTCAAATTGAATGTCATAGGATATGATGGTCTTTTCTCCCTAGGAACAAGCAACAGGACAAGAGGAAATGGCCTCAGGTTATGCCAAGGGAGGTTTAGAGAGGATATTAGGAAATATTTCCTAAGTGAAAGAGTTGTCAAGCATTGGACCAAGCTGCCAGTTGTTGAGTCAACAACCTGGAGGTATTTCAAGGGTATGTAGGGGTGGAATTTGGGGACCTTTCCACATTAAATGATTCTACGTTTGACTGATCACAGTGTCTCATTTCAAGACTCCTACAGCCAGTGTCTTCTGTTCTTGCTGCAGACTTTGGGACTGTGCAGGGGGGGAGATTTTTTAGAAGGGTCATCAGAAATCCTCTGAAAGGAATCACTTTATCATGCTGCAACCATCCATCCCATGGAGGGCTGCATCCCCCAGACAAACGTGATGGCAAAGTGGAACCTTCCTAAATTATAACACACTTTGATTTAACTGAGACAGTGTGCTGGTTTTGCGTAGAGGGAAGTCACCTGGGACGGGTCTGAGGGGAGGAGCACGGGCATGGAAACAGAGGAGGGCTGTTTGCCCTGTAGAGCTTCCTCTGTGAGCTGCAGGGACAATCAGAGAGCTGATTTGGTAGTTGACAGCCCGGTTAGCCAATTGAAGGGTTATTTCGCTTTCATAAATTACACTGGTAGAGTTAACCTGCGTCTTTTCTGTTCCGTTGAAGAATGAGGTAGCAGCCCTGGGCTTGGCCTGGCCCCGCTCGGCCCCACCACCCCTCCCCATGTGGCCTGGCCGGGTGGGGCTGGGGGAGCCACCGAGGCTTCCTTCTCCCTCTTTTCGGCTGGGGGGCCCTGGTGGCCGGGGGGGAAGGCCTTTGCTGGGATCCTGGTTCCCCCCCACCCTCCAGGGTAGCCACGGCTCGCCCGGGGTTTTGCCACTGTTTTGGGAGCAGCTGCGGGGTGGCCGGGCCTGTCCTGTCGCCCACACGGCCTGTGGGGAGGCAGCTGGGCCCAGTTCTGGCAAAGCCCTCCACACCCTTGCTTGCTGGGCAAGGTGGAGGGAAGACAAGTGCTGGAGGGCAGCCCTCACCTGGCTCCCCGATGCGGCCCGAGTGTTCTGAGACCCTGGCACTGCTCCAGCATGGCTGGCCGCAGCCTCTGCATAGTCTGTGTGAGATTTAAACCCTTCCAATGCTCAGATAAGGCTTGCAGACTTTCAATCCTCCGTTGAATGAGAAAAATAGAACAAGGAGTCTACTGAAGTGAGTGAAATGAACGCTAAGTTTCCAGTTGGGAAGAGAGTGAAAAGATGCCACTAATAAGTAGCTGAAAACCTTTTTTTTTCCTTTGTGAGCTATGGAGGGACTGTGACTACACTGAAATTTTTTTAAACTGTGGGAACCTATCTGGGGGAGGTTAAAGTGCTTGAGAAAAGGATTTTTTTGCCCCAAGGGAATGGGGCTCTCTGCTTTGGGACTGGAAATATGGACAGAGATATTTAATAGAAAAAGAGATGAAGAGGATTTTGTCTTTAAGCAGCTTGACTTTAAAAGTAATACCCCCATGTGTGTAGCATAACCCATAACACAGCTCTAGAAAGACTGTGAAGGTGGGAGGAAGTTCACGATTTGCAATTTTTTGCCCCGGGCAGACGCAAATTGTGAAAGTGAAGACACCCCGTATACCTAAACCAAAAAAAAAAAAAAGGAATTTTTCTCTCTAGAGTGAACTGAAATGATTATTTAAGTAGAAAACTGACTGAAGTGTTCTCTCTATATTGCTGTTAAGAAATGTGGAAGATGAGGAAAGGGGGAGGAGGGAATGATCTGGAAATCTTAATCTAAATTCTTATTTTTATCCTGTGTTATTAATAAATTTCTTCTTATACCCTTTTAAGTTTTAGGCCTGCCTTGCTTTTGCTTCTTAATCCTATCTCTAAAAGAATTTGAATATATTAAAATTGGCAAACCCAAGTCAAACCATGTCAGACAGCCATCTGGTTTTAAATTAGAAAAGAGGAATATGACCTGGTTGTTCTCTAATTTTAACTTACTTGGGGAAGAAACAGGTGATTTTATAAAGAGCTGTTAAAGGAAACCAGAATGAGAGATGGTCTAGTACTAATGCAAAGACTTAACAGCTGATTGTTTTCATTTTAGAGATAAGAAGAGCTAAATGAGCCAGTATAAAATATAGTTTTCCAGAAGCCTGAACAAGACCAAACTGATCTGTGCCCTCATTAATTTTATCAGAAAAGGGGTGCTTTTCTATGTATTCAGAAGATGGCTCATTTCCTCCAGAGGAAGGTCTCATCTGCTTGTGGAGCATCATAGATTCTCAGATCTCATTTTTCTGCTCTGGTGTTTTGCCTCAAGCCAAGCACAGATGTGAATTTAATTTGGATTGTGCAATTACATGTTATGCACACTACAGTTTTTTGTTGTTTTCTGTAGCTACACTATTATATCTGAAGTATCATAATACTGCTAACTTTTACAAATGTCTTATAAAGTAAATTTGTTTTCATCTCATGGTTGCAGGGATGCAATTGTAGCAAATTGCTGGCCTACTGAGTTTGGTGGGTGTGATGGGAAGGATCATGCCTTTCAGTGGAATGTCTCAGGATGTCAGAAGTCAGTCCATATTTTCAGGTCTGCATCTCAGATGACACAAACAGGGAATAAAATTCTCAGTGTCTCATTTTGATTATGGCAAGGTTTTACCACACAAACAGACGGCTGCAAACAAAAAGAAAGCCTAGTGTATGAATCTGCACTGAGAAAAATATTTTAATATCTGCAAAGCCCCTAGTAAGGATGTTTACAAAGCTGCATTTTTGAGACAATCAGCTGATTGGTAATGAGTGTTTAAAAGCCATCAACTCTCCTTCTCCACTACTTCCATTTATATCTACTCGTGGCCTTCCAGCTACTTCCAGACACTTGTCATCTATGACTAAAAAATATAGATAAAAAGCCTCTTCTGAGAATAGATACCTGTCTTTCCCCTTCAAGAAATCTTCCAAGCTCATGTTGCAAACCCAGGTCAGAGAAGCATGGACTTCAGCAAATGCAGAAGATTTTAGCTCACACTTTTTCTGAGTCCTCAATTTTTTCAGTGCAGCTGAGGTTGTTGAGGAATATATCTGGTCCAGGTAGCTCAGCTCACAAGCTGCACATTGAGACAAGCAGCCAAGAGCTGTTTGGGATAGCAAAGAGCATGAAGGTGGGTGATGCTGAAGGAGAAGGGGTGCTGGAGGATGCTGCAGAAGCAGGAATTGCCAATCTTTTGTATAACAAGCAGAATGAAGTCTGGTGATGCCAGTGGATGGACACAGAGAGGGGGCAGGAGCTGAAGTCTCAGGAGGGAGAGTGAGACTTGTGCCAGGAGACAGTGAGGGTATAAAAGCTCAAGAGTTCCGTTGTTGGGGACCCTCCTTGGAGACACCCAGCCTGAACTATTTCTGTGTTATTGCACCATGAATAAATGGTTTTATGGAGAGAGACATCTGAGACTGAAAGGGGAAACCTGAGGTCGAACTGCTAAGGAAACCTGCTGTAGCTGCATGAGAGGGATTTGTAGGAAATTAAGCAGGGACCTGTGGGCTCACTGGAGCTGCCCAGTGTGAAGGGAGTTTGGTCTCTAAGAGTAAAGTCCCTGGCATTGGGAGTGGGATTTCTAGAGAGTCTTGTGAATGGGCAGTCTGGTGAGTTTCCTTAGAAATTTCAAGACCATATGATAAAGACAACTTCAGATTGTTTTTGCTTGGCTTTGTTTGCATCATCTTTGAAGCAACTGGGATTTGAAAGTAAACCTTTAAACAAACCTGACCCAGATGTTCATTCCCTGTTTTCCAATGTAATTTTGATTTGTATTATCCGCCCCAACAAGAATAATTGTCCAAAATGCAGCAACGTTGAGCTGTGCAGGCTGTTTTTAGAGAAATAAAAAGATAAATTAGTTTCCTTTGTATTTCAGATTCCCTTGGGGGAAAAAAATATTTCTTGGACAATAAGAAACAGACTTTGAACATCCTATACCCCTGAGAATCTGTTGCTCTTGTTTGTTTTCTCTCTTAATTTCTAAGGAATTAGGTCTATAAAGCACTGCCATTAGATGGCAGTGTTAGTTTCCACTTTCCCCTTCATCACACCTGATGAGTTTTTAGAAAGAAGTGGGTCAAAAAAAAAAAAAAAAAAAAAAAAAAGAAAAAAGAGGAAAGCCAAATTGAAACAGATTTGGTCTGTGTGCAAGTCCTTTGGAGTCAGGAACAAACAGACCAGTCTGCACAGAGCTGATTTGCACAGATGCTTTGGGTTCCCCTGGCTGGAGCTGGGACCACTCCACACATCTAATAATAACCCCCTATGATTGTCACTTCTGTCTGGGCGCTGTTTAGCTGGACAAACACGTAATTTCAATGGAAATTTCTGCACTCCTGGTTGTATAGACATCTGGCATTTCCCAGGTACAGCATGTACTATACAGCCAGCTCTTAGCTAGACTCAGTGGGATTATTGCTGCAATTTTCTGTTGTTTCCCTCTATGTGTGGCTGCCTTATATGAAAGGACAGTGGTTATAGAGTGTGCTTAAGAAGATATGAGCAATTTCCTGCTCTGTCCTTGACCCTCCCACATCCAAAAAATAAACAATAGAAATCCAGTCTCAATGTCTCTCTTTTCCACAGGAGTTTTTACCAAATACTGCCAATACATAGCTTTGTGAAGGAAAATTGGTGGGTTAGAACAAACATCCAAAATACACAAAAGCAGAATGAGCAGGAATATTTTTGGCAGCTGCGTGGAGGTAGAGTGGGCTCTGTGACAGCTGATTTTAGAGGAACTATGGTTAAGCACAAACAACAAAATGATCAGAAATATATGGCTATCAGTTCCCAACTTGTCTCACAGAGGAAGAGAAATTCATTTCCCTTACACTTTTAAGCATTTCTCCTTTCCTTTCTCTTTTTTTTTAACATATTTCCCAGGAAAAAAAAAATTGACAAAAGAAATAGCAGTAGTAATGCTGCTTTGCCATACAAAATCAAGCAAACTCCAGTAGTTTTGGAGTTGTAGAGTTAATGAAGCTGTTTTAGATTTGTGTTTTTCAGCTGACCAACCATTTAACAATAAACAGTTTATTCTCATTTAAATCAACTCCCTAATGTAGAGTTTGATAGTACATTCAGGCTGCCATGTTTGACTACAGAAGTTTGCACATGAAAGTTTCTAGAAACAAAGCTGTGAACATTTGAACTGCCTTCTTTGCTCAGATTGTTAGTTTTGTGAAACTTTTAGGAAAGTAAACATCTTTGTGATCTCTGTTTCTCGAAAGGGTTGTCATGCATTGGAACAGGCTGCCCAGGAAAGTGGTGCAGTCCCCTTTCCTAGAGGTGCTCAAAAGCTGTGTAAGTGAGGCCCCTGGGGACATGGTTTAGTGGTGGACTGGGCAGCGTGTATTAAAGGTTGGACTTGATGGCCTGAGAGATCTTTTCTCATCTAAATGTTTCTATGATTCTTTCAAGGGGAAAAAAAGCCCGAAAAAGAGAGAAGGGACATGGTCTACTCAAGTGACTGACCCTGGGAAAGTTTCCTAATCTAAGCAAATCCTTGTTGGTATTATTCCAGGGGTAACACTGCTTTTTTTACGTTTCCAGATTTGTCATATGTCTTAGAAAACCCCTCTCTGGAATGTTTTGTAAACGTTGATGGGGTGACTGAGTTATATTGTTCCACTCAACAGCCTTGTTCATGCAGAAGCAGTGCTGCTTCATGCAATATAATCTGAAATATTGCTCCTTCTATACACTTGTATTTCTTATGACCCAGGAGCTATGAACTCTAACCAAACCTTTTTTATTCAGATAGAAATGAATATTTAGAAATTTTTGTGTTTTTCCCCAGTTCCTTTAAGACCTATAAGACTACAGACATTTATGAATCCTCTACCCTTTCAGTCAAGTTAGGTGCCTTCAGCCATTACTCCCAAAGTTATTGCTGAAATGAGACTAAAGGCACACAAACCCTTTACATCAGCACTGCATAAGCCTGGGTACTTTGGTAGTGCACTTAAACTGTCCATTTAAACCACAGATTTGAAGCTAAATGTTAGAATGAAGTTGGCAAAATTTTCACTACCTTCATGCTCATTTATCACTTGTAAGTGATTTTTTTCCTTTCCTGATACCACATTTAACTCTATGGTCCTCCTGATGACAGTCAAAATTTAGACATTTACATATAATTTTCCCTCCGTGGAGTTTCAATCAAGATCTTTTTGGTGAATCTTTAGAGGATTCTTAAATTTAACTCAATTTGCATCCAGTGTGTAAAATCTCTTCCTGTAGCAGCTGCTGCAGTAATGGATCCTCTTCAGGGACACCTTGAGACAACAGCATCCTCAGAACAGTGAGGTTGGGTTAAATGAAATGTTTTGATTTCCTGAGCAGCTCTGAGACAGTCAGGATGGAATTGTCAGTATTCCCAGTCTAATTCCACAGAGAGCAGTCATTGCAGCCCTAAAGGTGGGACTAGAAGTCTTTACATTTGCTTTCCCAATTTCTGTCAATGGTAATCATCCTGGTGGTCAAATCTGGCCCTGTCTGGGGAATTTTCAAGCACAAACACACAGAGTCACTGGCACACAAATATAAGAAAATACATGAGAAAACACATTATATTACTAAGATAACTCTAGCAAATTAATATAGGTATATTTAGGGGCACTGGGAATATGGAAATATTCAATGTAATTGTTTTTCACTACAAATTCATTTCAGGAAGATGAGAAGGTTGAAATGAAGGGCTCTTGTAAAGAGCCTATTCACTGGGAGTTAAAAAGCTAATTTCGTGGTAGTGTCTCATCACTACACTTTCTGTCTTCTATTTATTTATTTATTTATTTATTTATTTATTTATTTATTTATTTTGTGGTTAAGGAAAATACAGAGAAAACTCCCAGAAAAATTCCATGATTCATTTTTCCATTTTCCTCTAAAATAAGCATGGACCATCTATATATAATGGGCTGCTCCAGAAGAAATTATTATTTTTACTGGTTTTTAAAACAAGCAAGTAGCCATCATCTGTACTCTTTGGAAACTGCCAGAAACAAGATACTTCAATGTTCCTTACTGTGGTGATGAAAATTCAGATTGTGAAGCTGATTCAAACTCTATCTCATGCTCATAGTTGTGTATATAGCATGCAAAGATAGACACACAAAACCTGTGGCCACCTCAGAAATTCCTACACTTCTGCAATTACAGTAAATAATTGAAATTGATCTGGTGGTAAAGCTTTCAAACACCCATGGCCAGTTTTAATGTCATCTTGATAAAAGACAGAGAGAACCTTAATTCAGGAAACTGCACATTTAAAGATAAATATTTGCTGTTATCCTTAATATGGTAAACCCAAAAAACTCATTATCTTCTTTCACAGAATAATTCAAAGAGACTAAATTCCTTTCATAAACTCTTCATTGTTGTGCAGATTTAATTATTTATGGCTATTCCTGAGTTATAGACATTCATGGAACGGTGCAAATATTTGGGAAGAACACAGGAAACTGAACTAATGATATAAAATTGTACAAAGAATATG
The DNA here is from genome assembly GCA_024734035.1 of Alethe castanea. Classification (NCBI taxonomy): domain Eukaryota; kingdom Metazoa; phylum Chordata; class Aves; order Passeriformes; family Muscicapidae; genus Alethe; species Alethe castanea. The sequence goes on along the minus strand of JANRGV010000001.1, from coordinate 142,790,635 downwards.
GGCAGCATTAGGATCAAGATTTTGTTACTGTGTGGAGCCATTGTATGCATCGTGCACACGTTCTCCCTGGGAAGATCAGACAGTTGTAGTGGAGAATTTCCCTCTTAGATTGATACCTTTTTCTGTTCCCAGCCAGAATAACCAATTCCCAAAATAATTCTCACAAGGCTTTTGAATCGTGACATGGGAATCCTCAGTCTGGGGGGACAGCTCCTCAGATACATGCATGATCTTTAGGTGCTCTTCACCCACTTTCGTGAAGAATGAGCTGGATGTCTTAGAAGGTGTCAAAAGAAGCAAAGAGCCCCCAAAGTGCCCCCAGACTACTTCTGAGGCTTTTCACCAAAGAACTGAAAGTTCCCCCTCCTCAAGGGAGGTACCTGGGCTTTCCCACTGAGCCTGAACGTATTTTAACCCCTCAGACACTGTGCTTCTTTCCCTGCCCCAATGGAACAAGACTATCAGACCAACAGACAAACAAATTGCAGCAGTCAAGTCTCATAAGGAGATCACAGTGATTATATGTTTTATTCTTCAGGCATTTGATCAGTTGTCTTAGCCTCAGGAGCCCTGGATGTATGTGTGGATTTCCTAAATTGTGTCCTCTGAGTCATGCAGTAGAGGTGTCCGAATCTTTACATCAATTACACAAGGAGTTGAAGCCCCAGCCATTTCTAAGGCATTGATTTAATCTCAAACAGTTTGAACTTGTATTTATGTATTTTTTTGAAATTCTGCAGTTCTTTGAAAAACTAAGCAGCCACCTCAGAGACCACCCTTGTCCTTTCAAATTAATACCAATCATATACTCCTTTCCAATGAGCAGAGATACAGTACCCTCAGAGCTCCACCTTCATTTTTTTCTCTCTGAACATGAAGAAAAGATGCCTTATTATTATCCACTGAGGAGGTACAGAGCCCTGAAACATCTAGAGATGGAATATTAAGTAGATGACTGGGGACAGCTTGGTACAAATGTTCACTCAGGTCAAAACTTATGAGCTGATAAAATTACAGAAAATTGTGTGCTCAGTTTTCACAGTAAGACTACAATTTGCTGATACTTCTGGAGAGACCTCTTACTGCTTGGAGATATTTAAACAACTACTTGGTGTGAGGCATAACAGCTTTGTTGCCATACTGTGGCAGTAATTAGTTATTCTGACTGTGCTTGTGTGGAGATGAAGGGATTTACACACTGATAGGTAACATTTATTTCCATATTTATGCTGAAAAATTTCATGAAATGAACATGAAAAAGCAAATTACTACCTCTTGTGCTTGCCATTTGAGGATGTGGGTACAGCAAGAGATGAAGCAGCAAGTAGAAAAAAAGAAAAAGAAGAAACCAGCAAACAAAACTCAATAAAAGACAGTCAGTGTTTCTTCTTATTGTTTTATTATTGTATTATTGTATTATTGTATCCAAGTTTCTATAGGGTATAAGATTAAACATGGAAGGGATGCATGTCCTGGGATTTTTGCTCAAATCTGCATCCTCTTGAGTTACATGATGGTACGCCAGAAGATTAGGAAGGTTATCCTGCATAGGAAGTCAGTAGATCTTTGTTCAGCTAAATTCAGACCTCCTGTAAGTTGAAATTTTGTCCTACCTAAAGAATGCTACAGAGACAAATTATGTGAGGTCATATAAACAGAATCCTAAGGTTGGAAAAGACGTTAAAGATCACTTAAGTTCTGTCATCAACCCAGCTCCAGGACCACGTTCACCATTAAACCATGTCCTCAAGTGCCTCATCTAAATGGTTTTTTGAACACTTACAGGGATAACACCACTTCCCTGGCCAGTGTGCAATGATTTACAGCCCTTTCTGTCAAAAAAAAAAAAAAAGATTCCTAATATCTTGTCTAAACCTCCTGTGGTGAGATACTATTTATGAAGTGACAGGGGCCTTGCAAAAAGGAGTGAGATCAAGGACATGACCCAGTCCTTACTGATAGATCACCAAATAGAGGAACACAGTTGTGGTCACAAAGGCCAAGCAGTGCTGATGTCCTTACAATTTCATACATAGTATGTTCTTTGGCTTAATACTGATGCACAATGTGATGATTGTTTTGTAATAGGTCCTTTTTCACCTAACCTAAGGTGCACAGAAGTTATTTCTGGGGAGCATTTGGATCCTTCCAAATACAGGTTTGTAACCTCATTTTTCATCATCTGCTCACATTTGGACTATTTTCTTATTTATAAACATTTGCCATACAGGCATAAAAAAAATCGATTTTTAAACTGCATTTTCTGTTAGGATAAATAAATCCTTAGGAATTATTGAAAAAGCCAGGGGCTTGGCATATTCTTAAGCTCCTAGGCCCAAGAGCAGAATTCTTAGTAACTCATAGTTACACCAGCACAATTCTGAGTAACCACATCAGGATTCAGTCTGCTGTCATCTAAACCCTACCAACAAGACAGTGCAATCATGGGTTATTATTGTGTGCTCAGTTAGAGTGATTATGTGTGGGACTGAATCCAGCTGAACAGCCAAGGCCAGTTTTTGTTTATTTGCTTGTAAAGCTTCTAGCACATTTCAGCCATGGTATAAAGAAAAACCATTACCATTCCATTAAAGAAGTCTGACAGTAAAAAAATCCTGTGCAAATTGAAAGTGATATGATTGCTACAGCACTAGATTGTTCCAAAGTCCACAAATACATCTACAAAAAAAATAAGGAGAAAATAAAATATAAGAGGAAGTCAATAATGAAATGAACTTCAAAACCTCAAAGTACTTGTTTATAAATCCATGACATTCATACTTAAAACAAAGGAGGACGCTAAAAGTACAAAATTATGATGTGTCAGTTTAGCTGGCAAACAGCTGCATTCTCTTTTCAAATTCCTTGCTACACACGGATTTCTGTGACTGGATCAAGAGCAAAAAAACCCATCAAGAGTGCAAGCATATGAATCAATTAACAAATGAAGGATGTGTCTGGAGCAATAAACAAGAGACTGTATTCAACCTGGTGAGCACAAATTCCTGGGAAAAGAAAAAAAGTGGAAGGAATAAAAGTAAGTCAGCAAGTGATCTGAAGTGCTGGAAGATATATAGATTAAAGGAAAGAAGTATGCAAGCAGTCTCATATTAATTTTAGAAGATTCAGTTTGAAATATATTTCTAGCCTCTCAGGAGAATGTCTGGAATTTCAAAGGTGCTTCTGGTTGAGTCATAGTCTGGAATATTGAACTGTGGAGTTGTTTGCACAGTTGCATCCATTCCAACTTGGCCTCAAAATAAACCCCCCAAAAAACAACATCTCAATGGCCACCAACAGAATCCAAGCCCCAAAACTGATTATTGCACTCCAGCACTTATCAACTCATGACTCCACCTCTGAACGCTTTCTCAGAACCTGCTCCTCATTTTCATTTGACTCTGCTTCTCAAGTCTGCTTAAGCCTTTACCTATATTGGAAATTTCTTTAAGTGAAGACTCTGCATAGTTGCTCTCTCTCTTGAAGAAATCTCTGTATTTCTGGAATGCTGTGGTTCCTGTCTCTCTTTCCTGAGCAGCTGTTGGACTTGGATTAATTTTTGATTTTGAGTGGAAAGTTGCTAGCAATTGAACCATAGTTCATCCATTCTTCCACTTTATTTAGATCCATCTGGGAGAAGGTTTATTACTCAAAATGGCACCAATTTCTTCCATTAGTGAATATGCAGATAAAATCTGAGAATAAGTCCTACAATCTCCCCATCTTCTTTCATAAAAAGAAAAATACATTGAGAGAGAATTTGCATGTAAAATCTGTGTAAATTCTAGTACAAGATGTAAGGTGTTAGTAAGGCCTGCTCATTCTTGAGGACCATTTCCTAATCTTATGAACAGTGGTACTCAGAAAACTGTCACAGGTGACGGGATATGACTTCATCACAAAGGTAAGTAACACACTGCCTGAAAGCAGTGAGATTGTTAAGTTAAATCAGGAAATCTTTTGGGCATCTGCTGACTGAAGCTGGAACACTATCCTGCTGTAAGTACAGATGGCAATCTATCTCATTCACAGTGTAGAGAAAAAGTAATCAGCTAACCACATGAAATTTCTTTAAAAAGCTTTCTGGTTTTCCCCCAGTGACAAATTTTCTTAGCCTATCCTTAGAAATCACCTATCATTCTGAAAAGACCAGTTCAACATTTAAATCACTTTTTGTGTCATGCTTGCTTCAATTCTGCTGCATTTTCGGATAAAGTGTCTGAGTTCACAATTGCATGGTGCTGCTGAAGGCAAATAGGTAGGAAAAAGTTGCCCAGGGAAGCTGCGGATGGGCCATCTCTGGAACTGTTCAAGGCCAGGCTGGATGGGGCTCTGAGGAACTTGATCTAGTAAAAGGTGTCCCTGTCCATGGAGGGGATTGGAACTAGGTGATCTTTAAAGTCTCTTCTAATCCAAATCATTCTATGATATTATGGAACATGACGCCTACTGAAGTCCTATGGAAGTGGAAGATGTTGGTCAAGAATAGACAGATCCTTCCTAATGTTTCTTGGACAGCAAACCCCTCAAGGCAAAATGTATAGCTAATGGTGATGGAATTAACTCAGAAATCCAACAATTTAGATGGCTACAATATAGAGGTCTATACTGGAAAGACTTGTGAACACTTCTGTTAGTTACTAAGGATAAAAATTCTCTAGGTGTTATGAGTGTTGCCACAATGGTAATGAGAATGAAGTGTGGCATTATGAAGAACTTGAGTGCTTAGCAAGGGGTATTTCTTTAAATAAAATAGGTTTTAGTACACCAGATTGAAAGGTCAGTGTTGAGGAGCAAGATGTTTGTGCAATTCTTACCGCACAAGAAAGTACAAGGCTAAACGGAACACAACAATGCTTCATTCTGACATTAAATAAAAAATGTTTTTCTCCTTCGTCCTTTCTCCCAACCAGTATTCTTCAGTGATGCACAAGTTCAAAACTACTCACAAGGGATTCTTCCTCCTCAAGGTCCTTGCTGCTAAGGCTTTTCCTACCGCAGTCCATTCACTTTCTGCATTTGTGTTGCAGACCTACTGAAGGTTTCTTCAATTCCTTGCTCAGCAATTCTCCAACTGTTGCAAAGGAAAACCTTCTCCCTCCTTTCAGCAGTTTCTGCAGAAGTCAGAGTAGAGATTTCAGCAGTATTGTGTCCTCCTTCCAGGCACAACCTTTTAATAGATTAATACATGTAAGTATTCATTCTCCCAAATTACTTGATAGCAAATCAAATAGATCACTCACAATCACTGTCTAGAAGGTCACTTGTGTTCTGGAATCTTCTAATACCTACACATTATTGAACTACAAATGGTTTGGAAGGTGAAATTGCTTGTCAATAGATACAGGGTCCCTCCTGGTTTTGAGAGCACTGATTCAAGATATTTCAGTGAGCACTTATTCAAGATATCTTGCCTACATAGATATAAGGTCAATCAAATCAAGTCAAGAACAAATATTTTGCAGTGTGAGTCTAGAGTTATAGAATTTTTTTAACTGTCTCTTCCATTCTCTACACTTCACTCCCCCTGCTTACTGAAATATGAATATTAATACATTTGTTCATGTTTACCTGGCACACATACTGCAGAAATCAATGTTCTACTTAGGGTAATTATTCAGCAGGTATAAATGCTTCTTCATACAGCATGTATCCATTTTCTGTTGAACTTTTTCTGTTTACAAATTGCTAACCAGTAGGAAAGTGTTACAGTTTCAATCAATTCTACAAAGTTCAAAAAAGGACAGAAAGGAAAAAAAAAAAAGAATTGAATTGCAATAATAGAAATCTGAATGAATGAAGTGCTAAATGCAAAATTGGATAGGGTGTTGTGTGTCTGTTTGGGAAAATCAAACTGGTGTTGTATTGAGGCACTTTGTCACTTAAATGGCACAAGGTGATAGAAAGAGAAAAGCATAAACTGTAGTTCTTCCAAGCAAAATAAACATCCTTCAGAGCTCAGTGAAGCCACAGTGGGTCTTTGAAATTGTTACATGAGGTTCATTTTCTACAAGCATAAAATGCTTCCATTTCAGCATAGCATGAGCAGTAAACAATCCAACATGTGGTTTAAAATATAGAACACTCCTAGAACAGGGATCCAGTGTCCTTCTTGTGAGAACAGACAATATCACCCACCAAGAGAAGCCCTTCTCTGCTATCAAGATGCTAAATTTGAATGCCAGCACTTCAGCTTGATTAAAATTTTCTCTCAGCAGAAAAGTGCAGACTGCTGTTCCTTTTCCAGGCTTGTACAGTGGTAATACTGCAAATCTTTGTCCTCTGACATCATTTCTTAGGCCAAAAAAATAATTCTAGTGTGCCTTAGAAAACAGAGGGGATGTCAACTCATTCAGACCTAAAGGTGGTGTCTTAAATCTCTAAATCTAGGATTTCCATTCTCTTTTCCTCATAGAGAGCACTCTGCTTTGTAATCATCTTCTCAGGGAGACAGAACATTTATCATGGAAGAGACAAAAAGTTTGAGATAAGTTCTTTCTGCAAAATTTCAAGCAGATGAACTCTATTCCAGGTGTTAGGAGAAGTAAGATAAGCCATGCAAAATAAGTTATGCATATGAGATTTTTGTCAGCACTTTCACTGATATTTAGTTAGATGGAAGTCCAAGATAATTCTTTTCTCTCTGTTTCTACTCCAGAATTCGTTTCCAGTTCTTGTCTCTCTGAAATGACCAGAACCATTTTTTTTCACAAGTGTCTAATACACAATACATAGGTTTCCTACACAGCCTCAATGTATGTCCTGCAATTAATTTATATAATCCAGACTTAAACTGCCTTGGCCAGATCACTTGAACACTTAATTCAAGATGTTCTTGCATTTGAAAGATTCATATTAATGTCTAATACAACACCTATTACTTTTAGATCTTCTGTTAGGTATGATACTTCAGCTGTTGCAGAACGTGGGGATTAGGTTCGGCATGGAGGTTGCAAAAATAAAAGTAAAGGACATAAATCTATTAAAAAGACTCCCCATCATTCCTTTTCCTCCTAAAACTTCCCGTTAAGAATGAAAACACAGATTCCAGCTACTCATTAACCTGTTTAATTTCCTAAGTGGAAATCAGAGTTTAAAAAAAAAAAGCTTTAGTCAGAGAGAAAATTCCTGATCATTCATCCAAATGTTTCTAATTTCAAAGCCTAGTTTGAACATTTAAATACAGACAAGCTGGAGCAAATTTTTTTTATAAGACTTTTTATAAAAGTCAGCTTTTGCGACTAAAAATTAATGATGAAACAATTTATCTCCTAGACTAGAAAACATTTATTTATAAACTAATCCCAAAGGATAGTACATTAAGACAAATGACTATGCAATTAATTGGTACCAGTACAAATTCATAGGAGACGCCTACATTGAGATATGTTGTTATCAAATATTTTGGCTTTTTTTCCCAAATTTTAGAATTATTGTATAACCCGTCTTCTGTATTTCACATGTTGAAATAATTGAATATAACTAAAAATTTGTTGGCATTAGTAATGGTGTAGCCTCTCATTACAGCAGTGTCCCACAGGTCTCTGATATGTACATCTAGTTGAAGGGTAATTATATAGCAAGGTACAGAAAGAAAACCTCTTTTTCTTCTCTAGCACGACTGTGTGACAAGTTTTTGTACTCACAGCTTCCTCAACCTGCCTTTCCTTCTCCTTGGTTCCCCTCAGGTCATGAGCCTTAGGAGCACAGAGTTGTTAGTGAGATTTTGGAATCGCAGCCTGCCCTGACTGAGATGGCATTTGGTGGTTACCACCCTCTTCAGGTACCTCAGCTACTACCTACAACCTTCTTAAACAGGAGAACAAAATAAATCCATCCTCCTTAATAAATGAATCATAGAATCATGGGATGATTTGAGTTGAAGGGATTTTAAAGATTAACTAGTTCCAGCCTCCCTGCCATGGGCAGGTACACCTGCCCACACTGGTGCATGATGGTACAGTCTGCTGACAGGAATCAGACATTGCTGACCAAAAAAGTCTACAGTGTAGAGAAATTAAATACACAAAAAATCTAATAGTTGTATTCCTTTGAATGTTAGCAACCCCATTATCAGTACTGTGTTCCAGAAGAGAGGAAAAACCCAATTTGGGAATGCCCAGGTGCTAAGATATATATAATCTCTGGGACATAGACAAATGTAGATAATTATGTATGGAGAAAGACATCAGTATGTGAAGCTGGGAACTGATGGAGAAATTTGAATAAATACTGTGGTAAAGGGATAAAGCTTTGAGGGCTACTACAATTTGGTTTATCAGACTAAGTTGAGAGAAGAGGAGGAAGATCAGAGCTTTGTTGGCACATCCGCACACAGGATAAATTTCTGGAACCAGCTGTCTTGTTTCACAAGAGACGTGCTTGCAGTTTACCCATTATGCCACAGAAAAGCTCTTTCTAGGATATGCTGAGGAAAGCAGATTAGATCTTCATTGTCACTGTCAGCCTGTCTCAAGAAACAATTGCCTTGACCAATATCACATTTTGGGAACAGCAAAGGAACATCCTGAACTGTCCTTAATTAAATTTTGGTTTTCTTTATGAATAAAAGCAAGAAGTGACTTTGCTGAACTCTTTTCTACTGTTTATTAATTACTATTATTTACTGCTTGGCACAATACATAATAGGAAGAAAAGCATTTGCTTTGCTTAAATGAGTTCAGAATTATATTATCTTGTGTGGTAAGAAAGAAAGCAGCACACTGAAAGTGTGTAATTAACTTGTATCATGAATGATGTGGTGGAAAACAAAGCCCAGTGTACAGCTAATGTGGTGGATACAAAATAATGTGTTTTCCTGCACAGCGTTCCGGAGGTGTACATTATTCCTACCATTCATTGTTTCCTGAGTCATGGTGTTATTTGGAAATTAATTTGAGCCAAAACAAAAACCAAGCCTAAATGGTACGCTTTTGTGCAGGGAAAAAAAAAAATCTCAGTGAAAAGGCAAATAGTGTTCTCCCCACCTCCCTTCTTTGTCTAGCAGTGCAAAGAATGTCAAGGACCACAGCATAGCAAATAACCCATTTTCAGCTTAATTGCTTGACAGTCCCAGGAGCCTTTTTGGAGCCATCAACACAAGCACTCTGGCTGCATCCCATTGGTTTTCTTTAGCCCAGTCACTTTGTGTTAGCCATGTCACTCATGTTGTGCAACAGGTCAGACAAAGCATGATGCTTTGTGCCATGTGAAGGAGCTGAAAGAAAATGTTCCCTGAAAAGAGTGATGATTTTGTCCTTTCTTTAAGTATCTCAAACTAAAATAGCCTCCCCATATATAGCTTTTTTTTTTTTTCCTCCCTGAGGATTCCTGTGGCAGTTGTCACCTCTGGCTGTGAAGGAATCACTGCACTCATCCATTTAATGCACGTCTAGGACAGAGAGTGGAAACAAGGGGCAGCAACAGCAAGGGAGTTGGAGAAGGAACTCTGGGGCAAGGACACTAGGGCAGCTCTCTGCAGAGAACTTCCTGCAGATGAATAGTTTTTCCTTTTCTAACCCTTTTCCCAAAGGGTCTAACTGACTTTCTACAGCATATTGGAATGGGAAAAACCAGCGTGTTATATATACAGACAAAATATTTGAAACTTAGAGACTTTCAGTATGATAAACACCTTCTGTCCTCAAACCCCTTACCTGCATCTATCCACTTCTGTTAGATGAAAAATCTGATTTACATGGGAGAGGTGACTACATAGAGAGCAAAATTATCAAATTCATAATGTTTTTTTATTAAAGTAATGTTTAGAAACCATTAAAAAGCATTCAGAAAATATTTTTCAGGCACTGTCAGGAATCTCCAGAGTGTATGCAACTCAAAAGACCCACACCAGAAAGAAAGTGAAAAGCTACAACTTGCCTATCTCATTACCAAAATACTCCCTGGAGCCACCCACACACCAAGTATAAACAGCAGTGAGAACTGGGCTATTCAAAATAAGAAGCAGCAAAAATATTAAGATACAAGACCAAATAGAAGAGGAAAACAGTAGTAATTCTTCTTTTCTCATTTCTTTCTTTTTTAATAAAAATGGCAGTAGAGTTGTAGCTGCCTCGTCTGCTGGGAAGACACTTGAGGTGCAGGTGGTTTCATCTCTCTCATTCTTACTCAACAACAGGTTTTTGTTTTTAAGACCAGAGTTTCTTAGTATAAAACTGCTGGTACCATGCTATTGTAAATAAAATCCAATCCTCAAAAAGGAAACGGTCTGTCCTTCATGTCATACTAGATTTGTGCTATGGAAGACTTTGATAAATAGAGGCAGTTCTGTGTTAGACTTCAAGAAAAAATGACAACTTGCACACTGAACCCTCATCAAAATACCCCTTCAGGTGAGGAAAGAAAACCAACAAAAAACCCAAAAGCCAAAACCAAAGCTAAACAAAATAGGCTCCCCCAAAACTAAACAGCAGATTTTCACCCTTGATCCAGATTGTGTTTACATTTTTCCATTGCAACAGAAAGTAAGGGGAAAAAAAGCCAAAAAAAAAACCAAACCAAACCAAAACAAAACAAAAAAAACAACCAACCAAACAAACAAAAAAAAACCCAAACCAAACCTGAAAAACCCAAACAAATAAACAAGAGGAAGTCTACACAGTCATCCTCATTAACTGTATGTGTTCATTTTCTGGGTGGAAAAGCTGGCTGTGTGGGCCCATATTTTCCAGTCTTTTCCTCTGAAATAGTGAAGGACTGACAGACTTTTCAGACCATAGCCAACACGTAGTGAGCAGCAGGATAATTTTTCTCTTAGCTTTCCAGAGAAACAATCCAGCTCTTTCCATCATACTCCACCTCAGGCTGTGGATCAAATAAACCTCAGAAAATTCAATAAATTTTGTTTACTGGGGGGCTGGTTGAAGTGAAAGGGACATTGTACTCAGCCCATTTTTTATAATCACGTATGGAGGGCAGCATGCAACTCTAATGCATGGCAGAAAATAAAGGAAAATGCATCCAGATTTCTTTTGCACGTTATGACCTCAGCCTGTATTCTGGATTTAAAGTTGGGCCTGAAAACCTGTACACAAACATGCAGTCTCTTGCCTTCTTTATAGCACTTAGAAAATACTTGGTTCTTACAACCTAGAATGAAGTTTTTAGCACCAAATTTTCTAAAGAATAAACTGTCTGGAAACACTGGAAATTTGGATTGCTGTAAGAAGCTGAGTAGAATTGAATTTTGAAGTCCATCTCTCTTTTTCTTTCTCATAGAAATGTATATTATCTATAAAAAGATCAGTGATCCAGACAGTTCATTTTCTCTCCTTTTCATTAAAAATTATTTGGAATAAACAAATAAGTCTCAAAAATGAGAAGAAACTCATTGCTTGTCAATCCTTATACATTAGAACAGATTTTAATCTCCAGACACACAGTCCTTTGGCATTTTTAGATGCAAAATGGAGTGTTAGTTTGAGTAAAAAAGAGCCTATGCCTGAAGGATTGCATTTGGGCTGCCTACTAATGCTATTTTGCATTTACTTCATCAGCAGCAGGGCACAAATTGTGTCACAGGCTGCGTGTCCCTACAGCACACTGCTGGCTCAGAGTGTCTGGCTGCTTTGTTTTCCTCTCCACTGAGTCACGCCTTTCCCTCTCCTCTCAGTAGCTGGGCAACCAAGCAAAAAGCTTGCACAGAAAAGGAGCAGGGTAGCAAGATGCCCTTCTTGACTAGGGTCCAGTTGTTACTCATGTTTTCTCCAAGCCTTACAAAGAATATTTGTCCAGACTAGAAGACTGGCATTTTGTTGTGTCAAAAAATTTGAATATCTAATCATACAACATGAGTTAGAAGAAATGCTGATTCTAGGTCCTTCTTTAGGCACTGAAGGAGTGATTCCTTCAGAATCACATTCTCCCCTTTGACTGTAAAAGGAGCCTTATGTTTCTCACTTAAAGTAAATAAAATTAAAAGTCTTTGGGAGAAACCTCAGGAGAACTTTAACACAACACCTCCATCAGAAAGAAAGTCTAACTCCAAAGTTAGGCTGATTTCAGACAATCTTTTCCAGACTGTCTTGCAAAATTATTCTCCTGAGGGAAGAATTTCCTTTCTTGAAGAAAGACTGCTGGCTCTAATCCTCCCTAATACCTCTAAGAGTTTGGATCTGTGTTATTTAAAAGCTTTTTTTGGTGATGATGGGAAACCTTTAAGCAACCTTTACCTTTCCCTTGTCTAGGCTGAGGGGAAATTTCATTTCCAGCCAGAATTCCATTTCCGTCAGCCTGACTTTATACACAATGCTCTGCAGACCCTGATCACCTTAGTGACCCTTCACTGGGTTGCCACTGGTTTATTCACAAAAGTAATAATAATAAGTAGTATGAGATCACCCCAAAGATGTCAGCATTACTCAGCAACTCCCATATATCCAAGCAAGTTCAATAGTACGAAGGGAAATTAGCATTTGCAATTGTACAGTTTCTTTCATTTCTAAGCTATGGGCTACTGATCAAATTCTGTGAAAATCACTGCCTTTCAGAATCACACTAAGGCAGCCTTGCCAAGACCATCTAGTTTACCCTCCAGCAAAACCATGCTTTAAAATTTACAAAATTATTCTTGCTAAAACCAAAACAAAATCCAAGTGAAAGCTAGGGAACCTGTTTTAAGAATATCTGCAAAGCGTAACAGAGCTGGAGAACTATAAACATCGTCTTTTGCATAAATCCTTTGTGTTTATCTAATCTGATTTTTCACCATAGGCATGCCTGTACAACCAGCGAGTAGTAAGTTTGCAAGGCCGGATAAATCAGGAAAAATCACTACACCTGGACAGGAATTTTCTAATTGCTCCTTAAGTAAGTTGGAAGAAGGCCCCTCAAAACATATGATTCAATATAGGTCAAGTATGACCAAGCAAACTCTTCTTTCCAGGCTCTAGTCTTGAAATCATGGTTATTCAAGCAAACTTTACTTATTCATCCTGTTGCACTGCATTTAATAATCTTAAATGCTTGAAAATGAGTCAATACGGGAAGAAATATAGGTTCAGTTAAGATGGAAACTAATTCCTCAGTAAAATAAAACAATAGTTAATAATAGAAATAGAATCATTCTCAAAGAAAAGTGCATTGCAAAAAGGGAAGGCTGCCAGATTATCCAGTTCTACATATTTTTATTTCTTATCTTGCTGAAGGACATTGTCTCTTATGTATGTGTATATATATTATTGCTCTAATTTGAAATAGAAGCATGTTGTCAACTCTGGAAAATACTTTGGAAGGACAGCAATACCCAATGATTTTTATTACTTTAAATGACTTGTAAGGAGTGATTCTCAGCATATTTTTTTATTATTTTCACGTAAGAGGATAGTTCTACATGCACTTTTGAGCTAAAAACATGCAGGCATGCACTGACATAGACAATACACATGCATAAAGACAAAGAAATGAATACATTGCATTATCTTTCCCTATTTTTTGGATTTCAGTGTCAACAAACAGAAACTCAATTATTAATATGCAGACAAATTTCCTTAAATTATGCCTTTAAGTATTTTTATGACAGTGTTGACAGTGTTACTGCTTTTAGTATGAAACTAAGACAAAAGCTAGGGGAAAAAGAAGAGTTTTAATTTTTCCATATTTCTTTTTGCTGATGTGTCTTTTATGCAAATATCTCATAGTTTTCTACAGTAATGGTACCATTAAATGCCTTGAGATTATTTGTAAGAGAAAAACGTTACCTTGAGATTAAGACATAAAGTACTAAGTGCATTTTTAGGAACAGAGAAGATTTCTCTGTAAAGAAGTTAATGTTCCAAAGAAAGCTTTGTTTATTTGAAAGGTTTTATGGTTGTGCTGTTTTCTTCACTTAGCACCTTAATTCTCACGAACCATACGGCTGTCCAGATGTTTAAAATAAAAAGCCCATTTGGGTATTATCAGAGATTACTGAGAAAAGATATACAGACATGATGTTTAGCCATGCAACATAAATTCTCAGAGCATGTAGTACCCAATAAACACCCTATCCTAGATCTGATGAAACTGAAGACATAAATCATAAAAACTAGAAAAAGGTCTCATAATACTATTCACCTCTAGCCAGATGCTTTCTGAAAAGAATCTACTAGCCAGGATGATAATCCTTTTCTACTTTCCTATTTATTTTTATTTCTTCTCACCAAGGCATTACTGGGAAATGTGCTTACCAGGGGTGAATATGTTTCTGCCCAGCCCAGATGCACTTTTCAGATGTTCTTGTTGCTTGTAATGCCTTGAGAATAGGGTTGCCTAACATCTAAAATACATACATTCTCCTTATTGCCTGAATCTTTCATCTCCTCTCCTCTGGGGTTGCCTAATATGCTCACCAAGCTATTATTGTTTTGCTTCAGATAGCTTGGCCCTCTTGCCGAGTTTCATTTGCTGTCACACAGTCACAAATTACAGCATTTACTTCACGCTACTTCCATTCCAAACTATCAGTTTGTGCTTGCTGAACTGGAGAACATGATGATGGATCAGGGCACATTTGCGCTAATCCATTGAAAGTTGATTCTCTAAAGAATGCAGCACAGAAGTAGTTTCTGGCATTTTCTTTCCATTTTAATTTGCTTATGCTGTTTTCTAGTAACAGTTTGCTTTTTTTTTTTTGCTTTTTTTTTTCCCACAACAGTCTGCTTTCACTTTTTTCTTTGACTTCTGACAGATCATAAAAAATAAGTAAAGAAAAAGAGGAGAAAAACAGAGGGAAAAGGTGATTTTTTTGGGTTTTTTAACGCTTTTTTACCTTCATAAACAAACCTTTAAAGCTAGCCAGCTTTTCTGCAGGTGTAAATCACTCTGGCTCCATTGTGTACACCATTTCATGCCAGCTGAGGCTGTAATACAGTACTTTGGAAATGCCAGTGCTGTACCTGTTGTCTAGACTTGAGTTTCAAATGTAGACATGGATCCCCTAAAGGAATCAGTTGCACCACCTTATCTATATTCACTGACAAACTGCATCTTCTGTGTCAAATCCTTTCAAAAATATTTGCTCCTTCATGTATGAGAATTCAAGGTTAGAGTGGCCAATCAATGGACATTACATAAAAATCAATTAGTATGTGTTCCAAGAACAGTTCAGTCTGAAAATCCTTGAGGAATGGGTTGGCATCTATATGCTTCCTTGGTGGGGCAGGGTCTGGCTTATAGACTATACCTCCACTCCTATAGCTGCTGGATCTTCACAGGACAACAGGAGGGTTCTCCCTTCTTGAAGAATCCGTTTTGAATGTTAACATTAGGAATATTCAATCAAAGGATCATGGGTAAGTGTTGGGTCCTGCCCTGAGGAGGAATAACCCCAAGCAGCAGCACAGGCTGGAGGCTGATCTGCAGCAGAGCAGCTCTGCTGAGAAGGACTTTGGAGTCTTGGTGGGTGACAGCTGAGCATGAGGTGGCAGTGCTCTGGTCACTAGGAGGGCCAAGAGTGTCCTGGGGTGCATTGGGAAGAGTATGGCCAGCACACTCATTGAGGGAGGTGCTCCTTTCCTTCTAAAAGCCCTAATTAAACCACTTCTGGACCTTAAAGATCATCGAGTTCCAAGCCCCAGACATGGGAAGGGACACCTTTCACTGCAGCCCCATCCAACCAGGCCTTGAACAATTCCAGGGAGCCTACAGCCTCTCTGGGAAATATGTTCCAGTGCCTCACCACCATCACAGTAACAAATTTTGTTTTTAATATCTAATCTAAATCTAGCCTCCTTCATTTTAAGGACATTTCCCCTTGTCCTATCACCACATGCACTTGTTTGCATGCAATTCAATCCATTCAAATTTGAAAAGTTATTTATTTATCCAGAGTCCTCTATACTATCACATGTAACTTAGCTCTTTATGCTTGGTCTACAGACCCTGAGGTCTGTCTTAGGAATGCAAAATGTATAAGAGGCGTCCATGTTTCTTCTGGCAGGGTGGGATTATTTTGGATTTGCTGGACTTTCTGGAGTCTTATTTTACTGAAGCATTTCCACTGGATTCTTAAGAAATATCTTACCAAGTCAAACTGATCAGGAATTGCAAATATTGTTCTTAATTAATAACAATCATAAGACAGTGTTTTTAACCAATTATATATTTGGAGTGTTATTTTTTTTTAACAAGTGTCAATAACTATAAAATAACCCACTGGACAATATAAAGAATGAGAACTACTTATTAGAATAAATTTTCTTAATTATAAGAGAGATTGATAAAATGAAATTGTGCATTATGACCTAAAAAGAAATTAATGACTATAGAGGTGAAGAAGATGACAAAACAAAAATAGAAATGCTTTGCTTTATTTTGAATAATGTTCAAGTACATACACAAAAATAGAATGATGTGTGGATCAATTAGGAGACAAAGGAGTTGCCTCTTCAAATCAATCCAGTAGCTTCATATAGGCTTGAGTTTGAAAATAATAATTCCCATCACTGAACAAAAAAAAACCAAAACAAACACTTTGAGAATCTTTAAAACTTCCTGAGTCTTTGAATAGTGTGTGATTGAAAATGTGGTGGATACTGAGTGCTGGACCCACCATGTACATCCAGGACACAACAGGCCAAATTTCTCTGCTTCTCTGCCCAAGATTCATCCTGCCATCCGAGGAAGGAGGATGACAACATCTCAGAAAGGCATTCAGACCACAGGAGATTTAAGCTGGCTTCTGTAAAGCCTTGCCCACTGCATTGACTACAGAGAAACTGTACAGCAATTATAGCACTAATTTAGACTTGTTGGGTAACAAGTGAAATGTCTTGGGGCCTCTGTATCTAAATCGGGCAGTGCTCATACACAAAGCTGTGTCTGTGGGAGTTTCATAGTTCTGCCAGGTTATGGGTGGTCTGGGGAAGATGAATAGGGAATTGTTTCCTTTTCTCTCTTCTCAGCAAAAGTTCTCCAAATCGCTAAATGCAAAAATTGTCAGATTCCAAGCAAACAAGAGGTGGTGTTCTCCACACAAGGTAAAGTGAAACTGTATCTTTAGAAGTTTTACTCTAGATCTGGAGGCATTTAGTGACACAGGAACTTTATGTACACATTTACCTGAGATTTCTCTAGCTGCTCTAAGTTCCTCTTCACCTTCACTGAGTCCTTCTATGTTGGTAGGGCTGTGATATTTTCTACCCAGGTCCCTCTGCTTATTTAGGATCCTTCCTGGAAAAATGTGGTACTTTAAATATTCCCATAGAACATCTCACA
This sequence comes from Alethe castanea, assembly GCA_024734035.1. NCBI lineage: Eukaryota > Metazoa > Chordata > Aves > Passeriformes > Muscicapidae > Alethe > Alethe castanea. Next base: position 142,773,421 of record JANRGV010000001.1, on the reverse strand, counting down.
AGGCAAAAGTTTGGAATGCCACTCATTTCTTCTCTCAGCCTTTAGCCCGTTTTTTAAATATAATGACTCCCCTATGAGGTGAGAGAGTGCAGTTTGATATTCAGCTCTATCTGTACAAATTCATACCTACTTCTCTCATTTTCTGAATAAGCTACTTTAACTGTCTAGATATAGAACAGAGGGGGAGAATGAGTGAATTTGTGCATATTTCTCATTCTTTACTCCCCTCTGAGGATAGTAATCTACTAGATAGCAAAATAATTTGAGATTCATGAAACCCAGCAGAGCACAAGTGGCAGCATAAGTCTGTAGCCTAGTGATTAGGACCCCCTGGAGACCTAATTTACTCCTCCAACAATATGATTGAATGTAAAAACTGTTACAGGGTAAACCACAGAATATTCACTTTTTCATTCTGACCAAAATGTCTGGGTGTGATCTCCTTCCATAAGAATGATTTTTTGATCCAACAATGTCATGTATGGAGATGATTTAACAGGAATGGAATCTACCATAATGACTTACAGCAATAGATTCCGGTAGTTTCTAAAGTCATTTTTGCTCACACAGCTTTTGTGCTTTCCAGTAGTCAAAGAGCTGGCTCTGGACTTTACTCAAACCGGAAAGTTATGCCTGATCTTACCAAACATCTCAAAATGGCCATGTGATAAGGAGATTCCATTATCTGCTGAAGGCGTTGGGTTATGAAGACTTCCAAATAAAACCAGCAGCTTCCTAAAGAAGTCTCCTTTAAAAGTAAGTTCTCAGCATTAACACATTTTGGGAAATTGAACATTTCCCCTTTCCAAGTAGTTAACTGGGGCAGCAGGCAGACACAACAGTCAGTACAAAATTACTGAAATATGGGGATGTCTATTACTTGGCTAAGTGCATAATTTTGGCTTCTTTGTCTTCTAAAGCTCCTTATATCATAAAGACTCCACACCTCCTCCAGGGAAGTTAATGGTGGCCAAAGTCCATCACTGAGCTGAAGATTAGATTTCATGGCCTGAAAACATCCTTTCAAACCAATATTCCCATGACTCTGTGAAACCCATTACACTGCTTTGAGAAGTTTTGTCCTGAAATCTAAACTTAACCTATAAAAAATAGAGTGTGGTATTTCTTATCATGGTCGACAAGGATATTTCTTTCCTGTTTTCAGCAGTACAATGCCTACATGAAGGCTGTTACCAGTATGCTTCCAGTCTTTTCCTCTTTTGGCTGGACAGTTTGATTTTTTTTCAGTCTTTCCTAAAATATTTTTTTTTTCAGATATGTGATCACTCTCACTCCTGTCCTCTGGCTTTTGTCTATAGCTCCCTTTGATGTGTTGCTCTAGAATTGACTTCCCCAATGCTGAATAAATTGAAGGGATAACAGCATATGAGACTGAAGGTTGTGCTGCTGGTTTTACAGTCATGATGGAGGGAGGAGGTTGGAGGAGGATGAGTATTCACCATAACTTCTAAACACTTCTCTGTGTAACGGCTGCTCAAGCATCTGATCCCCATTCAGATTTTTTACAGCTGATTATGCCTGTGAAGTGTTATATTTTGCATGAGTCTCTAATGAATTTCAGCATAGTTTTTCCAACCATATCTCCTGTGTCTCTGCATAATTTTGAATTCCAGTCTTGTTCTTGAACTTCTTGAAGCTTGTTGTCACCTGCAGATTTAATAAGTACACTTTGCATTCCATCATCTGCATCATTAGCAAAAGTATTGAAGAGCTCCAAAAGGAAGCCAGACTCCTGTTGGATCCTGCCCAGCACTTCCCTCTGTTTTGACTACGAACCACTGACAAACAATCCCTGAGTACAGCTTCCAAATTGTCTTTCCACCTACTCTGTAGCTGCTTCATTTAGTCCACATTTCTCAGGCTTATTTGTGCAAATAACCACTAAGCCCACATCAGAAGTCCTACCAAAGTAAAAATATGACATAACCAGCTTCTGCGAGTTCACAAATAATTTTATAAAAGAAAAAAACATTGGTTTGATATATCTTCTTCATTACAAATAATGACTCTCTGTGGCTCCCTGATATTTCCAAGGTACTTGGAAAGAATTTGTTACATTTTACAGCTCTTTTTCACTGCACAAATCACAAGCACAAACTATTGCTTATCATTTCATATATTCTTTAACCAAAGCAACGTTAGCTTCCAAAAAATGTCAGAGAGTAAAATTTGTCTTAAAATTGCACTGCAATACACATTACCTCCAAACTAATAATGTTTTAGTCTTTTGTGGTGAGAATCGTTCAACATAAATATCTAGATTTATGAATGCAGATGCAAATCATATTTTGTATCTATGCACATACAGTACCTCAAAGAAGTCTGCCTTTCAAAACTGCAAGTATCTTTCAGTCATACAGTCCGTTGACTGAAATAAAAGGGGAGTGGGATGCAAATGCACCATGGATGTTCAGCTAAGGTAGTGACCTGCTGGAATGAATCCAGAGGAAGACACCACTATGGAGACAGTCTGAGAGAGTAAGGGCTGGAGAAACGAGGGCTGCAGAGAGAACTTAGACCACCACCCAGAACCCTTCCCAGAAGGGAAGCGCCCAAGAGGTCTGGGGAAGAATTTTTTATGAGGACATGTAGTGATTGGACAAGGGAGAATGACCTTGAGCTGAAGGAAGGTAGGTTTAGATTAGGTATTGAAAAAAAATTCATTTCTAGAAACATAAGGTGAGGCCCTGGCACAGATTGCCCAGAGAATTTGTTGATGTCCCATCTCTGGGAGTATTCAACACCAGGCTGGATGGGGCTCTGAGCAATATATACCATCTGGTATAATGGCAGGTGTCCCTGCCTATGGTGGGGACATTTGAAACTAGGTGATTTTTAAGATTCCTTCCAACCCAAAGCATTCTATGGCTCTGACTGTGGTGGGTTGACCTTGGCTGGATGACAGGTGCCCACCAAGCTGCTCTATCACCCCCCTTCCCAGCTGGACAGGGGAGGGAAAATAAGAATGGAAACAACTCACAGTTTGTGTTGTGACCCACCCCTGAAGGCAAGGGCAACCTACGTTGTTGTTAATATCTCTCTTACAGCAGATTAGAGTGAAACAACATGATCAATGATCAATGTTCATAAATATATATATTTATTTCTATGTGGGGTTTATTTTAGAACAATTTGGTTACAATGGAAAGATGGTATGAAGCCATTTTGGTTGCTATTATTAGTATCTATAGTGATATAGCAATATAAAAGCATAAAAATATCACTTTAGAAAATAGATGAAGGAATAATAAGAAAGAGAAAGAAAAGATGAGTAGACAGCTGCATTGTTCCTTTTCTTTTATTGCCCACCGTTACCAAGACACCCACCAATGTCACACTGGCTTAGACTCAACCAACTGCCCATCAGCTTCACTTTTTCAAACCTCTTAGAGTCCAGCCTTGATGTCACAAATGTATACATAATTGAATAGATTATTGCCCAAATCCCTCATTTAATTTCCCTTTGCTTTGTTATTACTCCTACAAGAAGGATGAGGCATAATAGTTCAACTAAACTTTCTTTTTTATCCAGATTTATACTGGGTCTTACTTCTTCAGGGAAATCAGGAGCTGGAAGGGCTTACTTCACTGCAGTTATAGGTTAAACTAGCAGCAAGGTACAACCAAGTTTATAAACATTTCTAATCAGTATTTCCCTCTGTTCTTGTTGCTGTTCATATGATATTCAGCAGTGAGGCTGTTCAGGGGATCCTCCTGGAATGCTCATTAGTGTTTCCTAATAGCTCCATGCAGAGGGAAATAACTGTACATGGCAGGACTCTGTCATTGCTTCAGCCTGTTTAACTCGTGGGGTCTTAAGTTTTGTGTCAAACCACAGAGAATGAACTAATGAGAGAAAGATTAGTCTAACAGCCCTCTAATGTGTTATCAGGAAGGTCTCTGCCATTGCATGAAGCTGTCTTTTGACAGACTAATTTCAGCTTGTCTCTGCTAAACATTGGCTGTTTCCTGTCTTGTTCTCCTTGCTCCCTCGTGCTGGGTTCAGCAGCAGTCTGGTCTGCTCAGAATGGCCATACACATTATCCACCCTATTTCCCATCAGGGATTTGCCATGAACCAGCCAGTGGATGCTTAAGGAGTGGGAAACACCAGCCTCCTCTTAAATTTTCAAGGCAGAAATCAAGAATAAATTTTGGAGAAAGAGAGATCATAGAATCATAGAGTCATTTAGGTTGGAAAAGTCCTCCAAGACCATCAAAAAGAAGCGATGTAAAAATTGAAAAGCTAATAGTTTCTTTTGATATGTTTAACATATTTCTGTAATCATGTAGCAGGACATGATGGGGGAAAATGAACTCTAACCGCGGCTCACGCAGGTGAACAGAAGAGGAATGGTGCAATTTTCCAGAATGCACATTTTTCTTTTATCTATGTACATAAATCTGTTTGCTAATGGGATCTGAGATTTCCTTTAAGAAGACAAAGTGATGAAGAGGTAGATGACGAAGAATGAAATAAAAGGAAATAAAATGAAATATCTTGCACTTGGGGATGTCCTTTCCACCAAAAAAAAAAAAAATGCAAACAAAAGTCAGCATATTTTTGGGTTTTCCCAGTTTGCAGACTTTGATCCCAACACCTGGTCTCTGCACATACTGCTCTAATGTGGCAGCAGACACCTTGAAAGCTGACCCCTTCAGATTCTGTCTAAATCTGACAGGGACCATAAATCAGATATTTTATTTTGGTTTCAACTACCTTATTTTACTTCCACTTAAAAATAAGAAGAGAAGATCCAAAACAATTGCTGCACTGCCCATAAATTATATTTAATCAGTGAATTAAGGGATGTAGGTATAAAAAAAAATTATATCAATTTTTAGAGAAAGCCATAATTTTTTTAATTTCAACTTTTAGAGAAAGCGTAGGCCTTAAACTTTTTTTTTTTTTGTCTTGATCAAAAGCTATTATAGAAACTCTTTTCTTCAGCTATGGAGGCAAACTGATTCCTCAGAACAAGCTACCATGCACTGATAAACTTGATCTAGTTAAAAATTGATCCATTCCCTGCCCATGTCTTTCAGAACAACAGAAAAGTGTTCATATATAGGAATAGATAGATTTTTAAATATGACTGTTACTTCATGACATTGCAGAAGTCTACAAATAATAATAAAGTTTATTGACAAAGAACAAGTCAGCTTTTAAGATGGCCAGCATTTCTCATTTACTGTAAGCAGAAATTAACTTTTTCTCTACTGATAAAATCAGACAAATCCATGCAGTAAAAAGAGGATGGCAATGATTTTTTTCATGGTGTATAAAGAGGACTCAAAGTAGTTTTCTGAACTATGAAAAATGCTTGGTTAAAATACACATACTGAGGCAAACCTCCATATATATCTGTCTAAAATATAAAAAGCAGAAGCTTTGAATTGAGGTAATCATATAATTAAATGTTTTTCTGCTGTCAGTTTCATTTAATGTGTAACTTTTTTCTAATATCAAAACAAAATTTAAAGTTTAAAAAAAAAATCAGGAAAACCAGAACTTTGTCTTTAAAAAACTCACATTTCAACCATTCTAAAATTGTTCTTAGTAGGGGCAGCTTTTAAAATTACAATTTTCTGTGAACAATTCTGCTTATCACACTTGTAAATTATGATTAAAAAAATGTGTTGAAAAGTAGATGCGCACTTCTACTAATGGCAGTGATGCAACTAGGTATGGTTCTGAAACACTTATATTTTCTTTTCAGGTCTTTTCAGATAATTTTCAAATGTTCGAAAACATTTTAAACATTAAATTTAAGACTAGTATTTGTAAAATATTGATCTGATGTCTCTTACTAGAATCATAAAGTAGCTTGGTTTAGAAGGGAACTTGAAGATCATCTGGTTCCAACCTCCTTGTGGTGAACAGGGATGCCTTCCCCTAGTCCAGGCTGCTCACAGTCCCATCCAGCCTGGCCTTGAACACTTCCAGGGATGGGGCATGGTGCTGGTTTCACATGGAGTGGGGGGGAGGGGAGCCCAGCCCCTAGCACGAGGGCCTGTATGGGAGAGCAGCCTGTCTCTGGGACCCTCCCCTGAGGCTGCGGGGACCAATCAGAGACCTGATTTAGTGATTGACAGCCCAGGGAACCAATTAGAAAGTTATTTCGCTTTCACAAATCACAGGGAGAATGTTAGCTAGTTCTCTTTTTCCTTCTGGCCTCGGGAGGTGAGGCTGGCCGGAGGCTTGACCCCCGGCCCCGGCCCCGGCGGGGCGAGGCAGGGCCCCAGCTCAGCCCCTGGCCCCACACGGCCCTGGCCCCGTACGGCGGGGCTCAGCGGGGCTGCGGCCCTGCTCGGCTCGGCGGGGAGCCCGGCCCGGCACCCCGGCCTCCGGTGGC
>JANRGV010000001.1:142744033-142757744 GCA_024734035.1 Alethe castanea | reverse complement strand
CCTTCAACTTCCCTGAAACTTCCCTGAAACTTCCCTGAAACTTCCCTGCCCTCACTCATTCCTGGGCAGGACAAGGACTTTATGAGAAGCCAAGGCTCTCCATGGCCCACACAAACACTGAAACCCTGAATTTTAGCATGGATCCCACAAATCCCAATGGGCAGAGCACTGAGGGCAGCAGATGTTGCATTGCCATCCCCACCCCCACCTAACAGCCAGAACAATGCCAAAGCACTGGAGCTTTGCTGTCAAGGTGAGGTTTGGAATTCAGCCCCTCTTTCCAAACACTTCACTTCTCCAGTCAGAAGGGGCCTCTCCCAGTAGCCATGACCCAGCTCTGACCCTGGAACAAAGGACATTGCTCTCAGGGTCGCTTCAGAGAGGTTTCCTTGCCACAGCTCCTTTCACCTCTCCACACGGGGACACGGGAACCTCGAGCTCTTTGTTGTACCAGGTGCCTCAAGAGCCAAAGTGAGCATCAGCCAGGAGCTGGAGAAGGGGTTCAGAGTGCAGCAAGGAACAAAAAAAGGCTCCACAAAACACCTGTGATGAAGGACAAAGACACCAGCTTCAGTGGCCCATCCTCATAGGGAGGAAGCTTGTGGGAAGGGCGCACATGTGTTCTGTTCTCTTCCTTCTGCCCTTCCCAGGTATCACACTGCTGCTATTAAAGGGAGAGAAGAAAAAAACCCTCCAATTTAAGCAGCCTTAACACATTTTTTCAGGCAACTCTTAATGGCATCTTCAGCAATTACATTTTACTGAAAGCAGTAGATAAGCTGACACAGTTTCCAATATGCCCCTTCATTTTCTTTTTCCCTTGTGCTGGCAAGTTTTGACAAGTCACAGCTGTTGGTCGAGGATACTGAAAAGAGAAAAGGAGATAATATGCAAATTTACCCATCATAACTGAACAGTGAAACGAAGCACATTTCATTTACATTTTAAAAGAAAGTGCAATTTTAGGAGCCGGTTACATTAATACAAGTTTGTTTGTTTGCTTTCCCTGGTCCTGAGTTTTCCTAATACAGGATGTTCTGTTGTGGTTGCTATTTTTTGTATTTTCATCCCATGCTTCTTAAGGTATAAAACAATTAAATCTTGACTTCCAGAGCTCTCTCCATAAAGACAAAGTACATCTTAGCATGTTACATTTTCCATTTGGAAATTTACAATTGTAATTGTGAGCTCACAGTAGACCTCCAGGGCAGGATTTATACTGAATATGAAATAGGTGTGAGGGTTTGGGTTTTTGTTTTTTCAAAATAGTTTGAATATGGAAACCCATTTTTCCACCAGGCCAGAACTGCCTCCAAAATGTTCTTTTTTTTTTTTCCTAGATAATTTTAACAATTTTACTTCATAAATTAAACATACAAATAACCGGGCTTCCACTTAAAAGAAGGCAAGAAGGTCACTGCCCTGATTACATCTTCATTACATAAACTTGTTGACTTCTGTCGAATGTCTGCAAATAAACCAGCTTTAAAAACCACTTTAAAAATGAATTAACTTTAAAATTATCCATACAATTTACAGATTTAAAAACTATTACTATTATTATTATTATTATTATTATTATTATTATTTCTGCCTAGTTTCTTTGGGACACTAATATGAAAATAAGAATAGAGACCGTCAACTGATTCATTTCTAAAATGCAAGATATTAGTCAAATTTCACTGAATCTATATCTTTTACCCCTAAGCTCATTTTAATAACATTTAAGAATGATACTCAAACTTACTTTATCGTGGTTACAGGAGATACCTGTTGCTTGACTGTCATCAATAGTTTTAAAGTGTTTTAAAGTAAACCAAAGTAAATTTGCTATTACATAATAATTGTATAGCTTATGACGTGTTAGTTATTTTAAATAAATTAACAGATAACTAGCAATAGTGGCCAATAAGGTTAAAAGCCTTTGAATTTGGACAACTGGGTGTCAAACAGCAAAAACTTTATGTTGTGATATAGATAAACACAAAAAATCACAGACAACATTTTTGAATCTTTCACACTCTAGGTATTTTTTTTTCTTTTATTATTTTTAAAAATTATTTTATTTTATTCCACCTCATTTATGATTTGCTTCAAAGCCAGCAAGTTTAAGCTGAGAAAAATGGATCAATGCAAGTCATGCTTTCAAGAGTAATAGTGCAGAAGAAATAGAGAAAGGAGTGTGTGAGTCCCAGAGCTCAGAACAACATCCATTTAACTTTAGAAACAATAACTATTTCTTAATAAGGAATCGTGTCTTGAGGGAAATGGATTTCTAGATTACAGGACTAAGAGCTGAGACAATAAAGCAAAATCAAAAACATATAAAAAACTAATTTTTTCTTCCTTTGTATTTCTCTATTATTATACATACATACATACATACATACATATATATATATATGCACACACATAGATATAAAGATATAATTTATATTTCTACCCTTGTTCAGGTTAGTTTGACTATATATATATATATATATATTGTATATAACATCTTCTGAACTTGTTGATTACTTTTCATATGTAAGTTTGTGTACCCTTTTCACTTTACTTATTTTTAATTTTAATTCTATGTTTTTCCAGATAAGCTGTTCTGCTTCTGGTAAGCTCATCATTTAATGTATTTTCATTCCATGTAAAGCAAGAGTATTTACACTGCAAGTAAGAATGACATGGAGTGGATAATAATGAGGAGAGAAACTCCTAATTAGTGGAAGATAAAAATACTTTTTCTGTTACATTGGATTGAAATTTGAGAACAGTTCTTAAGAGACAGCAACCAAGGTCCTTCCCAATTTTTTAAATGAAAAAAAATAATATTATTGCAAATTACTACATTATCTCTATGCATATCTTTTTATGTCACTTCTCACTACAGGAAAAGGTGAGTAATATGTTTTTATCCCAAAATCAAAAGTATCTAGAAAATACTTCTAAGCTGTTCCTGTACTTTAAAAAAAATATTTTATGTACCCCCCCCAAAAAGAATAAGAAGAAAAAAAGGACAAGTCACAGAAATGCCCAGAAGAAGTGTTTCAGTATTTCAAAATAGACAACACAAAACCCTCAGAATTGAGAGATCCATGTTCACATCTTCTTTATTTCTGAAATCCTTTGAACCCACATTACCCATTTCCCCAGAGTGTGCTCTAATCTTATGTGGTATTCTCAGTATCTCCTCTGACTTTATTCCATATTCAACTCTATTAAATATTCACTAGATCAGCACTGCAACACAAATATGCCCTTTGGGCATACTGTTGGCCAGGAAACAGAGTCATTCCTTCTACTACTGAATTTCTGCTGCTCTATCTCACATTGGCTAAGCATGCTAACTAGGCATAAATGAAGAGATTTTGGCATCCACCTTTTCTGGAATTTAGTTGGGTTTTTTTTTTTTTAAGTCTATATTTCAGGAATGTCAATATAGTTTGAAAATTACGGATTGAATTGTTTTCAACATTTCCAAAAATATTGCCTTTTCTTTTTATCCAGAATTTTAAACTATATTTGGAAATGTCTTCAATTACTCTTTTTTTTTTTTTTTTAACTATGTACATAATTAACATAAACCACAGATTTTTCTTTTACTTGTTTCTTTCCTTGAGGAAAAAAGCAGTGGGCAGAAACTGATACACAGGTGAATGTGAGGAATAATTTCTTTACTGTGTGGGTGACAGAGCACTGAAACATTACCCAGAAAGGTTGAGGAGTGTCCCTCACTGGAGATATTCCAGAATTGTCTGGACACAATCCTGTGCCCATGCTCTGGGATGTCCCTGCTTGAGCAGAGGGGCAGGTGAGCCACTGTGGTCCCTTCCAACCTGACCCATTCTGGGATTCTGTATGTGAAGATTTTTTACATATTTAAGGAAAAAAAATAGAAATCAATCTGAATACATCTTTGCAAAAAGATTTAAAAAAAAAATTAAAAAAGGAAGAAAAACCCAGGAAAAAAACCCCACAATCTGATTAACAAAGAAAATCATGTGATATCCCAAAAGAAGTTTAGGCTCTTAGAAAAATAAGCTTGGTCATTCCATCACAAGTACAAAATAAACTCAGCTCATTTTTAGCTCACTGTTTATTGTCAACATGTGAAAAAATAAATTCTATAAATAAATTCTATAGACAAGAAATACTTCAGTGAATGTTACTGTATAATAACCTGGAGGTTCAGGATTTTATTTATTTATTTGCACAACAAATTAATTAGTTTATCTTAGATGCTGGCCATGGATTGAACAGATGAGAACAACTGAGAAATTTCAATTTTCTCATTTAGTAATTCTAACTGAAAGAAATAAGTAGCATTTAAATGTTATAATAAGTATCAATTTATTTGGAAACAGGAGTTTTTCTTTTGTCGTGTTCCCCTCTGCCAGGCTTTCTCAGTGAGCTTCAGTCTTCCCTTCTGCATCAATTCCTGATCATGGGACATGCTGTGTTTGGGAACTGCCATCAAACACATGGGCCCATCAGGTGCATGAAATAAAACACTTGGTGAACATCACCTGTGCAGTACAGGCTGAACTGCAGCAAGTTTAACTTCTCACTTATATATCCTTTCTAAAAGGTGGAAAATCTACAGAAAGCTGATTCTGCCTGAAATAATTTTACCTTTTTTAATTTTTTTTTTAAATTAAAAATCAGATACTGTTGTAGCACTTTATCTTCTGCAAGCCTCTAGCGTGAGAGATTTTCAGTCTCTGATCAAGGCTGATGCTGGGCCACATCCACCTTAGAGCAACACCAAGCAGCTCCACTCAGGGCAGGCCCCAGATTCCGGTGTTTAATGAAACAAACAAATCTACCTCAGCTAACCTTAGAGCAATATCCCAACCAACTTTCATAACACAACTCTTCTATACTTCTCTGGAGGATGTGAGGGAACTCTGCACTTGGTCCTGGAAAGGGGACAAGGAGACAAAAGGTGTTGCTTTAAGGTTTGTTTTTGTTTCTCATTACCTAAATCCACATAAACTAGCAATAACTTAAGTAATTTTAACCAAGATGAGTTTGTTTTTCTGAGAGAGTAATTGGCAAGTTTCTCTCTAATTCATCCCTCATACCTTTCCACCCTGCCCACCTGAGGAGTGGGAGTGAGTGAGCAGCTGGGTGGGCATTTGACCCTTAGCCAAGGTTATCCCACCACAGCTCTTCTTCATGATCTGTTCTCTTAGCACAACTGCATATCTAAAATATCATCTGAACATCTAATCTTGCTTCTGATGTCAATAACTATTCAGGCATTGGACTGTAAGTCCAACCATGTGCAAAAAGTTTCCTTGCTTTTGTGTAGGTGAAAAAAAATCCAACCTAAATAGTACTCACTCTTCTCTGCATGACACATTTTTTAATATGCTTAACTGGTATAGCAGGAAGTACCTAAAAACAATTTATTGTTTTACACCATAAAGTCATTTTGGACCTCCTGCTGAAAGATATTTTTGAAGCCAATAATTTAAATAAATTTTAACCTGTGGATGCTACTGTTGTGCTACAAAACACTTCTGCTGAAATTTGTATCCTCTTAAAATCCTAACCGTGTCTTGCATTTGAAATGTCTCATTCAGTACTTCAGAGACCTGTGGCATCATACAAGTGAGAATTGAGTCTCTATTTTTCAGTTGCAGAACTAAGCAGATTGGCTGCAACCTCAAAAGTTATTTCCATTAGCTGTTTTCTGTGGTGCATAAAGTTTGGAAGTGCCAGGGCCATAAAAAGACATACAAAAAGTTTCATACTACTTGGAAGTGTTAAAAGTAGACAAAGGTTAAACATTAGCATGACCAGTGAATTTCTGTTCTTTTTTGCAGAGATGATACTTACCCTGTTGAGATGAAAACACAAGTAGGATGCCTTTGAGAAGGCATCCAGATTTTCTGGCAGGATAAACCTCGTCTCTCTGAGGCACCGATGTATCACCAAATTGTGCAAAAATAAAGAATATGAACTTTGAAAGGCTATTCTTTGCTGCTTGCAACATCAACAGATTAATTAAAGTCAAAAGAAAAGGATCCTGAGTAACTGCTGTAAAGCTGCCTTTAGGCTGTAGAAATTGCATTTGTCAGAAAACAGTCGACGGGGAGACCCCTGGAAGTCAGGCCATAGATCCTAAAATAGGGGATAAAATGTGTTGTAGGTTTGAAAAGACTTCCAGAATTGCATCAAAGTAGGAGACAAAACATGTGCTGAGTACAGAACTGGGGTTATGGAGAGGAGAAACTGTCAGTCTCAGCATGGAGGACACAAAATTGCCCGAAGCTGTATAAAGCACAGTGAAGAGTAATGAGCCATCGTTGCACACAGGTATGCACAGCACAGATGCCAGGAGTGTTGTTTAGTGTGGGTAGCTCATTTTAAAAGCAGCTCTGTTTCTCATCAAATATTACACAGGTCCCTTATGAGCACAACTCACATCGCAAAGTTCCCCAGAGCAGCCTCAGCAAAATAGAGTGGGTGGTTTCTACCATAAGTTCTTGGAATAAAAAACAAAGATATGTCACAGAGACAAGCTGAGGACTTTCACATCCTTAAGGGGACCTATCTGTTCAAAGCTGGCTGCTGGGGCAGCTGGGTCTCCCGTGGCAGGAGGAGAAGGTGAGTGTGTGATTTAGAGAATCACATCATTTGGAAAAGTGCAGCGAGCTGGGAAGGATGGGGAGGTTTCTCTATAGGATTGCCAATTTACAGAACTTCTGGAAATCAAAATGGCTGGGGAAATCAAAAGTAAAAGTATTAAGGGGGCATATCCTTAGAGGCTTTAGTCTTTCATTTAGTATCAGTTGAAAAAATGTCAGCTGAAAATCTACCTTTTGAACCCTTGTTTCCTGTTCCACACTCTTGTGGTTTTGGAACAATTACTGAATGTGATTCTATATAAGAAAAAAACAATCTTATTGATTGTATTTTGGTTTTCAGACCAGAATACAGTACAATTCTCCCTTATATTTCCTTTCATTTTTCACTTTTCTCCTTAATTTTCAGAGTAAACACAGTCACTTTAGCTTAGCTCTGACACAAGCTGTTCCAGTAGACATTTTAAATATACAGTTCTCAAATTATTCCATCTCTGGGATAGAGAAAGCCTGCAAGGGACCTCTAGGTCAGCCCAACAGTTTAGCTGAATTGTTACTAAGGAGACAGTCTGATGCCACAGGCCTTGATCAGAGAGTGCCTGGGCTGGCAGAGTAGCTTGCTTTGCTGCCGAGATATGTGGAGGGAGTGAGGGAAATACTGTTTTCATTAAAGGGTCCCTTTCCACTCAAATTATGCAAGCATTGACCTGGTGCCACAATCATATCCTATGTGACTGGAGATAGTTGAAAGAGCTACCACCAGTTAACCTGCTCTTAAGAAAAGGAGGATAAAGGCAAAAGATGGTAAAAGAAAGAGGTACTAACTAATTAGCACAGATGAGCTGGTTTGCTGGAAAAAATAGGCAACAAGTGTGAACCAAGAGTTGGGCAATTATTTGCATTCCCCTGCTTAAGGTGTCTCTACATGGCAGAGTTTACAGGTGATTAACAACCATGAGGAAAATTATATGGCTATTAAGTTCTATGTTTGCAGAAGTTACATCCTAAACAAGGGTCAGTCTGCAAGGAAAGACAAATTGGATTAACTCTATGTGTTCTGACTTCTTGGACTTGTTTGGGTCACACTTTGGCTGCTAAAAATGCATCCCCTAGAATTCTGAAACACATATTTATAAAAGATTGAATTTTAATGATAATTCTACCTTCAGTGGAGTTTCTGTTTTTTGTTGTTGTTGTTGTTGTTTTTGTTGTTGTTGTTGTTGTTATTGTTTCGTTGTTAGCTGATGATCTTGCTAGTCTGAGATTTCCTTTTGGGGGTGGTTGTGGGTGGGTTGTGTTGTTTCATTTTTTATAAATGTTTTCTTATTCTTTACCCTTTCCTGCTTGCACTTTATGATGTGAGTTTGTCATCTTTCTGTTTACAAATTCTTTTTGACCTGATAACTTTGGGATTCAGTGGCTACTTTAGAGAACATTGAAGAGGTGAGTATAAGCCACAAAAAGACTAAAAGATATTTTTTCAAAATTGGTAAATGTAAATGATACATATATCTATTTTATATTATACATGATACATGATACATTATACATTAATTATACATTATATTATACATATTATACCCCTGAGGAGGGTAGAGATCCTGTTGTGGACTTTATTCTGCCTTTGCTCTCTTCCCCAAGAGATGACTGAGCTGCCAGCTAGTCACATATAGCAAATAAATATTTAGATAGTTCTGAATTGCTCACAGTATTGCTGCTTCTTATTCAGCTGCCATATCAGATAAACACCCCCCCCCCCCCCAAACGTATATAAAGGATATGCCAGAAATTGACAGCCATCCTCAGCCATCCTCCAGGCTTCAAAATCTTTGGCTTTCCAGCAGCTAGTTGGGATAATGAATTTGTGACACAGTTGAGGAACTCAATTAATTTTATATGTGACTCTAGCAGAAATGTTTCAGCAGGAATTTTTCAGTCCTTAATGGTCTGCACCAGCTTTAAACTTGCAGGGAATGGCTCCATAAAGGCCCCATTCACCAGGCACTTAAACTGGCTCAAACCGCTGTTTTAAAATTTATCACAAAGATCTGGGAGTATACAGAATCATAGACTCATTTATGTTGGAAAAGACCTTTAAGATCCTTGAGTCCAGCTGTTAACTCAGCACTGCTAAGACCATCGCTAAACCACCCCAAATGCCTCATCCATGTGTGTTTTTTGGACACTCCCAGGGATGGTGACTTAAAACACTTCCCTGGTCAGTCTGTTCCAGTGCTTGGCCACACTTTCCCTGAAGAAATTTTTCCTAATATCTGATTTAAACTAGCCCTGAGGTGGATGCAACTTGAGGCTATTTCCTCTTGTCATATCACTTGTTATTTGGGAGAAGAGACCCATCTCCACCACAACCTCCTCTCTGGTGGTTCTAGGGAGCAATAAGGTTTTTTTCTTGGGCCTCCTTTTCTCCAGGCTGAACATCCCCAGCTCCCTCAGCTGCTCCTCATCAGACCTGTGCTCCAGACCCTTCTGCAGCTCCCTTCCCTCCTCTGGACAGGCTCAGAGCCCTCTCTCCATATTCTTCTGCAGGAGTTCTCATAGAACATTTGAGCCAGGTCCTTGCCTCTCACTCCATCAATAGAGTATCTCTGTATATCTATGTATGTATTACATATATACTTAAATATATACCATATAAATTTATATATATAGTGCATACAAATATAGAAACTTATATTAAATCTGGTCATTTGGGGTTGGTTTTGCTTTTCTCCAAATGAAATTTTGTTTTTGAAGTCAACGTACAGAACTTATGTCTCAGTTCTAATGTTGAGGTTGGCTAACAATTCCCAGAATCCTGGGAAGGTTTTTTAGGCTAGGATCATTCTGCTGTCCAGAAAGGAAAGATGATTTGCACTGAACACACCAGATGGCAAAGGCAGTTAGAGTGGAAGAGGCTTGGTGCTCTGCCACTGTGTACTGGACAGTGCAGGAAACCAGTGAGGCAACGATGTGGAAAAAATGAAAGGTTGCAAATAAAATCTCAGCAGAAAGGTGATCTTTCTACAGAGCTGGAGACAAGGTAATTTTCAGGAAAATGGGAAATCACAAGTGAAAAGCTGGATTTCTCTTAAGATGCCAGATCCATGTAAAATAGCCATGTGTGAGGGAGGTCTGTGGTGAAGTGGACGGAGCTGCTAAATGTGATGGAACCCCAGAAAAAGATGTGAGCAAGACAAAGGAAATCCTGAAAAAAAGACAGAGAGAACAAATGTGAAGAATGGGAAGAGAATATGTCAAACCAGCACTAGAATAAAAACTATAGGCAGCTCTGAAGTCCCTGCCTTTTGGGGCACAAAATCCTGTGGCTCATGGTTTCTGAGACCTTGCAGGTATTTTATTCAGTGGGAGAAAGCACTTTCCATTCATTTACATAAAAATATTTTAAGTATTTTCATTCCTTCTTGAGAACAATGGTGGTCATAAGAAGGGTACATTATCATGTTTTGTGTTTGGGAGGGAAGAACAGCTCCCGTTTCATGAAACTTATTGTTTCATAAAATAAATAATAGGAGACTCAGAGGCAATGAGTGCAATTTTTTTTTTCCAGTTTTACCCCTTATACTCCTTATAGCACATTTAATACACAGGCTGTCAGTTGGCAGGACAGGGGAGGAGCTGGGTGGGGAGCAACATTACTTTTTAATTTGGAAGAGAGGAATGCTTCTTTTAATCCTTTTTCTTCATGATGCATCTTCTCTCTTTTCCTCTCCTCTCTGCTCATCTCTTACACACTAAACAGGAAGGAAAAGAGCCCAACAAAAAAGAGCAATCTAGTGGATGATAGTGGGTATCAATAGCAAAAAATATTCTTCATTTTATAGCTATTTTATATAAAAAGATAAATGAGGCAGATACATCAGAAATTAGTGGGTTACATAAGATCTGTGGAAAAGAAATGCTACAGGCAAGTGCAATCTACGTTATCCACTTTCAGTGCAACAGTTGTGATTTACAGATACTGAAGCCCTTGGCCTATAACCTGAGGGTAATGTGACTTTCAGGACTACTCTCAGATTTTTTCAGCCCTCTCTACCTGCAGAAGGGTTGGCAAGTAGCCTCCTGCTCTGAGAACCAACCTCCAAAGGCTCATTTGGGCATCAGTTGTCCTTAACGGGGACTTCCCAAATTTGCATGGTGCTCCTGCTGCTGTTTCATCTTGGAACTGCAAATTTCCTGAGTCTGGGAATCAGCAGAACCTTGTGGGCAAACCTTAACACCTCAACAGAGCTGAGGGAAAAGTCACTGCTCTCACATTAGAGAAACTCCAAACTAAACTTCTGGCCAATAAATGGAAAATTTCACCTTGTAAACTTTTGGCCTGGGACTTCATCAGCCAAAATCAGCAAATACTATGATCTATAAGTTCTTGGCCTATTCATCAGTGACTAAGTACAGTTTATTTATCATAATTTATAATGGCTTATTTTAAGAAGAATATAATCAGAACTTTTTATTATAGAATGAGTGGATATTTAGCCGCCTTAAATAGATTATTGTTTCAAGTCATACATACCTGACCTAATTTTTTTTTTTTTTTTTTTTTTTTTTTTTTGTTCCCTTCTGGCTGAAAGTTGTAAAAGTAGGTCAGGTTCAAATGCTCAAATGCAATTTCTCTGGCTGATGTTTTTACTTATACAGAGAGGTTACATGAAGACTGCATACTTCTCAATCCCTTGTTGGTGATAGTATCCACCTGCTTCTAACTAGAAGAGACCTTTTTTCTAGGATCTCTCTTTTAAATAACCAAACAGTAGTATTTTCAATTTATTCAACAATGCTTTTGTTTAGATTTTGTTTTGATTTTGTTTAGGTGCATTTCACAGAATGCCTAAACATTGTGTAACATCAAATTTACTATTACCTCCTGCAAGTTTTTACAAGTGTTCCATAAGCTGTCTTTATTATAATTTACTTTTCAGTATTTTTCTTACTAAAGGAAAATCACCACTTTAGTGGTTAAAAAGCATATCAACAAGAAATTAATTTGTTGCAGGAACTCATCAAAGAAAGAGAAACACAGACAGAAATAACAAATAGAAGCAGATCTCAAACCCAAGAAAGTGAAAGCCTTCTTCCCCTGGAGTCAGCAGGACTTCATGAAGGACTTTTGACAATCTCCAGGGGGGTTTCTTTTAGAGGGAGCACTGAAATGGAGCTGGAGAGTTAAAGAAACCCTTCAATTACCTCTTTCTAAGTAAATATAAATGGCATGTGAGGCATTTTTGACAGGTCACAGCTTCCACAGACCAAGCCCTGGGTAACAGGGCTGTTACCTGAAATACTCTAACCTGGTCTGAGAGCAGGCAAATAGCTGAATTGCAATCCATCATTGCAGGACACAACTCTTGCCATGCTGGGTCAGAGGTCCAGGTGTTTGTCAAATAACACTATAAATCATCTTACACAGGAGTTCCTTTAAGGATAGGAGCAGGGTGCAAAGTTGAGTCTGGGAAACAAGAGAGCACATCTGCATCATGATGGGATTTAGGCACTCACCTGCCAAAGGTCCTGCAAAAATCCCAGGTAAAAATAGACCCATAAGGTCATGGTGACCATAGAATATTAATTGAACTCAGTGCTAGCTCTCGGCAGGACTGTGGGTAGCAGCCTTTTCATTGTTGTGGTTCATATGAAAGTCTCATTTCTGATTCACAGTTAGAACCCAACCTGAGAGCAATGCCCCTCAGAACAAACACATTTCAGAATGATCTTTCCCAACCATGTGTATGGATTCATTAACAAATTTCAGATCCCTGATATTGTATCAAACAGATGCCAAAAATGTCTGGCTATGTATCTTGCTGCTTCTCTTGCTTTATTTTTTGTTTTGGATGATTTTATAAAGCAGCTTCCCTTTAACATCTGCTCTTGCCTCTAAATGATGGACTAGGTTCCAGACACAATTTCTGCAGGTAACCAGCTGTGATACCCTGCAGTGATTCATAATACTAAAGTGTTTATGGAGATTTTTTGAATTTACATGTTTATGAAGTTTACAGTGTGACATAAGAGAAAATAATTGAATTGATGTTGTTTATTTTACTGCAGCCATGTCTCTGAAGTGCTCAGTACAGTAAATTAAGTTAGTAGATACTTCTCACTATATGGTTGCAAACCTCTACTCAACAGGACACATCTTGTGGAGAGAGAAGTATGTAAGTCTGAAAGCCATTCACAACCAGTCTGTAATACAATTTAGTCTACAGATCTAAATTGTTAAAAATAATTTTAAAAAATCAAGCAGGGAATAGTTGTCTGTCTTTGTTACAGAATTAAGTATCCTTTGGGAAGTAAAACATAGACTGCAAAAATACCTCACTGCATGAAAAAAAAAAGTAACGTTCACTGGAGAAGATCCCAAGGCAGGCTGCTGTCATAGGATTTTAGTGTAATTTAATATCTTTTCATCCTGCCTGTCATGAGAAACACACTGAGAGAAGGCATCTGTTTCTATGTGTGCAATACAAATTATTGTGAGGGGCTGTGTTTTGGCACAAACAACACTGATTGGGTTCAGTAGGTTTGTTGAGGTCAGGACTAGCCCTCAGCTGTACAAACCCGTCGATTTTGGCAGCACTGCTGGGTGTGTGACAGTAACTCAGCAGTTCTGCAAAGCACCATCCTGTTTCTGGTGTTCTGGTGGAAATCACGGACTTGGACAAATTAGTGAACTATGAGGAAGTTTAAATTGTACTTTCTTTCCTCCTTTTTCCTGATTCCTCCAACATCCTCAAAGAATGATCTAATTTTGGCAAGGGTGGTGCTGGTTTCTTGGTACATCCTCCCATAGGATGCTGCACAGGTACCCCTAATGGTGTGGGAGAGCTGGGATTGCCATGCAGCAGGAGGGAGGGCTATGGGACATCCCCCAGGAGTGTGATAACCTGACCCCTTCTCATCTGGGACCCCTTCCCCTCCTGCACTATGGGATTCTTTACCCCAGACTGGACACAATGCGCTTTATTGGGTCCTTCCTCAAATATTCAAATTGATCCTGTGTGCATAATAGGCTTTCAGAATTTGTCTTTGCTGGAAGGAAGGAAGGAAGGAAGGAAGGAAGGAAGGAAGGAAGGAAGGAAGGAAGGAAGGAAGGAAGGAAGGAAGGA
>JANRGV010000001.1:142733733-142743933 GCA_024734035.1 Alethe castanea | reverse complement strand
AAGGAAGGAAGGAAGGAAGGAAGGAAGGAAGGAAGGAAGGAAGGAAGGAAGGAAGGAAGGAAGGAAGGAAGGCAGGCTGAAATTACAGTTCTGCATTTTTTGCTTTCAGAAGTGTAGAATCAAGTTTTGCTTAAGCAGAATCTGGACTTTTCAGAGGAAAGTTTGTACTAAACAATCACATCTCCATGCTGGTTTTGTGCTTAGTCCACTTACCATTCCTGTGGCTAGCCAATTTGCAAATAAAGATGGGAATGAAACAGTAGAAAGAAGTAAAATTTAAAAACAACTATAGATAATAAATATGGAAATAACATTTTAAGCAGCAATTATAGGATTAGGATTATAGAAGAAAACTCAGAGACTGATATTGTGTCAAAACACCCAAACAAACAAAAACAAGGAAAAATTAAGTGCTTTTCAAAAGCACTAAAAGTAAAAAATGGAATAGGAAAAATTAGTCTTCCATCTTTCACTTTCTTCTAAATTTGGACAATAAATAACAATTATATATAGATTAGCATAATGTTACTGCAGTGAATTAACATTCAATTTAACCAATTTATCTTTTTTAAAAGCAGAAATGCTGTCTACATTCTACTTCTGGAAAATGTTAGTTAAAATACATTGATAATATATTTAAAATATTTTTAATCATTCTGGCTTCCTGCTTCACATTTTAAAGCATTTTCTTAACAAAAATATAGAGCATGACAGAAAATATCTAACATTCAATAATTTATTTTTTACTTGAAAGCATAATTTGGTATTTAGTAGAGAATTAGGTCCCCAATAATGAATGCTATAGGATGACTCAGACATTCTACAGAGAATAAACTTTTTCTCTATTAAGTGTTTTAGGTTTTTAGAGTAATTTCTAGAGAACATCATTGATTAAGTCACTATTAAATTCTAAACTACTTTCCCACCAGGGTAAAAATAATTAACATGAGGAAGATTCTTCACTGCCTGTCTTCTCATGCAGAGTGAATGAAAAATTCTTGTGATGTGACATTGTGCACATGTTTTCTATTTATTATGCATTAATGTGGAGGCCACCAAGTGCCCTCTCTTAGTTTTGTTTTTTTTTTCCTAAAACTCTTCATTTTCAGGCTCTATAATAGTGACTCACACATGGTGTTCTGCAACACCTTTCTCATTTCAGTTGTACTTCACTGAGTTTTTTCAATATTTTATCGATGTCCTTTGTGTCCTCATGGGCTCCGCTGTGCCCTCTACCTCATTGCCTGCTATGCCAAGGGAGGAAATGCTGGACACAATCCTTCACATCACACCCAAGTAGCTCCTATTAAGCATTTTTGGTGGCATACTCAAATAAAGTTTCTAGGAACTGGATTCCTTCTGGCTCACCTGACCTGACTTATACCTGTTGAGCACTGCCTTTTCAAGTTTGAGTTTAGTTAATGTAATGTAAGTAAATGTAATTTGACCTAATACAAGGCAACAATTCAGATTTCAATGCCTCTCCTGAGTGTATCATGACTGCTGCTACAGGTCTTCTACGAAGCTAATTGGACTGAGGCAAAGACTGTAAAGTAAAAAGAGACAATTGAAGCAAAGTATATCTAGCTAACCTGAAATTGCCCATTCTACATGGCAAACATTTGGTATAGCCACATAAAATAAGGATCTTGATCTGGAAGGTAAGGGTCAGACTCAATACAAAAGAATACTGGACTCCATTTTTTTTTTTTTTCTGAAAGCAGTATCAAAAGCAAGAAATATTACTTTATATTTTTGAGGAGGAGGACTATAAATGTCTAGAATACATGACAGCAAAACCATCATGGTGAATAAAAAAGGAATATAAAAAGAGCCTCATGGAAAATGTAAGAGGCTTGATATAACATTTTTAAATTAGTGTTATTGCAAAAACCCAGGAATTCTGGGTTCTCCGAACAGTTTTCAAAAATCAACGTCTCAAATGCATTTTATAATATTTTATTAAAAAAAAAAAAAAGCCAGAACATGTGTTTACATGACTCTATCTTAATATCCTTGCAGAATTATCTACAGTTCTGAAAAATAGACTACAATGTCCTTCCATTTCAGTTCTGATAGGCTGGTGAATAAGTTGTTGGAAATTTTTTTTATTTTTTTTTAACAGTCTCTTCCTAAAGCAAAATCCAGCTACGGATTAAAAGTCTCAGATCTGAGTTTGAGTTTGTTTTGCAAAATTTCTGTGGAGAATAATTTAAATGTAGACATTAATATCTAAAGAGAAAATGGGATGCAATAAAAGATTTTATATACTTACAAATTACAAATAGATAACACTTTTAAGAATTTTATAAAGTAGGACAAACAAATACTAATCAAGTTGTTTTATACTTTGTCTGAAAAGGTGTCAAAGAATTGTAACTGCCAATATGCACTCAGTGGCCCAGTACAGATATCCACGGAAAACTGTACACCATGGGTACATTTCAATGCTATAATTACCTCCAAAATATTCATATATGGGTCTGAGACAGACAACTCTGACAAATTACCAGCTGACCTTAAGAGCTGCCAGCACAACTCAAAACAAAGACTGAAGCAGAATATTTAGAGGTGAAGACAAACAGCTTTATAGCCAGAATTCAGCTCTGCTGGAGATCAGATGCAGGACCGAGCACACACCTGGTGTGAATCAGGCAGAAGCAAGACAAACAGCCATTTATAACTTGAGGATGGACCACCATGTCTTTTGGCTCCCAAAGGGCTGCAGGCACTACATATATAAATGAATATTCAAGGGTTACTTAGCTTTGGTGTCTTTTCCATTCATACTTTTTGGTGATGCTTCTAAGGTATCTCCAAATTTTTATAAAATCAATTCCTGGATGAGAAGAGGATCCTAACCCTTAGTCTCAGAATGCAAGTGTTGATGTTGAGTGCTTTTAGAAATGCCTGAAATTTGGGACACTGGGGAGAGAATTCAGGCTAAAGGGCAAAAAAATGCAGGGCTGAAGGTGGCTGGACCTGTAAGGCAGGTGGCTTTTATTCCTGTTGCCATGGGGTGCAATGGGATAGCCATTTTACATATCCAAGAGAAATATGTAACAAGAAATCAAACAAAGTGTACAAAAATAAACAAAACAAGACCCAACAAAAATATCTACTGAAGGGAACAATCTGATGATGTTTCTGCATTGCACAGAACTCTGATCCAGGACTGATGAATTTAAGATGGAAGAAGACAAACATGGGAGTGAACGGATGCATAAACAGATGTGTTTACAGTGAGATAGATAATTTGATTAGATAAAGAGAAAGCAGCACTTTGATAGAGGTAGGAGTAAATAATATTCAGAGAGAGTATTTTTCCAATCCCTTATTTTCTCCTGCTTTGGAAAAGCAGCTCGGCAAATATCTACTGTATTATCACACCTGCATATTTAATTTTGTGAATTGCATCATTTCACCCTTGATCTTTATTTTATTCTTTTTCATTTGTTGGAAAATCAAAAAATGCTATTTTGGTAGGAGACAGAACTGTGAACTATAAGAAATAACATTGCTAGAGGAAATATAATTTTCTCATAGTCTGACTGTAAATTGAAAAGACCTAGTGGACTGCTGCTTGTGTATTTTACAGGGGAAGAATATTTTATTCAGATAAATTATTATACATATATATATATATATATGTAAATGTATATGTGTGTGTGTTTGTGTTTGTGTGTGTGTGTACATGTGAACTTGCATTGATGAAGGAAGCAGAGGATAAAGAGAAGTGATACACCATTTAAGGAAAAGAAATGAAATCACACAGGCAAAAGCTCTCCAGTCTTATTAAATATTTATATCCAGGCTTATATAAGGACAGCTAAATCTGTTCAGGAAGAGAAAACTCTCATATCACCCTTTAGCTCTCCAATTTCTTTAGCCATGCTTACACCCGAATTTCATAAAAAATGTTCTGTGGACATGAAATAACTGTCTGCTTCATTATCATTTGTTTTTTAACCTGAGAATAAAAGAAAAAATCCTACTGGAAAATCTTTACCTGTGGTATTTCTGGTCAGCTTTAGATTAGGAAGTTCCATCAGTTTTTTAAAAAGGTTCAGTTTCTGATATTTAGTAACCTCCAGAGGCTTGGGTGAGTCAGATAAGCTCCAGATAAACATCTGACCTTTGCAGGGTTTATGCAATGTGAAGGAAAGCTATTGAAGTGCACCTATTGCTAATCCTGCACTTGTTCCAAGCAGGAAATTTTCACTGATGTTAATGTGAGCTCTGTGCACTGAATGAGATGAGATTATCCAACAGATATCCACAAAAAAGCAAAGGTAAAAGCATATGAATTAGAAGACACAACAGTGTAAAAAAATTACTTCTTGAGAAATATCAGGCAGTTTGCCTTTTAAACTAGCAATATCACCATATAAAACTAAATTGATTAAATTATGAACTGAAAGTAACCTTTTTTCTTTCAACATAGACATCAGCTTTTAAAATGCTTCCATGTGTATATACTTGCAAAATCGAAGAGACAGAAAATAAATTTTATTACTAAAAAACCTTTCATACTTTATACACTTCTTGAAGTGTAGAAGTTAAAACTACTTTTCCTCTTGATTTAAATTCACTCTTAGCAAGCCAGAATAACACTGTGTGTTCCAGATTTCATAGCACTTAATTGGTCCGTTTCTTGTTTATGCAAAACCAAAATTAATTACTCACAGAGTCTTAGAATAGTAAGTTAAAGATCATTTATTTCCAAGCCACCTGTCATGAGCAGTGACAATGTCCACTAGATCAATTTACTGAGGGCCACACCCAACCTGATCTTGAACACTTCCAGGGAAGTATTCACCAGCACGTTTAGAAAACAGCATGAAACAGCCCAGACAGGAAAACTGGCTGAATGCTGTGCTACTCCCATACCTTCAAACCTCTGAAGCACCAAGAAGAGCAAACACAGCCCCTACTCTTGACTCTCTCAACGCTCCATTACTTCTTGATTTGTCCTTTTGTATCTTAAATTGAAAGAAGTTCAAGGTAGAAAGCTGCAACAAGGGGTTGTCTAACATACAAAAGATTCTATGAGCTCCTCCCCACCCCACTTTATTGACATGAGTTACAAATGCTGGCTTGACCAGTCTGCAGTGATTACTTCCCTCCCTGTTCTTGGCCTTAGAAATCCACTGGGAATATTTACAACATCTTAAATAATGTGGCCAGGAAGAGTTCACTGAACTATACTCCCCTAAAGTCAGGCTGCAGAAAATTAACAATGGCTTACAGAAAATCTAATGGAGGGAGATAAACTATGAAAAGAGACAACTCTTTAGAATTAATAATGCAGCTGCACCAATTTTTAGCAGCTGAAGATCCAGTCTTTTGCTTATCTTCTTCCCTGATAAAGCTGTCTCTATTTTAAAGACAACAGAGTTTTCTTCTTTCTTTTTGGTTATAATTTCTATTTTTCTGTCAATAGATTATTTGTTCATCAGAATGCAGAGCTGACCTCAGCTGAAAATTCACTGAAAGTCCTGCATGGCAATCCTTATCTACAGAATCCGAGCTAAAACTCCTGGCCTATGCATTTTCATTGTCCTCTCCATAACTCTATTATAGTCATGATATTTTTGACAAAACACAGTGAAACAATGCTAGAGATGTGAATACATTTCCTTTCTCCCTTGAGCAAAATGAAATCTAGCCTGTCTCAGGCCTCCCTTGATGGAAAAAGGAGTTAATGCATTAAACATAGGACATAGTCCAGAATTTTAATAGGATCTTGACCAATTTTAGGTATATAATTGTTAACATTTTGTTTTTAATTATGGAATGTTTTATGCTTAGGATACTACAAAAAAATGAACATCTGGTATTAATAACTTACCAGCAGAAAAAGCTGAAAAAAAAACCTGTGCCCTATTGTAGTTGGCAGATGGGTTACAAAAACAGAAAGAGAAAAAATCCACAAGATATGACTAGATGAATCCACTGCAATGTAGATCCTGATTTAATTCAAGCAATGCATAATGCATTGACTTCCAACAATAGGTGGCTATTGTGAAAAGTCTTTTCATAGTTAGACGTATTCACTAATGATTATTCATGTAAACAAGTTTTTGTTTAAAATTAGTCAGTGAATTGTTTTGACTGGTGTGTCAGTTCCAGCATTGATTGAAGACAGCACATATGTGTTGTGGAAGGAAGAACTTCAGAAAAGTGGAAACAGTGGAAACCTCAGAAAAGTGGCTCCCATTGGAGAAAGTGCATGGTACTTAGTTTGCTACACTTGGTTTCAAAAGCGGAAAGAGACTGTTCAATGAGTTATTTTCTCCTTCACATGACCCTGAAGAATTAAAAGGTCATCATAGAATCACAGAATGGTTTGGGTTTGAAGGAACTTTAAAGATCATCCAGTTCCAACCCCCGCCATGGGCAGGGACATCTTCCACTAAACCAGGTTGCTCCAAGTCCCATCAAACCTGGCCTTGAACACTTCCAGGGATGGAGCATTCACAGCTTCTCTGGAAAACCTGTTCCAGTGCCTCACTGCCCTCTTTATCTGGGATGTCTTTGTGTGGGATGACATTTGCCACCATCAAGAAAAGCTCACCATACACAATCGGCTTGAGACAATTTGAATGAAGAGGAAATTACCAATAACTATATTGTCACATCTTTCACTTGAAAAAAGCAGATGAGGTTTACTTGACTCATAGGTTGTCAGCTCTGCTAGGTCATTAACTTTTGTTCTCTTTGTAAAGATTTGAGCACCTTAGTTTGCAATTTCTTTGTTTCTCTCCTCTTTTTTTCCCCCTCATTTTATTCTTACCAAAAGGACTAAGATTTATTTTATCATTTACAACCATGTTCACCTGGAGTGACCCCAGGAAGTGAAATAGCTTTTCATGGAGATTTGTGTAACAGTAAATGACAAAATTCTAACTCTAGAGTTTTCAACCTGAACTAAGACCGGAACTGTTCTGATTTTACATGGATGGTGTGAACCAGAAACCTGCTCCAAAAGAATTGAGTTATTAATGAAATAATATTCTTCATTCTTGGGAGCAGAAAATGTAGACATTTCTTGCATATTCCTTTCCTTTATAGTCCTTAAAAAAAAAGAGAGACCTGGTCAAGTGGAAGATGCCCTTGGACCCTGGAGTGTTCAACATCAGGTTCAACATCAACTCCTTGTTGTAAAAACACCACTGTACTGGGCTTCAAGACAGTGTCATGTGGAAGGGGGAGAGAAACAAACATAAACAGAAATTAGAATGTCTCAAAGTCACAAGAAGCCTCATGGCAATGAGGGCTGGCCCAGGGCCAGCTTTCAGATGGTACCAACATCTAGAACATGAAATTTGGATGCTGCTATTTCAAAGTACGGATGCAGCCCCATAGCTGGGCTCTGGGCAGGCATTCAAAGAGTCAGACCACATCTTTCCTGGTACTAGAGCAGCAAATAAACAAAATCTCTCCCCCAGCACTCAGTTTTCTCACATCTGTACGTAGCTATTTTGAATGATGTTAGCTAAGATATTCTGAAACTCAAAGAAAGAAAAATTAGGTAGTTACTAATCAGATTTTCCTTGCAAACTTTCATATTTCACAAGTCACTATATTACTTCTCTTTCGAGTCCTTCCCATATTACTGCTTTTAGCATCTTGTCTATATTGGAAAAAGCCATTGGAAGTAGGACAGTTTCTTTTTGCACAGCTCAATTGCATCTAGTTTTGAATCCTAGTTAGTGGTGTTGTCATCCCAAAAAGAGCAATAAAGATTGCTGCTTGACAGTCTCCAGACTGAAATTTTCATGGCCAAACACTGGCTCATGGATGGCAGCTTTAACTGGAAGGTGTTTATTTAAACAAAAAAAAATTTGAAATACACCTTTTAATTTTATTTTTTTAAAATTTTGGATTGAAGCAACAGGGCCTGTAGAAATCAATAAAAAAATACAAAACCCATAAATCAATTTTAGTTTATCCAAACAAAAGGACACATTGTTCAAAAGAACTCTAGTTTTGTGATATTTTTTTCCTTATTTCAATGTCAGAAAAATTACACAGTTAATTTTTATTTTTTGTCTTTAATTGGTAGACAAGTTTGAAAATGCCCAATAAGCTGACAATACTTTTGGTGACTCCACTTAGATATACTAGCTTTTTGAATCAAGCAGTGTCATTCTTTGACTCTGGAAAGAGAGTTTTCTGTGCAGCTGCCATCCTTAAAGGATAATACTCTAAATCTCAGCCTATAATCACCTAGAAAAACCTGCACCATATGTAAATATGTAATTCACATGAGATTGGCTCCCAAGGGAATTCCTATTAGTAGCATGAGCTGTATTGGGAGTGACAGTCTTTTTAGTGCCATTAAGGTAAATGAGGTGGTAATGGGAAGTGCAGATTATACTAACTTCAATAATTTATTTCATACTTCCCATCAGGGTAGCTTTTACAAAGAGCTAGTGTTAATTGAAATGTAAATGAATGATAAATTATGAAAAAAGGTATTAAAAAAAAGAAAACAGGGTGAAATGAAAGAAATAAACCCAAGATTCCCACAGCAGAAAAATGGGTTGACGTGTTAATTAGATAGCACAGAATGATGGGGAAACAAGCAGGCAGGCAGAGAGCAGCCTGTGTGAATATGAGGCACACACATGCACAGTGTCAGTGCAGTCCTGCCTGTTGGTACTGAGCCCACCAGTGTGTCCTCAGTGTGTCTGTCTTTGCTGTTCCATCTGGGGTTTTCTGTGTATATCCCCTGACAGGAGGTTTGCAGCTCATAGCATTGCTCTATGTCCATGGAGCATGAACTACGCCTTGACCCCTCTGAAAGATCCTGGCAAGGATTTTCAAGAGTAGTCAATGGTTTTGGCTGCTTCAGACCTGCTGCTTCATCATAATCACTCTCAGGGTGTCCTAGGAGGCAGGATTCAGAAAAGCATGTTGAATTAAAGCATCACAATGAGTCTTCTAGTATGATTAGCAATTATGAAAAACCTTGATGTATTCCACTGAAGGGGGCCCAGAATACCCCATTCATAGTGTCATAGACATGCTTTCTTCCCATAGAAATTTAAAAATAGGAAAATTTACCAGACTGAGAAAATTTAATGGAAGTATGAATCATGTTGACTCATACTGCTGCAGATTAGTTACAGTACATTGCCATTTTTAAAGTATTTTAAGTTTCACCAACAGAGCCTGGAGAGTACAATTAAAGTGTTGGAAGGTTATTGATACTGATACTGCCTACCAGAATTAAACATATGCACCTCTGCAATTCCTGGAAATGTCTTTCCAAAAGTATCCCATGTACTTGAAGTAGCAATTGTCTATTCAAAGATTAAGGAAGTACTGGGAATTTCAGAAAACCTTTGTTTGGCTAAGTTGTTTCAATACATGAGCACATTGTGCCTTCTGTTCCTTTAGTAAGGGATAAATATACTGAAAACAGATTTGAAAAACAAAAGGCTGAAAAGTCTATGTGTTCAATTAGAAATGCATTTGTTCAAGAACACGTGACTCAATGTAAGTCCTGAATAATTAAATATAAATTCATTTTTCATTATCAATGCATTAAGGCACATCAGTGTTACAACTTTGGAAATGCTCTAAAGAATCTCTTAGATGTCATACCAGCTTCACTAGAAGAGTGTTTGCACCTCATTTGGCAAATGTGCAGAAACCTTCACTGCACAGAAGTCTGTTATCTCACAACCCCTTGGAGGTCAAATCTGATGGATAGAGTAGTGCATACAATCAGGTTTCTTTGTGTCACACAAAGTGAGCCATTACTAACCAAACTCTTTGCATCTCCTGTAAAGATAAGCAGCTGACTGACCTGCCAGCAGAGGAAATCACCAAAATGATTCTTGAGGGAATATTCCTTCCTGAAAATATTCAGTGCAATATCTTGATAAAGCCGTAAGAAATAAAATTCTGGTGTGGAAACTGCAGCAGCAGCCACAAAGGAAATGTCTTTGGCAAACAGTTCAAATTCATTCATGGTCAAAAGACTAGGCAAACGTCGTGTGGACATTGAAGCTGCTGGATGACCTGACCAGAGCCATGAACAAGTGACAAAGGTTTCTACATGCACTCCTTGCTGGGCTAGTCAGCCTTAAAATCTGTCAGCTCTGGTATTTCAGGCCAGAAGCCTGAAGCTTGAAGCTGTTATAAATGCATGACATGTTGTTGGCTCTTTGCAAGTATTGGGATAAA
>JANRGV010000001.1:142702798-142727531 GCA_024734035.1 Alethe castanea | reverse complement strand
GGCCCATTAGCAGAGGATATCTCCCACAGAGATAAGAATCACTGCCCCACCTGGTTTCAGCAGATGGTGATAGAATACTTGGGCATATCTTTACATTGTAACCTAGGACAGGGCTTGACCCAGAATAAGATTTTATCCAACATAATCAGAGGGAACACTGCATGACCACACATACCCTGGAGGCCTTTCATTGCAGGCTTTGGCCTAGGCCCTGCAGTTAACACTACTGAACCCTGTGTCCCGTTGAAATTAGCGGTACTGTACCCACAGTAAATTATTCTAGTGGAAGCCTTCAGCCCCTAATCTGCAGCTGATTATTGAAAGGTAAACTCTCAGCATTATCACTGTACCCCACTTTTAAATTTCCCATACAACATTTGAAAAGTGCTGTTCTTACATGAGATCTTACTGAAAACAGAAAGAAAACATTTTAAGTTTGAAAGTGAGTCACTTATAATTAATGATTTTTTTTTTCCTATGCAGAGACTAGTAAATTAAAGGATCAGTCAGTTGAAATTAATTAAATGCTACATTCCTTCAGGGCAATGGGATTCTCAACACTACAATTAGAAATAATTTTGGTCTTTATTTTCTCTGTTTTAAAATCTTCCTTTTAGTTTCCTGTAACAATATCTTTCTCCTACCTTGATTTGACAACCTGCCTTTGGACCCGACTCTCACTAAGTTTAGTAGAAATTTACTTCCTGATCAGGGCCTTACAAAAGGTATTACTGCATCTCACAATGTTTTCAGGTCCCACTTCTTCAGGTCATCTACAGTGTAGTTCATCTGAATAAATTTTGACATTTCCACTTAGGACCTCTTTCTAGTATAAATCCTTGCATGGTCTGAATTTAGACTTCTAAAGTAGGTCATGGGAATTATACTTATTCACTCATGTCTTTTCTCTCAGCTGAGTACAAAGAAACCTGGGGTGACTGGCACAGCTGGAGGCACTACACTGAAGATCTCTAAAGCTGGATAAGGTGAATCCCACCCCTATTTCCTAATAAAGGCAAATTGTTAGTGACAATGGAAAGTCTGATCCTCACTTGTTTGGCCCCTTGTTCTGTTACCTGATTCTTTGCAGAATGACTATAAATATATCCCCACTGACTTTTTACAACATTTGGGACAAATCTATTTATATTACAGCCTGCAATAGAAAAGAATGTTTTATTACTCTTGCTCAAGCAAAAGACTAAATCACTCCCTTTGTTATAAAAGGCCTACAGGTGTTTATCTGAACAGGAGACATTGATATTCTTTTATCCTTTTGTTGCAGCTGAGCAGCACACTGGGAAGCCCTGATGTGGAATTCACAGGGATCCCAAGAGCTACTTAGCAGCTTGATTTTCATTCAGCTTTCTTTAAAAAAGAACCTCCAAAAATCTGAAACTAGGGTAAGGGAAGAAGGAAAAGGAAATGATGAATTATTTTGAAGAGCTTTGGATCCAAGCAGAGACTTGGCCTACTTTCATTATTTAATAGTCAGGAGAAGAATTTCCTCCCTTATGTATTTTTTTTTTTTTTTAAGAATAGCATCCTCCTGAACTCTATTTCATGCAAATATTATTTCCAGCATAGAAAATGAAATTGTTAATTAAAATGAAAATATCAAAAATGGACACATAATTGAATGGTTTCTCTTTATCCAGGTAGATCATGACAATTCTTTTATTTATTTAGGGAAGAGGCTAGGCACCTAGGCTGGCTGTTAGATACTGTTCAGCTGTTCACGGAGTATCATCACTATTGCTTATATTTCATTAAGTGGGCCATGCTAATCTTGGATTTCAGAACATGGTAGAGTACCTCTGCTGAGATCCTTACAAATATTGAGATAAAAAAGGAGGATGGAAAGACCTGAAGTCCTTTTAAGTCCTTTGGAGAGGAGCTTTTCCTTTCTAAATTTTCCTAGGAGATGATTTTTATGGTTTCTGTGGTGCAGATATGTTTGTTCTTAAAAAGGAAAATGGTCTTGGGAACAATTTACCCTGTAGACTATCAGAAGGTAACCATATAGCCAATATGAATTTGTGTCCTATGTATCCTGAAAGAGGAGCTCTAGTGTGCATTTCCACTCCCTAAAGTTGTAGAATCATGGAATGGTTCATGGTGAAAGGGACCCTTAAAGGTCATCTAGTGCAAACCCCCTGCAACTAGATCAGGTTGCTCAGCCCCCTATCCAACCTGTCCCTGAATTTTTCCAGGAATGGGGCA
Source organism: Alethe castanea (assembly GCA_024734035.1). Classification (NCBI taxonomy): domain Eukaryota; kingdom Metazoa; phylum Chordata; class Aves; order Passeriformes; family Muscicapidae; genus Alethe; species Alethe castanea. The sequence goes on along the minus strand of JANRGV010000001.1, from coordinate 142,725,308 downwards.
TCCACCACCTCTCTGGGCAACCTGGTCCAGTGTTTCACCACCCTCAATTAAAAAGTTGTCAAAAATTTCTTCCTTGCATCTGGACTAAATCTACCCACTTTTGGGTTTCAACCTCTATCCCTTGTTCTGTTACAATAGGCCATCCTGAAAAGTCTGTTTCCATGTTTCTTGTGAGACCCCTTTCAGTATTCAAATATTTCAGGATGAAAAACCACAATGACAGATCCTCAGACATCTCCAGGCTGAGCAACCCCATCCAGCTCTCTCAGCCTGCCCTCACAGGAGAGGGTCTCCATCCCCCTGACTGTGTTCATGGCCTCCTCTGAACAAGGTCCCACATCTTTCCTCCTCTGAGAAGCCAGAATTAGGCACAGTACTCCAGGTATCCCCATGAGGGAAGGGTAGACAGAGACAAGCACCTCCCTCAGCCTGCTGGCCACGCTTCTGATGCACCCAGGATACTGCTGGCTTTCTGGGCTGTGAGTGCATGCTGCTGCCTCATCTCCAGCTTTTCATCCACCAGAGCCCCCAAATGCTTCTCCCCAGGGCTGCTCTTGGTGACTTCACCTGCCTGCCTGTGCTGGTCGCTGCCCTGACCCAGGTGCAGCATCTTGCACTTGGACTTGCTGATCACTAGGTTCTTGTGGGCCCACTTCTCAAGTTTCTCCAGATCCCTACGGAAGGAATCCCACCCTTCTGTTGTGTCAGCTGCATTGCACAACTTCATGTCATCTGCAAACTGCCTGAGGGTGCCCTAAATCACCCTCTCTATATCACTGATGCAGATATTAAAGAGCACCAGGCCCCTGAGGGACATCACTCACTACAGATCTCCTCCTGGACATTGAGCTACTTGCCACTCCCTCTGGATGTGACCATTCAACTGTGCAAGTCATCCAAGTCTCCTTCATATTATTCGTGCCTCCTTTTGCAAATCCATCTTTGTCTGGCTTAATATTTTTCCCTTTCTCTCCATTAATAGAAGTATTAGTCATTATGAGGAGTGGGAGAAGAAGAGAATGGAATCTTGAAGATATCTTGCCACTGATTACACTTCCAAGTTGGCAAATAAGTGCTGTTCCCAAATTTAGTACCGTGCACTAGATTGCAAGGAGCAATGCACCATAAATTACTATATTTATGACATGCAATACAATATATAGACAATTTTTCGAAATTTCCATGACAAGTGCACAAGAATTATTGAAAAAATACCACCCCATTAGGTACCAAATTCAATGGAAATTTATAGCCACCTCTGTTTCCACACCTGCAGGCATTATTGTCAACAGTATATTTCCTCTCCTTTTCCAATCTTGAATGTTTCATGCCAGTAGCTACAGTGTGAAATAATCAGCATTCATCCATTAGGTAAATAGCTCTGTGTGTGTGTGTTGAGGACAAAAAGAATTTTCTTTTTTTTATTCTTTCTCTTTTTCTTTCTTTTTCTTTTTTTTTTTTCCAGTATTGTATGTCTGTGCACAGGTTTCCCAGGGGACCAGGCAGACAGAGCAATTTGTGAAAAAGCCTGAATTAGGGAAAAGGAAAAGGGAGCTTGCTGCAATTTATATGGAAGGAAGTCTTCTATTATGGATTTATTGCATATGGCATCCCTGTAAGCATGATTATGACCACTGATATTTTTATCAGAGAGACATGATTTCCTCAATCTATGTTTCTGCTAACATCTGACATAACTTGGAAATCCTGTGGTCCATGCAATTATAATGTGTCACCTTTGTAAATCAATCCTTACATAAACTAGCAAACAGAAAGAAAAAAGAAACAGTAGTTAATTGAGAGCTAATTGTGCTTGACAAACTTCTTAGCCAGCATTTGCTAATATTCCTAGTTAGGAGGCTGGATCTTAGGAGACTTCACCTGTAATATCTAATATCCAGTTCCTCACAGATGACGATGATTTGGTTTTTAAAAGACCTGTTCAGGCTGCTAAATTTTTCTCGATGCTCCCAAAGCCAGTGTTTAGATTCTCAAAGACCACTACTCAGCCACTACTGAAAGATTTCTGGCATTTCAGATTTCTCCAATATAGCCTAAAGGTAATCACTACCAGGTACACTCAGACTTGCCTAGGGTCATTTAATTTTAGAGAAAACAGTAGGGTCTGTTTGATGACTTGGATATTGTGCCAAATGCCTTCTTTTTAGGGCCAGTAGTCAGGCTTCATGGGATGCACCTGCTGGCTCTGGCTGTGTATCCCCTATACCTAAGGAAATTCAAGGTAGTCCTTCACCATTTTTACTGCTTTTATATTGTCTGTTTGGCTGCTGCTTTTTTTTTTTTTTTTTTTTTTTTTCTTTTTTTTTTTTTTTCTCTCTGAGTGAATTTGAAAGTGTATCTTCTATATTTTGTCTAATCAATAAACTGGAATATTCTGTATAAGGTCCCTCAATCTCTACTGCTAAAGCAGTTCCAGTTTCCATGATGCTATGAAATATTCTGCGGACAAAAAACATTGGAATAGAAGTTGGAGTTAAAGAGTTAAAGAATGAAGGGGATAGATTCCTGTTAGTTTAGGGAAATGTGGCTTTTAAAACCTGTTTTGGGATCTCCACCACTGAAAAAACCTTGGGGTTAAGCTCTGTTTCCACCCAAAGCCAGGAGTAGTTCCTTTGTTGTAGTCACTTAAATTCTGTTCCTGAGAATTCTCTCTGTCTCTGAAAACAAGCTAATTGTATTTCTTGATAAAGTTATCAAGGTAAACACATGAAGGACTTTGAGATGATCAGAAGTCCTTTTGGCAGCCTACTTTTGAGGTAAAAAAAAGAAACACACCCAAGGAAAATAAAACAAAAGCCCAATGACCGATCTAGAAAATTTAGACTTAGATCTGTGATTTGATTAGGCCAACACTGATTATTATATATGTGCCTCTGTATAGGACTACATTGAAAAATGGATCTGATTATGCTCTGTTTTCCTCCAAGTAAGCTCTGCTCTTTTTGGGGTGGAAAAAGAAACTATTAATCTCAATGTTCTCTCAAGGTCAGCAAATGACTTTGGGCATGTATATCTAATACTTCTTCTCCAAGCATGAGTCTTTTATTCACATTACCCCTTTTCATTCTAAATGTTATGAGTCCAGTTTCCCTGAAGAAAACATTGTAAAAGGAACTTTTTTCCTCCCTGAACATGAAATCAAAACACAGCATAAAAATCTTATTTCTGTTCTTACAGACTAATTGAGTCACTATCCTATACTTTGTTCTATATAACACTGGTATATTGAGCAGCACGATCTGGGTCTTTCCAGATGAGTATAACCAAAAGATGTAAATGTTAGCCTTAATGGGAGTATATTACAAGGAAAGAAAAATAAATTAACTTACCAGATAATACAACATAATTTATTTCCTCCAGAGAGCATATTTTCAGTGCAGATTTTATTTTAATAAACTTGTCTCATACAATATTTCCCAGTACCGCTTTCAATCCAACTTCAAATACATAACAGATTTGGAATATAAATGATAGTTTATCTAATGCAACTTGAAGATTCAGCTCAGACTCAAGACTACTGATTAGTGTTCTCATTTACAAAAGATGATGGGTCTGTATCTGACAAATTTTGAGACAAAATACTTATCTGCCTCTTGTGTCACAGATTTAGGTTTATTTTTGTCTCTTCTTGTGTTCCCTTGCTGTGGCAAATGAATAAACTTACTGTAAGCCTCATTGGGCCTGAATAAATCATCAGAGCTAAATTTTGTAACAAAAGTAACTAAATAAATAAAACAAAGGAAGCAGATTGTTTCTGGCAATGAAGGATTTGCTGGAAGGTAATAAATAACAGAAGTATACCCCCAGGGTCTATTTGGTAAAAAAACTTCTCTTTAATATAGAGATTATTCTCCCTCTGTTTTGAGACTGCCCTGAAGCCAACAGGGAGTAGCCTGTCTTCTACCATCATCTATCACTACATAAGGTCATAAAATACATCACAACCATAAAAAATAGTTGAGAATTTAAATGGCAAGGAGATACCTTTCTGTTAGCAACATACCGTATGTAATCTTCTGATAACACTCCCTGGCATCTGAGCCAAAGGAAACCAAGCTCAGTTGTGAGCCACCATGTATCTAGAAAGCTCAGATTTTGCCACTGTAAGTAATTTAGGGGCCTTAATGAAGAATAACTAAAACCTGCCCTTTTTCTGTGGCTGTGGTATGCGTTTAAGACTGTATCTCCTACATTCTGGAGGCACAGCTTTTGGTATTCTGCACCTTACAATTAGCATAAATCCCTTCTAATGACTTAAGTCCTTTTGTCTCTGCAAGGTCTCCCAGAACCAGTAGCTGCCCAAGCAGGTAGGATCCCTGAATGAAAGGAAAATTGAAACAAAATAACAACATTAATATCCCTTTTTTTTTTTTTTTTTTTTTTTGGCTGGGTTGTACAACATAACTAAAAACATCCTATTGGAGGAGTAAAGAAAAAGTGGAAAAAGAGAGAAAAGCAAAAGCTCTTTGTGAGTAAGTGTGTAAGTCAGAAAGGTAGAGAAAAAAACCCACTGGTAACATGACAGACAAATCTATAAAACTAATAACCTGCTTGAAAAGGTGAATTTGACCTTGATATATTCCATGAAGCAAAATGTTCTCTCAGTATTGTGATTCCTGGAGATTAATACAAAGGATTTTTTAATTTGTTACCCACTGAGGCACCTGTAGATGAATGTGCAGAGAATGCAGCTGACTACAATTCTGCTTTGTCACTCTACCTGCTTATGATCACCCTTACTTTAGTAATTATGAAATCAGAGGAAAAATTTATCAATCTTTCATATGTAATCAGAATAACAAAGCAAAATGGCTTAATTGCCACAAGTGAGTATTGCATGTTGATGTTTAAACTTACAGAAGTTTCCATAAAATATTTTGAGTTTTCTTGGGGAAATGTGATGCAATTGCAGGATCTGATCAGCAGAAGCTCCTGACAATGCAGCTAGGAAGATGTAAAGAAGCATTTCTGGTTATATGTGCTATTTAGACATGTTTTATACAAGTTTATTATGTGCTGTATTTTTTTGGTGGTACAATTTCTCCGTCTTTGATAAAAACAGAGGAAAGAAGTGCAAAATCTCCTGGAGGCATCAGTGTTCCTATGAGATTCACTGCTATAACTGATTTTTATGCGTTTAGAGAGTTACAATGAGCTTAGCTGGCTTCAGCAGTAGAAAAGACACCTTCGATCTGGTTTGTGTTCTTCTACAAGGACATCCTGATCATAGAACAGTTCTGTTGGAAGGGACCTTTAAATGTCATCCTAGCTCCAACCCCCCTGACATCAGCAGGGACATCTTCTAAACTAAACCAGGTTGCTCAGAGCCCCTGATGGAGGAAGGTTTCTCTGCATTTGGGGGAATGTGTTTTTTCCATCAGAGGAATGTAAAAAGTGAGTTGTAGAAAATTGGTTCAATGTCACCCCCATCACTTGCACTGATGTCAGAAAAAGGGTACAGCAGGGAAGGGGTGGCATGATCCATACTGTGGAAAAAATACTTCCTCAGGGCAGGAATGGCAATCAGCTTTGTTCAGGCAAGTAAATATTAGGAAGACGTGGAGCTTGTTTTTTCTAAATGTAATTGACTTTACAAAAAAATCAATCTCATGTATCAGAGTAACTTCTATATCAAGCACAGGGCTGAAGAAGGGCTCCAGCACTGCTGAAGCCTTTGAATAGGAGTGGTCACTGTTCCTCAATACTTCTTCACCCTCAGACCAGGGTTGCCTCATCAGTCCCTTTGAGATCTCATCTCCACATATGACAGACTATGACTGAGGTTATGGGGAACAAGGGCTGCAACAGCATCCTGCTGCCTTTATTTGGGATATTAGTTTTACTAAGCTCTCATTTTCCTTTTTTTCTAACTTTTAAACCTCAGCTGATTTCCTTTTTGAATTTGGTTTCAAAAATTGAAGTAGAAATACAGCTAAAAAACCCCAACCAAATAATCAAGCAAACTGAAAAATCCAGTAATAAATCCCAGTCTCTTGCTCTGTCAATCTTGTTAATTGCCACTTTATGTAATACCTTCTTCTTCTGCTGAAGGCTATTAAGAAGGATGCTGAAGCCAGACACACTTACTGTCTGGTATTTTATTAGAGATTACACTGTGAGATTTTTATCTAGGCTCTCACATGAGGGACTCCCCCTGTTCACTGGTTCATAATGACTGACCTACATATCTCTGCTGACCAGGGTTTTGCTGGATGACTGCATTACCCAGCAGAATTTGACTCCCCTCACTATATTCATTTGTCACAGCAATTAAATCCATGTGTTGATTTATTGAGTGCAGGCCTGGTGTGAAATTTAAGCATGCACAGGACCCATTCTTTTCTTTCTGTCATTACCTCTGCCTGAATGGCATTTGACAGTCTTGTTATTTTCAACTTGCCTAGATTTACTTTTGTCTTTTAGTGACAAATAATGACCACATCCCTTAATTTTGTAATATCTCATTTTCCTCCCTCTTTCTTTCTCCTTTATTAAGAGTATGCAGAACCCCAAAAATTAATACAGTTTCAATGTCTCTTCAAATAGCTTACCAATAAATGCATCATTACTGTGTCTTGAAAATAAGGGATTATAAATGGTTTCACCACAGAGGCCATGGGATATACCCCTAGATAAAAATTGGCAAATGAATGATGAAAGAGAGAAGAACGAGGGCTAAGATTCATCTGATACTATGGGTGCAAATCAGGTAATCCATGTAAGCAGTGGGAAAATAGGGCTGGAAAGAATCTGGAGAGTGAACACATACTGAAACCTTTAATAAAATATTCACCCATGGTCACAGCACTTATGGCAAGGCACAGGAATGGTCTGATACCCAAACCAGTCAGTATGTAATTCACAGAACCACAGAACAATCAGAGAATGGATTCAGATAGAAGGCATCTTCAAAGATCATTTTATTCCAAACCCCTTCCATGGGCATGGATGCCACCCACTATCCCAGGTTGCTCCAAGCCCCATCCAACCTGGCCTTGAACATTTCCAGATATGGAGCAGCCACAAATTCTCTGGGGCAGCCTGTTTCAGTGTCTCAGCACCCTCCAGACCCTTCTCCTTTCCAGGCTGAACAGATCCAACAGTCTCAGCCTGTCTTCATGGGAGAGGTTTTTCAGCACTGTGATCAACTTGGTGGCCTTCCTCTGGACTTGTTCAAACTGGTCCATGTCTTTCTTTTGTATTGTCCAAGAGGATTCAAAGTTGTTTTTGTATTTTTTTTCTTGGCAGTCAGATCTGAAAAAGGACTTAATCTTAGGAGTCTGAGTTCAGTGATTGTCTTCATATCTTTGTTTCAACCTCCTCTCCATCCCTCCTCGTGCCCAAACTGTGCAGGAAATGGAGTATTTGACATTACTGTGAGTTGGAAGGCAGGAATTTTGCTTCAGATGGGGCTGAACAGTCCAGTCCTAAGGTGATATACTCTGGTTCCTTGGGAGAAACAGAGTCCTCCTCTTTTAATGCATGCCTACTAAATCAGGGACCACAGCAAACCCTTGACCATTTCTCTTTATAGTTCAGCCCTGGAGCAAGCAAGAGCAGTCCTGCTCTCTATTCTTCTTGCAGTATAGAACCTACATGGTTGCAGGGTTCCCTATGAATTTGCACACCAATTGTTTGGTTCCTTCATGAAACCAAGAAGTTCTATGCCATGGTTTCCCCTGTAAAACAAAATCTTTAAAGAAGTGTGAGACAGAAGAGTATAATTTTCTGAAAAGGGCAAGTTATCCCTGTCATTCTGTGCATAGCCAGATGCCAAAAGAGGGGACTTCAAGCCTCTAAAATCACATCAAGGGGATTTTATAACTCTCAGTGAATATTTTTACTATTTTAGTGTTGCATTAAATGCAGAGAAACAGTGGAAAAGGATTGAGGTTTATTAAACATATTTTCAAGCCTTTGCTGTCATATAATTCTCTAGAACTAGGAACTCTGTGGCTCCCTTCAGAGATGGGCTTGAGGCAATGAGTGGAATGGACAATGATGTTTTAAAGTAGCCTTGGGAAAAATCACCCAACACTGAAAAAGGAAGGATCTAGAGCAACTTTCCAGTCTACTTCATCATGATGGTGTCCACTATCCCATGATGCTGGGGCCCTTTGGGGAGGCTGACTTGTCCCCCTCTGTAATGCGATCCCAGCCAGGTTTCACTGGCATCTGCACACTACAACAACATCAAGGTGAATTGAGACTTTTGATTTTATGAAGGACTGTACTTCACATATGCTTAAGACACAGAATAGAAACAAATAACACATTTTGGCACATTACACACATAGTGTGTGGGGTTGACACAACAGCCCAGAATTAAGAAAGCTCATAATATCAAGGAAACCTCCCACTTGCTTCAAGTACTGAAGATCTAAATGTTTATACACAGCAAGTTCACACTCTTCCTTTCCACAAAAGACTTGTCAATAGTTATATTAATTTCCTTTTTAAAATCTTCCCCTTGAGATGACCTTACACCTCACAATCTAAAAATACCCCCAAAAACCAGTAACAATTGTAATTTAATAAAAAAAATATTTATAAATGTCTCAAATCACCCCCTGTACAAGAAGAGATCCCCAATGGCATTTCTCTCCACGGAGAGAGTCAGACAGGCAGGATAAAAAGGATAGCAAGGAGGGGTTTCCTTGGCAACGTGCTTGAAAGGATTCAGAACTTCTCCCTTCCTCCTAAGACTCATTTTTGTATCATTTTTTGTATTTTTTTTTAATGTGTGTTTGTTTTTTTCTCTCCTACACAGTTTTGTGTGAAAGGGAGGCAGGACTGTGAATCAGGCCACTGAACCTGATCCTTCTGTGTTGCCAGAAGCAGCTGTGCACACATCTGACATGGGATTTGGACTCCATTAGGGCTTTGAAATGGCTCCTGTTGAAATGGCTCAAGACTTTGCCAGCTTGACTGAAAAGTGAAAAGCAAGCTCTCCTTGATGTGCTCAGTATCAGCATCCATTGTTAGTCCTACTTGGATTCATGCACCCACAGACATTTTGGGGTTTGTTCTTTTATTTTTTCCCATGTTCTCCTTTTCTTTCCTTTAAGGCTAAGACAAGAAATGAAGTAGGAACATTAGATCAAATAAGCAGCTTAGCATGATTCAAAGATTTTAGATTATCTGGGCTCCTTTCACATGATTTCAGATGCTTAAACAAGAAATGGCCACCAGAGTGGAATGACTGCACATTCCCATTGATCTGGCAAACACCCAGAGTAATTCAGATCTCTGGTTGTTTTGTCTTCTGCAAGCACAGTCCAGGTATAGGATCATAGAATCACAGAATTGTCAAGATTAGAAATGATCCTCAAAATCACCAAGTCAAGACTTTGCTGTTCAGCCAGGGATGCTAGAAAGATTATGCCTCTGTCTTATGTATCTCACTGTGCATCTGAAGTATTCAGACTCTCTATTACCATGAAAACACCTTAAAGAACAGAAGGGTGCAAACTTACATCAGCTTCCAATCTGTCCTGCAATAACAACTCTGCTTTTCTTTTTAATCATTCCTCCAGATTTCCAAATCAAACAAATATTATCTGATAGTTTCAGGCTTCAGTTCTTTTCAGGCCTCTGAAACTACCCCAGACTTACACCAGAGAACTGAAATTAAACCTACAGACAGTGCTGAATGAAGTGCAGAGCCAGGAGCTGGGCTCCATGACCCTGGTGAGTCCTTCTCAACTCAGTATATTCTGTGATTCTATGATATGAGATTTTGGTCCCTTTGAAGTCTATGGGAAACTGCCATCCCGTTGAGTAGAGTTCACAGATGTAATAGGCTTGTCTTGAATGGGGAATTGACTAAAATACATTTTCTAGTTGATTTGATATGAGTGAGGCAGGCCACAGTAATATTCTTTTACCCTTGGTGTTCAATGTATTCAAATATATCCTTAATGCTGCATCAGTTTTCAGTCCAGGCTGGTTTATGAAGTTTCATAGGAGAGTTTCTTGTCTGGGCATCTCAAAGAAACCTTGAGAAGGCAATTGAGGACTGATGACTCTTTCCTGTATGTAGGCCATAGGATGTGCATGGTAGGAATTGTTAAATTGTGTGGCCTAGGCTTCTGTCCCCTATGAACTAGTCTAACAAATTTAATAACAACAAAATTTTGTGAAAGAACATCGTGTGTGGATGCAATCCAAGAGTTACAGTCAATGGTCTGGTAATAACCTTCAGTGCTTTTATACTGGACACAGCGTCTTTCTTTGGAGTCCTATGACAGCTTTTTGTCATTAGACAGAATAAAAAAGACCTCAATAAGAGCAAAGGTTGGATAACAGATTTTCACTTGTTAAAAAAAAAATTGTCATACATAAAGGGCCAAAGACAGGTATCTTGGAGTTAGGATGAATTAATTTCAATATTGGAGTCAGGGAGGGGAGCTCTGTTACCTTTGGTAGGCAGGAAGTCAGGAGATCAGAGAGTCATAGAAGAGCCTGTGAAATAGAGATGGGAAATACAGTCTTTCAAAGAGGAACAGTTTGGGATATAGAGTAAGAGGCCTTATTTACTCTCATTGAGCTTTGATTTCTTTGAACTTAATATCTGGGGTATCATACAAAGCAATATGAAGTTTACTCCCTTCTTTTGCTTATTTGGAGAAAGATTATTCGGTATTGAAAGTAATTAGGGTATTTTGGTGACTGTGTTTTTTTGTAAAAGCTATTCCACAAATTCACTTGTTTTCATAATAATTAATTTGAATAAACTTCAAAAACATGTTTTAATACATCTGCAATTCCCACTTGAATAAAGCAAATTGCATTTTTACATCAGAGGACAGATCAGTAACTCTTTCTTCTGGATGCACTAGAATCAAGAATATAACAACCCATTGGGAACCTTGCAAGGCCTCAATTTCTGATTTGTTTAACCATAATTGCATATTTATAAATTAGAACAGATTTTTCTAATTAATTTTGTATCATGCGAATAACATTGGTTAGTAACAACCTGCTGTATTAGTAAAATCCTTGCCAAGAACATAGCAATGTGGAGTCACATTCAGTTTGAAGGGAAATGAAAGGCAGCCAGAGCTGTGACTTGCCTTTTGTTTCACTCGTGAGAGGTAATTACCAACTCCAAAATACAAGGATAAAAGCCTTTCAATAAACTGACACCTTCTGCACATTAAGCACCCAGAAGGTTTTTAATTCTGTCAGACACAAAGGAGATGAGCAAATAAAAATGCAATTTCCAGTCAAAGTAACCAAAGCAATATTACTTGGCAAAAAAAGTGGTTATGATGGATTTCCTTTGTGCCTAAGCAGTCAGCATATGGAACAGTGCACAGCTTCATCCTAAGACATGCAGAACTGTCTTTGGTGACTCTAGATGCTCAGGTCTTCCTGCAAGCAAACTGCTTTGATTTTGTGGGCAGGACATCATTGGATATGAGCTGGCAGCAATGAGACAGAATTTATGGGAAATCCATAAACCACAGCAGCTGTAAACCAGGCAGGATGTCTCAAAGGACATTAAAAGCCTGTGTTTAGGTAACTGAATCCTTCCCTTGATCTCTACAGGTCCATTGTACATGGTCTTTATACTGCCTGAGATCAAGCAGCTTATAAATCCCTTCTGTTTTTACAAGGAAAATCTTGTTATGGCATCCAATTGTCAGAGCTGGAAATTGCTTTTAGTGTAATTAATGCATTAACTTTCTAAGAAAAAAAGACTACCATTCTTATTAGGCCAGGCATATTACTATACAATTACTGAATGGATTAGACAAAATCTAGTATTTACCCCTTTCTTGTTATGTTTTTACCCTTGGCCTTGCAGTGTCTCCCTGACTGCCAAGGTCAGTGCTACCTGCATTTCCCAAGGAGGAAAGCATTGTGATGAGTTACCAGTATCCCAGGTTCTCCACCCATCTTCACATGATGCTTATAGTGAGGAAGTTCTTACTCCATAATCTGGGGAGCTTCCTGGGTATACTTTGATGCTTTCTTAACACAGTCTGCTTTTTTTCACTGGTTTTAAGGAAAAGGGAAGCTTCACCACCACCTTCTCCCTCTTCAATTAACACAAAGACATGGTATGTTTTTGCAATGACTACTCAAGTTTGCTAGACTTTTTCACACATGACATTCAGAGACAAACTAAAGTGATTTAGGCTAAAACAATTTGGGCAATACTCATCTGACAGCTGGGGAGCTGTTATTACACCTAAAGGAGGCTAAAATTAGCTCAAGACTGAGACTAGGCTGGATAAATCCTCATTCCAGCCTTTGTGAGTTCTTCAGTGTTTTACCTGATGTCATCACCTAAGTGACACAGCTGGGGCTGTCATACAGTGCCAAAACCTGTGTGGCAGCTACTTGTACTCGGAAAACCCTTCCAAGCCAAGGGTTCAGCTAAGGGTTCCTCTTCTGGAAATGCTCAGTGGGATCTTTTCAAAGATCTCTGAGAACAAAGAAATAGTTTAAGCGGATATTTTGCCTGGAAGATATTTCAGTGAAAAGGTAGCTAGGGAGTCTCCTCTTAGTTTTTCCATAGACTCAAAGGTTTCTCTTGGCTTGTGGCCTCTCTTTGTACTTTGCATTCTTTCCTCGTACAAACAATAAAATTAAAGTGAGGACTGTCCTGCACTCCCAGGGCAATGCTGCAGTGTGCTGCCTGAACATCAAAAAGGTCACCAAAATCACCAGCCTGAGTACTTCAGCCAACAATTTTTCTCCTCCGAAATGTGAAAATTAACTCCAGAGCTAAAGAAAGAAATCCTAAAAGTTTTTTGTCTCTCAGAGAAATAATGCAACCTTACAGAACAAAGTATTTTTGCACACCTTTATGGCTGATGCCCCATCTTCACTGTGGGATTTCCAATTGTTTTTAAAACTTTTTTCTTTAATAGTAGCACAGATATGTTTGGACATGAAATACAGGCAAACAAAACTCAGTTCTGTTCCTGGAGAAACGATGAGAGAGAATGAATTCCATTCCCCATGACCAACATTAGTCACATCAGTTGAGGTTCTGTTGGCAGGCATCCAAATATTGCAGTGACAATGGTAGAACAATAACTTATAAAGAAGACAAGCACACAAATTATTGGTAGTAATACCCCTCTTGTCCATCTTATTTGCTTTAACAGTAGCAGATGACTCCAAAGAGTATTTGTAATGCAGATCCCAAATGCAAAGAGGAGTTTGGAGGTGTTGTTGCAAACTACTAGGAAATCTAGGGTTCAGAAAAGCAACTACTGCCTTTTTTTTTTTTTTCCCAAAGAAAATCTATGGGCTTCTGGATCTGTAAAATCTGATTCACAGTCAATGTAAATCAGTGTCAATGAAGTGCACTGGCTGGCCCTCAGGAAACACCTGTATTTGGTAAAAACAGAGAAAAACTAAAAAATTCAGTAGAGTTGGGATGCTATAAATTCCAGCTGAGGATATGGTCAATATTGTTCCATTCTTGTCCTATTGCTAACAAGAAACATGACAAACAGCATCTGCCATTTCTGTGACCGTGTGCAAAGTGACAGTGGCAAAAGCTTATCCTATGCTGCTTGCACTTGGATTTTTTCTGTTCCATTATGGCAATTTCTGCATTCAGGATTAGAATTCTCAGTTTTAATGCATTTGCTTACATGAAATGCAAGCTGTAATTAAATTTCAGGCTTCTTAATTGTGCCTTCATTTGTAAAAATTAGAAAAAGAGAAATAATAAAAAAAAACACCTTTCATTTTCATTCCCCTCTCAATATTGCATCTGAATTAATAGTTAAATAGGATAAAACAAAATATTTTTTTAAGAATCAGTGTTAATTAGCATTTCCCAGCCTAGGAAGGATATGTTGCCACAGAGCATGTATCACTTGTTTCACAAAGACAAAATGCTTCAATAAAATGTTTTTCTGCCCAGGGAGTGAGAAATGAGCACCAGCTTAGCAAAGCAGAACTCAAAGATTTTGTTTCATCCTGCTCATTACGGGTAATTTGAGCCAGCTCTGAGAAGGGATATAGGCTTTTAAGGTCTGACTTGGGTAGAATTAAGGCACTTGAATCCAAAAGGACACAGAACATTAGTTTACTTGGACTTAAGACCCTCGAATTGATGGAATTGCATTTGTACTAAACCATATCAGCTTTCAGACACCAGGCAGTCTCATGTTCTGGTGGGCACTCTCAGACCCTCAGGAATACACAAATACAGTAGAGATAAAGGTGTGCTGGTTATCACACTGTATTCCCAGAAGTGGGTTTGCCCATGGGCATTGCTCTCCTTAAAGGATGCAAAACTCATGGCAAACTTGGCTAGGGGTGGTGTTACAGGGAAATAATGGTTGCTCTGTATTTCCTCCTTTAAAATTTTGCCTGTGAGAATTCACAGAATCCTAGAATGGCTTGGGTGGGAAGGGACTTTAAAGACCACCAAGATGCAACCTTATATTATCTTAATATCTATCTCAATACTTTGAAGCTATTAAGAAGAAATTCCTTTCTATGAGGGTGGTGAGGCACTGGCAGAGTGGCACAGGAGAAGTTGTGAATGCTCCATCCCTGGAAGCATTCAATGCCAGGCTGGATGGGGCTTTGAGCAACCTGGTCAACCTGGTCAGCTTTTGAGCAACCTGGTCTGCTGGAAGGTGTCCCTGCCCTTCTAACCCAAATCATTCTATGATTCTCTGATTCTCTGAAGGGGCATATAGGTACAAATTTTCTTGATGGAGAACAAGCAAAATAATTTCAAATGCTGAGGAAGTTATGAATATTCAATCATTATTCACTGAGCTCTAGCTGCTATCTCTTACAGTTATTTATTTGTTGCTATCACTGTGACAATTTGGATATTCTGGGTCTCCTCATAAATCACCAGCAGCTTGTTAAACCAACCTCCATGTCATCTGAGCACTGGTTGCCAATGAGAGAGACATTTTGAGGTTTTCAGCAGACTGTTTCTTCCTTGCAGTGGGGTCTGAAATGAAGGAAGTTTGTGCTGACGCTAGCCATGACAGAAGGTAAAGGCTGTAAGGAGCAAGCAGGGCAGAAGGGCCTCACAGCAGTAAGGCATGACTGGATCATGGTCTCTGTAACAAACCTCAAGCAGATGGTTCCTGTGCTGTGGGGATTGTCCCAGGAATAAGACATTGCCAGGACAGAGTTTTTGATCCTAACAAAGGAGCACACACTGCAGGCATTGCTGTGGGCAGGCATTGCTGTGGGCAGGCACCGCTAGCTCTGCCTTCTGTGAGGTTTTCTTGCCTTCCTCATTACACTGGAAACTAATGGGGACACTTGAGAGCAAACCAGCACCATGCACAGAGGTTGTAGCTACTTTAGATGCAAAGCAGACAGGGACTGCATCTTTGAATGTTTCCTTTGTATTAACGGTGGTCTGGTTTTTCTGCAACAAGAAAGGGCTCATTCTGCATTGCACAGGGCTGGCATTTCCCTAGGCTGACACACACAGCCTCTTCAGCAAAGTCTGTGTGCCAGGGCTGCCTCCCAGAAGTAGGGACTAATGGTAGACCCTTACTTAAATCCATAACATTCTGTCCCATTCTTTTTTCCATGTGGAAAGGTGATCATACACAAAACAAGTTGGGAAAGAATCTGAAGTTGCTCTATATCTTGTGCTATGTGTGGGCATAATGTGGAAGTACACAAGACAGTCCACTTAGGGATATTCTAGGGTGCATCTCTGTTCCCAGGGACATCCTTTGAAACTATTCACCTGAAAAGGAAGATATGGCTGGAAAATCAAGACAGAAAGCAGAAAAAGTTGTTATTCACTCAGTGGTCACTCATGGGTTAAAGAATGAAGCAGAGGAATTAATTAGTCTTGACTCTCAAATAAAATACATTTTCTTGGGTTTGGGTTGTGGAATACTGACAAAGGCATTTTTAATTGTCCAGCTACAGCTGAAGGTGACTCTAGTTAACAACAATTCATACTTATATTTAAAAATCAGGGCCTACGTGAGAAATGGGAATAATCCACCTTCCCATATGTTTATTTGTTTCATATCAAAGTATCACAGTAAGGAAAACAAAAAGTTGAATCAAATCCTTGGTTGGGAGGGGAATGACCTGCACCCCTTTATAAACCCTGAGATTACTGTTTCTTAAAGAGTGCTCACTAATTCTTTAAGTCTGAGATTTGGAAAGCAGAGGTTCCATCTCCACCATGTACATGCAAAGTTTGTTTTTCTCGGTGATTGGTTTGGGGTGTTCTGCTGCAGAGGTGCCTTTGGCAGAGCAGTGAAGCATTGCAAGAAGCAATGTAGCTATGCCAGAATTAATCATTAGCTTTTTGGGATAATCCATAATTTTATCCTAGTTTTGGAAGTGGTATTTCATTTCTCCAGGTCTTTCGTTTTCCATTCTTGAATATCTTTATTTTTTTTTAACACATGCTATTTGTGAATCACTGATGCAGACCAGTCTTTTGCTGTTGTGATTTCTATTATCAAGCAATATATTGAATCAGTAGACAGATTGAATTATACATTTAATATCCTACTGTGAATATTCATACTATGATTGGACTCTAATACTTCAATCAAGGGAATAATCTTATAAATAAATTTAAGTAAATTTGCTGTAATCTTTTTTCCACTGTTAACATGAAAAGAACCTGTCACCAAAGCAAGAGGTACAACCAAACAAGTTCTAGGATCAAGCAGACTTGAGAATGACAGTTTCAGCTGCTGGTCAGATTTATCTTTGATCCAACAGCTGATGCATTCCTAATCAAACTGTTCAGAATCTTTTTAAGCCTTTATCACTATTCATGAAGGTGAAATTATTGCACATGCAGAATTAGAGTTACCTACTTGATAAGCCTGTGATAAAAGTGTAGCTGACTACAGCAGAGCAGCAGCTCTTGCACCTGAGAGATAAGTCAGACAGGAGGCATTTCTTTACCCTGGCTTGGAAGGTCAGGAAGAGGCAGAATTTGGGTGTGATATACTTTTCTCTAACAATGGCTGTATGTCTTCTTGTCTCACTGAAATACAGAGTGGCAAAGAAAATGGATCACTTCTGAACAAATAGTTTGCTAGTATTCATGGTAGAAATTTATTTAGTATTTAAGATCATATAAAAAATATTTTTTCATAAGTTTTTACTGATGAAATAACAGAATTTGACATGGGTTTGGAATATTTAACAACTACATTGAAATAAATATGCAGGGGTTGACTTTCTTCCTTGTTTTTTAAATTTTTTTTTTATTTTAAGGAATTATAACTATCACATATACAGACTTATCACTGATAAGTCTACATGCATAGTGTTTCAAATCAGACAAAATACTGAATCTGGTCAGTTCAGTCATTGCTGGCCAGCACACCCAGATCCTTTGCCAGTGGGAGCTTTCTAGCCACTCTAATCCCAAATTGCAGTATTCCATGGGGGTTTTGTAAGTTTAGTGCAGAACCTGGAACTTCCTTGAGAATATAAGCAATCAAATATAGCTTTTTAAATTAATATATTTCAATATTTGATGCCTGAGATTGTAAAGACATAAAGTACACCACACAATTTTAATCAGACTTTTATTTAAGGTTCCCATGAAGTGGGAACAGGTTCTGCACCTTTTCCATACCAGTCAAAAACTGGAGTTTCCTCTGGGGACTTCATCTGAGTTTTAAGAACATCATTAACTCCTGGAATACGTGTATCTCCCATAATCAATTATCTTAGATTCGTAACCTCAACAAAAGTTTTTGAAACTCAAAGGATTTTTTTTTAAACCCTGTGGTTGCACATCTCTCATTGCAGGAATGACTTTAGAAAAGTTTTATCTGTTTCTTTGCTCTGCACATTCCATCCCGTCACATGGGAAAATATGATGGCTATCATCAATAGCTTTTTATCTCTCTCCATTATAAAAGAAACAAACAAAGTACTCTGGTGTTAAAAAAAAAATAAAAATTTCCTACCCTGGTCTCTACCTCCCCAGTAGCTTCTATATTGGTCTGAAATATTAGTGTCTTTTTCCATCTTTTGTCTATTAAAATGTTTTGGGAGAATCACCTGTGGTTATTTAGCCAAATTAAAGTCAAATCCTATGGTGTAACTCAGTGATGAATGAGGAGCAAGTGAAAAAAGCCAAATGCTTCACTAGATATAAAAAATAAAAGAAAAAATAATAAATATTGGAGATGTAACTAAATTAATTAGATTTGAATTCCTGTCTAACAATATAGTGGTCATGTTTAAGTCTCAGCAATATTTTTCTTTCCAGTATAGAGTGTTAACAGGTAACAGTTTCATTCGTTCTTTCAATTACTGACACCATAAATGTCTGCCCTCTCATCCATGTAGCTATTGCACCTTACTGTTTCTCTTTTCTGCTGTTACTTTTTTATAAATTCAAAGTGACCTTGATTGTCCATTTAAAATTTTATTGGAATGCTTTAAATTTTTAGTGTCTCTCAAACTGTTTCTCTCCTTCTTTTGGATATTTGACTTCTTACCATCTTGAAGTAAGTGTGAATGAACTACTGATGGATCATTTAACTGAGATGTTGTATTGACACAGTATTTTTGCTACACTTCTAACCTTTAAGGGGGGTATGGAAGCATCAGTTTCTCCCCTGCCTTTTTTTATTTTTTCTTTCTTTCTTATTTTTATCTAGATGAGAGGTTTGGAGGGCACTTCAGTTTTGTTATCTTTCTTTGAAAGATATTATCTCACAACAAAAATAGATTTGAGCTGATTAAACCATGGCTCCTAGTCATACTGGAAGCTTTTTGGCATGTTGTTGGTATATCTTTTCTATAAAATTATGATTTACACATTTTTGGGACAAGAAAGAATTTTTCCTTCAAGTTTTGAAGGGACAAAAGTGGTAGTGTCCTGTATTTTTTCAACAGTAATGTCTAATTTTATAGCCTCATAGACTTTAGCCTTCATAGCATAAGAAAGCTGTTCTTGATATGTGTGGAATAAAGATGTTTGTGAGGAATTTCTACCAAGCATCTGGTTGCCAAGGACCCTGAGCCATACAGCAATCCTGTGTTCAGCTAGTTATTAACAGTCTTACTCTGCTATTCAAAACACAGGCTGTGAATAGCCACAGGAGATGAATAGGGATCAAGAAGCAGCTGAGCAGAAGTTCAGCTCATAACTCTGAAACCTAAGGACTGCCAGGTGGATCAAAACACTCTTGGTAGAGTCTGAATTGATCCCAGGTTCCTTTCACACCAGAGAGAGGAGGTCTGTGAGCAGAAGTTACAGGCCTGCAATGTCTAACATGTCCTTTTTTTTTTTTTTTTAAATTTATCCTAGAAAACTCCCTTGAAAATGGAAATTATTTGACTACACTGATAAGTCAGAAGCCTTAGTCAAAAAGCATAAACTGCTTTTCTCTTTAGCAAAGTGATTTTTTAGACCACTGATTTCATATCTGGATGTCGCTGTTCCGAGAGGTTGCTGGTGTCTAACATACAAATATTGTTGATGGCAATAAGAGGAGACTGAAGGAGACCTCATTACAGTCCACAGCTTCCCCATGATGGGGAGCAGAGAGGCAGAACTGATTTTTCCTCTCTGTCCACCAGTGACAGGACCTGAGGGAATGGCTGGAGCTGTGTCAGAGGAGGCTGAGGCTGGGTAATGGCAAAGTGTTCTTCCCCAGAGGGTGGCTGGGCACTGGAGCAGGCTCCCAGGAGAAGTGGTCACAGCACCAAGCCTGACAGAGCTCAAACAGTGCTTGGACAAAGCTCTCAGACACACAGTGGGATTGCTGGGATGCTCTGCACAAGGAGCTGGACTTGCTGATCCTGCTGGTGCCTTCCAGCTCAGGATATTCTGTGATTCTGTGATTAGAGGAAAGGACTTTCCACCCCCATTAATGCAGAATGATCTCTACTTTTATTCAGAGAGGCATCTTGAGGATTAATTGACGCCTGGAAACCACCAGTCTCAGAGAACATCAACTAAAATCCCAGAAACAAATAAGAGAGTGAGAATTTTATCAGCAAATTTTTTGGAACCTTTATTCCATCTACCTGCACTCTCATCATGCTATGACTTGCATGGAAGTCTTAGTTCTAACTCCCTCATTACCCCTCCATTTTAAATGCTTTGAAAGATTCAGTTCATCAACCCAAAATGCAATCAGCTCAGCAGCTAAGTGAACACAACAGAGAAATCTATATCATTTGCCATGCAAGGGAGAAACACTGAGATTGATTCATTAGAGTCTGTCTTTCTTATGCTAACCTGCTCAATCAGAAAGCACATCCTGTTGAAAATTTAAAGGACTTCCTGATAACTTAATAACAATATGGGAGCAGAACCTCTCTGTCAGCAGGTTTAGCTCTGTAGTTTTCCATTAGCTTCGAATTCCCTTGTATAAATCATTCTTCTAAATTTCTCAGATGTTAGAAGCAGAGGGTCTTGAGTCATGAAATCACTTATATCTGGTCATGCCTTCCCTCAAGGGGGAAAAAAAAGGCGAAAGCAAACAAACGAACAAAATTAATTCTGCTGCAGTGTATTTAGCATGAATAGGCAACAAATGCAGCCTGGAGGTACCACAGATCATAATCTATCATGATCAGAATAATTTATTTCCAGATTTTCTACACTGCAGATCAGAATAAAGAGAGAAATCTCAAATGTGCAAAAGACTTTTTGTGTACCTGCTACCTTTGGTAATAGTCTCAGCATTAATTTACAAACCCCAGACTTCTGTTGGGATACGGCAATTTACCTAACTGTGTATCCTTAAAGCTTTCTGCTCAGTTAATGAACTGTGAATGGGTTTCAGAGAGGAGCACAAGGCTTTTTGTATTCAAGTTCTCCAGGAATAAAACACTCTGGTCCAGATAAATGGGCATTCTAATTTAAAGATGCAGTTACCCGTGTTGGATTATCAGGCCTACATCCTTCCAGCTCAGAAAAAAAATATTAGCATAAGTTGTGAACTGTCCTTTTAATGCATGAACTGGCTGTTGAGAGTGTTACTGATTCACCAGAGAGCCTCTTCCCTAGTGCATCACTCCAGGGGCTGTCTGAGCCTAAGTGAAAGTAATAGTGCAGTTACTGTGAGTAACACACCCCAGCAGCAGTGTATGCCAACCCTCTTATATGTCTCACTCAATGCTCCTGGACTGTGCAAACAACAGAGTCTCTCTAACCTTATTAGTCAGACTTCAGATGCCTGACTCACGTCCTTTATCTCTATTAACAATTTAATACTGACAGTAGTTGAAAATTTTATTTTCTTTAGAATTCCTATGTTGCATATTCAATTTTTCTATTTGTATATATATATATAGCAATTTTTGGTGGATTTTTTATTTTATTTTAAATTTTATTTCTTTGGGGTTTAATTAGTGTAATGTAATTGGTGATTTTCAAATGATAGTTCCTTCTGAGCCTCTCTCCTACAGGCATTGTACATTTAGCAGTCAGTTAAGATTTAGCTCAGAATCAAGGTGCTTTCATGCAGGATTCTGTACACAAGAGTCTATATATATATATATATATATAAGCAAGATGTTTAAGTTCTCATTACAGATCTAGTTTGCTGATTAACCAAGATGAACTTGATCATTTTCCCTTTTTTTTCCTCCCTAAACAGAGATATTTAGTTCCATTTGCGAGGTCACAGTGTATCCAAAGCGTCCATTTACATGTTTTATATATAAACCTGCTGTGAGATTTGCAACCAGGAGTGGTACCCTATCCTTATAATCCAGGGCAGAGTGAATTTCCATGTACTGTTCAGTACCTACAGGCAGATATCTATATGTAAGAATCCTTAACTGAAGCTGAACTCCATCCTAGCTCTCCAGTAAAAACAAAAAAGGAAAACTGCATCTTTATTTAAGGTGGGACAAGGCTCTGTGTTCTCTTTAAAAGAAGACAAGTTTTCTTACCTAATCCCCAGGTGCTTTACATCCACACACAGATTTTCCCAAGAAGTCAGGAAGGATTTTTACATGGCTGTCCATAACAGCTGAGTTGAAGAGTCCTCTGAAAATAAAAATATATTGAATTCAGTAGGATTCATTTTATATGATTAAAAGTTGTGGTTTCACCACAGCCAGCAGCTAAGCACCAAGCAGCTGCTCACACTCCCCCACCAGTGGGATTGAGGAGAGAATTGGAAGGGTAAAAGCCGGAAAACTCATGGGTTGAGATAAAGAAACTTTAATAGGGAAAACAAAAGAAAGCACACAAGCCAAGAAAAACAAATAATTGATTCCCTGCTTCCCAAGGGCAAGCAGGTATTCAGCCATGTCCAGGAGAGCAGTGTCCACATTGTGTGTAATGGTGACTTGGTAAGACAAACTTCATCATTAAAACCATCCCCTGGTTCCTCACTCTTCCCCCATTTTATATACTGATTATGATGGCACTGGAATATCCCTTTGGTCAGTTTGGGTCACCTGTTCTGGCTGTTTCTCTTCCCAACCTCCCCTGCTCCCCCAATTTCCTCCCCAGTGTGGCCATGGAAAAAGCAGAAAAGGCCTTGGCTCTGTGTATGCCCTGCTC
>JANRGV010000001.1:142679444-142690721 GCA_024734035.1 Alethe castanea | reverse complement strand
AGATGAATAATAAGAAATTTTATACCATATAAAAAGGTTTGTAAAAAGGGCAAGTTCTAGATTAATAAGGAAAAGTTCTACTAGTTCCACTTCATGTATAACTAGTCCAGGCTCGGAGCAACCAGGTGTAGTGGAAGGTGTCCCTGCCCATGGCAGGAATGTTGGAACAAGGTGAACTTTAAGATCCCTTTCAACTAAAACCATTCCATGATTCTATAACACTACAGTGCTTATTCCAGTGACAAAATAAATCATATAAAATAGGTGTGAGTTGGCCAAAAATGTGTGTAACTTCATACCTTATGTACAGGGAGGCCACCCCAATGATACTTTCTCTGAGCAATCTCAGCTTCCTGGGGTTTGCTGCTAAGGATTTTCCTGAGTAGAGGTGGCAATCTTGCTGCTTCACCTTCTGATGGTTTTCTCTTCAGTTATCTTCTACAGCACCTTTTGGACTGTAGTCAAAGAGGTTCTTTCAGATTCTGCATGAAATCAGACAGAATGAAGTTCTTATTCCAGTGAGCTCCAATACTCTTCTTTCTCCTATCAGATAAGTGTGAGGTGATTTGCCTTCTGCATATCCCTATAAAAACTTTTTAGTAATCATCTAATTCCATAGCTCAATTTCTCTACTTCTTACTAAATTTTCAATATATGAATTATTTTTACACTCTCCAATCTATTTTCTTCTGTTATTTAATCCACTCTCTGCTATTAATTTCATATTTTTCATCAGTCTTACTCTGTATAGCATATTTTGTTTCCTTGTGTTTTCCCTTTTACCCTCTTTGTTATTTGATATTTCTAACTAATTAGTGAAGGAAGGTGGTAGTTTTAAAAAAAGGAAAAGTTCTCATTACTGGAGATATTAAGGGAAAATATGTACAAAAGCTGCCCAAAACCTTCTGACCAGTTGAATGACCCATAAAGAGTGGATTCACTATTTTGTTTCTTTTATCTAGGAAAAAAAAAATTAAAAAGAGAATAACATATTTAAAGAAACAATCATCAAAACTGTGTTTGAGAGGTTCATAGAATATTCATAGAATCATAGAATGGTTTGGGTTGGAAGGAACCTCAAAAATCACCCAGTTCTAACCCCCTGCCAAGGGTAGGGACATTTTCTACTAGACCAGGTTGCTCAGAGCCCCATCCAGTCTGGCCTTGAATACCTCCAGGGATGAAGCAACCACAGCTCCTCTGGACAGCCTAGTTCAGTGCCTCACCACCCTCCCTGTAAATGATTTTTTTCCCCAATATCTAACTTGAACCTACTCTCCATTTGAAACCATTCCTCCTCATACTATCACTCCAGGCTGTTGTAAAAATTCTCTCTCCATTCTTCTTGTTGGCTTTTTCAGGTACTGGAAGGCCAAAATTTGGTCACCCCAAAGCCTTGTCTTTTTCAGGCTGAACAATCCAAATTCTCTCAGCCTTGCTCATAGCAGAGGTGCTCTGATCATCTTGGTGGTCTCCTCTGGACTGATTCCAACAGATTGATATAATTCCTGTGCTGGGGACCCCAGAGTTGGATGCAGTGCTCAAATGCCACTGTAATTTCCTCATCCATAGATCTGCCTTAAAGGTAAGAGGATGTATGCAGTAACCTTTTAAGGGTGGAAGGTACTGCTCAACCAGAAGGAAGAGTGGGGAGGAGGGAACTCTTCAATTCTCCTTCTTCCAAAGCAGAATGTTTCATGACACCAGCAAACATCCTCTAAAATTATATTTTATTTTTTTCCAATATTTCTCTTGAGTCGTGTCGTCTAATGTCTTTTGTGTGTTAGTCTGAAGACAATTTAGATAAGGGTGGGGAGAGTCTGAAGTATGTGACAGTAGGTCTATAACATTTGTTTAGAGTGTTAACAGATAAGAGGAGGAAAAGTTGGCACTTGCTCTTAGAAAGAATTTTCCTTCTGTTCCCTGCTCCATAAAGAAAGGGAAGCATGTAGAGCCCAAGTTCCTCAAGCTGGGAATGGAAATAACCATGACACTTACTGAAAAATTGAAAGGCTGCAATACTTAGAACTGGTAGAGGGTTCTTTAAAAAGAAGGCTTGGACAAAAGACTGAAGGAGAATGGATAGGCCAAATCCACATGTACTGATGACTTATTTATCATTTATTTTCCCCTTAGAAGTTAGATTTGTATTTATAATAGTGACAAATTTTCTGCCTAATGTCTTAATCCCTTCAATGAATTTACTAGTGCTTTAAAGATCAAATTTCTCTAATGACTAAACCAAGGGAATAGGGATAATTTGGCTGAGATGAGCATAAGTGTTTTTCTGGACCTGGACCATGAGATTCACTTTACACACTGAACCCAAACCTCTTCCAGGTCCTCATAAACTATAGATGTCACACATCCAGTTTGTTTCCCTCTCATCCTTTTTGCAGCTGGATCTGTACTCAGGGGGACAAGGTATGAAGTATGGATTACACAAAGCCAGAATCTCCCCAGTTAACTCATTTGGCTTCTTCCCCAATCTTTTTTGATGTTTCAGTGGAACAAACGGGATGTTCTGGCCTGCACAGCAGTAAACAGAAGACATTTGTTTGAATTCTGATTTTGGCAAACATTGCTATAAATGTTGCTTGGGGATATAAATGGTGTCTGGTAAAACCAGCTGTATTTTGCTAGGGTCACCTCCAATGGTGGTAATTGAGCCAGCTCCATTTAATAACTGTTTAATTCTCTTCCCCTTTAGTGTCACATTGAATCAAAAGTTCTCATTTTTATTTTCTTTATGCTTTATTTCAAAGCTAAATGGACTGTACATATTACTCGTCTTAATCCTTCATGGACCTAGTGCAAATTGACATTTTCCACATTCCAGAGTAAGACAAAGATTAATTAAAACCTCATGCTGGTCCATTATCCTCCTGCATTAATTTTGTTTCTAATTCCCATGGATTTTTAGCTAAATTTAAAATTATTGCTTTTCCAAATATGAATAAATCCGAGAATCAGACTGTCAAAAAAGAGAGAAACCCTCAGGAGACACCCATGCATTGGTAATATGCATGACCAAATGATGATAGGAAATTTCCCAAGACATCCAGTTCTCTAGCAAATCGCAAATCCCAGGTCAGTTTTGCAGAGTTCAGAAAAAAAAAAAAAAAGATGAATGCCCAAACTTCTAATTGCTCATCCAATTAAAGACAGTGAATCATAGTTATATACATCTTAAAGGATTACCAGAAAGAAAAAAGCAGTGGAGTTGTGGGGAAAGTTGAATGGGAAGTCACTCTTATGGCTCCCTATTTTCCACATACTACAATTTCATCTTATATGAAAAGACGTCCTATTATTTATTTGTGTGTGTGGTTTTGTGTGTCTTCTCAACCATAACAAACGCACCCAGTACAAGAAGATAATTTTGAATGAAGGCTTTAACAATAAAGGCCTCTTTCTTGAGGAGAATTGAGGAGGTAGGAAAAGAAGATGAAGAAATTTGGCTGTTGCCACCTTGGACTTTTACCACTTTCAGGTTTGGCCAATACTGATGAAATTTATTTTGATTTTAGTAATTAGTATTAAATAGAAAAATTCGGCAGCCTAAACAGAACAGAAAAAAAAATGATGCAAGTAAATAAATGATTCATAATACTCTGGACTGTGAATTGTAAGTATATTCAATCCATAATTGCTAGAAGTTTGAAGAACTACAGACAAAATATATTTTCCTTATGTTTTCCTTCAAGCACCTGACTGTACTACACAAATCTCTGCTTCCACTTTTTATAGGATTTTGTGTGTACTAAAATACTCAAGAAACACCCAGAGGCACCATCCCACCACCCCTTAAATCCTGAGATAAAATCCCTACTGGGGATGTGGAGATGTCCCCATTCCTGATTAGGGTGAGTCCAACAAGCCCCATGCTATGGGGGGAATCTGTGTCACCCACTTCTCCAGAAACCATGGGAAGATGGAGAAAACACAGACATGGAAATTGTGATGAGGGTGACACAGAGCTGTAAAGGGCACAGGTTCTTTCCTTCCACACTGCAGGGGGAGACAGGTGCTGCTCATGGGGAAGGAAAACACGGGCCACACAGGAACAGACAAAAAGTTTTACCTTTTACACCCTCTTTTTTTTTTTTTTTAAATCTGTCTTAGTTTCTACTCCCCATCACTATTTTCACCTGGTCCATTGTTTTCTATATCCACTGATTAGTGACATGTTTTCCCTTTGGGCTCACATTGCCTAGGAGGAACACAAAACAGAATCTTTGCTCCAAAGAGGAAAGGGAGTGTAAAACCCAATGCACCCCCTTGTAACTTGGCACAGAAGAAGAGTTCATCTTGCCCATATGGTCATGCCATGTCCAGCTGCAGGAGGCAATGTCAGCCTTATTATTCCTCATGAAAAATCCAGAACATATTTATGAAAATCCAGAGGCAGCTGTGATTTGTTATAAATATTTGTTATAAATTTTTAGAGTTTTTTTTAATGAAAATTTATTCATTCACTGATTTTCTTTTCTCATAACTCTTACTGTCTTACTATATTAGTCTTTTGCTTGTATGATTTGTCACCTTGCAGCATTACCACAATATGCTGTTATTAAAAGACAAAAAATATTATAATTAGTTTAGAACGGAAAATAGAAGATGTAATTCTGATTGTGTTCACATTAATCTGTTGTAAAACTATGTGATGAACTGGATTGAATAATACAATTATACAATATTTCCAGCCAAGTAATTATAGTCCCCTGAAAAAAGTCAATGTATACATCAATTTGCAATGTTTGAAACACTGACTAACTGTTTCAAAATAAATTTGTATTATTAAAAGTTCTGTAATCAGAAAGTCAGGAGCAGGAAAAAGTTATGTAAGTTATTTAATGCTACTATTGAATACTATTTTAATGTATTTTCTACATCATTCTAATATATAAAATATTTTCTTGTCACTATGCTGACTAGTTCATAAAAAGAGAACGCACAATTTATTATGTTACACAGGGCCAGAGAAAACCCTTATTCTTGTTTTGATTCTACTCTATTCTTCACAGCACATCACCACTGTTTTATTGTTTTTTTTCCTAGAAGTCAGTGAAGCAGTGTCATTAAGTCTTTCCAATGCAGAAGTCCCTAGTGTCTATTTCTTTTCCATTTTCTAAAAAAAAAAAAAAATAAAAAAAAATAAAGGAATTAGGTGAAGGTATTTTTTAGTTAATTTGTTGTTAATACTGTTTGGTTTTTAACTTGAAGGATATGGTCCAATGGCCCATTTCCCACCTGGAATGGAAGATTTCAGGCAGTCTTAAAGTTCAACTTTAAGACCCTGGAGAACTGTAATAACTGGCTGCCCTGCATGTTCTGACAGTCAATTCCACCTACCTGCACAGTGGGACGTGTGACTGGGGGTGCATGTGGGATCTCAGGTTCTTTTTCTGTGCATAGACAGCATTTCTTTAAGAAATTAGTTAGAAATTTGATGCTGCTGGAAAATCTACTGTATTTCTGTGCAGCATGGTAGGAACTTGTGTGCCACCGGGAAAAAAAGAGGGAATTCAGGAATAAAAACACATACAGCATCAGGAACACTATAAATGACACATGTAGCTTCAGGGAAATAAACAAACAAACAAAGAAAAAACCTAAAAAAAAAACCAAAAAAACAAAAAAGAAAAACCACCAAAAAAATCCCCAAACCAAAACCACAAAATCCCCATAGGTTGTTCAAAACATTTTCCTTTCCTGTACAGAGATCCCTACTTTTCACTTTTCAAATTTTTCATTTCTTGGATAAATAAACTGCCTTTCTTGTAACTTTGTAACTCATTTCTTTCCTTTTTAGTAATTATTCTTCTGTATAAAATTTTGGGGAATGATGATAAAGAAGAGCAATGTCACTTGGGTGATGATGCTTTGAATAAAAATGAGTTGGCAAAGAACAACACTGGTAAAATTAAAAGCACTGCTATTCATCAGCTGACCTGACTGTTATTAACTCCAAGTCACTTGTGAACTGGATAATCTAAGCAATTATTAAAGCATGAATGTGAATTTAGCTAATGCCCTCGTCCTCCACATCATTATCTTAGGCATAATCACCCTTTGGTCCTTGAATGTCTTTTTCATCTGAGTGCTGAAAATCTCAGCATGCTGCTTTCTTTAATGACAGCAAGAAAAGGCAAAATTCCATGCTAACACAGATCCTATGTTTTGCAATGTTCCTCTGCCATATTTGAAGGTTTGTTGTACTATTCATTTAAAAAAAAAAAACAACAAAACAAAACAAAAAAACCACAAAAAAAAAAAAACAAAAACAAAACAAGAAAAATATATAAACAATGCATTTTGCAGTAGCACTTTTGCACATTAGCACTTTAGTTCTAAAACCAGACTTGTAAGTGTCTTATGTAAACTATGGGAAAAGAAATCTTTGCAAAGACAGATTTATTCCATCAGGAGGATGCTGAAGGCAGGTTGGATAAATTGATCTCTCCCAGTGCCTGCCTCTTTCCAGTGACTGTAGAAGGTTCCAGGAGTAGAAAAGGCTCGATATCTGTGCTTGCAGAGTGGGCTGAGTGAAGAGGCAAACGCTGTGTTCTCATCCCTGGCAGTGATCCATTGTGAAAGCTGAACAAGGCACTCTGCAGTCCTCTCCTCTGTGTCCCTGAGACCCTGTTTTGTGAGGTTTTCATGGGAGTGACTCCTCAGCTGTGCCTTAATTCATTTTATCATCATAAGAATAATATCCATTACAGAGTTTAGGCGGTTCTGCTCTCCAGAAGCATCCTTTGTTAACCAATTAATATTTCCTAGAATCCTACAAGATAAAAAAGGGAGCTGACACAACTGTAGATACACAACTAATGCCTTGTAATTAATTTTTTTAATTACTTATATCTACATACATAAGTATAATGGCTGCTTGTGTGTGTGTTGCTACTGTGACTGTACAACTTGTGCATAAAAGAGAAATTAAACCCCTTTCAAATTCTGTGCTAGGAATTAATCAAAGTGTAACGTATCATCTCTCTATTCCTACAACAGCTGAGTAATATATGGAAGATGGCATTAATAAGCTACCTAAAATTGAAATAATACAATCATAAAGTAGCCTGTGTTGGAAGGGACCTTTAAGATTATCTGCTTCAAATCTCCTGGACCCAGGCAGGCTTACCTTCCCTATGGACCGGTCTCCAAGCCCCATCCAGCCTGGCCTTGTACACTTCCAGGGATGGGACATCCTCAGCTTCTCTGCTGTGACATCATTTTTTGAGGAGCTTTTTATTTACATTAATGACTGCATTCCTTATGTCTGATGGTCTCTAGCACTTGCTTTGGTAGTACAGGGATCTTCTGCAAATAAAACTTGATATATCTGTATTTTGTACTTACCAGTATCAGGTAAGTACAGTATCTGATGAGTTCAAGTCCCATGGGAAATTTCAGCTTCTTCTTTCCTTTATTTGATAAATGAGGTTAGTCTCTGTTGAGCTGTGATTTTCCAGAGTTGTTGTTTAGCTTAAAAAAAAAAAAAGAATTTCAGTTTTCCTTGTAATTGTCTCCATCTTTGTTTTCTGTACATCCAATAGCACTGATAATAGTGTTATGATTTAAACCTAAGCAAGAGCCAATGACAAGCCATTCAGTGCAGTTTTGGAATCTGGGGAATGACTTAGCTAAGGATAGGCACTTTTTGGGATAAGATGTGGCATCTCACAAAGAAAGCCTGTGTTGAAATGTGATTATCTAATGGGTTTTACGTACCACCAAATGTCTCCATCTGGGCAAAGGGATCAATTTCCAAATGCCAAATGTATAGACATTTATATATGAATCAACCATCTGTTGTGAGTTAACCCCAACAGGCAGCTCAGCGCCACACAGCCCCTCACTCATTTCTCCCCAGGACGGGGGAGAGAATCAGAAGGGGAAAAGTGAAAAACCTTGTGGGTTCAGTCAAGGACCGTCTCACAGTTAAATCAAAAGCCATATCGTTTTGGTCACAGATCCAAAACACTGCATCATATAAGTTACCATAAAGAAAGATAACTCTATTCCAGCCAAAATTAGTACACTGTCCTATAAAATCTGTGGAAAGGACTGACAGAGTAGGGAGCAGTTGACACATTTAAGATGAGGATTAGGATTCCTTCCATGACCTGTATAAGAAACCTATATAACAAAATAATATTTGATAAAGTGAAAAATGCACTACATTGTGTATATAAACTATTTTCCTAAGTGAAGATAGAGCCTATGTGGTTCTGGATTTCACCTGTTTTTATGTAGATTTGTGAGTGTAGGTGGCTAGAACTGCATAAGGTGTTTCTGTTCCAAAACTACAGAAATCTTGGTATATATAGCTATTCATCTCTTTGTACTCAGTTTTCAAACAGTGTAGAAAATTAGGTAAAAATCTGCTGCCAAGATATCATGATCTATGTTGAATTAAATAGCTTTTAGACTGTCTTATAAAGAGAGAGTATATCACCTCTATGTTATTTTTTGATTGCAAGCTTGTTCCTTCATACTGGTATGTAGGGTCCAATTTCATGTAAAACTTGACTCCAAGGAAATTGAAATCAACATTGTCAATGGGATAGATTTTTTTAAAAGTCAGTTATTAAGAATTTATTTGATCAGAACAAAAAATGCTTTTTGTATTGTCAGTTTTCCTCGGGATTTATTGACTTGCTCAAATATCATTTGAGAGAAAAACAAATAAGTTTCAGACCTACCAGTGGTTTGGAATTTATAGCTACTTACATCGATCAGAGATTTAAAAGAAAAATGAAAACTGCAGAACAAAGCAACAGTGGCACAAATAGCTCCTAACAACCTAAATGATATAGGCCACAACAAACTGCTTGACACAATGAAGCATGTGATCAAAATTTTTTAAAAAACCTTCAGGTTTAGTTTATCTGTTGAAGAAAAATACAGATTTATAATCATTTTCTCAAGTCTACTATCCATTTTTTTGTCTAGAAAATCTTGTGCCTATTGTAGGTCGTGTTCATCATTAGCATGTCTGGTGTGGGTATCTAGTTGGGATTCTTGGAAGAACAGCACAAATAACTTATTTAAGCAACTTACTCATGACTCTCTGGAAAGGGCTTCTAAAATAACTTTCTCAGCATTTAGTTGGTGGCATTCCCCCAATTTTAAATGCCTGGAGGTAATATCTCTGTTGCATTCAGTTTATTATACCATCCCAGACCATTATGAGCAACAGAATTTGGGGAATTCAGACTGGGATTTAGAACTTCAAAGATGTCTATTCATACCTAGGTTTTCTGTTTAATGTCCATGAATTGCTGAATTGTGACTGAAAGTGTTCAAAAATTTGTTAGATAGTGTTAAATGATTTTTTTTTGTCATTGTCTCCAAATGACAATATTATATATCAAAATTCATAGTGAATTGAAAGATGAAAGTGTTGTGATTCACAATAAAGTTGGACTTGGATATCTCATTTGAACATGATATGTGGCTATGGGTTTCCTAAGCGTGGTACAATTGTGTAATGCCCTCATCAATTTAAAGGCAAGAAAATGTACCCTGAGTGTACAGGAACTACCATCTATTGAAGTATTAATTAGTGAGGCAATGAGAAAGATTAAAAGCAGATTTAGTGATGTGGACTTTTATTTGCTCAATGTCTTAACTATGAAAGAATTAATGCAAGTTCTTCTCAATTTGGGGTTTAGGTGACTCAATGCTTGCTGAGATTGCCTCTCATACATTTACAACAACTGTTCTTGAGGAAATGGTCATAAATCTAATTTGGTAGGATTCCTTTTTCCGCACTCCGATGGTCACTTTATGGTATTTATATGATCATGTGAGTTGAAATGCTTGCAGGGTGAACTATTATTCAATGAGGATAAAATATCTATGTTAGTGAATTACTCTCCTTTGGGAATGTGACAGCATTTTGCTGTTTTCAGATAGCAATACTGCTCTTTCCTGCACTTTGAAGCCATCAGCTCTATTTTTGTACATCACAGATGTCTGATCCTCATAGGGAAGAGGTTTTAAAAGGTTCATGTTTGATCAATCCTTGACACTTCTACTCACACAGCTATCAGAGATATCAATTAGTGCTATTTACCATAGTGTTTTTTTGTGACAAGAACCTTTCCTAGCAATATATTCTACTGGTAATCATTATTCAGGCTTAAAAACATACAGTTTTGTTCTGGGTCTGGGATTTAAAGAGCCACTTGAGCTCTAATTTTGTCTTATATGATAGTACTGCAATCAGGTCCTGGTAAGGCAATTGTATTTTAATTGATCAGCATTTATACAAATAATAATAGATTTATGCAATTTGATTTTTAATGAGGCACAAATCAGGCAGTTATTCTGTGCCATTTAACTTCTGATCCCTGGATAGCTGCCTTTCATTTCAAAATTATGGAGAAGAAAATCCTAAATTCTTCTCTTATAAGCTTCCCTCTGTTCATTAACAATTTATTTGTTCATTTTTAAGAAGAATACATTTTAGACTCCATTCCTTCTTTTCTTACCATTGTGATAAAGACCTAACATTATGGTCATACATTAAAAATAATGTTATCTATTTGATTCTAGTTGCTAATGTATTTTGCCTATTTGATTCTAGTTGCTAATATATTTCTGAACTATTCATTTTAATAGAGGTTATTAGTGACAACAATAACTAGCTGGGGGGAAACCTGAAAAAAATTGTTGATTGGATGTCTGTGGAAGTGGTCAAAATCTGGAACAATCATTTTAAAAAAAAGTTGTTATATTTGACATTTACTTTCAATCAAAAGTAGACGAAAAGTGGACAACAATAAACAGGAAATTTGACGTGATTAAAAAAAATATCGTGGGAAATAGTTCTGGAAAATATATTGAAAATTAATTTAGTCAGTTGTAAGAGAATAGGGCATGCAGGAAGATCAGTGCTACTTAAACCATACCATTTGAAGCTTAATTTAACTTTCCTTTAATTCATTATTGACTTTGGATGCAGACACACACTTTAATGATGAGACGTTAGGGATAATGCCAATTTAGAATTTAAAAAAACCTCAATGTTCCAATTTAATTATCTCAAATTGCTTAAAAACACTGATACTATTTATACTATTTTGCCTTCTTCATTTTGTTTTTGTTTTATTTTTTGTGGTTTTTGGCTTTGGTTTTGGTTTGCTTTTTGGTTTTTTTTTTTTTTTTTGTTTTGGGTTTTTTTTTTTGTTTGGGGGAAGGTAATGAGAGCATTTTGTGAGCAAAGTAGGTCATGGCTCAGCGGGAGAGGCACGTTGTCACATC
>JANRGV010000001.1:142639946-142662872 GCA_024734035.1 Alethe castanea | reverse complement strand
CACCCACCCCCCCTGGGGATCCATGGGGGATGCAGAGATCCACCCACAGCCCATGGGGATCCACGGGGGATGCAGAGATCCATGTACAGCCCGTTGGAGCAGGAGCAGGTGGGTGCCTGGAGGAGGCTGTGACCCAGGGGGAGACCCAGTGGAGAGGGGGGTCCTGCTTCCAGGCCTGTCCTTGGGGGACTGCAGCCCATGGAAGCCTGACCCACTCACAGCAGTTTTGGGAGGGCTGTCTGCCCGTGGGAGGGGCTCTCCGTGCAGCAGGTGTGGTTTGGCTGCTGCTCCTGAGAGTGGACCTGTGCTGGAGAAGTTCATGGAGATTTGTCTCCTAGGGGAGGGACCCCGCATCCTCACAGGGGAAGGACTTCTCTCCCTGAGCCGAGCAGAAAAAAATTTTGGGGGATGAACTGACCAAATCCTCATCCCCTGTTGCCTGCTCTGTTGGTGGGAAGGAGAGAGGGTTTGGGGGAAAGAAATGTGTTTTAAGGGCTTATTTTTACTTCTCATTATCCTCCTCTGATTCTGTTAGTAATAAACTCACTTTGCATTTCTTAGGTGAGCTTGTTTTGCCCTTGGAGTGTTTTCTTCCAGTCCTCAACTCATGAACTCATTCATTTTTTTTCTCTCCACTTCCCAGCTGTGGCAGGGGAGGGTGAATGAGTGGCTGTTGTGGTGTTTGGTCAGAGTCAAAGCATGACACCAGCTTTCACAAAAGGACTTACTTCTCTGGGTGCATGAAAGACTAGAGAGAAGAGCTGCAGGGTTTCCTTGATTTACTCTTAGCACAAGAACCAGAACCACCTCTTGAGTTTATCAAACTAATTAATAAAATCTGTACCTTGGTTTCCCTTTTCAGGGCATCCTAGGATTTGTTCTGTGTGGCTGGTGGAAAACCCATCCTCTGAAGTCTTCCCAGACTCAGTTTCCAATAATTGAGTATTTTCTTTGGTTTAAGACATTTACAAGTATTTTCATATGCTGTTTTCTATCCCTCAGCTCCTCAGCTCTTTTTCATACTTTTACATTTCTGCTTTTTCTTAGAAAAGTTGTTGACAGTAGTGCCATATCTGTTGCAAAACTTGTTGTCCCACCAATGTATGAATGTGGCAGGGATAGGTGCAGTTCCAGTATTCGTTGTCTATTTCTGTTACAAAATGAAGCATTAAACTGCTGCTTACAACATTAATCACAACTGTTACCCTACCATGTAAGCTGCAATATTTACCCTGAATTTTATAAGAACAATGAAGAAGTGTAAAATAGATATAAAAACCAGCCATAGCCTGGCTTCTAAAATGCCAGTTTTCTGTTGTGAGTTCCAAGCAATTTCGACTGGCTTTACTGAAAGAAATCCATTGAAACAGAAAGAATTTTAAGCGTCACTTTTCATGTGAAACAAAATGTAAAACTTAATAATTATTTTATAAGTAGAAAAAATTTTATTAATTTTCTTCTCAATAGAATCTTCATAATTTACTTCAGTGTGAAAATTCCTCCTGAAGGTGTTTAACTCTGTGTTTTTTTCATTAAACTAATTTCATAGATATGCCATGTCTAACTCCTTAGCATATATCCACACAATACGCCACAGTCCTTTGTAAGAAATTTCACTCAGCCTGCCCCCCCCCATGCCTCTTGGCTACTCATTTGTCTGTTTTTCTGGCTTCTTTTAGATTCCTTCAGAGGATCTGGGATGAATCATTCAAACCTGTCTGAGTGTGCTCTCAGGTGATTGGTGTAGTTTTTGGGGTGTCCTGTGCAGGGGCAAGAATTGGATGTGATGATCCTTGTGGGTCCCTTCCAACTCAGAATGTTCCACAACTTTATGATTCCATGAAGTGTCACACAAGAGTAACCTTGGTGGAAGCAGACACAATATGCTCTTATCAGAGAACATAATCCTGCCATTAAAGTGTTTAGAAGCCATTCCTGCGGACTTAGTTTGACACTATGTCCATTCATCCTTCTCTCCCTTAGTATTCCTGTATTATAATTGCCATAGCTAACAATGAACAATTGGGTGACAAAGCCTTTTCTCTGACACTAAAATTCAGAAGAAAGGAGACAGCAGTAGTGAGCAGTAATTGCATGCTTTCCCTCTTTTCCCTGCATTTTATTTACATTTTTACATGGAAGTATCCTAATTGTCCATCTGCCAATTTCACAGTAGCTGACATCTTCTGTTTAAGTGAGACACACTCTCGATCTTTGCTGGGAAGAGTGGTTTGAAAGCACACCAAAAATAAAAAAGATCAGAGGATGGATTGCCATGCCAGCATACGTTTGTTTTCAGCTCTCATTTATGGCCCTTCTTGATCCAGCTTCAGTTTGGGGGAGGGAAAAGGGTGTAGCGCTGCTTTAAAAGCCATAACCTTTGGAATTAAAATGAGTTCTCAGCACAAACTGAGCAATAAAAAAGCAATCATATCACCAGGCTGCTGGCCCTTATTATTTTAGCATCAGTGTGATGGGCTTTAAAAGCTTTAGACATGCTGGGAAAGTTAAATACACGTGTTCCATTTAAAACTGACCAGCATTTAAATACGTAGACACCTGCCATGACAAGCAGTCAAGGGATTGTTCTTTCATTTTATAAATGGAATAAAACTACTTAGTGGAATGACATGACATCTGTGTGGATATTTGTTTAGTTGCTACTGGTGTACTTAATGTGAGGGATTTAGAGTATTAGTCTCAGCATTCTGCAAGCTCCACTTCCCCACAGCGACTTTTCTATTCAGTGTAAGACTTAAGTAGTTGAACAAAGTGATCCTTTTGTCTAGAATAAAATAAAGAAGTGTGTAGGGGTGAGGTGGCTTGTCTTCTCATTTTCCCTTTGTGCACAAAAACTGTTGAGTGCTCGCAGCAGAAGCCATACACTGCATGCACTCTCAAGATGCTGACACTAAGGGGGGTGGGGGAAAAGGAGATGGTTTTGTTCTCTGGGCAAATGGAACAAAAATTCTGTTTATCTGAGGGTTCGGACAGAAACACTTGTCTCTAATTGATTTTGGGGTGGTTTAATCCTGTTAAATATTTATATTGGAGTTAAACTGAAAACATGCATTTCATAGAAACAAGTAAACACTTTGAAAATACCAGAACTAAGTATTCAGATTTCTGAGATATTTCCTTTCTTGGATTCACACACTATCACAGTGTAGTCCCTGCCCTGTTCCCCAGGGCTTGAATTTCAGCATATTTTCAGCTCTCCCAAGTGTGCCTAGGGATGAAGAGATGTTGAACTTATTGCATGCTGAAAGTGTTTTGCTCCTAGCTAGATTTCCCCCCATGATAGAATGAAAACACAAACAGCATAATATAGATTTCTGCCAGCTGCAAGAATTATTACAGATATCACCTTCTGTCCTTTTCCATATGGGTTTTTTTCCCCCTGTCCATTCTTTCCCCTTCATTAATACAAGACAATCACTGTACATAGTTTTTGGGACTGGTACTTGGTTTTTTTGTGCAATGTTCCTCATTTCAGTATCTTGAAGTTAGCTCTTCTTTCACCATTCATCTTTTATTTACAGTTATTTATGTTGGAGATGAAAAACTATAAAACTGAAGTTATAGAGTAATTTACACTTGAGGACTGTAATCTGCTTTTAATTAACCCAAAAGAATAATTTGTCAGTGTCTCATTTCTGACCGTCTGTAGAAGATGTTGCCTTTATCCCTTTTTAAAGTAATAAAACCATAGAAGAGAATTTGAGTGATCTCTTCCCCCATGCTTTTTTCCTCTTCCACTCTGATAAAAAAATCACATGTAAAAACACCATTTTCATATTGCTGCCACAATCCCAAAGTGAAAAAAACACAACCAACCAGTCTTCTTTGTGCTGTGTGTTACTATTAGGGTAATTTAAAGAAGCAAAAAACACAGAGGGTGAATCAACCCTATGTCTTTAAACCCACTTTTGTATTCTGGGAGTATTATATAGTAGAAATGTGAAGATAAGTGATTGTGCTTGATTTTGATGCTTCTAGACAATATTTTTCATGTCATAAAAACAGTACTTCTTTAAACTACATGGATCCTTTCTAAGAGTGTAATTCCCTGCATTGACTTTTACCTACTAGAAAGAGATATGTAGAATTTATATTAAAATAAATTCCAGAACTCTCTGACAAAGTCAAAGAACCAAAACTGTGAGAAATATTAAAAGAAAAAAAATCTCTATTGTGTTCATACCTGTCCATTAGTTCAGTACCTGATCAGCCCTCAAGATTAATGTTTTAATGCTACTTGAAGGAATATTTAAGAGACAGATAATTAAGAGCACAAAAGCTTGATTTCATCACAGATTTAGTTAGGGAGAGCTGCATCTGTGCTGGAATACCTGGCACCACACTGTCTCTACAAGCTCTATCAGGACTTTGTGACAGTTTTCCACTCTTCCCTGAGTCACCTGGGAGCCCATAACAGAAATGAGAGATGAGATCACATCAGAGCTCCTGAGCTGCTGGTGCTGCCTTGGAGACCTTCTGAACATTTTTAGGTTTCCTCAGTATGAAAACTTGAGTGGAAACAAAAATCATTCTCTAGCTCCTAACTGTCAGTGAATCCAAGTTACAAGAATCATTGGATACTTGGAAGCTACAGAAGAGTTGAGAGCATTCAGCAATAGTACAGGTAAGCCCTGAAGTGAGGTAGGCACCAGTTAAATTTCTGAGGGCAAGGAAAGTCAATGGAAGGGCAAAAGTGTCAACAGGGTAGAGCAGGAATTTGCCTTAATCTGTATCCTCTTTTCCAATTTTCTCCCCAGCCACTCTCACTTCTAGTCCATGTTTAGGTTTTTTTCGAGTTACATCTTTGTTTTGAAAACAAACAAATAATGAAAAAATATAGCATGGCTCTGTGGGGTTTTATCTGGCTATTTGATTTTACTGACAACAATTTTTTTCCCCTCATCTAGGACTAAGGTAGTCTAGGAATACAGTAACAAAGTTTCATTTCTTAAATTTTCTGGCTAGGATCTTATGACAACAGAAATCTAAATGAAAGCTTCAAAGTCCTTTACAGGGCTTCTTTAGGTGCGAACTTGCAAATTCTGTGAAATTAATTTTTGCCTGTCTGAGGAAGCAGGAGAAAATTATAACAATGTGAGTTATTGGAACACACATTTAACATTTTCTGGGACACATTTACATGTAGACAAGTACCTTGATACTGGCTTGGATAAATCTATTCATATTTTAGCCAAAAAAAAGTGCAGTAATAATTAGTTCCTGGTCAGTTACTGTAATGGCTCTGACTGGGATGGAGTTGACTCTCCCCATGTCAGCCCCCCCAGTGCTGTGTTGGGCATAGGTGGCTACAGAGGTGTTGGTGGCACTGCAGTGTTTTGGCTCCTGCTGAGCAGAGCTGGCACAGCACCCGTGTCTCTCTGACCTCAATTTCCACCTAAAAACCTACAGGCTGAGGGTGAGCAATCTGCTGAGAAGGGGCAGAGCCAGGACAGCTGACCCATACTAACTGCAGGATATCCCATCCTGTGTGTTAATTTGCTCAGTAACAAAAGCCAAGAGAAAGGAGTACAAGGGGAGCATCCATTGCTAAGGTGTTTGTATTCTAAAGGTACTCCTGTGTGTACTAAGGCCTTACTTTCCAGGAGGCAGCTGGACATTGCCTGTGGAGGGGAAGTAGAGATAAATATTTTCATTTTACTTTGTTTTCCTGCATGGCCTTTTCTTTATTAAATCCACAAGATTTTAATCTTATTCCGTGTCCCACTGAGGAGAGGGAGTTAAAGGGCCCCTTGGTGAGCACCTGACAGCCAGACATGATCAACCCACCGCATAAATAAACGTAAGAGGATAAAACAGGAACATTAAATTATCATTCTATCAGCCTCATTTTAGCCATTTAAGGAGCTGAAATAAGTGAAAAGAAACTCTTAATGGACTACTATTTTTCATCTACAAGAGCCTTTTGAATTCTAGACATCCAGCAGACAATTGCATGTGCAGCCTTGTCAGTTCATGCTATCCTGTGACAAGCTATCATGAGGTGCTCAGGCAGCCTGCAATGGGCACCACTTACACCGCTGTAACACCAGCCAAGTCTTTATGTAATCTTATCTGAGTACTGAAAAATGGTAAACCAGATTATGACTCACAATTAAATGTCTCCTGCATGATCCCACAAATGGAGCTTACAAGACTTGGTGAAGGTACTGGGATGTTCAGCAATTTGGCTCTTGTATATCCATGTTCACACAGTGTCAATTCTATGTCTAGGACCTGTTAAAGAGCCTCTTCAGTCTAGAGAACAATGCAAAAGGGTGTCACCCTCTACATTTATACCAGTAAAAACCATGGCAAAGCCTGAACACAGACCATGATTATTTATGTAATTAGTATTCAAGTGTAGGTATACAAGTGTGGTGAAAAACACACTCAGGAGGACAGGATGTTCTATATAAACAAAAAGGTAAATGCAGAGTTCAAAAGGTTTTGGGTCAAATTTTCTCTTTAAATACTTCCTCTGAATTAACTCCTGAATATTTTTGTGCCAGTTTCAGCTTCATATTTTAAACCTTTTTGTTCCTGATCAGTCATTAATGAAAACTTCTTTTAATTTTCCTGTTATTTTTTCTGTTCTACCTGGCTTTAGAAAATTTATTTGTATAAGACCTTATATCCTTTGGCTATTCCTTCTTTGAATGAGTTATGAATACATTTGCTTCCCCTCCTATCTCCATCCCTAATACTTGTTTATAAACTAAAGATTTTCCTCAGCATCCTTCCAGTGCAATTTTTTTTCTTATAGCTTATTTGTTTATCCAGTATTCAGTCTGTAGCCATAGAAAGACAGACTGAACTCTAATGCAATGCAGTGAGCACTTTGTAATTGCTTCCTTGTGGAGGGCTCAGGGATTTTTCAACATGATAACCAAGAACAGTGCAAGGTAAAGTTGCTCTTGTACTTCTGTGTGAATGTATACTCTATGATTACACTTTATAAAATGAGTACAAAACTGCTATCTGAGAACAGAAAGCACAACACTGTGGGGGAAAAAAAAAAAAAGAAAAAGAAAAGGCAGAGGCACAGTCCCCAGGACTGATCCAAGCCTCAGAGGTTAATGAAAAGATATCTCTTTGCATTGGATCAGGCTGTAACTCATGAATAGCTGTGGATAAATTTAATGCTGCCAGCACAGCTGCAAGAAGACCACTCATAAAAAGTAAATGATGAAGGGAGACTATTTTAATCCTGGCATCTGGCTCTTTTGACTGCCATTTGGAACAGGAGGTGGGAGGAGTCTTGAAAATGAGATAATTTGATTCTTCCTGCCCCATTGAAGGCCATCTCAAGGCTTTAAAAGTAAAATTTTACACCTTTTAGTTTTTTATTTTATTATTTTGCTTACCAGCCTAATGAATGTAAATGGCATCCACAATAGAACTTGAGATCTCTGTCTCTAGAAACAGTTTGTCTGCTGAAGAGCAAAGCAGCATCTTTTAGTTTAGCAGAAAACAAAGTGATGTTCTCATGAACACAGCTTTTATATTACATCTTGAAGAAGATTTTACATTAATAAATATCGGTATCAAGTTGAATCCAGCCCACCTGTAGATCCAATTTTTTCAGCTTAGATTCTCTTTCACTTTACAGAAAATAACTTTAAATATCTCTAATCTTTAGCAAAATTGTAGGAAAAAGTCAGCCACAAAGGCACAATGTGAGTGTTTGCCCACCAGTTGACAGCTTCTTCCAAGACCCATCATTTAAAACAATATAAAATAAATAGCCATAAAAATCTTACAATACATTCCACACTTATACATCTCTTTTCCAGCTACACACATCACGAAAAGGAACAATATAATTCAAGTGGCTTTCAAAAGTCTAAAATTTTATTCAATTCAGGGTTTAGGTTTAGATTGAATTGGACAATTTACTAATTGCTTTTAAAAATGTTAGAAGAAAATTACTTTCTGTCCGAGACACTGTAGGCAAGGACTTCTCTAATGCATACATATATTTTAATTGGTTTACTGCTGGTTTAAGTTAATGTGTTTTTCTAAGTGAAGGTGTGCTTTGGAATCTAATTTAGATGCATGTTTTTTCATCTTGCAAATGATTTTATAAAGAGTACCTACCAGCATTATTATAATCATATTTTTACATGGTAGTTTCTTTACAGCTTTGATGAAAATCTGAGTTCTTCAAGGAGGAAATTAAGTCATGTGACACATTTGTATTTTGTCTCAACAAGAGCTCCTTGGTGCTACTGTGATTAAGCATGAAGACAAAAGGTTTGAAATACCACTGTAATAGCATCCCAGCATCCTTGCCATGGACAGGGTGTCTCAAGAACAAAGGTTCATTGTACAGGGCTAAAAGTTATCTCCACTCCTATTCAGAGATTTTTTTTCCATAGATTAAAAATCACACTGCCAACTGGTTTTTTAAAAACATTTGAAAGCTAACATAACATTCAGGCTATTTTAAAAAATTGCTTAATGTAAAATTAAGTATTAATTAAGTAATAATTAAGAAGGGGAAATCAGAGGCTTATCCTTTCAAACTAATTCCATCAATAATGTGTCTTAGAACATAATTTATAGCAAAAGCAACACCCACCAAACTTGTCTTTCATCTGCCAGAAGGAATTAAGATGGGACTTCATTGTTTCATGACATTAGTATTAATTCTGTTTTTTTTTTTTAAGACTGTACGAATTCATTGACTATATACAGAAAGTATCAGCAAATAGTAGATAAAGGCAAATAGTGGATGCTTTCTTTCTGCTTCAGTATGTTAACAATTGTAAATGTTGGATGTAAACAGTTGAATAATTTAAATCAAACACTCTGCTGTATGACTCCATTCTTACTTCTACTCTGTTACCATAAAATTATAGAATGTTTTGTGTTGGAAGAGACATTCAAGATTACATACTTCAGCCCCCTGCCACATGCAAGGATATTTTTCAATACACCCAGTTGCTCAGAACTCTATCCAACCTGGACTTCAAGACTTCTTGGGATGAGGTATCCACAGCTTCTCTGAGCAGCCTGTTCCAGAGCCTCATCACCCTCACAGAAAGTAATTTTTCCCTAATATCAGAGCTAAACCTCCTGTCT
This sequence comes from Alethe castanea, assembly GCA_024734035.1. NCBI lineage: Eukaryota > Metazoa > Chordata > Aves > Passeriformes > Muscicapidae > Alethe > Alethe castanea. The sequence continues at coordinate 142,653,767 of JANRGV010000001.1, read as the reverse complement.
GTTTGAAGCACCTTGCACTTGGTCTTGTTAAACCTCATCAGATTCCCACAGGCCACTTCTTGAGCTTGTCCCTGTCCCTCTGATGGCTTCCAGTCCTTCAGGTGTGACTACCTCATCACTCAGTTTTCTGTTGCCTGCAAACTTACTGAGGGTGAACTCACTGGCTTCATCCACATCATTAATGAAGACTCTAAATAGCACAGGTCTCATTTGGGCCCCTGAGGGACATCACTTGTCACTGAGAGCAATTGAGACTCTGGGCCACTGACCACCATGCTCTGAATGAAACCATCCAGCCACTTCCTTGTCCACCTAATAATCCACTCATTGAATCCATTGAATCTCTCTCTAATTTAGAAAGATGTTGAGGGGTGCCATGTCAAAGGGTTATGGAAGTCCAGGTGAATGACATCTGTAGCACTTCCCTTGTCCACTGATGTGGTCACTCCATCACAGAAAGCCCCTTAGTTGGTCAGGCAGGACCTTCCCTTGCTGCAGCCCTGCTGGCTGTCCCAAATCACCTCCCTGCTCTCTGTATACCTTAGCATGGCTTCTAGGAAAGTCTGTTCCCTGATCTTCCCAGGCACTAAGGGGAGTCTGAGGGTGGTAGTTCCCGGGGTCCTCCTTTCTATGGTTTTCAAAAATGGGTACAATATTTGCCGTTTTCTAGTCATCTGGGACTTCATCTGACTGCCATGACTTTTCAAATATCATGGAGAGTGGCTTGGCAACTACATCAGAAAATTCCCTCAGGACTCTGGGATGCATCTCATTGAATCCCATAAACTTATCTAAATTCAGGTTCTTTAAGTTACCATGAGCCTGGCCTTTATATATAGGTGTTTAAAGTGGTTTTGGTGCAATGTGTGAAAATGCAGTATGTTGCTGGAGAAGGGTGGCACACTGAATATAGCAACCTGGACTGCTTGAATATCTCATTCTTAGATATCTTCAAAGCATTATTCAAAAAAGCAAACATATAGACAGCAACAACAAAAAAAAAAAAGCCCAAACCTCAAAGGTCTGTGTTCCTGCCCTGCATCTCTGCAATGTAGAGCTCTCTGCCCAGAATGGTCTGCTAGAACCATCAGAGCTTCTCCCTGCCTAGTGAAAAATATTCCAAGCCTTATAATACTTACACAGTGCTAATGGCCTTTGTGGTCCATCTGAGGGCCTTTAGTTGAGCTTGAATAGATATGTCTCTGCCAGGGAGCACTAACCCAGTCATCTGGATTTGGGAGATTGGCTGTGCTGAAATTGACTGTTCAGTAATGTGCTCTGCATAGTTTTCAAAAATAAAGATTAGACCTAAACATTTTGAGATACCTATGAAACAAAATCAGTCATTTACTTAAAAAAGGTGGAAGTGCTCAGGCAGGGTTTCTGAGCAACTTCTTTTCCCTAGAACCTTCCTCATTTCTTGCTTCACATTTTCAATTAGACCCTAATTCCCAAGCCCTGATTCACAGGGGCAGTCTCATTACAAGAAGAGACTGGAAGAGCAGAGGTTGTTTAGTCTTGCCAAACAAAGGCTGAGAAGAGACATGATTGCTGTCTATAAATATATCATGGGGGTAAACACAGGAGAAGGAGAAGCTAAAGGACAATGTTGTCATAGGAACAAATGGGAATTAACTGGCTAGGAATAAATTTAGGCTGGGAATTAGAAGAAGGTTTCTAGTCATAGGATCAGTGATGTTTTGGAACAGAATGGGTAAGAAGAGTGAGTGAAGAGGGAAATAACATATTTTAAAGAAAATACCATTTCAGGTTATGCAGAAAATTGGGATGGCAGTGGTGTGATAGCACACTCCTCATCAACTAGACTCTTTTCAATCTTATATTCTTAAATTTATTAATATAAGTATTTTAAATATTATTGGTTAACAATAATCTAATGTTTAAACTGTATCAGAAAACTCTGTCTGAGCAACATATGTAGATGGAGAGAAAAACTACCTCAATAAGTGCTCAGAAGAGCAGTCAGCTCTTATCAGTACATTTTTTGCAAACTTCAGTGCAAAATAATCATATGTCTTAGGAGGCAAAAGGGATTTATCTTTCAAGAGCAGAAGAAAATTGAGGCAACAATAAAAAAAACAAGAAATGGAAAATTGCAGAGGGGCAGGTATTCACATTTATACATTCTATGGGCAAAGCAATGCACTCTGATGAATTGCACTGCACAAACCACAGCTACAGCCATTGCAGTGTTGCAACTGAGATGATATGATGGGTCTTCCTATTTTTTAAAATCTTGAATGTATGCTACCTCAGACACCTTTATGTCCAAAAAGACAGTTTGCAGGTCAAAAAGAAGCACTTTTGTCTGCATAGGCGTCTGAGTTTGTGTAGCTGATTGAAAGATAAGTGACAGAATCTGGAGGCTGAAACGTGCAGTGGCGGCTGTCTAAGGGTTCTTCTTGGTTTGTCTGGAGGTCTGGTAGGCAGTCATAGGTAACAAAACTGCATCAGCCTCTTGAAAACACTTATTAAACATCTGCCACATCAAATGGAAAGGTTTCTAAGTATCACACAGCTAGTGAAGGTAAATATTTAATTCACTGGTGTTTTTTGCAATTACTGATTGATAAAAAATAGAGGAACACCTGTAGATGTCGTTAACATGGTCACCTTCACATTTTCAGTGGCTGCCCTGCTTGTAGCTCTGTTGATGCCTATTTCAGGCTTACCTAGAAACAGAGGCCAGACAAAGTTAAAAGGATAAAAGAATATATATTTAATGAAGGGCCTTCAAGAACAATAAGGGCAGACAAAGCCTCCCGAAGGGGCTTCATCCAAGGTAGGTGATGGTCATGAGTTTTTCACACAGATATGAATATGGTCTATTAGCAAATCAGGGGTTAATCCTCCAATTACAACTTCAGGTAATGAAGTCACATGCCCCGAGTTTGCTTTCCCCCAATTCACTTTTGTTCATGCTTTTCAAGGCTGTTGGGTGTCCTTGGATCTCAGGCCTAGATTGTTTTTTCTGACCAAAATGTGAAGACAGTTCACTAACACTCTATATGGAGTTTAGAGTTATGCACTAATGCAGTACAGGTTCTGAAAAATATGAAAGCTAAAATCTTAAGGCATCACTGTGATGGGGTATGGTTACTAAAAGTTCCAGGGTGGGGCTCCTGTTCTTATTCTGTTCTTCCACAGTTTCCCACAGTTTGAAGTCCTCGTAGAAGTTTGCATCTCCTGTGCAAGACCAAAACAAAAATGTAGTTGCTAAGCTGGAGAGAATAGGGCCCCAGAGAATGCAAAAGAAGGAACAGTTTTTTCTCAGGGTCATCTATTCAGTGCTTGTGAGGAGTAATTCAGTGTGAGTACAGGTGTGTTGTTGGGGAGCGGCCAGTGCATTAATAGAGATCAAAAAATTCTCCTCACTTAAAAAAAATGTGTAAACTCTCACTAAAATCTGTTTGCTCAGGAAAACAAAACAAAACAAAGCATAACATAACCTGAACTTGTTTGTAAATGATTGGAGATGTTAGACAAAATACTTAAATCTTAAACCAAATCTTCTTTATAATCAGATTGTAGGAAGATTACTTTAGCAAAGTATTTGAGCCATTTAGGAAAGGAGTAAAAATATATACTTTATTTCAATGTAAATTATTTATTCAACAAGGCAACATATGAAGATTATCTGAAATCTAACATCACTTACATAACTGGCACATTTAAAGATAGTATTTCTGGTTTTATTTGCAAATTATACTGCGTAAATTATGCATATGTAAAAAACTCTATTCATCAAAAGACAAATAGTTTGACAGATATCAACACAAAGTAACACTGTGAGCAAAAGAAACTCTTCCTAATATGTTCTGTCCATTTTTGAAGAAAAAATAAATAAAGCCTATATTGGTGTTCAGAGTAACACACAAAGAGAAAGAAAAAAGATACATAAAAAGAACAGAGTTTAAGGTCATGATGAGAATTTAAAATTACTAACTGTGGAGCCTGCTTGCATCTATGATGAAGGTTTGGGGGTTCAAACTCTAAAAATTCCTCATTGGAATTCCTTTTAGGTTTCTCAGCTCTCAGTCTTACACACTCCCTCAATGCATATATCCACATCATACCTGTTCTACAGTGGGGGTGATGAACTACTGGCTAAATTGCAAATGGAAATGGTAAATGCTCCTGCAGTAAAAATCAAGGTTGAATGTTTCTCTGGAATGTATCACATGACTTCTGGTTTGAATATGATATAAATAAACATTTAATTGTGTCATTTAATTGTCCAGCATAAACATGAGAGCATATTATAACGTCTATAACTTTAAGGAATACCATAGCTTTAAAAATCTGCCAGTCTCCGGTGAAAAACAGTTATGTAAGAGAAGGAAAAGAGATAAGAGCAAAATAAATTATTCACTACTTTATATGCAGCTGCAGTCTCAAATTTACATTTCTATAGCTGGTGTAGTAGATATAGTTTTTAAAAAGGCAGTTTATTGGTCTAAGTAATTTCTTAAAGGAAAAAAGATTTTAGCTAGTAATTTATCAATTAAAACTAAGTGTTGCTAATTGTACAGATAAGCACTTGGAACTGTTTATCCTCTTTCCTCTGGGCATTTTCAAGTCATTAATCCATCTTCAGGTGAATGGGTTGTACAGTAAATACATCTTGTGGTGCAATTGCAGTAAGGAATACTTCCAAAAGTGACTGCTACTTGCAAATAAAAGGGGAAAACGAATCCTAAATTGTGCTTTTGATTTGTAGCTGCTTCCAAAATTCAAAATGACAGCTCTTTAATGTTAGATAAAAATGATACAATAAGAGGTTCATAAAAAGTGAAGAAGAAACATCCCTTCTTCAATAGAAACTAGCAGACAAATTCATATAAAGCAGAAGCTAAAACTTTTTTTCACAGTCTCGGATCCAAAGCTGGTCTGTGAGGTGAGACTCATAACACTAATGTGAGTTTTTCTCTGGCACTTGATCTGACATCTCTTTCATTGGATAAACTATTTTTATTGTGTGAAAAAATAAACCAAGAGTCACAGATAAATGCACTGCGAGTTGTAAGTTACCATTTCAACTTCCAAAAAGCTATTCAATCTTGTCATGCTCTTTAGCAAACAGTTTTTCTCATCTTATCAAGGAGAAAGTGCAAAAGTCAGCTGAAAAGCAACATTTCTACCTCATGAAAGTGACAGTTGTTTTCAGCTTCAAATCAGGACAATAGAAGGTTTGAACGTGGGTCACCCATCATCTAGGAAATTGCTTGTAACATCAGACTATTTAGAAAATAGCTTCACTTCCAGATTTCTTCCAGATCATTGACATAGTCTTAAGAAATGCTTGTTAGAAGTCTTGGCTACATTTCTGTGATTTTTTTTTTAATTATTATTATTGTTTTTTATTTTGTTTGTTTCTACAAGAAATGACTTTAAGAAAAATCTTATTTTCTGGAAGATTTCTGACTGGCTCTAATTCCAATTCCCTGAAGAAACAGGGCTTCTGTTTCAGATGAAAATTTATGGTGGCTACTGATCCATCATCACTGAAGGGTAGTGCTGCAGGGAGTTTTGGCTCCTTTTTAATTCCAAATAGAAAGTGGACAAACAAAGCAGGTGATCTTTCAAGATCTGCTCTATCTTCTTTGAGAAAGTGGTTTAGTGGTGAGCATGTGGTGGTGCTGGGTTGATGTTTGATCTTTGTGATCTTAGAGGTCTTTTGCAGCCTTTACGATTCTATGAATCCTACAAAGTTCAATCTTGCCTGCACCCACATTTTGTCTATACCTGTTAACATTGCTATAGATTTTTCACACTGAAGACATGAGTTAATATTGTTTCAGATTGCAAATAACAATAATGAATACACTTCCACCCTAGAAAGATCTTCATAATGGTGGTCTGATGCTTGGAGTGAAACTCCATGAAGCATAGGTGATGTTTGATTTCCAAATAATTTTCTTTTTTTTTTTATATAAATCCAGTTTTTTATTCTATATTTTTCAGGATATTGTTTCAAAGTTAATGCAGGGTTCTATGGACTGTGTGTTTGGTAAACCAGGTAAAAATGAACACACTTATTTGAACTTACCTTAACCTTTCACCTCCCATGACTGTGGTGGCCTCATTCATACTCCTTGTAAAATGGCTCCAAAAAAATAGAAATGGCTTAGCTGGCAGTTTGAGGAGTTAGAGTCGATAATAAAAGTCGAAAGATCACATTCAAGGGCAGTAGCTGAGCTTTCTCATGAAACCTGTGTAATGACTGTTTACTCTGTTTTCTGCTTCTGTCAAAGGCATTAATCTCACATTTTCTGAGTGCTATATTTGATCAAAACCATTTCATTTAAAAAGTTAAAGAGCCTGAAATCATACTCTTTTTAAAAAACTGTGCTGAATAGGGCAACAAATCTTCTATTTCCTTTTTTCACTCCCTGACACTTTTTAATTAAATCTTACCCCCAAGATGAATAGTTTATTCACTTATGTTCCTCTTACATACATATATATATATATTTAATCTACTCAAATTATTTGTATTTTAATGCAGAATAATATTTGAAATTTTGCTGAAAGGTTTTACTCTTTATCTCCCAGAGAGTTTCTTAAAGATTTTTCTCCAAAACCAAATATACAAGCAAAACTCAAAAGAAAACATAGTCTTTGTTGCAGGTTTTCAGAGGACAAACATGTCCAAATTTGGTTCAGTCACAGACTTTGGGCAGAATTATAGGCTATGACAAGCTTTTACAGCATTTGACTATTTTAATAATCTTAAACATATATATTTTAAAAAGTTAGACTGAACAGATGAGCTTTTGTTATTTTGGAAAAAGACCCCACAGTAATATTTTAAGGCTATAAAAAGTCACTGGTTGAGCCAGGAATGATATATGCATGTCTTCCACTTAGAAATCATAGAGTGGTTTGGGTTGGAAGGGAACTCAAAGATCATCCAGTTCTGACCTCTTGCCATGAGCAGGGATACCTTCCTGGAAAAGCACTGAATGCCCCAGTAGGTAGCCATGCCATTGTCAGAGTTTAGTGTTTGAGCTTGGATTATATTTTTATAGTTAAGCCCAGACCAGTAAGCCAAAACTCAGATTTATAGGCCATCAGCTTTAAAGATGACCCTTAAAATAAGACTGTGTAAACTGAATAAATTCAGTCTATCTGAAGGCTTGGTATAATTTGCACTTTTTCATTGATGGCAATTCAATACAGAAATACAGAATTACAGATTTATCAGTCTTTTTGCATCTGCATCTGTTTTCCCTTGGCACTAGTGTGTCTCAATACAATTCATTTTTGATCCTCAACATTTCTAAATAATAATAATAGTAATAGCAATAATAGTAATAATAATAATAATAATAATAATAATAATAATAATAATAATGTGATCTTAATAGGAATAATGTGCTCTTACCATCAGAACAAAAATATGAAAACTATGACCATACTTTATTAAAATACTGAAATTAGTGAATATTATGTTCTCCCTGCTAAACTGGTCACTGTTGTAAATGAGTACTTTGCCACACCAGCTCTCCATCACAGTCTTGTTGCACAGTATTACATTATGGAAGTTCAACACTGCATTTAATGTCCTGATTTGTAAATGTTTCCCTGGCTTAACTTTTGTCTTTAGCATGGCAATGTGTCATTGAAATGGATAGTTTCATTAAGTTCTTTAAATTATTGGTATTTGTCATTCCTACAAATGCATCCCTAGAAGTCTCTTTCCACTAGAAAGCCAATTACAGTAGGATTAGTGCTTATACAGAATATGAGACAGTCCCTGTCCTGCAGGTTCTCATTCAGAAATTCAAAGCTGGAAAAATTATTGTAAAATTTAGGAAAAATTAAATTAAATGATACAGAAAACCTGAAATTTATATGACTGCATAGTTGTTGAAATGAGTAGTAGTCAGACACCTGCAACTGGTGGATAGAGGAATCAAGTGACTTTATGCAGGTTATGCAATGATCCTTTGCCAGAACTAAGAAAGAGTTTTATATATTCCATGCTTTAATACCATGCACTTACCCAAACATTATCCTATATTTTAAATATTTCACCTGAAAAAAAATTAGTGCTAGAAGAAATGCTAGACACCAATTTACAAAAGTCTTAATTTGGGAAAGAATAGTTAAAGAGATTATCAAAACAAGAGTTCACAGGGTTGTTATGCATTGTTTGTGGGGACTTATTTATTTGTTTGTTTGATTGACTTTTGATAAATGAAAGCAGGATTAATTAATTGTCCATTTTAGAAACTACACTGATGGGTGTGTAGCACTTAGAGAGTATTATTGACCCTGCACAGGATGTTCTTTGCAGCAGGTCTTATTTGGGAAAAAAAAAATTGTTTGCAATACAGGGTAGATACTGAATTTATAGCACATAATCTAGATGAATGTTGCATGAGTGCATTTGTGGCAGAGTGGATTTACATAAAGTGGAGAAGAAAAAGAAACACAAATTTAGGGAAGATAACATCACAAATTACACCTCAAATTATTAATGGTCCCTCATATGACTTCCCCTCCACAGCATGTAGTCATTAAAGTAAGATGCAGAAGGAGACTAAACCTTGTATTTTTGTATTTTTCCTCAAGAATATATGTATATTTTTTTTTAATAATGCCAAAAAACAGATGCTGTAGAGAGCTGTTTTTTTTCCAGAGGAGAATTTGCAGTGCAGAGTGCAAAGAGAAACTCTGAGTCCTTTGCCATCTACAGGGCTCCTTCCAGATGTTGAAGATGGAGTAAAGTTGGTGTAGTGGTATTTGGCCTTACTCTCTGGTCATTTTTTAGTGAACCCAGTCCACTTACAGGTACAAAACTAATCTTGATGACTGAAAAACTGATAAAGTGAACTTGCATATTTTCTAAAAAACAGAAATAATTTCATAAGGTTGTTACCACTGTAGCATTCAGTAAACCAGGAAAAAAAAAAAAAAGCTATTTGCAATTGCTGAAAGATTATATCTTTCCTGTTCTTAATTTTCCTGTCATTTTGATTCAATTCATGTTCTTAGTGGGGGCAGAATATATTTTATTTTTATCTTAAATATACTCCTGCAGTCTCTTCATGGGTTTCTTTCTACTGTTTTATGGGCATCAGTCACTCACATATCACTGTTTGAAATAAGGTGCAGGAGAAAATCAGTGTGATTAACACAGCAGTCAGGTTGGCTGTTCCAGCTCTGAAAGTGTCATTTCAAGGTGAAACTGGAATCCTATTGGCATTTTGTGTGAACTTTATGTAAAGCCTACAGTTTGTTTCAAATTAACATTGTCCATATGTCTGATAATTCATCTGCCTATGAATTAATTTTCCTGTGATGTTCTTAGCTCAGAAATAGCTATAAGAGCAATGTTCCCAAGTCTATCAAAATAGGTAGGAATTTTGCCAACTTTTCTGTCCAAAGTATTGAGAATTTCAATGTATTTAAATTTCCAACTTTTCAGGTTCATCTTTTTATGGTGCACAGCACCCAATCCTGTATGGGGATAATGTAATATAATCTTATATATAAAATAATGTAACTTTCTGGAAAACACCTGGATAGGATCAGGTCTTATGCATCACAAAGACTGGAGCTACAGACACCCTGGACATCATGTGTCAGTTCAGTTCTCTAAATATATTAAAAATACTATGAAGTAATCTTTCTGGTGATCCTTTACACAACCATAAGTGCTACCGATCATCCTGTGTTCACAACAGACTTTTGTCCAATTCTGTTTTCACAGATTATTGTTTGAGGCTGCAACAATGCAGTTCAGCCTTGCTTGCATATTTTAAAACTCATGTCAGCCAAGAGCTTCCCCTCACTTTTCTCTTCTAGTTTGCTCCGAGAGAACTCCAGCTCATTCCATCTTGATCAGGTTTTCAGGAGATAAATAAATAAGCATTTTATTATGTTGAGATGTGGTACAATTTGTCTTTGTTGATATTCTTTGTGGCATACTTAAATGCTATTTAGATGAAGACACTTTCCAAGGAAATTACTCTCTGTAGGAGCCTGAAAGTGGCAAATTTATAAAAAAAAACCCCAAAAACCAAAAAAATAAATTGGAAGCTGTGCGGTGTTTCACACATGTGAATAGCTGGAAGCAGTTGGTTATGGAATTTTAATGGCTAGATTATAACCCCTATTTCTATAAAGAAGCACAGTTATTACAGTCTGAAATATGTTGTAATTTTTAAAAAGTAATTGTACATGCATTCTTCTAAACCAATAATACATTTCACACTGATTTTCTGCATTTAATATATAATATGACACAAAAAGTGGTGAGTCTTCAGCATGAGCCTTAGGAGCTAGGGAAAAAGATGCATTTAAATTATGTTTATTCAGAACACCATTTTTTCTTCTGTAAATCTGAAATGTAGATTTAGTTGTTTGTTCATTGCTCTGATTAGAAGTCCAAGAAAAAAAGGGTGAGGAAAAAAAAAGATAAAAAGGAAGAGGACCAGATCCCCAGAATGAAAATGGGAGTTCTAGAAATAGAGGTGTTATTCTCAGTCAGCCCCTCACTGGGCCTGGGACCTGGATAAATTGCTTTTCTTTGTGGTTTTTTCTTTTTTATGACATAATCACACAAATCTAAGGTCATCCTTTTGACTGTCAGGTCTCATCATGATGGGACACTGAAACTTCCAACTGTAGTGTTCTATACCTATATACTGATATACCAATATACCTTTGTACTGATATATCTGTATCTAGAAATGTATCTGCATCTATAACTATCTATATAAAGCTATTAATTTCTGTCCTCATGCTATTTCTAGTCAACATCACTGAAATACCTGTGATTTCTGTAACTGCTGGGACACAGAACTGAGGAATTTGGAATGAGACAATAAATGGTTGCAGGTGACCATGTCCTGGGCAGCAGGAATTCTCATTCAGGAGTCATGTATTCCATTACACATGGCTAGGGCTGGCCTGAACAGACCCTCTTGCTCTCAGAAAAGGCACTGATCAATACTGTCAGGTGAAAAGCCAATAAGTGACTGGGATAGAACTCCCCTCACCAGTAACTCAAAATTCTACCTTGTCTTAGCAACTATCAAGGTAAAATCACAAACATTAAGTGGAAAGTGGCTCGTCTGACTGATTAATTTCTCATGTCCCAAGAAGAGACTTGATTTTTGCTGAAGCAATCTCTTTAGAGTTCTCTCCGGAGACATGGAAACCTTGAAATATCAACATGTTCTTCCTCTCTCTCCTGATAATGAAGCTCATTGCCTCTTACTGTGTTTAAAAGCCCATTATCACTGACTTATACTATGTTCAAGGCAGTAATTTGGTTCAGAAAATCCCACTTTGTTTGCCTGTTTGATTGTCATTTTTAATCCCTGTTATCTCCAGACAGAAAATGACAAGTTGACACCACCTGTGAATAGATGAGTGTGGAAACAGCAGTACTTAGCTGAGTGGACTGCAAGAGTGGGAGAAGAAATCTCAGGGACTCAGAAAGGGTTAATCTCAGCATCTCAGCTTCTTGTGCCAAGTTTTGCCAGCAATATACCAGTGATATTTGATCCAGCCAATCTGACAAAGTAATTGTCCCAGCTCCGTGTCTGAGAGATGCATAAAACTCAGCTCCTTCTTGCACAGGCAGGCAATGGACCATCCTTTCCAGACATGGATACAGCTCCTCTTGGATGTGTATGACTGATTAACAGTCACTGGATTCAGTGGTAGTCAAATATCTTATTACATTTGACAGAGGATTAATACATCACAAAGCATTTTTTACTCCTTCCCTCCTATTTTTAATTTATTTCAGAAACTGATTACTCAAATAGCCAGAAATTCCCATTATTTTTATTCTGAGCCAGTGTTATGGTCTACTTCCTATGCCAGCCTTTATCATATTGCAGTTTTTATTTCTTGTCAGTGATTCCTGTCCAATCCCAAAGTCTACATTGTTGGGATGAGAATCTCTTCTGGCTTATTTTTTTAAAAATGTTATTGAGTTATTTGTTTAAATATTAAAAAATATAAACAATAAAAATATTTTAAATGTTATTGAGCTTATTTGTTTAAATGCAAATTGCTACTATTATTATTGTTTTTTATTTCTTTAATTTTCCATGAGGCTTATATTTATTTATTGCATTTTGAGATCATATTTTCTGAATTGTGTCTACTACTTCTGTCAAAGTTTTACCAGAACTGCTTGGTAAATATGATTTTTGTTCTCCACTGGCATTGTTTTGTCTGAGCCAACTTTGGAACCCATCAGCCTTTTCCATGGATATGTTGCCCTGCTGACTTACAGTCATCCTGTGATTTAAAAGTACATCCAGATCCTTATCCCCTTATCTCTGTGTTGAATTCCCAGCTACCACCAGTTCTTATTAGCTCCTAATAACACATCCTTATAATATATACTATTTATTTTTTTTACTGGTTCAATTTAGACATTTTAGGCTACAAGGTCATTTTTTCCTTTCTGAACCTACCCCCAGATTGACTGAAGAGTGCCTCCTAACACTGTGGCACTGTGGTAGCACCTTTTAAATAAATATTTAAAAGCGGACAAAAGCGTAGTTTTGATTTCTTAAAAAGTTTTCCCATTATATAACCTATATTTCCTTGATTTTCCCCTTCTTTAGGGCAAAAATTTGTTGGAAAATATTTTCTTCTTGCGTGCAGATTAGGATGTTAATTTTATGCAATATGTTTGAAAATAAGGAAAGCCAAGTTATTGTGTATGAAGTATCCGAAGTCTAAAATCTAAGAGAGGAGAAAATATGAAAGAAATGAGCAAGTCACTAGATGTGAGAACATATTTAAGAATTAAAGCATAACAGGCAAGTTACTGAGGTACCAAAAGTGGATCTTCCAGTTCCAACTTTCTATCTGCATCTTCCAAATATTGCACATTTGGTAATGCATCCAGCCCTTTGATACCTTCCAGGGCTGCCTCTTCCTCCTATCATCTCATGGGCTTTACACTCACTCTCAGCTAAAAACCTTCCTGAGCCTTGGTCAATTCACCACATGAAATACTTCAGTAGGAGTTTTCTAATTCCGAAGTGTCTATAATTCCAAAGCTCCAGTTCAAATCCCAGTCAATTCACAGACATTTTTTGTTATTCATCCTGTGCTCTTAGAGCCCAGTTACACATCTGTTTTGGGGAGAACCTGGCTCAAATGACAGCCCAGTTATTCCTCTTTGTGAATGCAAATATGGAAATATACTTCCTGTTTTTCGGGTTGCTATAGCAATCAATGGCAAAAGGGAGAGTGGTTTTGGGCAGAGTAGTGCAAGAAAAAAAATGTAATAAATTGAGGGAGGAAAATTTAGTTGGCATAAGGCAACACCAACAGGTTGGACTTAAAGCCCTTTTTTTTCTTCTGTAGAGGTGGAATTTACAACGAGGAAGATTGAGTACATTTGCCAAAAAACAGAGTGGAATTGAAGAGTAGATTTTTTTTTTTTTTTTTTTTTTTTTTTTTTTTTTTTTTTTGCATATACATGGGTCACTGGTTCTGTTCCCAGATAGATTTAAGGAAACATAAAAATATTTCACATTGCCTTCTCTAGTATATTAGATTGTATAGCACATAATGTACAGTGAAATTGTGCATCCTGAGTATGAGCTCTACTGTGGACACCTTCTTACCTCTGAGGACAGGAGTGCAGACTGGTGTGATGAGTGCATGTTCAATGCCATGAATTCCAGCTCAGCAAATTCAAACTGCTCCTGGCTGCTCTCATCCATACTCAGGCAGATAAGGTTTGAAAGAACACGAATTCAAATTGTCCATAATATTCAAAAGCTCCTATATAGTTTAATAACTGCTACA
>JANRGV010000001.1:142621916-142636277 GCA_024734035.1 Alethe castanea | reverse complement strand
GAGCTAAATCTTACATGTTGCTTCTATTGGAAGCAGAAGTAGGTATGACCAAAGAAGTGAAAAAAATAGGGAATAAAAACCCTCTAAGACTTTGTCACCCTAGTGGATAAATAAATAAATGAAACCCAAGAACCATATTAACTTCTGTTAGATTATACACCTATTTAAATTATACTATCTGTTTAAATGTCTAGAAAAAGCAGGGTCATAATGTGAAAGAAAAAATAAAGGGAATAAAAAAGAATCCCACGTGATTTTCACAAAGTGAATGTTTAAAAAAACAAAGACCTAAAGTACTTTTAAATTTTATTTTAGTCTCTAGGCACCTGCATTCTCATTAAATAATCTTTAATCTTTTACTCAGATTCTTTTTTGCCTTTAACAATGTGTCCATTGTTGTTAATCATGCTGCTTTCAGAAACTAAAAACTTCCTAATTAATTAGCACTTCAGATAGATGTACTTAAATGCAGCTATGTATTTGGAATTTTGGAGTTTTAAAAAAGTCTCATTAAAGTTAACATCCTAATTGGCTGTATTATTATTACAAGGAAAAGGTGTTTTAGCTTTTAGGTATTTTACAGGTATCCCATAATTTTCCAAGGTGCAGAATTCCACATGTCTTTTAAGAGACTAAATAATTTACTTCAAAGAGATGGTCCCATTTATGGCTTATCAGGGATCAGCTGATAAGCCATATCTATCTGACAAAGATTAATATTTCAGTTATCCTGCAAAACACAGGCTTAACCTCTAGCACCATGACTTAACCTGTTATTTGGGCTAGTTATAATGCAGTTAAACCAGTAACTAATTTTTGCAAGATGAATGGCAATTTGTAAGAGTTTGTAATCCAAATGGCACTGTGTTGAAAACTGTCTCTTTAAAAGACACTTTATCAAATGCACAGCTCAGTAAATGCACTTGAAATAAAGTTGGAAATCCAACTTTAAATTCAAAAAAAATACGTATCTTGGTGCTTTTGGCCTTCTCACTTGTTTGAATATAATTTTTGGTGTACAAACTTCCTCTGCTCCTAGAAAGTGGACTGAGGACCTAAATTTTCTTTACAGGAAGTTGCTAGATTTACTTTTCTATATTGCCTATCTTGGAATTGTGGCAAAACCCAGTTTGTGTTTAAATGCCTGTGCTCCAGTTCCAGGCTGTTGCATTGCACCCAGATCTCTTTTACCAGATACTCTTTCTGTTTTATAGCTCAGAGAGCTTGAATTGCCTCATCCTCTTATTCCCCATACAAATTAATCAGTATTTCAAAAGCTACCAAGGCCCTGCTTATTCTTAAAGTAAGCCATATTTACATCTTTATGAATTATTGAAACCATTATAATTTGTCTAAATCAATTTCTATTATTTAAAAAAATCTGGATAGAGAATAATATGTTCTGTGCACTGGTAAAAGAAGTGTTCCAGTGTGGGCTGGAGAATCTTTCTGCCTTTCTTATGCATAAAAAACACATGAGAACTTTGTAATAGCTCTATATTGGGTATCTAATGATCTTGCATCTTCAGTTTCTGTTGGTCTTCAGCATTTCATAGAAAAACAATTTATTCTTGATAAGAAAGGACAAGAGTTAGATTTGCACTTATAAACTCCTGTTCCACCTGTTCATTTCTTATTGCTTTGCTCTGGTAACCAACTTTGTCTTCATGCATGGCCATATAAATCCTTTAAAATGATAGTTTGGTCAGCAGTTTTTCAAGACACTGCACTACCTCCTTGTAGACCATCAAGGGTCATTGCAGCATTTCATGCCCTGTCTGGGATAAATTATTAGGATGCAATCTGCAGTTCCAAGTCAAAGGTATCATTTGAATTAATGTCTGTATTAAAGTGCTATTGTCACCCCCTACTAACAACTCTGTGCTTACTGGTCAGACCTCCTGCTTCAATTTATTATTTTGGCAGCTCAAAACAGGTGATTTTTTTTTTCTTCCCGGAAAGCTGTGGGACACTGTACTGAAACAATTCTCTAATACTGATTTAGAAAGAGTACCTATTACCTTTTGTTTTCTGTCACTGTGTTGTCTCAACACCTGCAAAAATTGCTTCTAATAGCAGAGTGTTTGATTCTTTGAAAAACAGGGGTTTGTAGATCGGTTGGGTTTTCATTTCAAAAATGTTTTTCTTACAAACCCAGTAATGATGGAAATGCACATTTTTTAAATGGGTAATACTGGTTGTTTACATTACAGAAGTGTGTATGTCCTTCAAAAAATAAATGAGACCCTTTGTGCAGGGTGCAGGGTACTCAAAAAAAAGTTTGCATGTCATATTTGCACTCATTTTAGGTCATTTTCTTATATTTTTAACATTAGTCCTGATATATTTTTATTAGTGGTAGGAATCCAAGTCCTGAAATAATCTATTAGGAATTAAATATTTTTGACAGGCAATTAGGAATTAATGTTGACAGGGCTAACTGAGGAATTATTGGCAGCTTTCAGGAAAATGATTTGAAGGGAAAACAGAATTGATTAAGATTTCTGTTTCTTCTCCCCCAAAATATTAAAAAGCAAAGTAGCAAAAATACATAAAAGGACTTTGTGTCTGCAAGCTTGTAAGAGTGTGGGTTTTTCATGAGCTGAAAGGGGATTTACTGGTGTGTGATAAGTTGCTAAAAATTTGTGTCATTTTTCATATAGATGCTTTCACAGTGTAAGCCTGTCTTTGTGTTGTCACTTAAATGCTAAGCAGTAACTGTAGCAGTTTAAATTGGCATTATTAACATTTATTTTCAAAGCTAGAAGCTAAGCAAGCTTCACTTTTGCTTTTACCTGTCTGTGTTTCTAGCCACAGTTCACTGATGGCAGAATAATAGGAATCAAAAGGGATAAGAAAATGAAGAGAAAAGAGAAATCAAGTACTTATGCCAATCAATCATAACTGTATATATTAGAGACAAATATAAATCTTCTCTTCCCAGAGATGTTAGTTTAACTCATCTCATAACGTACGATTCATATTTCAAAGGCTATATAATAAAAATTGCCTTTTATATTTAAAATACAAATTGGCTGTTACTCATTTACTTGGCTTGCTCTTCCTTGAAGTTGCATGAGTAATCTCAAAAAGCTCATGTTTTTCATAAACATGTCTGAAGAGACAGAGATATCCCAGATTTATGGGTCTGAGTTCTGTACTGACATAGAAAGGCTCTTTTCCCTCAGGTAGGTTTTCTAGTAGAATAGTGGTCAGGACAGGAGACAGTGAAATAAGCAGAAGTGTGAAAACATAACACTGCAAGAATAAACATGAGAAACATTACAGAGGTAAAGGGAACCAAAGGAAAGACTCTCACACCTTCTGTTGGGCTTTGGATTAATGGCTATCAACAAGTTCTGACAAGATGGGATGCAGATCTACTGCCATTCCTTTGGGAGCCCTGACCTGCGGATGGCAAGGAAATGAAGGTAACAAGCTGTTCTTTTTGCTTGACATGAACTGACCAACAAACTTTGTTTGTTATTGTGACAAAATTATTTCTGGCTGTTTTAAGAAGGATATTTCACACAAGGACTGTTATCCTTCTGAGTGCCTTCACTGAGAGAATGGATGGGACAGGTGCAGCCTACACAGGTCACGAGGAGCATCCAACCTGTGCACTTTGCAGGTAAATCCCTCCAAGAAAGCTGGCATCACACATCCTTCCCTCAACATATTTGGTGGCTAGATTTGCCTCATATCTGTTTTGAGGCCTTTCCTAAAGAAACACAAGGTCCACGGAGCTGTTTTGAAAATGTCTATGGTAACACTGTTGTGTTACCTGTCTCTTCCACATACTCACAGGAAATATCTCTTTAGAAATTGAGATATCTCCATTTGGTGTATTGTGTCACCCCTTCATCCCTTAATGGGAACAGAGTGGGATGCCTTTCCTGGTGCTTTCTGGTTAATGTATAGGCTGCAGGGGAAGTCATGCTCTGTCTCTACCTTCCTTCTCAAAGCACTTTCCAAAGCCTGAAGAACAGTAACCAGCTCTATATACATTGAGAAAAGGAGTTCCAAATCCTAAACTTTGTTTTGTCTTCTTTTCCAGGAAATAGCTATAAATATTTCTGATTTTTCTGTGTCAAGGATCGCAGAAAAGATTAATGATTTGTACTCTTACAGATGAAGGGGGGGAAATGAAACATGCATTTTCCAGGTTAAAAATGCAGTAGCTTATACCACTGCTACAACTAATTTTTTTTTTTCTTTTTACCTTTTTTTTTTTTTTAGTTTTTATTTTAATGAAAGAAATATTTCTCACATATAACTAACATACATTGATACTCTTGATGGAATTTCTGCATGTCAGAGGTTCTTTTTTTAATGGAATTTTTGTGGCTCAGAGGTTCTTTGGTGGCTTCTGAGCAGAAAGATGGAAGAGTGTCTATTTGCTTTCATGGCATGTTTATGAGATATTGATGTTTGAATGCCTGAGCTACATAACGTGATTGAAGGACAAAACCTTGCTTCTGCAACATTCTATGTGTGCAACTTAAGCACAAAATCACTTTTCCATTTTTATTTTCTGTGACTTTTTCTGAAATATTTCAGATGAAGGACAAAAGAAAACATGCTTTTGACATGTCTAAAATTTTCAACACTATTATTTTTCATATTCAACAGACACCCATCAGTACATTAATTAAGATTACATTCTTGAAAGTTATATATTTTATTAGTCTATAAGTGATCCAGAAAGTACTGTTCTATCACAAAAATTATTTGAAAGATACTTAAGAGAAATAGAAAAATCTGTTTGTGGAGGAATTCCTCTATGATTTGTATAATATATATTCATAAGTATTTCACATGTTTTGGCTTGCATTACATGCAAAAACACATTTGTCTTGAAGCAGATATCTGTAAGCTTCACTGTAGTAACATTGTTTTCTTTCTTTTTGTTTTTCTGCTCATTTTATTTATCAATACATGTACATAAAAGATGGGTCTCGGAGGGAGTTTGGATCTGAGTGTAGTTTTCAGAGGTGACCAGTAATTCCAATTTGGAGTGCTTTACATAAAGGAAACTAAAAGGCCCTTCTCAAAATCAAAGACTAATTTGAGGATGTGCCTTCTGAAAGCTCATTGCTTTCTTTAACATTTTTTAACCCCAGATGCTGAACACATTTCAAGTTGGAGTGTTTGGCATGTGGATCACTATTTTAGTTTATTTGATATAACTAATTTATGGCATAAGAATTTGCCAAGTGTTACATAAAATGAAATTATGTCACAGGGTGTTTCTTCCTAACACATGTGATGGGCATTTCAGTGGGAGTAGGAAGTGCTGAGAATTCACAGACAAATTCAAGCATTCACTTCTGATTCCAAAGGTGACTCCAAACACTATTCGTGATGACACCAGATCTGCACACATATCTGCTTCTAAAAGAAGGGAAAACAAAATCTGGTTTGGTAAAACAGATAAAATACAAGAAAAAAAATCTCATTAAGCTCCTTTGGGAGGATTCCCTTTTGTGCCAAGTATGGAAATGACACAGGTCATCACTGTGTCATTTTCTTCAGAACTCTTGTGCTAAAGAATGACCTGTCAGGAAATCTAACAGATAACAGCACATGGGTAGCCATTTGTTGTGACCACAGTGTATTCTGCCATTGCTATATCAAGTGTCTGCAGCCTCTGCCAGTTCAGTCTGTCTGAAATAAAAAATATCACTGAACTTTTCTGTACAGGTTTTGCTGGTAGTTACATCGTGTTGACTGAACTTTGCTAAAACACAGAGTCAAGTGACAAACTGATCAAATATCAGTTATTTGGAACTCCTGACAGAACTTGTCTTTCGATTGCCCTGTTCTGCTGAGGTTCTGGGGAATATCTGGTGGTCTGAAGATTTGTCTTCTGGTCCAGCCTAATGAAAAGCTATTGACTATTTTAGTTTCATTCCTATTGGAGTCACAGTGACAGTTTGTATTAAATTGTTCAGTGCAGATATTTAACCACTTTTCTTGATACTCTTTTACAAGTAATAGCCCTGTGGATTGAATAAAAAAGTTTTGACAATATCATCTTATCCAAGAGAAAATATTATTTACCTCCAAGAGTAGTACTCAATGGCCCTGGTACATGCAGGTTGTTGAACATCAACCAAAAGCCACAACTCATAACTTCCATTCTGAGTCTGGCAGTTCATTGGGAAGCTTGAGAATGGCACAGCAATTCTAGTGGCCAATACCATTCAAAGGAACAATGTGGCATTCACTGGCTGCTCAGCCTGACAGATAAGGTATCCATTTACAGCTGGGTCTGGTGAGGCAGCAACTGATAGAACTCAAACTTTAGAAAGCTTAGAATTTTTTCTCTGAATTTCAATGTGAAGACCCTGAGTTAGAATTTCAATATGCTATGCAGAGTATTTTTAATAGCATTGCTTTGGAGTATTTCACATATACCCTACTACTTGGATAATCAAATAATCAAAATCTATGAATTTAGAGCTTTAATGAAAGGTACTATTAAAACATGAACAAAATATTAAAAAAATAAAAATTAAGTTCATCAGAATAGTTGTCAAAATATTTCGTTCTCAAAGACTGATAAATAATGTGTTATTCTGTCTCTCAAAAATCCCCATATGGAATTCAGACACAAAATACTCAAGAAACTGTGATAGAATGACTGTATGTTAATTTAGAATAAAAAAATTTATATCCTTGCAAAAATTCATTTTGCACAAAGAAGTTTTCAGAGCAATGACAAGAAGAAAATATTTAAGTTTTTGGTGTTTATAACTGAAATTGCTAAGATCCTTTTATTCATAGCAGATAAATAAATTCATAATTTCTTCTGTTAAGTTAAAAAGAAAGTATACTACTTTTGACAATGGAACATTCTGTATTTTATAAGAACTTTCATTTTAAATGAAAAGTAGGAAATTTG
Organism: Alethe castanea; assembly: GCA_024734035.1. Lineage (NCBI taxonomy): Eukaryota > Metazoa > Chordata > Aves > Passeriformes > Muscicapidae > Alethe > Alethe castanea. Next base: position 142,629,370 of record JANRGV010000001.1, on the reverse strand, counting down.
TAAGAGTAACCATGAATAGATATTATTAATAATGGATCAGCACATATTATTTTGTGAAAGAAAACAATGGAAGCTGAAGAACAATAAGACTTTTCAGTACAGATATTATTTTGCCTTCACTAATTCCCATGTAATGCACCACATATTTTGTTGTGTCAGTAGAAACATTTGTGTTGTATTTTCCTCCTGTTCTTTCTAACTAATAAAAGCTATCAAACACCAAGGTAGATAACTGAATTTATGTTTCTTTTGGAAAGAAAAGCTACACCCTGGTTAAGAGGTGCTTTGATGAAGTAAGTAGTAAAGACCAGTTTAAAAAGTGTCTTCACTCCAAACACGACAGTGGAGCTTTGAGAGCCAGACCTGCTCTCGTCACATGGCCTGAGAACATCCTGTGTCAGCACACACCTGGATATGTCACAGATGCCCTGGTCCCCTTCTGTGGTCCAAAAAGTTCGTGTTGATTCAAAAGGATTCATGATGCAATTCCCATAATGATTTACGGCCCAGATTTTTGAATGGAATGATTCGCATCCTCGACTGTCCCTACTGTGTTGACCAACAGTGCATCAGCCATAAAGGTTGTTTAGATTTATTGCCTTTGTCTGTTTTTATTTTCCCTGCAGATGCCTCCATTAAATCAGATGGATCTTGCCTTTCTGGCAATTTTCTGGCCTCTTTTTAATGATTGCCTGGAATGAGAATCTTCTGACGTATATTACACATTGTGTCATTTTTCAGGATCTTCTCTGAACCTTTTCCAACACACCAGACACCAGCTGTAAATGTCACAGGGCATGTTTCAAGAGACACAATATAAATATTTGTAGTAAAGGTGTCTAGGTTTGAGTCTAAAATCAGGATATATCATATCATGATAAATCAGAGAAACTTCACCCTTAGAATTGTCCTTTTCCTATCCTGACAAGAAACAGAGTTTCAGGACATTAAATGTGGTAAATGAGATTTAAGATATCTTTGTTGCAAATGTATTAAAAATGATTCAGTTTTCCAAATGCAGATATATGGTGGAATGCAAGATCCATAGGGCATTTCTTCTGTCTATATTTTGCTTTGTTAAAGGCCTTATGTCTCTTGTAGATCCAGTGGAATTACCACTCCCAAGAAGATGCCTCTGATATTCGAGGGCATCTTGAAAAGCACTAGATGTCCATATTTAGTCCTTTTGATTATGACCCTTGATCCCATTCCAGTGTGTTTTAAAAAATGGTTTTGGCAGTGATTTGCAAAGAAAAAAAGTCTTTCCTGTGTACCTTTGCATTTAACTCCAATATGAGATGTTAGGGTAATGGCCGTCTTAACCTTTTTCTGAAATTCAAAATTCAAATTTTTGAACTATCCTGCTGCTGCTCCTCAAAGCTTTGCTTAAAGGAACAGCCAGAAAAGATTATCTTCTCCTGTTTATTATCTTTATCCTTTAGGTCATTTATATGAGGAAGAGAGTCTTCCAGTAATAGTTTTAACCTTTGCAAGACTCTTTATTTATTTTTAGAAATAAAATTTCAGGTTAATTATTTTCAGAATATGTTTGATTGTACGCTTTCATAACAAAGGGAAATGCCATATAATTATTAATCTAGATTCAAAACAGGAATATCTACTTAATCAAAAGTAGATACTGTGTGCTTTGGGCTTTCAAGTATGGAGGTGACAATGGCAAGTGTTAATTAATTATTATAGAAAAATTATATCTTATCTCTGCTGATTTGTGAGAGTATGAGGCTGGTTAATTCTTGGCCTGTGCCATTAATAAACTGCATAGAGCTGAAGCCAAACTGTGTGCTTCTAATATCATAGCTCTTACTCCACCAATTTCTGCTATTTTATTGAATTAAAATTGTTATTAGTGCAATGATTCACAAAAGGTGACCTAGAAATTGATTGTCCCTACTGCATGGATCTATATATCTTTGTAACAGCACTCCTGCCCAAAAGTCTTGCAGTCTCCACAGGTAAAGAACAAAAGCTCAGATAAATTAAAATATCCATAAGGTTAGTCAAAGTACGTGTTGACATCTCTCAAATTAACTCAGTGCCTTTTAATTTAGATATGATTTCTAAAGGTCTTCTTTTTGGACCCACTCTAGAGCTGTCAGGAGTTGCTTGAATTATTTAAACTCTTGTTGTAAGAGAATATTTCTTTTTTAGTGTTAGCTGGATAGTTCACTTATTCCATTAAGATGCTTAGACTTCACATCCATCCAAGAGGGATTGTTCCCCCAAATATCTGACCAGTGTGAGAACCATTCTTTAAAAGCAGAAAACAGATGGTGCAAGACAATTGCCTGACAATAAAATTATTGCTTTGGTTTCCTGTTGGGAATTGCTGGGCATACCAAGATGGAGAAATACAGAGAAAAATTCAGAACACAACTGGAGGGAATTCTCCCCCTCTGCCAATGTGAGATGGTAAATGAAGGTGGAAAGTGCAGTAAGTTAAGGGGTAAAATAAACTCAACCATGATGACTAAATTAAAGAGATTAATCAAGAATTCGGTGGTCATCAGCAATATTATGCTTGTTTTGACTCACATCAGCCATCTAAACTGTTTCTGTACTTAACTACAATAGAAAGATATACACAATTAGCCTGAAGAATCTAGCCAAGTAGGTTAAAGATACTTTTTCAATCAATCAATCAATCAATCAATCAATCAACTAATGAATCAATAAAAAAGGACTGCAGAGCTAAAAATAAATTCCAGATAAGGAAAAAATGAAAGCTTAATCAAAATTTGAAATATCAGTCCCCTTCATAAATTCACTTTTATGTAAATAATTATTTTAATCTACCAATAGTTTTATGCCTCTAAGTAGATATATGTTCATATATTCAAACAGATATAAGCATGAAAACATACAGAAGTGTAGACATGGGCCCTTTTTTTTTGACCCAGATGAGTTTTTCCATCTATTAACAGAATAACAAAAAATGTGGGAAACAGTTACTTGTAAGAACTAAATAAATTAAAGTCTATGTCTTACATAACATATACAGGAGCTTTTTTAATACATCTAACAAATGTTCACTAGGAATTAATTCTCCTAGCTTTGATTTTGCCCTCCAGAATTCTCTGGCTCTTGTGATTGATAGCTATTGGTCTTTAAATAAGAGAAATAGGAGGGAAATAGGAGTATAAAATATCAGCATTTGTTTATTTCTTAGCTTCTTACTTCTATTCAGATGGCATAAATCTGAGAATTAAGCACAGTGACTTTTCTATCAATGCCAAATTCAGTGGCAGGCAGTTCAATGAGCACAGAATTATTAGCATTCTCATACTTTTATTAGGACATTGGTGTACTTTAGCATCAGCTTCAAACTTCTCCAAAAGAAAGAAAAAAAAACAAACAAAAGAACCAAATCAACAAAAGAACAAGATTTTTTCTGATTTATTTGTATGTTTCACTCCCATTTCATTCAGGAACATTATTTTAACCTTTCTCTGGTTGAAGACTTGGCACTTGGCTATCTTAACAAAGCTCTGTTGTGAAGATTTATTATAAATTTTCTTCATGAAATCGTTTTATAAATGTCCACACACATCTGTCCTCCAGTTGGAGCCAGAATGGCATCATCTATGCCTGCTAGACCACCCTGACCATTATTGTTATCCATCACATGGATTTCTGCCATTTTCTGATTTATTTTTTTTTTCTTTCACAAGCCTCACATTTTGATTGATGGAATTGATGAACTGAGGGATATTTTACAGTTTGACACAAGGGCTTTATCGTGTAGTACTGGGCACATCGCACCTCTCTGAATAATGAGTAATCTCTGCTATAGCTTCCACCAGACTACAGAATAAAAAAATGAGTTCAAAAGTTAAACCAGCTTCTTCTAAACTAAAATAAATTATGTAATTTTAAATATACCTTAATGGCTAAGCAATTGTAAAAAAAGAAGCATTCACAGAAAGCCTTCAATATCACTAATTGTAATGTATTTTGATTAGCTGGGAAGTGCTGGAAACCCAGTACATTCCATCAAGGACTGAGAAATTACTGTGTCAAGTTCTGTAAAAGCCAAGAAACACAGAAGGGAATGGAGAATATGATGAAGATTTTTTTTTTTTAACTGCACATTTCCAGTATGCCTAAACCAATAATTTATGCTGCTTTTGCTAACTACAACTTTTCTCAATGTTTTAGAAAATTGGTCTTTTTCCTGTAATCTTAATCTGGAATGCAAACTAACAGTCAATCACAGTAAAACACAGAAAAAGTGCAGAAATGAAAAAGCTATTCCAAGTATTTGGTTTAAAGTTTTTTTTAGTACGAGCATATATCTGATATATTTGATGCTGGTTTTGAAAGTAATTGTTTTTAAATTGTAAATATTTCTTAGGATAAGAAAACTAGTTAGCATGAAAGTTAGATAGTGCTAACTAGAACATTTAATTTTATTTTTTTAATATATTCAGCTAGGCTTCTATGACATAGTCATATTGGAAATTTAATATATTTTCATTGGCTCATATAAATCGTGTGTATATATATGTGTCGATTCTAGTATTGTTGCAGAGGCTGAAATGTTTTTGTAATATGTGTATGTGAGGAGAAAATCGTCAACAAAAATAAGAGAAAGTGACCATTAAGTAGAAGGGTTAGACAATTACAACAAAATACTGACGTAAAATTTTACTAAAATATATAAAATAATTATTTCATATAATGTTTTCTTCGTATTATTTATAATTCCTTCTACTGTACACCTTTCTGAGATTTTTTCAACTTTCAAGCAGGTTCAATTCCATGTGGAAAAATAAATTTAGATGTAATAAGGACTTAGATAAAAACTTGGTAAATACCAGCTAAATATAACTACATAAAAGTATATTTTTAAAAATTATAACAAAAATAATTTTTTTTTCTCCTCTGAGTTATTTTGAGAAAACAGTAATATTATTGATCTACTGTCTCTTTTTTTTTTTCCTTAGAATTGAATCTTCTTAATTGTGATCTCTGTCTTCAGATTTGTTATTCTAATTAATCTTCCTGTTGGTGAAGAGATTTAAATTGATGCTGATTGTTGAGTTCTTCTCAGAGAAAAGTTCATGGTTAATGTTTATTATGATCATATTCATGGGTTTAAAATGTAATAGATCTGTATTCAACCTAAATGCACTTGCCATGATAAAGCTTCATTGTTACATGATGTACAGTCAGTCCTGAGTCACATCACCTCTGACAGTGCTCCTCTCAGCAAATTCATACTTTTACAGAAATGCAGGTCAAGTACAAGCTATGGGAAACAAAAAAAAAAAACAAGGCTAAAAGGAATTGGAAAATTATACTGAGCTTTTGATCCAACTCCCCTACACACCTTTTCCATAGCTAAATGCAAAATCTGCAAAGTTTAATGATCTCTTTTGTAGAAAAATTTGGTCTCTCTGTAGCTCTCTAAGTCACTAAATATCTTATTTTTCTTAAGATAGTGTTACCAACATGACTGATGAAAACTTAATTATCTTGAGATGCCAACTTATACCCCAACCAAAATCTGAAGACTTAAGCTCATTATTCCCTGATATTGCATTTTGCATCACATTTGCATTTAATGTATCACAAAACCACCGCTTATATTCCAATGAGATCAGATCCTAGCATGCATATAGCTCCTTTTACCTTGCAATTCCTATCTATATATAATATTTATCTATATACAGGGATTGTCATGAATATTGACTGAAAATTTCCGTGTGTAACAAACACAGCTTTCAAAGGAGTTGTTTTAAATTTCCAGTACTCTTTCTGTTTTTTGCCCAGGTATGACATTCATGCTTGAATGAAAGATTCAATTCTACCTGCAGTCACCTAGTTGACTGATCAGCTTGCCCAAAGAAACAACAAGAGGTGATAGAGATCTAGTACAGAAGTTAAATGACAGGAAAATCAAAGTTCTAGCAACTCCCTTGTCTAAGTGATTTCAGAGGTCAAAACTCCTTGGCTATGTTTGCTAATAATTCATTACATGTTATTTCTGGACTTTGTACAACTTTAGGCTGTTCAAGATTTGCTTCCAAGGGCTAATGGGTGACAAAGTAAACCTTTGAAAATAGCTGAGGGGGTAAAAATCTAACAGCTAGAGTTAATATTATTTTAACTCTGCTTGCAAACATTACATTAAGTAAAAATGTTACTTTTAAAAACTATGCTGGAACAAATAATTTTATATGGGAGAATAATAAACTTGTAATACAGATCTAAGAGACTGTTTATTATGCTCTCTCTGAAAATGGAAGACGTTTAATAGCAGCGCAAATTATAGTTTCATCCAAATTAATTTTTGAATTTGAAATAGTCAAGCTGCCAAGACCCCCTTGGTGACTCCCTTCTCAAGCTGAAGAATCACAAATGCTGGAATATTAATGTTTGAGCTTTCTAATACTACTTTTTTTATCTTATTGACTTTTAAAATCTACGCCTTTCCATATAAAGAGAAAGACTGTCATATCAGATGGATTCAGATTAGAAAAAGAAGATACAAAACATTTTAAAAAAATAAAGAAACACTGAAGTCTGTACCTAAATGGGGTGGGAGGTGGTCTCTGTAAAAGAATAACTTAACCAGATCAAAATTAAGAGACTGAAAGCTAGGATGGATTTTTACCAGCTCTGAGGAAGGTCCAGGAACATTTTTGGAACATGTTAGTTATCACAGGACAAAACCACTTGAGGGACAGTGCTGGTTACAGTATTAAGACTAGGCACTTAATTTAATTTTTAGCTAGGAATATAATCATTACCATTCTTTTTGGTGTTCTCTGTTGTATTAGAGGTCAGATCAAATTAGTTCATTCTCTTTCCTGAATCTTGGATTTGTGCTGTCCAACTCTTAATGGAGATTGCTGTGGAGCTGTATGAAAGTCTGACCCTGTCAAGGTCATACTGAGTGGAATCTAAAAAGAGACTTCAGAGAATGGCAATTTAGAAAAAAAAAATATGCCCTGTAAAAAAGTGGTAGATCTCAAAATGTTACAGCTGCTGGTTTATCAAAGTTTTTTCCCATTTTAAACACCTTTATCAGCAGTTCCTTTCCTTCATGCACCATTTGATCTACAAGGGCTTCAATTTTTTTGTGTCAAAGTCACTGTTTTCCACAAAATAAGAACAATTATTTACAAAATGATTTCTTAAGTTCAGCCCTGAGCCAGGAGATGGCGAATATGTGAAATGTCAAGTAACCCAAAATAATGAATGGAGAATCAGTGAGAAGGAACAGCAGTGGCTGTAGCTGGGATGCAGGATTACACCAGGGGACAGATTTGTGGAATTACTCTGGCAAGTGCATGATCACAGAGACGTAGAAACACAGAATGATTTGGGATGGAAGGGATATTCAAATCCTCTAGTCCCAATCATCCTGCCAAGGACACCTTCCACCATCCCAGGTTGCTCAGAGCTGCATCCAGCCTGGCCTTGAACAT
>JANRGV010000001.1:142603962-142617501 GCA_024734035.1 Alethe castanea | reverse complement strand
GGAAGGGAAGGGAAGGGAAGGGAAGGGAAGGGAAGGGAAGGGAAGGGAAGGGAAGGGAAGGGAAGGGAAGGGGAGTCCCAGAAGTTGGCTGCAGAGAGAGCAGTGCTGTATTTAGAGGAGCATCCTCCTCTCAATGTTCTCTCCAGTGCATCGGGTGCTAACAATTAAGATGTCTTTGCTGACATAGCTGGCTCCCGTTTATGATGCTGTTAGAGCTGAATGGATGTGCCTAACCAGGTGCAGGTGTATCCAGCTATGGCAGCCATGCCCCATGAGAGCCCACTGCTGATATCTGGGATTGCAGGTGTGAGGCAATGAACATAACAACCGTGTGACAACAGCATGAAACCACAGGAAATACACTGCCCAAGAGCCACTGAAAAACTGCCTCAATTACTGAGGAAAGGATTCTAGATCTGCAATGGAAAGAGAGGCTGCAAAATTGCAGAAGAAATGCCTTTAACATCACAAAGATAAGGGTATTTTGAGCAGTGTGCAACAAGAGAAAGACAAGAATTTCATTGTAGACAACTGGAGACCTCAAAAACTAAAAATATTTTATTATCCGGTGACTCAATGATACAGAATTTCAACAATACGCCTAGGAGATGCCACCTGAATTATTAGTTTCTTTGGCTACATTGGAATTCAAAAGAAAGGAATGTGCATTTCTGCAATGCATTTGTCTCATCCTAAAGTAGATATTGAAATAGGACGAGTTCTATCCTGAATATATGGGGTTTTTTTCATTTCAGATGTAATGTTCTCTACTGAGTTTCATGAAGAATATTCTGATCTTTGGAGAATAATAGGGGAACTCGCTCATCTCTTCACTCACCACGACTGAGGCAGCTGCCCAGACAGCTCTGTTGGGACCATGCTGCCATCCCAGTGCCAGCTGCAGGCTGGCCCTGCTCCTATGGCAGCACAGCTGCAGCAGTGAGAATGGCTGTGGGGTTGAGCCCGGGGAGGGGATCTCCTCTGCTCCAAGACAGAACTCAGGGAGAGGTGAGTAGGTTGAGGAATTAAGAGATAGGAGCCAATTGTGACAAGTTCCTGCTTTGGGCAGCTGGCACATCCCCACCTTTACAATGCCCTGGTATAGCAAAGACAAGACTCTGCGAGTAGGATCAAACAAAGATGTGCAAGATGTTTCTTACAGCTTGGAAGTGACCCCAAGGCTGTTTTCCTATGCCCTGCATTCAAAACACTTCCAGAAAGGAATAAAGATTGGTCATTGTCTAAGGAGATCCCTTCTGAGGAGAACAGAAGGCACAAAACTCTGGTTGAACTCAATTCTTGGCAAGACCTTCATCCCTGGCGTGGCCCTTGGATTAAAATCCATTGTTGCTTTCCATGCAGACAGCAATGAAGTTGCAATAAACAGTCTCAGGGCAGTCAAGAGATTCTTCAGGGCCCTTGGAGGTTAAGGGATTAAGAATGAAAACAGTGTTGTCCTCTGTCCTTCCAGGATAGAGGAATGATAAATGAAGAAACAAGAAGAACCAGCTGATCAGTTGCTTCCTGACAGGCATCACTGGCAGAATTTAGGGGTTTTGAATACAGATTAATCCACTCAACACCTGTGGGAATGGCAATATTGCATTACAGGGACGATTACAGGGTGACACATTTGGCAACAGCCATGAGCAATGCAAGTGTAACTCAGCATCACAAATGTTTACTGAGGAAGTAAAATTTATTCATGTCAGAATGAAATCTCAAACATGATACTTCTGGAAAATGTGTGTAAATTCTTTTCAACATTCTTAATAAATACTAATTGAAATGCATGGAAAATTTTTCCTTGGATAATCAAGTGAATGAAGAGCCTGTATTCCATGAGTAAATGAGAATATTTTGGCTTGATTACCCTTGTATAACGAAAGTTAAGAAGGGATGTGATTGCCATCTATAAATACAGGTTAGAGAGCAGGATGTGTGGGAGTGCATGGGAAGGCAGGGAAGATAGAGCTGTGGATAAAACACAACCTTGGCACAATTACAAATGTGAACATTGTGTTTGGAAATCAGAACAAAATGCCTAAAATCTCAGGGCTGCAACACTAGGGAACAGCTTTTCAGGAAGGATTACAGAGACAAGAAAATTCATTTTCCAAAATGCCATTATGTACTCAGACTTCATGGAACACTGCACTGGCCTCAGTGCTGCAGACAGACCAATACAGTCCACAACTCCTTGATTCTTATGACAGATAAAAAGAATGATTTTTATAGTGATGGCTAATGAGATTTCACAGAAATCAGTAATGAACAAAGGGTTGAGCAATGGTTCCCCACCGTAACAGAACAGTTCTTAGGAAAGATTTATCTGGTGGGAGTTAATGAACTAATTTCTGATGTTATCCTTTGAATTACTTAGGGACATAATACCTTTAAAGTAATTTAAGAGAAGTTGTTTGATTTATTTTGCTTTGGACTGTCTGTCTCAATTTCTACCTGGAACAGGAATGGATTTTTTTTTTTTTTAATTTAATCAGATTTTGTTGAAAAGGATGAAAGAAAAAGTTTCAATGATTTTGTTTGAATGTTTTTTTAAATCTATTTAAAATTACTCTTCAAGATTTCAGTAGTTAAAATACAACACTTGCATTTCAATGTTATATTGTTTCCTCTATGTGTAACTTGCTCATGCATCATGACAGTATTTTAACCAGCCTATTCTACTTTATTTTGACATTTGGCTTATTGGGGAGATCCATTTGTTACTCCCAAGTAAGACAGCTTATCTTCTGTTCTTTTCAGATGACTGTGGCTCTTGATATTGACAGGAATTAAAGGAAATTGGAATCTCAGGTCTGGTTAGAGCATAATCACTTAGGCTATAAATTATGTCACTACAGAATAATATCTCAAAATCTTCCAGCTAAACCACAGTTCAGATTAAAAAGTAAATAAATAAAAATTCAAATATAAGGCTTGTTAGATGAGAAGTCAGAGACTCAGGTAATATTGCGTCTTGGTTTTGGCTGGGATAGAGTTAATTTCTTCCTAGAAAAGTGCTGTGTTTTGGATTTAAAAAAAAAAATAATGTTGAGATCACTCTGATTCTTTGGTTGCTGCTGTGCAGTGCTTACACTCAGTCAAGGACTTTTCAGCTTGTCACACTGCCCTGCCAGTGAGGAGGCAGAAGCTGGGGGGGGACACAGCCAGGCCAGCTGAGCCCAGAGACCAAAGGATGCTCCCTCCCATCTGAGCATTAACACGGGGGGAGGTGGCCACAGAGGTGACAGCTCCTGCCCAGGGATGGGCACAGACCAACAGGGGGTGAGAAATTCACCGTGAATCACCCAAATCCTGCTGGTGTTTTATGGTGTTCTGGGTTCTGAAATGCAAACCTTCTTCGGGGTGACAAACTCTTTTATTAACACTATGAGAAATATGGTGTAGATAAGCAATGATGTTTCTGTTAGTACAGAGTTGCATCCACATATTGTGGTTTCATAAATAAAGTATTTCTAATATAGGCAAGTTGTCCTGCCTGGAATACAGCTGGTATAAGTCAATAAAAAAAGAAATATTAATTTTCTATAACATAATAAATGACATGTTAAAAAGCCTTACTAATATAGAAAAAATCACATGGAATCTTTATCTAAAGCCAAATATCTTGGTAATTATATTTTTATATGATTATATATTATTATAATTTACTGGTAATTTCGAAGATTAAACACTTATTTGAGGTTGCAACATCAAGCTGTCAATTCTTCATGATAGAAATTTTGAATTTATTTCAATTTTGTTTGCACACTTCTTAAAGAGTGTTCCTGAATATTTTTGCTAGCATATCTGATAATTATCCCATATTTATAAGTAATTGTTTTTTGTGTAGTAGAAGTAAAATTATATAAGGATTGTACATATATAATAATATATATTATATTAAAAGCCACCTCCCTTTTTGTTGAAATATTTCTTGTTTGTAGTTTATTCTTCATATTACTGTATCATCCATGCTGTAAATTTTCAGAGTATGAACTCAGCTTCTGCAAATACAGATTAAAAATGAAATTCAGCGTCAAGTTTTCTAGGTTCCTGTACTAATTATGAGAGGAAGGCAAATAATAAAATATAAACTTATTTATTCTGGTTTTATCTTCTGGGTTTTTTTGTTTGTTTTTTTTTTGTTTTTTTTTTTAATCAGAACCCTTTGCAAACATGCAACAAATAGTACATACCTGTGGGTTCATCAGTCCCTGCAGATAACATCCAGGTAAAGTGTTTCAAGTGGAGCAGATCCTGAAACCTGTAATTGAGATATGACAGCTGAGATGAGGAATGAGTGGAGTTTCCCAGTGATGATGTCTCAGATGTTTTAAAATGCCTTAAATTCGAGTTTGTTTAGGTTCTCTTCTTAACACTGGGAATTTCAACATATTGATGAAACCCCTTCACTCTTTTCAGCATGGTTGTGCTGTGTTTCTTCAGCATGACAAAACAGCCCCAGGACTGCAATCCAAAAATCTAGGGTAGCAGTTCTGCTGACCCCCTCCTCATTTTTCCAAGACTCAACAACTCCATCCTTTCATGCTGTGCTCAAGACAGGCTTCAATTCCTTCTCTGTTCAGACTGCCTGATGGTTTTTTTGCCTTTTCCAACCTCAATCATTTTCTGACTCTAAGATTTCATGGCATTTCTCAACCTATTCACTTCCTCCCAGAGCTCTGCCATGGAGCAGAGGAGTTTCCCTTCCTGGGCACAGACCCACACTCTGCAGCCTGCAGCTAGCACCAGTGTGTTCCCACCGGAGCTCTTTTTATTCTTTTTTTTTTTCTTTTTTTATGAAATTATTTTTCCATTTGGAGCTTTTATGGCTACTTTTATGTTTTGGATAAACAAGAGTCCTTCTTTATATTCTTCCCTTGCTTTTCAGTGGTCTTTGTGTCTAAAATAATTTATAGAACCCTCTCAAGCTTGTTCAAGATTAAATTTCCTACCTGAATAAAAATAGGACCTTAAAATACATCTTTTTTTACCCCTTTTTTTTCTTCCATCAGCATCTAAACTGAATTGCAGCCAGAATCTTCAATTATAACATTTTCCAAAGTAAATACCTGAAGATCTTTTTGGCATCGAGTGCATGTCTGCAATTCATTAATTTTTCTTCCAAGTAAGTATATAACTGGCAACAAAAGCATTTTCATTTATTTTTCAAAACTTTTCTACTTGCATGCATAACCAAAAAGAAGAATTGTGCAATGTATTGTACAGTCTTATCATTACAATTATGATGCAGGTTTCTGTAGAGATTGTCCATGACACCTTAATGGCACAAATTTCTGCTTGGGCTCTCCATGTCTCTGTTCATTTTGGGTGTCTGTTTACAGCTGTGCTGTTATCTCTGTACTGCCATGGCCACACAGCCAGGACCAAACAAAGCAGCTGCCTCAACACCACGTGTGAAATACAGTGCAATATCCCTGAGAGTGGCAAAACCATAATTTTTGGTACCTAGGTGGTTAAAAACCTGGAGTAATGCCACAGAAGAGAATGAACAGACGTGCTGCCTCTCCTGACTTTGTGGGGTTTTAGTGGCTTGGCCAGGATCAAAGCAAAGCCGTTCCAGTGGTGGGAATAAAGCAGGAAATCTGAGTTCAGATAATTTTGGGGATGTAAAGAGGTTTTTGTGGCAGCATAGTTATAACAGGAAAGGTTGGCCTGTGAAAGGGAGCTTTGCCTTGTGGGATTTACATCAGAAAGATGAAGGGGCAACTCCACAGACAAACACCAGAGTGAAGCAGCAACCAGGAAGGTGCTTATGATCTGCATGCTGATCTGAGCTGAAATCAGAACTGTGCAAGGGGTAGAAGAAGACAAATTCTGCTTTAAATTTTTTTGGAATAAGTGTAGTTGCTCTGACCAGATATTACATTTAGATGGATATAAATAAGATCACAGGCTAGCCAACTAACTTGTTACTTTTCAAGCCTCTTCATCTGAAGTCTGTTTTAGGTGAATGTTGTGTCCCTACTTAGGCATGACTTAATTCTCACATAAGTTGTGGAGAAGGTTGAACTTTGTTTTTTTTTCACTTATTCCTAATTTTATTTTTTCAGTCATATACTTCTAAGCAATGCAACCATATCAAAATAGCTTTAGTTGGTTTTTTTTTCCCTCTTGTGTCTAATGTACATATTTTTATTTTAAGCTAATATTAAGCTTGAAAAGAATAATTTTGGATAATAAGGCATTCATTTTCAGCAGCTCATATCAGCACTGACTACATTATTCCAAAACTGAAACAGAACAGAATCCAATTTGAGCCACTTTTATGCTCCTAAGAATGTCTTTGTAAAAGAAAACAAGATGATATAAGATGCAAAGGCTGACAGTTCATAGACACAAATACCTGAATTTGTCTGACCAAAACATGTGTCTGAGAAAGCTATTTGTTCTTGATATATGAGATGAATATTCCTGACCCCAGGAAATTGAGGGATGAGAATCAGGTGGTATGATTAATGCTATGTGAACTATTTTACAAGTAAACCTAGAGCAGTGGAAATTGCTTTCCTTGCAGATGGGCTGGGAGGCTTTATGACAAATCATTTTCTTTTTTGCCTTTCTGTGAAGTTTTGCATATTTCTTTATCAGAATGAAAAATATGCAATCAAAAAACCAAACAAAACTCAACTCTGCCGTCTTGTCCTAGCTCCCATCATTTCAATTTTTTTTTTTTTTTGCTTGAGCCAAATTATGCGACTCATCACAGAGGGAAATGGATTAAATTAGAATTAAATTTGATGCTTAATATAATTCCACTTTCTCCACTCTAATGGTAGCATAAAACAATCAGAAAGGGGCTCTAAAAATAAGAAATAAACCACTATATGGAATATATTTGAAGTTTGCATGTTCTTATGGGTTCTTTCTTTATTAAAAAGAGTATTTTGCTCTAGATAGATAGACAGGGATCCTCAGAATGGTGACTGAATGGGAAGTTGAGTAAATACTTTCAAATATCTGAGCCTCCAAACATATGATTAGTATTGATTCATGCAATCAAAAAAGGCTTCATCTTCTACGGCTAGAAAACATGTCTCTAGAACTCAACTTCCAGAAAAAAACCCTGCCCTTCCATCTTAATTACCTGGTTCTTTCTTTAGGAAAAGAAGAGAGAGTCAAGACGATACACAAGCCAGAACAGAGCACCTGTGCAATGACAGGATGAGATCACTTTAGAGTGTTTTCTACAAATCTCCAGAGTGATTTTTTTTTTAATACTGTGTGAATTTGTTGTAGAAATACTGCTTCTGTTAAAAACAAATATTTGTGTCTGCCTCAAATTTTTATTCACTGTGAAATCATATAGCTCCCTCATTGTCTGTGTTATGCTTTTACAGTTGAAAAGAGCAGTGGGAAATGACTACTGATTTGTTGCACAATTTCTTCTTGAATTCTACTTCATCATGTTTATATGATACATAACCTCTGTGAGTATTCCTTCTACATCAGTTCTCTCTTGCAGCCCCAGAGTAAAATTCATCAGAATATTAAACAAAAACCTCAGACTTTCAAGTAGATTCATTTTCAAAGGATGTCGGTAGAGAATACCTACATAAAAAATAAAGGTCATGTTTTCAGGTGGTTCAAATCACAGTAGGTCTATTTAATGATGCAGCTCTATTAATTTGCAGTAGCTGGGAATTTTAGAAACCTAAACTCTTGCCTATAGTACATCAATAGTGTTTATTTGCACTGAACCAAAGCTAGTCCTGATACTGTAAAATAGTTTCCAGTGGAAGGTGCAAATTTTTGAATTGTTCAAGGATATTATTTGTTTGACTGGCTTCTTACAGCAGGACTAAAGTAAATTGGGTGAAAATTCAAAATGAGCTTGAGGTGCAAAACCTCTCAAACTCTTCACAAAACTTCTGTAAATCCAGACGATTCCTTTGCCAGTGATCAAAGAGGAGCAATCATTGGCATGGCTTAGATAAGCCACGATGGGAGTCCTTACATAGGGAAGATTCCTCCACTTGCCTCATGTCTGAGCGTGACACTAAAAGGGAGTTGGAATAATGATATCAACAGACCATAGGTGCCATATGAGCATGTCCAACTTTTTGTCAATTTCCACATTGAATCTTTTATCGAAATTCAAAAATACTTCACAGATGGCTGAAGCTGCTGTACAAACTGAGTAGGGATTCAATTTTCAGAGGTTCTGATCTTCTCAGTAATTCGGAGCATTCAGTGCCTCTAATGACTTCTATTCTAAATTATTTTCTCTTAATCACAAGCACCATTGCAGATAACAGAATCATGAACTTACAGTCCCTCAGATGCTGTGAGTATAGAATTCCGTTTGCTCTTAATGAACCATAACTTTTCTTGCTCACGTGATGGCAGAATTCAAATGAAAGTGTGTGAAGAGAAAGAAAAAGATTAATCAATATATATAATAAGAATAAGAATCCAGAAACTTTAGGAAGTGATGGTCTTTGACACTTTCAATGTGCTCAATTTTAAGCACCAGAGTTTTGTTCCACTTAGGAAGGTGCAGAAGAACAGAGCAAAAAATACTGGGTCAAATTCTGTTGGAGATAATACTTGCCTATTCCACAGCTGCAAGTAAATGCATCAATTATCTAAAGTGTTTTAATGGACTAGTCAAAACTGAATGCAGTTAGTAATAACAATAAAGCCAAAAGCTTTCTGCCTAGTTAATGTCTAGGCAGATACATTAGGCTGCTGAAAATCAAGTGAGAGAAGGAAAAACAAAAACTTAAACATTTAACATCCTCAAACAATATGCTTATTGCTTATTAATTATAATGAAGTGGTACTACTGATTCGTTTATAAGGAAACATTAGGAATGAAATTTTCATAAATAGAGACTTTAGAATAAATCCTCCGGCTACGAACTTTTTATACTGGAGAAAATGAAAAAATATATTCTTTCAGGGCTGAAAAATACGGCAGTGTTCTGGAAAAAGAGTATTTAAAATCTGTCCTCTATTTATACCATCATTTCAGTAGCTTCTTGCTCAATATGAGCTGATGCCTCTGGACCATAAAAGATATATTTGAAGAGGTTCTAAATTGAAATTATTGTTTTTTATTCAAGACAGAGTGGTATCAGTAGTGGGGTCTCCTGAGAGCTCTTGATTGCAGCTCAATTATTTTTGCTATAGAGAGACTTTATTGCATGTTAATTTTCTTAAAGAATCAGCTATGTAATTAAGATTATTTTTTTTTCCTTTTTTCTTCTCCTTCATTTTGACCTTTATGTTTGAGTATTTTTTGGGAAACAAAATATGACTTTTTATTCTTTGGTCACTTCTGTCCTTTTCTTTGTGAGTTTAACCATAGTGGAACATACATTTCATTGGAAAAGTTAAAAAAAGACAAGAAAATATAGAAAATACAATAAAATACAAGTCTTGAATTTCTGAACAACAGAAGAATAATGTTATTTCATACAAATATTTTCTTTCTGAAAAAAACATATGTAGAGAAACAATTATTTTCCAACTGCCCTTAATAATCATGAACCATTCTGTTTATCAGTCTTAATAAAAAAGCACAAGTACCTCAGCACTTAGAAGCCTTGTGTTATTAACCTTCCCCATGAGACCTGTTCTATAAAAGAGACATAAGAGAATATAACCTTTTGGCAAAGAGATAAGGAGTTGATATTCTGACAGTAAATATAATATGAAGACATAAACAGAAAATGAATTAGAGATTAGCTAAAGTAAGCAAGAGATCAAATATTTAGATTAAATTGAAAACTGGCAAAGAGTTTCCAAATTCAGCTGCTGGAAATGATTAGAATTTGTTATTTAATTTTCTTTGCTGTAGGATCCAATCAAACTTGATATATTTTCATATTCATGGTATGATTTAGGGATAATCAATGTCATGTTTATGCAAATATAACCCAATTAATATGATTTCTCCAAACAGAGATTAAAAAAGCTACTAATGAGATTTGCATTTCCTGTGTTTAATTTAAACATTTATGTGAATTCAAAGCAAAACCCAGAAGCCAGCCCTCCATATTTAAAAGAAGAGTTTTAGGAGCCTTAGAATGAGCAGTACATTGGAAACTGGACAAGAGCTGGAATAGGAAGCACAGACATGTAACCCTGTAGAGATTTTAACTTCTGTTTAGACTTTTGAAATCAAAGTAGATGTCTCCAAGTGCACCGTGGGAGAAATGAACCACATTAACTCCTGAAAATTCAAACACAGAAAGAGTTGCTGGGGCTGACAATTGCTAAACAGAGGGGAATTCAGATTCTCCCTAAACTGGGCACTTTGTCAATAGCTGCATATTACAAAAATTAATTGTTTTTTTTTTTTTTTATGTTGCGCATAAGAGTCATAAGCCATTTCTAACTGCTGCTTGTTTTATTTCTAATCAGTCTCAAATGTGCCTGCAAGGCTGAAAATGGTCAGGCCATTTTACACAGCTTTGATTTATCCTTGAGCATTGCATTTTATTTTGTTATTTAAAGACTATAATCCTGTAGACACACAAAATCACCTCCTTTTGGATATTGAGACAAATTTGTATCTAATTGAAGAATCTCAAAGGCATATAGGAAGAGTTACCTATTACAGTTAAGATTTCTCCATGTAAAATGAACTTTTGCCACCAAATGACTTCAAGTGGATTAGCTTCATGCTGTCTTTTAAGATAGAAAGCTATCATTTATCAACATATAATTTTTGGTCTCTAAGTTAATTTCTGGATCTTCATCTAATCTATTTTGTTAAACTGGCTCTAACAGAAAGAAAGCCTCTGTTCTGTTTTCCAAACACTCCCAGTCCTCTGGAATTTCTTCCACCGATCTAGAACAACGGCAGAATTTCAGTTCATCAAAACAAACATTCAATGTTTTGCTCAATTGTGCTCTATTCACAGTCCTTTAAAAGCTTAAAATGCAGTAGTCCAGGAGGAGTTATTCAACAAACACATTTTCTCTTTAAATTGCATGTCATCTGTGTTGTACGTATTAGTATAAGGAAATAAATTTGCAGCTTGATGTATTAAGAGCATCTTTCTAGAATGATATTTACTGAGATTAGTCTAAATTTAGTAGAAATAATTTTTGGATGCTATTAAAAAAAAAAAAAGAACAGTATCTTTATTAGATGAGTGTTGGCTCACAAATAGCTGGTGCTAAAAAATTCTTTTATTTTTTCCTATATTTGCAGAAATTTTAGTGTGCCTACAACATTACATTCTAATCAGCTACTGCCAATTACTCCCAAGCAATTAGAATCATACGATGATTTGGGTTGGAATGGACCTTGAAGATCACCTAGTTCTACCCTCACTGCCATGGGCAGAAGCCTATCCAGTGTATCAGGTTTCTCCAGTTTTTTTTGGTGCAGCCCATGAGACATTTGGCTTTCTGGGCTGCAGGTGCAAATTTCCAGGTCATGTCCAACTTTTCATGCACCAACACCCCCAAGTCCTTCTCCTCAGGGCTGCTCTCAATCCATTCTCTGCCCAGCCTGTGTTTGTGCTTGGAATTGCTCTGACCCAGGTGCAGGACCTTGCTCTTGGCCTCCTTGAACTCCACAAGGCTCACACAGCCCCAGCTCTGCAGCCTGCCCAGGTCCCTCTGGATGCAATCCCTTTCCTCCAGAGTGTCAGCTGCACCACACAGCTCGGTGCCATCCATGAAATTGCTGAGGATGCACTCAGTCCCACTGTCCACGGCATTTAAAAGAATGTCAAACAGCAGTGATTGTCCTTGAATGGGTCAATCTCTTACCCACAGCCCTTAAGTTGTTGTCTTCATAGCCAACAGAACAGACTCTTGTGTTGCATATACAATGCTTTTGGTGGAAAGAATGGTAGTTTAAGGCCATTTAGGTTCACAAATCCCTGGATCAAGAGCTGGGAGCTCAACAGAACTCTTTTGCCTAAGCACCTTATACAACTTAGCCCAAAAATTTCAGAAGTTACAGTGGAATTTATCACACATAGCTCTGAGGTTTTCAGTTTCTGCACATTTGTCTGAGTATATGTCAAGGTTCTTGTGGTCAAATTAAAGAAGCAAATTTCATGAGATGGTTATCTCTACATTAAATATTTACTGGTGAATAAGGTAAAAAATGTTGATGGAAGCTTCTTGCTCTGGGTAAAGGTCTGAGGCCCAGAGGCAGGTTTTTTATCTGCAGATTCTGTCTAACTAATCAGTGTTGGAGAGTTCTCTCTGGTAAACATGGAAAGCTGTTGCAGTAGAAATGCATAATGAAATTATGTCACATAGGAATAGGAAAAGATGAATTTCATACTTCTGAACTTAAGTACTTGAGTTTTTCTAATTTGTTTGGTAGGTTTCCTTCCAAATGAATTCCCTAAGGCAGAAGCAGGAATCTCCACCTGAAGCTTTTACTTACCATGTGAATTTGAATCCTAGATTCGGTCTTTTAATCACTGAAGGATTTTTCAGTATTTTTGCATTCTTATATAACACTGTACAGATTGTAGAGGTTCAAATAGGGATGAAGAATTCATTTAAACCTTATTCTATATGCAATCTCCATAAGTTAGTGTAAATTCCAGATGATCTCTTTCAAGCCAGTGTGGGAATTCTGTGGTTACCAAGAAAGTTGAATTACCTTTTTTTTATTTTCTTGTTTTATATATTCATTTTCCTGCTGTCTCATATTTTCAGCATACCCTATTTATGAAAGAAGTCTTTCAACTCGAAAGCATATACTGCTGAACTCAAAAAATGAAGATATGTCCGGCAACTCTGTATTTATCCCTGCAAACTAATTCAGCAGATGTTCTTCTTTTTCCTAGATTGAACAATTCTTGGGAGCAAACAAGAAAGAAACTGTTCTATTTAAATTTTTTCATGTTGAAAATAGGTTACTCCTGGCTATGTTTTTTGTTTGTTTTTTTTTCCTTTTTCTTCACTTAGCAACACATCAGAACCAGGGGTTGTTTCCAAAACAGACAGACAAACAGGACAATCAGAGAATATAATTTTGGACATACAGTGAAACTCCCCATTATTTAATACAGGCATGACAATATGGCACAGGCTATGCAGTCCTGAGTTCAAGAGGGGATAATACACAATGTACTCCATAGGTATAATTAATGATGAGCCTCTTGAAAGTGTCTACATTGAAATGCCACAAGTTTCAGAGTTAATGAAATACTGTCTACGAATTCCAGTCTTGTTTTAAGCCAAGGTCAGAATATCCTTTAAAATTAGTATTGTTTCCCAAAACACCTGCATAGACCTGCATCACATCATCTTATAAGTATGAAGCAACTAAAAGAGAACAGCTGAATGTCCTTTGCATAACAAAGAATGTCCTTTAGTTATTGCATTGCAGGAGGTGATTCTGTTACTGTATATGTTGTAAGGGATTAAGTGCCAACAGGGAATTTAAAATTATCATAAATTTTATTAACTCTTGTTGTCTCACTCTCTTTGAGATGTGTTTTTGGGATGGGAACAGGCCTGAGGTGAAAACAACAAAAAAAAATAGTAATGCTAAAACACAGAAATACTGATGCTGGATTTACT
>JANRGV010000001.1:142590854-142603944 GCA_024734035.1 Alethe castanea | reverse complement strand
TTTTTTCCCCGCACATTTCATACTGTAGAACATGACTGCATCTGAAGTGGTAACAACAGAAAGTCACTGTCTGTATGCATTTTTGTAAGTGGTCTCTGTGTATATAAATATTTTTGGATGTAGAAATAGCTATGGCAAACACCTAGCAGGAGAGAGGTAGACGCCAAGAAGCTTGTGTTTGGAAATTTCCCAAGGACTGGCAGTCCTTGCAACTACAGCTCCTGTTTAATCTGCAAGAACTGACAAAATCAGCACACCAAAAGCCTGCTCAATCTGTGCAAAGCCTCAGCTGGGTTATGGGGCTCAGACTGCACCCAAAGGGGAGGCTGCTGTGGACAAAGGCTACGGAGATTCATGGACAAATGTGGGAACGAGGAGCACTGCAGGACACTTCCTAAAAGATGAACAAGTTGCTGCCAGCAAATCAGCACAACCCACCCTTCCTGACAGAGCAGTTTCTATTGTCAAATCATGGCTGAGATTGCTGAGACTGCACTTGAGCTGCCCTCCGAATGGTTAGCTGCAAGTAAAAGAATGTATGTGTGACCAAGCTCCACAAAAAAAGTGAGTGTATGTGTTGTGTGACTACTTAGCTTTTATTATTAACAGCTAAGCTCCATTAATACTGCCTCAGTGAAGAAAAAGCTTTAGTTCCCATATGAGGAAAAGGAAATTTACAGCAATTTCCTTCACTCCAAGGACAGGCAAGAGATAGAGGAAGTGAATGAGGCACCATGCAGGATGACAGGAATTGGGTTCTAGATGCAAAGCTTTCCACTATCCATGTATGCAATATCTGATAGGAAACTTCATATCAGAAAAGTCTATAGCTTAATATATGTCACTTTGTGAGATGATCTGGGTAGAAAACCCTAAAAACGAAAGCACATGTAAGATTCTTCTGGTCTTTCTCTTGGAGAGGGATAAGTTAGGAGTTGCAGACACAAAAATTTAATTTATTTGCCCAGATCCAGAATAATATGCAAATTTGTGAATTCCAACTTCATCTATAACACCAAAAGTGTTCCCTGAATATGAAGTTATATGTATATATCTGTATTTTGATCACAATGTTGATTCAAGAACTTTCTTCACTCCAGAGCTGTACTTAATTTCTGTTTTATCAATGGAGTTGTGGATTGTAAATTGAATAACAAATTTATGACAATGGTAAAAAATCCAGGACCACTCCATCCACAAAAGTTCAGTGCTCCCAATGAGATGAGAATTAAATCACAGAATCATAGAATTTTTAAGGCTGGAAAAAACTCTAAAATCGTTGATTGCAAGCACTATTTATTACTGATGAACTCTGTAATTTATTACTGATAAGGCCCTGGGTACTACAAACCACAGAATTTGAGCTATAATGTAAACGTCAACATTTTGGAAGTTCTTTTGTTGACTCTTTCTGCCATTTTGTAGGTATTACTTATTTTACAAAATATTAGTTTTTAAAAGACTAGCCTGTTTTGGGGTTTTTTGGTGACAAGCTGAGCTGGGAGTGATCGCCTAATGGAAAGCTTGTCCAAGAGCAGAAATAAATGATAAACCAGAGTTTTTGACATGCTTGGTAGAAACCCAAGATACAATTTATAACTGGAGAGGCTGATGTGCACAATTTGATGCTTACATGACCCAACAAGGACTCAGGCTCAATCAGTAATGGAGGCTGGCAGAGTTTGGAAGATGGCAACAGGAATTCAGAGCTATAGGACAAGCTGATGGCAGCTTGTTGCAAAATTAAATGCCCTGGTGCCTGCACTGATGTGATCCAAGAGGCACAGTTCAAACGCACAAGCTAATCTCAACACCCAGATCTGGACAGATACAGTCACTTTTAGTGTCATTGGTGTTTGGCTGAAGGCTGTTTGCTGTTCATTGGAAGGAATTCAACATCTGTTAGAATGATCTTGCATTTAACTAATAGAAAAATGCTGCTAGCAGAATGAAACTTCTCAAAGCACGCTATTATGAATCAGGATTGTTTCTGCACTAGCTGGGCATTTGGAGTCCTCTGGTGTGTGCATTACTGGCATCATTATCGTGATTATCAATGTCTGCTTGGCTCATTTATTTGAGGACATAAATCTGTGTGCTTATGCTGACTATTCAATGAGCATGCAGGAGTATATCAGTGCATAAAATCTGGCCAATCATTTTTATAAGGTTAAAAGACCATTTCAAAATGACTGACTCATGTCACCAAACTGCAATTAAAAATAAAAATAAAAAAAATTTAAAAAGGGGCATTTTCCTGTAATTTGAAACATCCACTGGTCAGAAGCTTCCCAAACTACGAACTACATGCTTTAACCAGGTTTTCATAGTGTGCCCATGTGTCTGAGGATTGACTGTGTCTCAGAGGCAGGATGACTTACACAAGGCTCACCACATGGTTTCCATCCCCAGGTGCCTGTTCCACAGCAGGAACAGCTCTGCTGTCCATGTTGCAGACTCTGATTCATTGCATGTTCAGCTGCTGCAGTAAGAAAATCAATACCATGTTGACTTTTGCCAGTTTGTACAGTACAGAAGTGAAGGTGCTCCTCCACATGCACAAAGAAGACCCCACAAAGAAGCAGAACTATGTGAAAAAGGATTTGAATGCATAATTGGGTGACTCATGTTGCTTGGCTGTGATCATTGAAGTGTATGTTGAATAGAATTTCTTACAGGAGCATGAAGTCCAAATGAATTTTCATTCTTTATTCTCAAAAAAAATCTAAGAAAAAAAAAACCAACAAAACAAACCACTGCCAACACCATCACCAGCAAAAGCAAAGTATCTCTCACTCCTTTTCAATAATAATAATTTGCTAATTTTTTCCTTAAGATGGAAATTAATAATTTACAGCTGATATCTTAGACTATAAAGGGCTCTTAACCCTTCAGTTTTTGAGTTCTACTGAAGATGTTTGTTTGTAGCCTCTTTGGAAAAGGGATTGGGGAAAGACAAAAGATTATTTAATGTTTATTATAACTAGTATTCTAGTTCTTGGTCTTGGTTGATTTGGGTCAAAATGTCAGCAAACTCAATTCCTGCTTATTTCTTAGTCTCACTAGGTTCTAAGTCGTTCTGTTTTGGGAAGCAGAAACTTAATTCTTGCACAGTCTCACTTCTTTCCAGTCTAGAATGAATAGCTAACTTGGCTCTTTCAGGTGCAACGCTGAGGGGATTTAGGAGGAGGAAAGTAAAAGGATTAAGTTCTTAATGGGTAAAAAATACAGAGTATACTATTGTCATGATCTGAAGGGTTATCCAGTCTATAGGTGTATAGAGATTGTGCTGGTGGATTTTTAGGATTGCATAGTGCATGAAAACAAGGAGGCTTTTATCTTCTCAATTGCTATACTTTTTCACAAATAGCCACAAACATAAAAATCACCACTAGCAAGTATAACTATAATTAGTAAAGTAGATAAATATCTCTTTCTCAAGCTGTCATCAAACGATAATATATTAGTATGTCAATAATCAATTGCACAAATTTTATTTTTTAAAATTAGTTCACTTTCCTGGCTGCTTACATCAACTGCTGCATAAAAAGCAAATATAACCAAGGGAACTCCCAGAAGTTTTAATAAAATGTTATTTTCAAAATAGAGAATAACAAGAAAGGTTGAACAGGATTTTTTCTCTGAATATAGGCATCCTATATAACTGCAGTTGATGCAGTCTTTTAAGAAACATGTAAATTTTTGATGATGAATTTTTTTTAATTTTTTTTTTCTCCCTGAAAATCCAGCTCACAGCTGATCTGTTCATCAAAAGGACATAAACTGTGAGAGCAGTGCTTCTAACCAGGATCTCTGAAGTGGATAGCAAGGAGTATTGATAGTTCAGGGGCGATTTAAATGGTCACCCCAAAAAACTTACTATGTGGAATGTATGTGGAAGAGATTTCCTTGCTGTCCTTTTTATTAATCTTAGATTTCTTTTGACACTTTTCTGTTCCTAACTCTGAGGACAGCATTTCAATGTTCAAATCACCATCACTAATGAAACATTTAAAAAGAAAATCATGGTTGGTAAAGAAAAAATAAAAATAATACTCAATAAAGTTTATAGCATTATTCATCACACTATCAAACATTAAGAATACTTAATCTTTCTGATTTTTACATGTTCCTGTGTGCAAAAAAGTGATTGATTCTGAAAACCACCCAGTCTCCTAGATTTGGAAAAATAGTAATACTAGACAATCCATTCTTGTTGTCTTCTTGAAGTCAAATAAGAAATTGGAGGATCTGAGAGCAAAGCTACACCCAAAACTCTGCCCTCAGATATGTAATGGGAAAAGAAAAAAACAAGGAGAGTGAGGGAAAGCTACAAAATTTATAATCTTTTGAAGTCAAAGGAAGTTTTATAATTCAATTGACTGCATGTAAATCCAGAAATCCAGATTCTAAAATGTTATATTTCAATGAAAACACAAACCCAGAATTCCCTTACTACAGACAGGAGATTGGTAGTGTGTTCAGAATGAACACATCATTTTCCATTTGCTTTATTTCCTCTATTACGATTTTATTTTGGTATTTTTTATATATGAGGTATATGAACATGAGAACTGTAGGAAGAAATTTAAATAAAGAATAACAACTGTAGACAAATAAAAGAAAGATAAGACAGGGAAACACAGCAAGAACTGATATGTCAGTTTCTGATTGTGACTGTAGGATCTGAAAACCAGATAACACAGTGACCCACAGAGACAAAAGAGATGTGCCAGGCCAACACGATATCCAGAGGAGGAACTGTGCAGGAAGATCGAAATAGAGGGCTCTGAATATCCTACAGCATCTTTAAGCCCTTTTGCAGTATCCTTTAAATTTCCTCTCTTTAATTAGTTAAACATACTCATTGCACACATACTTTGCTTTCCAAGACAGATGTGAGCCTGTATGAAGTTATATATTTGTGACAATAAAACAACATGAAAATATCTTTCTTGCATTTTGTGAAACAATTTAGTTGGTAAATAGTTATTACCAAGAAGGGAGATAAACGGTAACAAATTAAAAGTTCAGGTGAGGTTAAATGGCAGTATAATTTTGGCCAAGTAGGATATTATTTGGATTACCTTTTAACAGGCTCTTCATTCAAAGAAAGATATTTTATACATGAAAAACAACATTTACCTATAAGTCAGGCACCAAACTGACAAATTTAAGGTGCTGTCTCTACTCTGAGGTTTAGATGACATTTCTGTCTTCTCTGAGTGTTCAAATTTCTGTTACTGGATTAGATGTGGTTTTCTGTCCCAGAAGTTGCCTTATGTATTCTTAAATTTCCTCTGTCTCTGTAAAACCAAGATTTGGTCCTCTTTGGAGTCGTACTCTGGCTGCACTTACATTATTTCCAAATAGACTGGTAATTCTTTGTAACTCCTCAGGTATGACAGCAAAACCTGTCAACAGAATCCTAGTAGTATTCGTAATGTAGATATTTGCCATCTGGATTAATCCCTGAGTGATTTAATTAAATCTCATAGCTCAGCCTTCTTTGAATAGGAGATTGAACTAAAAAATCTAAAAACTGCCTGAGATCTTATCAAGACAAATTGCTTCATAGTCACAAGGGTTCCTGAGTCTGTATTCAGACACCTGTTCTAAATGATTTAAAATAGACTACTGCAGGAGGAAGAAAAAGGTGTCCACGGACAATAGATTAAATAATCAGATTAAATATTTGTCTATGTTATGGAAACTCACATTTAGATCATGTAGCTATGGGTGTGTATGGCCATAGCCTACTTGTAATAAAATCTGTTCATATGTGCCTAGGACACAACACAGAGATCTGTTGTAGGAACAGGAACTTACTCATTTTTCTCAAAGAACTATAATTTAAAATAGCACCCATATTCTAAGGATTTTTTTGTTCTTGCAACAGAAGTGGCATTTGTAACACACTCAATACTGATCAAAACCTTCCTTTTTGAGTATAAACCTTTTCTCAAACTCTGTCAAAAAAAAGCAAAGTCTTTTTGGATATGATGTTACCACCCCATTTTAGGCCTCCACAGGAAGTCCATTCACTTATTCTGCAATATTCCCATTGAGGAATAAGGGTATTACTTAGCTAACCTATTTTTAAAGCACATCTACCTTTTGTGTCTCCTTTGCAGACACAGGTGCATAATCAAGTTCAACAATGTCAGGAAAAGAACTAACATTTAATGGTTAAAAATATTAATTACAGCTGTTAGCCCATAATTTTAATATAGTACAATTTTTACAGTGTCAAGTAAAGAAAAAAAAATTTAGACAATCATAAGCTCCAGTGGAAGTAGCAGAATATGAAAAGGAAGAATATGGGCAGCTTCCTTACCAAACTGCTAAATCACAGGGTAAAGGTCTGATGGCAAATATTTCTGATGAAAGTGGAAGTAACACACATCATTAGGCTGATCAGACAAAATTATGAGCCACAATATTATTTTATAGAAAAATCAGTGTCTTCTCCATATTCTAAAGCAGCAATCCAGGGACAGACTTTGGTTTATGAGGCCATCTGAGTGGTCCACAGATGCCTTCACTACTGAATTCTGCCTGTACCGGCCAAAGAGGAGGGAGAGGACTTGGCTGTCTGAGGTTTTGTGTTCTTTGGGTCCTGTATGTGTGTGCTGCTGAAACCAGCACCCTGCCTGTGTGTGTTTGTGTGTTTGTCTCATCTCTTTTACTGGCAGGACCTGCTAAAGGGAAAGCAGCAGCTCTGCCTGGGAGAGGCCCCAGATCCCTGGGGAACCGAGCTGGGCTCCAGCAGCTGGGCTGGAGGAACATAGGATAGAAGGGGTGGCCACTTTTTCTCATTCCCACCGGTCTAAAGAGCTAAACAAAACAACCAGAAAATGGTGTAGATTCAAAGCTGAGTAATTAAGCTTGCTGTGGCTGTTTGTCAGTCATGTGGAGTGCTGTGATGCTGGTTAAGTGTTATAAATGGAGGAATGGGGAGTTATGAGTTCACACATTGGCACAGTCTTTTCCACATTGCTCAAGAGTATTGACTGCACAGAACTATTTTTCAGCTCTTTTCCTCAAGTTTCTGAGAGACATTGCTCTTTTCAGATAAAAGGCTCTCAAAAATAATCTGTAATGCTTGCACTCAGCTGACAGGGAGGGTGGTAAGAAGAAATAAATGTGACTGTGAAAGAAATAAAACTTGGGACTATTTTGTTAATGTATTTTTTCCTTCTTTTACGGAAGAAAAATAAGTAACATACTTATGAGAATTTTCAACACTATCTGGCAATGGTGTTTCCAAATCAATTGTAGAACAACAGCCTAAGAAGAGGAAGTTGGCAAATTTTCTGCTGCATTTATGTGTGAGAGCCCAAAACTCTGGGGCATGCCATTAATACATACAGAAGAGAGATCAGCTGATCTGATTAATTCACCATAGAAATTTCAGATATGCAATGGATGACGGTGAATTTTTGTCATCTTCACTCCTGCTTAATAACTTCTATATTGTCCTTTAGGTCAGCAGTAGGAAGACAGGAATGCTCTGATTTATCTCAAAAATAGCATTATGAGAGAGTCAAAATAAGTAATAGAGAGTCTGAAGACAATCCTCTGTTTGAGGTATAAATATGACACTTCTACCAAGATTTTTTATTAGAACTAGAGACAATAAAAATGCTGTTTTATCTGGGGAATTGGTCTGGTTTCTCCACCTGTCCACTGTACCTACAAGTCTAGTTAGTGGCTACAGTGGGCATAGAAAAGAGCCAATGCTCTATGGGCTATGCAGGCTATAGAACGTCTTATAAAATATTTTAAAATTATTTTATCTACTAGACACCTATATTTTTTCATTTTAAAGTAGCAATGTTTATATTGGCATAACACAAAGAGAACTTGGTCTTTGTTATATCCTTTTCTTAGCTGATGTGACTGAAGAGGGAGAAAGTAAAACTAAACTTCCTGACAGACTTTCTCCTGTACACAGATTTTTCTTCCAGTGTATTCTGTAATGCAGTTCCTCTTCTGAGACCAA
This sequence comes from Alethe castanea, assembly GCA_024734035.1. NCBI lineage: Eukaryota > Metazoa > Chordata > Aves > Passeriformes > Muscicapidae > Alethe > Alethe castanea. Next base: position 142,595,939 of record JANRGV010000001.1, on the reverse strand, counting down.
ATGCATTAAATATTTTTCTTTCAAAAAATAACCAAAGATCAAACCCCTAAGATCATTAAACATTCTATGTTTCCTGGGTTCCATCCCAGAATGTCTGCAAGTAATGAACATCAGAGCCCTTGAAAATGCTTATTTGCCATAAGTGATTGGCAGTTTGACCTTTCACTTCAAAATTGCTTGTCACTTCTTACCATAAATCCATGAATGTCACTCTCTACCTCAGTTCAGTCTCTCATTTTGACTAGTGGGTGGCACACCTGTAAACAGCTTAACAGCTTTCTGTACTCTGGGTTTCCATTCCATTCCATTCACTCTGAGGCACATAATACGGCTAATACACTTCTGAAACAGTTGTGAAGTTATTGTTTAAAAAAAAAAAAAAAAGAAAAAATTCTCTCAGTCTTTTGCCCCCATAGAATCTTAATTTAATCTAAGTTTTGGTAGCTCAGACATTCAGTTCAAAATATTTTTGTGAACTATGACCTCTGCTCCCTAATTTAAACAGAAATTTTCTTGGTGGTGATTGAAACTTGAATTGCCTTTAATGAGAAAATTCTTTCCAATAACAAAATTATAAGGAGATGAGAACATTATTTCACATCATCTTACTTCCTTCTGAGGCACTTCATGTGAAGATCTCTGTGTTTTCCCAGTGTAAATGCTGCATGCTGAATTTAATCTTTCAATTTGCACTGAAGCAAGAACAGAAATATTCAAATCTGGCCACTAGGATTGAGCACCATTTTTGTTCTCCTTTTCAATATTTTGTGCCACAGAAAAAGTAAAGTGATACCCTGGCTTCATCCCACTACAGGAGTCCCCAGTTAGTCAATGGCTGGTAAATCTGATTATGAAATGTGGTTAAAAGCTCCCATTTGGGAAGATAACTGGTAAACTTAAACTTCTATACTGAAGCTGAGCCCTTCCCAGCTTTGGGCTATTGAATGAAAAGAGTGTGCTGTTAGTGTAAACAAATTTCAGTCTTCTACTTCTTTGTTTGGTGATTTTAAATTACTTCTCAAATGGAAATCATGCATTATGTTATTGTTCTTCTTGTTGTCATTGTTGTTGTTGTGAAATTTGAAAGAAAAAAATCTAAATCTACTTCTGTCCATAAGATTTTTATGTTAACTGCTGGAATATAATAATACTGGAAAAAAGCCACGAGCACCAACAAAACCCCAAGAAAATAAGTTGTAGCATAACATAATGCAATTTGTTCCAAGCCCTAACTAAGACTCAACTGAATGGCACAGGACAGCCAGTGCATTGATCTTTCTGATCTCCACTAAAATAGGGAAAAATATTCCAGAGTTATTGACTTTAAACTACTTGCAGCTGCACAGGCTCTGTGTGCCAGGCAGTAAATGCCGAGGTTAACACATAAACAGAATTTGATACTCAAGGTGATGGTTTTTCAGAGACATTTGGATTGTGCAGTATAACCTCATTTACACTGATATCCTTGAAAAAGGACTCACAGAATGTTTGCTCATCCAAGTGACAACTCAGATGAATGTACATCCCAGCTGTGGTATCTGCCTACCAAAGGAACAGGAAAGATACAAAACAATGTGTTTACTAAAGAAATTCCTGCAGGATAAAGTATTCCATGAATCCACAATTTGTTTATTTTTTAAACTTGATTAGTAAAGGGTAAATTTGCCATAAAAAACAGGTTTCTTTTTAAAAGGTGCATTTAGCTACCTGTGGGGAAAAAAAAGGATACATTAAATTTTCATTTAAGACTTTATATATTGATAAATACAATAAGTTGAACAAAACTGTTTTGGACACATTCCACAATAGACATGCAACTAGTGGTGATTTTCTTGAGACCTGAGTCTTTTCATGGAATCAGTGTTTCATATCTAATGTGAGGAGCTGACTTAAAAGTTTAGTCCTGTAATGAGTAAGTTTAGTACTTTTCTTGCTGGAAACACCAAAGACGTCCAAGTATTTTACTCAAGCATGAGAGAATGATTCAGAAATGAGCTGAAAATCATTCCAATATCTACTCACATCTATTTCCCTATGTAATACCTTCATAGGCATCAGAAAGATACCAATGTTTTAAATCACATTTCCTCACAAAATGCAGAGCTATAAGATTTTATAACACAGTATATGTCACATGATCATTTCTATTACTTACATCATGAAATACATGACAATGGATTGAAGCATCATTTTGTAGCAAATCTCTCAGAAGATGGTTTTAAAATGAGTTCACTTAAGGTCTTTCTCTTTAGTCAGATTTTTTTTTTTTTTTTTTTTAAATCTGATGAGGAATGAAAATGCAGTTTTGAATGTTAAAAAAGCCTCCTGGAAATGACGAGAAGTCAAGGGGAGGACATTCACAAAGTAAAAGTGGCCGTGTCCTGGGGAGGTGTGTTCACAGAAGAGAGTAATGAGGGTGATTCTGCCTTAGGGCAATGTTTCTGAGGCACATCAGACACAGAGATGGGCATCTATGCCAGGACAGCTCCTGACAGAAAACACCCATCTGTTAATCTGTGTTCTGTCTCCATAGTGGCCCAGAATCAAGCAGACATAAATGAAATGGTAAATTCATGGGAAGAAATAAAGGTCACAGCATAAGGACTCCAAGAGGCTACCCAGCAAGAATGAGTCTGAATAAAGTGGAAGCTGAAAGTGTCTCAATTTGCAGAATAGGACCAATATGTGGTCTCTGGCCCTGAGAGCAAATTGCAAAGCACAGGTCGAAGACAGGATAAACCTTTTTTTCCACAGCTCCATCCTTTTCTGGGAGCAGTTGCTTCCCAAGCTGCCTCCTAACTGTGCCCAGGCATGGGCTGTGAGAATGAAAGGATCCTCTCTGGATTATCCCATATCAAAAGAGCCGGGCTAGTCCCCTTCCCAGAGATTTCTATCTGCCTTGTCTACTCTACGCTGTTTTCAGGGTACAAAGTAATCACACTGGCTGTTTTATTCCATGTGGTGAATTTCCCACTCCTCATTTCTAAGGCAATGCAAAGGTGACAGGATATTGCTGCAGCCTCCAACCAAGCAAGAGAAGAACTGAGTCCCTTATGTAGATGGAGATTGGCTATTCCCAGCACAGGTCACATAGACTTGCATTGCTCTGCAAACTTTGGAAACAGAAAATAAAAGAGAAGGACAGAAATATCTAGGTATTTGTAGTGATTCAATAGTACTGTGGAAAGTCTTCTTGAACAACAGATAATCTAGTATGTTGGCAAGAAAATTATTCACTCCTGTCTGTTGAAGGCATATTTTTTAGATTATATGAACTCAAAATATCACCTTATTTTTAGGACCTTCACATTGCTACAATTTTCCTGTATAATTTTGTCTTTGTTCTACTTTCTATTTTCTCTTTATTTTCCTGTGTTCCTGAATAAATTTCTCTGTTTGTGCTCTCTCCTAGTTTTCATTTTCAGAGCCTGTCCTAGATGGGTCACAAAACTCAGACACATAATCCTCTGCTATCTAAGCAAGGTCAAAATTAGGCAACATAAATTTTCTGTGATTAGAATTAGTTTCCATTGCTTCAGCCAGACCTCCTGAGGGCAATCAAAACCATTAAAATGAATTGATGCAAAATTAATACTGTGGGAAAGGATTTTGCTTTTTAAATTACCAAAGTCTTTATTTTGAAACTCCCCACTGCCTTCTATCAACCTCTTGCATCCTTCTCCTGAATTTAGAGCATCTGTAAAGAATCAGCTATGATATTCTTTAAATGATACACAGGGGGCTGACTTAGTTCCATTCTTGTTAAATAGTTATTTTCTCTGTCCAAGGCAATAAGTGAGACTCATTTCACTCTTGGAGCGAAAATAGTGCCCAAGGGTATCAGAAAAAGGTCCCCCTAGAGGTGCTAAATCCGAAATTGCTCCCCTAAATTGAGAACAACAATTTGAAATCATTCCTCAATGCCTACCATTTTCTTAACACAGATCTTCTGATTCCTTTTGACCAAGTAACATGCAGGGCTCTAAACAAGCAGAAGACTTGGCAGTGAGAGGGACACTGCTGTGAAGTGCTGTATCACCACTGTGTTTGCTGCCTTCTTTCAGCCTCTGCATTTTCCCTTGTTGCTATCTCCCACTGTGTCATATTTTGTCTTTAAACATTATTACACTAATCCTGCTATTTACATGCTGGTACATTCGTGTTGAGTCCTGTTGAATGCCATGGCACCACATACCTCTTGTTTACTAATGGGGATTTTGATCAAAAACTATATGGGACAACCACGAAGAAGGAATCCTGGTTTCAGTGACAGTGAGAAAAAAAAAAAAATATGATGGGAATTTAACCATTGCATTTCATGGAGTCTATGCCTCTTCTCACCAGGTAAGATGCCCTGCCCAGAAGGATTTGGGAGAGCTGATGGACAAGAGGCTGGACACAAGCTGACAATATTCACTTGCAGCCTGAAAAATCAAATGTGTCCTTCCAAAGCACTGTGGGTAACAGGTCAAGGGAGGTGATTCTGCCCCTCTACTTTGGTGAGACCTCACCTGCAGAGCTGCATCCAGCTCCAGGATCCCCAGCAGAGGAAAACCTCCTAGACTGAGTCCAGAGGAGGACAACAAAATTATAAGAAGATTGGAGAACCTCTCCTATGAGGAAAGGCTGAGGGAATTGGGATAATTCAGCCTGGAGAAGGCTTTAGGGTGACCTAATTTTGCAGCCCTTCAGCACCTGGAGGCAGCTTACAAGAAAGGTGGGGAGGCACTTTTTACCAGGGCTTGAAATTACAGGACAAGGGAGACTGCTTCAGACTGAAATAAAGTAGGTTTATATTAGATAATAGGAAGAAATTTTTTTACTGTGAGGGTGGTGAGGATCAGGTTACCCAGAGAAGCTGTGGATGCCTCATTCTTGGAAGTGTTTAAGGCCAGACTTGCTTGGGCCTGGGGGAATCTGGTCTAGTGGAAAGTGTCCCTGCCCATGGCAGAGTGGTTGGAACAAGATGATCTTGAAGGTCCCTTTCCAATCCAAACCATTCTGTGGTGGATGGATGGATGGATGGATGGATGGATGGATGGATGGAAGGAAGGAAGGAAGGAAGGAAGGAAGGAAGGAAGGAAG
>JANRGV010000001.1:142546723-142590754 GCA_024734035.1 Alethe castanea | reverse complement strand
GGATGGATGGATGGAAGGAAGGAAGGAAGGAAGGAAGGAAGGAAGGAAGGAAGGAAGGAAGGAAGGAAGGAAGGAAGATGCACAAAACTATGTTTATTTCACCATAGGAAGAAAAAATGGAAGGCCAAAAATATTGTTAAATATCTCAATGAAGTGGAAATTTCTTTATTGAAAATCCTTCATGATTTTAGAATCTCTAAACTCAGTAGTAAGTTTTATTTTACTCTTTCCTGTCAAAAGATTCCTTTGTAAATCCTTCGGGCCCGCAGCTGGAGAAACACATTTGTGGTCCAATGGTCCAGAGCAAGTTCTGGACAAACCACAGGTTGCTTGGGCAGCAGCTTCCCTTCCTCATTGGAAATGCTATGACATAAAGGATTTGACTTCTGCTTCCAATTAGTCTGAAGGGAAATGTTTGATATTTTTCACAAGATGTGGGAGTATTTTTAGATCAGAGACCTCCACCATGGCAGCTGCCAGCACCTTTTGACAAAAAATTGATAATATTTTGACATCTGACATCTAGACAGACAGACAGGTAGATGCAGTATCCAAACACAATGTTGAGTTGATGTGACACTTGCAGATAAGGGCATCAACAATGATTTGTGAGTTGATTCATATTCACTAAAACTATGACTGTGCCAGAGATCTGCTGACACAAAGACCTCCTTCCCCCCTGTTAAAAAGAGCTCTATTTTCTTTCCAGGTTAATGAATTACCCTAAACTTTAGGCAGTAGGACCAGAACATTCAGTAGATATGTTTAACGTACAAGGAGAATGTTTTCTCCCAGAGTGACAACCTGAGAGAGGCAAGGCTGTCCCAACTCCATGTGCCCAGGTCCAAGCAGGAACGAGTCTGATTGTGCATTACCATGGGCAGAGGTGGAAAGAGCACACCTGGACACCTTCCATGCACAGATGTACCTGGCTGATACACAGGTCACACACACAGAGCACCCACAAGAACACACAGCATCAAACCCTCATCCTGCTCTCCTGTCTGGATGAGCAGGATGGAGGTTCACTATATGATAATTTAGGGATCTAAATCCATACAAGGTGGATGCCTCCAGCAGTGGAGCTCAGATATTCATCTTTCCAAGCAGCTGCCCCTGGGTCCCAGCCTCTCCTGGTGCTGTCACCTGAATGGACAAAAAAACATCAAGGAGAGTGGCTGGACAGGTGCCCCTTCGTCTGAGTCCCTAAATTGTTTTCCCACCTGTGATAGTGGAGATAGGACTTTGGTGAGCTGGTGGCTCCTGGGATGGGTCTGGGAAAATTCAGGACATGGTCTGCCTGCAGTGAGGTGGGGGTTTGCCCTTCTCCCAGGTAACAAGTGATGGGACAATAGGAAACAGCCTCAAGTTACATCAGGGGAGGCTAAGACCACATATTAGGATTTTTTTTTTATTGGAAGGGTTGTAAAGCATTGGAAGAGATGGCCCAGGAAAGTGGCAGAGTCACCATCCCTGGAAATGTTCAAAAACCTTGTGGATGTGGCACTTGAGGACATGGTTTAATGGTGAATGTGGTGGTGGTGCTGGGTTGAGGGTTGGACTTGATGATCTAAAATATGTTTTCCAACATTAATAATTCTATGATCTTGTGATATTCAGTCTCTGTCCTTCATATCCTGGATCTCATTAAGGCTGAGGTGATCTCATTTTTCATACCATATGACAAGGCTGTCATATGACTTATATGTATTGTCATATTTCATCCAGATATAGTTTTATAGTGGGCATGAGGAGCATGCAGGAAGAAAGGTTTTTAAAGGCCAGTGACATCTTAATATTAAAGAAGTCACAGAATGTTTTCTTCTATAGCTGTAATTCAACATTTTATGAGTATTTTTCCCCCTGATAGTTGTAGCATATTTTTTTCTTTGCAAAAATAGATGACAGGCTTTACTTGAGGAAATTTGACAGCCTAAGATATGCCAGGGGCAGGCATCACTATTAGAAAGAGCATCATTTTGGAAATTTGAATATATTAGACAAGCCAGAGAGGTCAATAAAGAAAATATACAGAGATGGAATGGGGAGAGAGTTTTGGGATGCAATGTGGGAGATGGCCTTAGAAATATTAGGGGAAAGGAAGAGCAGGACACTCTCACAGCCATGTGCCAGCTCATCTTCTCTCCTTTAATCACTAACACATTGGCATGAGTCTCACAATCAGACTTCGCTTGTCTTCAGATCTTCTACAGTCTCCTGTTACCATTCACCTCTTTTTCAGCTCACACCTTCCTTCCAGCATGCTTTGTGAGTCACAGACCTGACTGCAACAGCAACTGGATGTGAGGAGGGAGAGCTGGGCAAAGGAGCTATAACAATTATGAGTTTATCTCTAGTTTAACTCAAGAAATTAAGGGCACATGAGATGACCATAAACAAATTGTAGGACTTGGCAGATGTCATAACTGCCCCCATCCATCTTGCTGCCTGTTGGATCAGACAAGACAGCTCAGAAGCAATAAGAAACCGGGATGGTTCAGTTCTCCTTAAGGAACAGCATCCTCTTTAGTTTTATTTGCATCCACACTTCATGTTTCTCTATCTTTCAGCAGATCTCATTCTCCTATCTCCAGTTTCAGAAGCTCTCCTTTTCCTCAACTGACACTTAAGAAAAATTCAGCGCTATAAGTAACTGCAAAATTTTATTGAGGCTCTGTTTTTTTTTTTGTTTTTGTTTTTTAAAATTATTTTACTCCCTACAAAGCAGTTGGCTATGTATAAATAGAAATAAATGAAAGGAAAAAAAATAATATTCTTCAATAAATACTCTCCAAGCCAGTTGGATGATTTGCATTGACTAAGTGTGCTTAACATTCTTGATAGAATATATATATTTTTAAAAAGGCAATAAAATAAAGTAAATGACATGAGGTACTTAATCATGTATTACTTTTCAATTTTCTAAGGCTGGAATGAGATTAACTATGAGAAACAATAGGTTAGGGTTTTTTTTAAATAGATGTGGAAGATTTCCTGCCCATGGAAGTGGGGTTGGAACTAGGAGATCTTTACGACCCCTTCCAAACCCACATCATTCTATGATTCTATTATTCTGTGTAATTATGATTTCACCAGAGATTGCTCTTCATTAAAAAAAAAAAGAAAAATATATACACAGTGGGTATTTGCTGTAGTTTTGTGTTTATTTATGTTCCAGATAAATTCGAGACCATTTTGACAGGATCTTCAAGTGTTCTGACAGTCATACACTGTTGATTAATCACATGTGGTGGCCAAAGAGCATGTGGGATGAAGTAATTTCATACCAATCACTACCCATTATTTAAGAATACTTTGACATGCTGCCTGATCTGTCCCATCATAGACCGCAGGGTGAGAGAGAGAAAGTTCATTCTAATATGTGTTGCAATATCTGGTGAAAATCACTGGCACATAGAACAGGACCCTAGAGATAAAACATTAGCAGAGAAGCTTGCATTTCCTTTTTATCACAAGCAGGTGGGACTGGTGAAGCTACAGCAGTAAAATGTTTTGAATTAATAACCATTCCTTCTTTCATGGCAATTTGAAGAATTCGCCTCTTATGAAAGCCAGGTGCAGGATTCAGACTTAGCTGTTGGCTTCACTGCTGGAAGAATTCTTGGCCTGAACCTGGGGTCCTTTGTAATCCACAAAAGGCTCTGATGTCCAGGCATAGCCCCACATCCTGCAGTCCTCACAACTGCTTGTCCCACGCAGTTGGCCTCAGAATCATGCAAATACAAAAACCTCAGGTTCCCATAATGGCCCTTTCATCCAACAGGGAGGGATTTACAAGCCTTCTAATCTTATGGTCAAATACCTGTCCTGGCCTCCCTTTTCCACCATCTCACAACCCTCCTATTTGCTGGAGATATCAAATATTACTTGGCCAAGTAATACAGTGACCTTATCTTCACCCCTTAACTGATAATGGCTTAATTTTCTCCTTGAGTAGGTCTCACTTCATGATCACAGAAACAGAATCACAGAATCACAGAATCACTGAATGGGTAAGGTTGGAAGGGGTCACAGTGGGGTCATCTAAATTCAAGATGTTTGGATGCACATATTTCACCAGGGAAGTGGTCTGATATAGAGGAAAAAAAAAAAAAGGATAGGACAAGGTGAAATAAGCTTACCTGCAAAGGACTGGTAATGGTAACAGAGGCTGAAAAGAATGGAAGAAAAAAGGGATGTGTTTGGGTTGCCACTCAGGACAGCTCTAAGAGTAATGTGAGGATACCCATTTCTAGCCATTTCAGAGCTGGATGCTATTGAGCAATCAATAAATGCACATTGTCATTGAGGTGGCTCTGCAGCAAAAAACAACTGAGGTGAAGTGGGTGAGGTTTGATTTGGCAGCATGCCATGCAAAACCTCACAGAGCAGGCGCCCTGAGTGCTGGCAGGCCTAAAAGAAATGGCCAGGTAGGACTTCACTGAGCTCCCACCTCACCATAGAAGGCACAGGAGAAAGGGAATGAATTAGGTCAGATGTAACCAGCTAATACCTTTTACTTGGTGCTAGTAACATCAAGGCATCTGGGAAAATTCTCATAGTGCACCTTCCTTTCTTCAGTGATGAAGATAGTGGTGCCTTTCTGCTCCCAGCAATGAGCCAATCCACCTGAATGGACAGTGCTTTTATGTATGTATGTATGCATGTATGTGTATATATATATATATATGTTTTATGTTGTAGTTGGAGAAGGCAGGAATAATTTTCTGAGGAAATATGTTTTGACATCATGTCTATATTACATTATGCTCATTTGTTGACTTCATGGGTATACCCCAAATATTAAGCATGGGAACATGCATTACTGATTTTCACCACTGAACATTTCAAAGTAAAGTTTTGCTTGATTACTGGCTAGATTTTTTTATTTTTTGGGTCTAATCCTAAATGAACTATTAACCTCTCAGCTTTCACAGGAGTTGTTGGAATTGATAGGATCTGGTTTGCCATCCGCAGATCATGTGCAATTTGTATCAAAAAGGAAGATATTTAAGGAGAGCTGGAGTAGAACTAGCGGTGATGTGTCTGGCATTTTGTAATCCTGCTATTGGCTAAACCTTCTAACAATGTATCACAAATTCAATCATATTAAAGCAGAAAGCAGAAAATGTCAGGAAATACTGAGATGGCTTAGATGAGAAATGACAGACAGCTGGGGAAAGGGAGAGGGGATTTCACTTTTCATTGGTTGCCCATCATTGTATAAACAAGAAATTTTCACAAAAATTGCCCTCATCCCCTTTAATAAATAAAATATATGGAGTATGAGTTCTGCAGACAAAGCAGATATCAGGATGCAGAATGTGATCATTCAGTTTTCTGCTTAGAATCACAGAATAACAGAACAGTTTGGGTTCAAAGGAACTTTAAACATCATTCAGTTCCAACCCCCTGCCCTGGGAAGAGTCGCCTCCCACTGGACCAGGCTGCTCAGAACCTCATCCAACCTGGCCTTGAGTATTTCCAGGGATGGAGCATTCACAGCTTTTCTGTATCAGGGCGTCACCACCCTAAGAGTGAAAAATTCCTTCCTAATATCATCTCCAGCCTGTGCTGATATCAGGGTTTTCTCTGACCCAGGTGCAGCACCTTGCACTTGGTCCTGTCAAACCTCATGAGAGTCCCATGGGAATGCTTCACACACACACTGACTTCTGAGAAACCAATCTAATTGCAAAGGAAGCAACCATTGTTAAAAAACACACAAGTTGCAAAATTCCCTGAGGAAAGGTTTTCTTTCCTTCACCTCTCTCGTCTCATGGAAAATAAAAGCAAAATTAAGAGTGAAAGAAATGCAAAAAGACTCTGCACACATTCTTGTGGATGGATTTTGGAAATGCCTGTTTTTTTGATTCAACTCACTACAGTCGAAAGTGAGTGCAAGAAATTTTTCAGGGTTCACTTAGAGCTGTCCTGCCAGATAACCACTGGATTGACAACAGAAAAAGTGTTGCACTAAATCACATCCAGCTCGTACCTTGTCTCCAGTTGTCTCTGGTGTTGTATGTGATATTCTGAAGAAACAGTTAATGTCATGCTAAACAGGTGTTTACTTATGAATGCCTGTGGAATATAATATGGTATTTCCCAGAGAAACTGTGCATGCCCCACCCCTGGAAATGGTCAAGGCAAGACTGGATGGGGCTTTAGCAGCCTGGTCTAGAGGAAGGTGTCCCTGTCTACAGCAGGGGATGGAACTGGAGGGTCTTTAAGATCCCTTCCAGCACAAACCACTCTATGATTCTATAATTTTATGATGATAGGTGAGGTGGACCTATTTAAAAGATATAGCAGCTTCAGGGAGGAATTATTTACCTTGAAGCTGTATGAGGACCTAGAGGTGACAGCCTATTACTTCTGGTAAAAAATGTCAATGATGTAATGTTTGACAAATGTGTAAAACCAAGACGGATCACTTGGAAAAAGAACAAAGCCATACACCATGTTGTAGACCACTTGCAAATTTGCAAGCTGATGAATAAGGTCTTGGAGTGAAATATTAGAAACAACTTGTAAATTATGGAAGTAGCTAACTGAATCAAGATTTCAAACTGCTGTTGTAGCAAAGGGGACTGACTTGAAGCCAGAATACTTTAACTGAAAAACATCAAGTAAGAATAGAGAAATAGTAGTGAAATCATTCTGGAATTGATTTAATGTCTCCATATTAAAAAAAATGTCCAGTCACAAAAGGCTTAAAAACAACTTTGAAATTTCATTGATATTTAGAAAACTTGAGTTATAGGCAAATACTTCGAAGGCCTGAACTCTACACTTCACCCATGGACACTCGACAATGAAGTGAACATTTACAAAGTGAAATAAATGACTGGGTGGATAAACTGGATCTGAAATTACATGAGCTAAAAGCAAGACACTTTATTTTTACCGGGTCCATTTTTTGTCCATGTTAGGGCAAGGAGGATTCCTCCGACTCGAAGCCTTTAAATCAAGATTTTTTTTTTCCCCCCCATTTTAAATATACATTTTATTTTAACTGGACATTATAGACTCAGAAGAGAAATTTCTATTTCATGTCACCTGTACTATACAAAGATGAAAACGCAGGCTCACCACAGTTCATTCTTGACTTAGTATATAGACCTGTACGAAATTAGGTGCCAATGAGTAGCTGGATTTTGGCCAGCTGATGCAATTCACTAACTCCCTCTCTGGAAACTGCAGTTCCCAGCAATCTCTCATTTCTATCACCTGGGTAAAAACTGTGCTTGAAATATCAGAATAGGGGCAAGGAAAACTTTTTAATGTTTCTTTGAATGCTGTGGGATGAGGCTGCAGAGTTTCCCACACCACCATCTTGGCAAAAGCATGCAGTCATCTTATACCAGGGATAAATATACTTGTGGTAATTATTAATTGCCATCCTTAGACTCCATCTAGTCCCCACAGCCAGGAGAGCACCCTAATCCCAGATTTGACTTCAGGCTTCATAAACTATTTTTCTTCCAAACACAACATCGACACAAATCCTCTGTGCCTTGGTTTCTACTAGGAGGGAAACCCAAATAACTGTTGGCTTACTGTTTGTTGTTTTCTAGTATTAAAGTTTTTTTAGCTCCCAGACAATCCCGTCAGATTTTCTTTCCGCATAAAATCGCCAAGTTCAATGAAGCCTCCAGCCCATATAACCAGGCTAGGAGGGTCAGAGGCAACACTGCACCATATTACTCTTTTGTGGCTCAAAAAAATTTGGGAAAACTAGACTCTTCCTATCAAAGTTAGGAATTTTTTTCCCCTCCAGTGCAAGGAAGAGTACCTGAGAAAAGAATTTCCAACTTAGAGAAACTCCTTATAATATCCTAATAATAAGTGCTGGAAGGATTCCTGGAATAGCAAAAAACTGTCTATGAATGTTTTGGCACACATAGGAGGAGTAATGCAGATATTATCCTTACATCTCCATTTATTTGAATAATATAGATTGTACACTGTCCAATTGGGCGACCCTCAATCTCCCACTCAAGCTGCCGCTGTCATTCACTCAGACACCCATTCAGCACTAATGACACAACTTGAATTTACACCCACTTTTTAAAGACAGCATCAGCATCTCCTTGGTGAATAATCTTGGGATAAATTTGGGAGTCAGAGTTCCTCTGAGGTTACTGAAATGCAGATTGTTCGTGATGCTGACATAGAATTTGTTTAGAATTTGTTAATATTTTTGAGGCAAAATATCTAGATTTCAAGTGTTTCACTGGGTTTTTAAAAAGAGACGTTTGAAAAGTAAAAACCCAAAACAAAAAACCAAACAATCAAAACCAACCAGCAAACAGTACCAATCCCTGAAATTAGGAATGGTTGGTTATACTCAATTATTTTCATTAAAATGTTGTATTTAAACACCCTTAGACAGGACATCATGTATTATATCCTGAAGGGAAGAAAGAAGTTGACAGGAAAAAAACCCTCAATATTTTCATGTAGTTTGAATTAAGGAATTATGAATTCTGCTATGAACCTCTCTGAAATAACAAAAGTGATGCAAGGGACCAGAAGTTGAACACAAGAAGAGGTATCAAAAATTTGTCACACATACTGAGTAAGCTAAGAATAGTCAAAGTCACAAAGTTTAAAATCACCATGAGGAGGTGTAGTTCATTATCTGACTGTTACACAGATTCAGTCACCTGAACAAGGTTTCATGTGGCAGCTGTTGCTCTGAACAGAAGCAGGAATTAATATGGAAAGCACCTGTTACAATACTGGTGCCTTATGGAGCATCAATGGAGAATCTAAAACTAAAGACTTAAATCTCTCCTGTCTAATTTAGGACCTAAATGTTTTGCTTTTCCCTTAAGGTAATTGCTGGTGTCTTTTATTCTAGGGAAACACAGTGGAAAAAGACTTTTTTTATATATGACAAATTTTACCCCTTACAAAGTAATAATGATGAAAATTTACAGGTGACAAAAGAAAAATGTCTTTTATATAATTTAAAGCCATGAAACCTATTATATGGTGAGGAATAAATCTATGTCTCCAAAGTCTTGGCCCCATGCTTTGACCACCTGAGAAAACAGCTCTGAGGTGAAAGTCTAAAGACACAATGAATGAGTTCATAAAAGTGTTCAAATAATGAAATAATGTGAACCCCGCTGCAAATATCCTTATGGAAAGCACTCAGTAATATGAATTCTTTCTGAAAGAGACACTTCATTATTAGGTGGACAACAAGTTGCAGCCAGGGATTTATAGAACTGTCGCTCTCTATTTTCCATATGCTGCCTGAAGATTAGGGTGATGAACCCACTATGCAGCAAGATATAAATGAAGACAGAAAAACAAGCTTTGGCTTTATCTGATATAAACAAATATAAACCTTTTGGAAGCAGATTTTTAGAACTGGCTACTACTTACTGTAGATATATTTTCCTTCTGAATTTAATTTCCTTCTTACATGCACTTTTACTTCTGTAGTTGTAGGCATCTCATGAGCAATATGATGTGCAATTTATTAGAACAGACAATACTTGGTACAAATATCTACAGTAAAAAACCAGGAAACTTACTCATTACTCACTGGGAACAAGTTACAGATATTTTAATTTCTTCCTGTAAAGAATATTCTCTGACTTGTTTTAAAGAATAGGAAGTATTATGATAGGTAAACATCTCATCTTATAAAAGTTCAACTGTTCAAAATAAGACTTGTGAGAAACTATGAAGAATGTTTTGAAAATGAACACTATTATTTTTAATACATTAATGGTAAGTTTAATTTCTACCTACTTTGAGTTGGTTTTTTTAGTAGTCTTAAGGGATTCACAATCTGTTCTGCTGATTTTTATCCCGTTACATTTATTTCACCAATTAAATGTGAGATTATTCTTTATTATTGGCCATGAATATATTTGGAATGGAAATTAGATATTTTCTAACTATCACAGCTGTGAGGTCCTAAAAAGCTTTTCAGGATAGTTGAGAATAAAAGCTCTCTTGAATCTTAGAACAGGTATTTATCAAAGAAGTGAAGGGATTGAACATTATGGTTTTCTGTGATAGCATTGAGACTGGTTTTGGTAATCCAGGAGTTTCTTTTTGGTGTCTGTTCTGGTTAAGCAATGGAAAACATTTCTGAAACATTTCTAGACATCATAGGAACTGTGTTCCTTACATATATTTTCATTTATAAATGCAAAAAAGCAAAAAAAAAAAAGCAAAAAGAATCTCTATATTAAATGTAACCTGTATATTTTAATATTGTTAGACAATGTTAATTTTCCAAAAGAAAATTCCAAAAGAATTTAATAACTAATTTATTAGTTATTAACACATTTTCTTTATTTCTGGAGACGATTAAGTTGCTCTTCCCTCAAATATAAGTTCTAGAAATTCAGGATGTATTTGTATCTCTATCTTAGTCTGCCTTCATTGCAAATTATTGGGAAAGAAAAAATGTGTTCCAGTAAAGCAATAGAAATCTATAAAATCAAATGAAAATGTGCAAATTTTCTAAGAAAATAGGTTTATATATTTTCCTGGATTTTTTTCCTATTGGTCAGAATTACAAGGATGATTAGAATTTCTGACTCTTGAATAAACATGAAGTGAAACCTCTTCAAGCTTCTTAGATTTTTTACAGGTGATTAAGAGGTCATTGAACAGATACATTTAAAGACTTTATATTCTAATCTCTTGTGCTGCTAAAAATTGCTGAACTTAGTAAAATCTATTTTAGTTGGATTCAACATATCATACTGGACGAATGTTAAGCATTTTATCACCTCTAGGTCATGCTTAGCAACCAGATGACTTTTTAAAGTAATACTTGAACTCATTAGGAAATCTTAGAAAACAGTAGATTTTTGTCCCTCTGCTAAACTGTGGAGAGATGTCCTTGTAGTATTCTATTCACAACTATGTTCAAATTAAATTAAAAACTTCCTGCGACTGAAAAAGCCTGAAACCATTATGGGCAATATT
This sequence comes from Alethe castanea, assembly GCA_024734035.1. NCBI lineage: Eukaryota > Metazoa > Chordata > Aves > Passeriformes > Muscicapidae > Alethe > Alethe castanea. Next base: position 142,579,786 of record JANRGV010000001.1, on the reverse strand, counting down.
TTTTGTGTGCCCACCGAGTATCTTGATTAATGTCAACTATTAATGTCTCTTCTTGTATTTTAATCCATTGTTTCTTCTCCTGTCTGTGGTAATACAAGAACTGATTTTTTGCCTCTCTATTTCTCAGGGATGTTTTTAATCACTGAACAATTTTCCCATTTAATTTGACTTTCTGAATTCATTCCTTACAATGTGTTATGAATTTCTGATCACTCTTGTTCTTATTCCTATTATGTCCAGCCAGCTCACATTTCTCTTTAACAGTGACATCTCAATCTAGACAGAATTCTGGGTGCCATGTGGGACAGAGAACTGTCTTCAAGGCACCACATCTGCTTGTATACCTCCACATACTTTTGCTTTTCTCATGTGATATAGTTCACATCTTTTGGACCCCAGGATGAAGCAGTCACAACTAAATGTATGATTAAACTTTTTTTAAAATAAAATAAGAAAATAAAAAAAATATAATATGCACCACAAATCAATATTTCACTGTTTTGATACTTTGAAAAATAATTTCTCTGAAAGCAAATTGTCTTGGGGAAAATTGAATTCCAACCTATTTCTCATTCCAAATTTTCATGGGGAGAATCTTTATGTTCATATATGTTGGGATATGATGTTCAGAAAAGAATCCAGTACGCTGCTGAGTTTAGCAGGTTTTTCAATGTCTGAGACAATAGGAAATAAACACATTCCACCTTGTCACTCTCTGCAGTCACAAACAGCTGCAAAAGCAGTAAAGTTGCCTAGAGATATAAAACCATATGCAACAAGTTTATTATGAAATAATCATTAATACATTCATATATTCAGCTGAATGTTTTAGGGATATTTTTAGTGTATGATCAGTGTATGGTATTGAGTCTGACTCCTGTTTTGACGTGGTTCTGCCATTGTCACTGCCACCCTCATATTCCTGACTGTGTTTTTGTATCAAATTGTCATTTTCCCCCAGGGCACCTGCTGCATGAACACAGGACATGGCAGCATAACTCAGGCTGGGGAACTTGTTGGCAGGAAAGACACCCTTGAAGAGAAAACAGCTCCAAATTTTATGTATATGACAGATATAGCATCTTATAATTAATCTCAAATGTGTACCAGAATGTTTACATTAAGTTAAAGTAAAATATTTTCATTTGAAAGCATTTAAATAGTCTTTTCTCTAGACTATGAGTAGTTGCTTGAAGTGTTGCATTTAAATAGGAATTTTAACTCTCGTACTGAGCAGCATCATTAAGAAAAAATGTTAAGATCTAGTTCACTGGCCAGTGATTTTCCCCAGAAATAGCTTAAATATTTCAGCATACAATGAAGGAGAATCAAAACCTTTACAGAGAAGCAATTGATTTCTATTTGTACCTCTCTCGTTATGTAAATATACACAGATATATATGGCATGGGTATATATGATAGATTTAATTGTTAAATATATTCTCTCTGTATTACATGTGTAAATGATCTAATGAAAAAATTACTGAAAAGATTTGTTGCAGTGAGCTTTGGGATAGATGTTACATTTATACAACCTATATAAAGAATGGAAGGCAATTTTTTCCTTCCTCTTTTTTCTTCCATAACAAAATAAAATATCAAAACTTGAACCCTTCTATTCCTTAAATGGCTTATGTCTCAAAATTTAATTCTTTACCCAGACAGTAAAGATTAAGAATTTAGCAATTTAGCTAACAGCGCTGGTAATGATTTCAGAGAGGGAGAAGTCTGGCACCAATCACTGGCTGGTTTGAAGAAATAACTAGATATAAACGTTTACAGGAAGAGTAGGACAGTAAACATATCTTGTTGAATACTGTTTCTAGATATTTTTAGATCAAGAATACCACAAGCTACACTGCAGAAAAGCAATTAAAAAAATAACTGGATGCATCTGGTTGAAGCAGCCCATGAAGTCAGGGCTGTGGTGGCATTCCCTCCACAGGTGTCAAACCTTGACCTGGTGGTGGACATTTGGTGGGTGAACCCCCCTGGACAAGGCTCTGTCTGACAGAGGGGCAGCTCCTGGTCTCTGCTCACAGAATCCACCCCTGCAGCTCCTCCACTACCAAAACATCCCTGTGAAAACCCAATATCCTCCAACATATTAAAAAGAAGTGACGCTTCACAAACAGGTTTATGAGTCAGGTCTGAGAGTGGTGTTATGACTGAGTGACCCTGTATCTAAAACAAAGAGCCCCAAGTTGTGATTCAAAGTCCTGCAAGGTCTGCAAAGGCAGCAAAGAGCTCTGCCATGTGCTCCAGTCCTGAGGAAACATCCTCAGCAGAGTCCCTGGGTAGCTATCAGAGTGAAAATGATAACTATGAAGAACCTTTCTACGTAGGATAACGTTTTATTTAGTAGAAATGGGTAGCTGGAAAGAAAATAGTTATGGATTCCAACGAGGATTATAGATCCCTTGTACTGTGACTGTGCTATAGGAATAGTTTGAGTATCACTTTGCACTACTGGATTGGGCAGAATGTCTTTCTGGGATATTTTTAGAGCAGGGAAAGTAAATGGAACACCAAAACCATTTTTTTCCCCATCCTCCACAATTACATTCCATGTGCAAGGATTTTTTTATGAGTCCCAGAGCAATGGCAGAAGTTTAGTCAGACTTTGATGTCATAAGAAGGCTGAGCTGATACCTTACTCATTCCTAATCTCTCTCAGTAAGATTGTACAGCCAAGCATCCTTTCTACCCCAGGATCCTGCTTTCAAAAACAGCCACAAGAGTGAATAGGAAAATGCTAGGAAATGCCAGTAACAAGCATGAAAAACCTCATATTGAGTTGGCTCTCTCCACAAAGCAGGTTTATTTTCTGTCCTTGGGTATAATGAACTATCATTTGCTATTTTTGTTCACAGTCTGCACCACAAATGTAGGACGTGTAATACAAATAAACCTGTTCAGCAACCTCACAAGTCAGCCTCTGGATTATATCAGGGTAGCACTTTCACATCCCAGGATTTATTCTCCATTCAATCAGCTGCTGAATATGGTCCTTACTTTGAATATTTTTCAGTCTTTCAAATGCTTTGTCTTTCAACACTTATGATTCATTGATGCCTCTTTTTCTATTCCACTGCTGATAAAAAACCCCAGTGTCTACTATCAGACATATGCATTTAGTATTCCTTCAATTTCATCTGCTTTTGAAATATGTATATGTGTGGGTAGCAGCAGGTTTACCTGCCTGAGACACTGGATCAGAAGTTGAGAAACAGAGCAAGAACAATGTAATCTTTTAAATTTTTGTCGTAAGTCAAACATTAGATGTGCGACTTCTCCTGATTTCAATAATATGATTGTTTTCAATCCTCACACATGAGCTTATAGTGAAGAAAAAAGATGTTTCATTGTACAATATGCTTCATTTACACTGTGCAGACTGCCATTCCAATATTTTTTACATGACTAGAATCTCCTTATCTCCCAGCTCTGTATCACCAAGTGCTGCAGTGCTCATGTGAGGGGTTGGAAACTATGGCACTACATGAGACAACAAATGAAATGGAAGACAACAAATTCGCTTTGGGGGCCTCAGGAAGATCATTGCCCAGCAAAGGGACAAGAGGCAATGGGCAGGGACAGGAAGTTCCAGCTGAATATGAGGCGGAACTTCTTTACTGTGCAGTGACTGAGCACTGAACAGATTGTCCAGAGGGCGTGTGGGGTCTCCCTCAGTGGATATTGCAGAACTGTCTGGACACAATCCTGTACCATGTGCCCTGGGATGAGCTTGCTTGATCAGAGAGGTTGGACCAGATGGCCCACTGTGGTCCCTTCCAGCCTGACCCATTCTCGGATTCTATGAAAAAAGAAATGGTTAAATTAGCTCATGGAGTAATTACATAGCAGTCAATGAAATCACAAAAGCAGGAAAAAAATCTTACTCTCACTGGGCAGAAGGGTCACAGCCTGGAATGAAAGTAAATCATGTGTAAACCTGGCTTATGAACCAGTTTCATTGCCCTTCAAGCACTTGAAGAGGTTTTGTCTTCATCAGTGGGTGAATTTCACATAAAGAAAAATGCTGCATTTAATTTACAACTCGTATCTGCCACTGCCTGATTTTTCATTGCTAATACTTTAAAATGTCAGATTTTCTTAAATACAGTTTATTGATTAAAAAACCTGCCTTTTAGGGGGTTCCACACACAGAGGACAGATATGCTAATATCTCATTCCTCTCAATATGAGAGTGCTGTATATTTGGGGTTTGTCTGACAAACGTGACTTCTACTGACTTTCTGCTTGGAGTGTAATCTGGTCTAATGATGCCAGATGAAAGGTAACTCATGCAGTGAATAGTAAGAACTTACAGATGTGGGAGAGGGGAATGAATGGGAAGTGGAAATCATCCAATAACATTATGAGAATACTCAAAACAAAAAGACTTGTCTCTGCTAACTTTGTCAGTTTAAAATTTCAGTGTCTGCTTGGAGGTAACCCTAGCCAGTTGAAGAGAGCTCTAGATCCCATGCTGAGATATACTTGTGGTATGGGTGGGATATATATGATCGCTTAGAAGTCCCTCTCTTCTCATTTATTACAGAATTACTGTGATAACCAGGTAAATAACATTTTTATTCTACATATGCTGCTAAATAGGGATAGCTCTCTGCCTCTGAGGTGTATTTATGCTGACAAGCCATCTCAATGCTTAGTAATTTGTACTAGATCTTCTCTGGAAACACTGGCTGCCTCTTTAGAGTCATAAAGAAGCAATTCTTTCTGTCTCTTTTTTTCTTCCCCCCCCCCCCATGCCCCCCAGTTCAAAGTATCATAAATAATGTGACAGCTGTACAGCAACCCCTCACAGTGGTGTTTTCACACCACAAAGTTGACTGTGTGTGTTACAGCCCAGTGGGCATAGCAGATGGTGATATTTGAGAGTGCACATCACGACAGGTCAGTGTTAGATGCTGTGCAAAATGTAAAGAGCCAAACCTCGTGCATTACTGACCTTTTGGGTCTTGTTTCTGGCTCCTGATAGATTCTGAACCAACGGAGCAGTGTTTGGTTACATGCTAGCAGGCACATGATGCTATTTCAAGATAAACACAGTCTAGAACCTGAGCCTACACCATGGTGCTGTTTTATTTACCAATATGCACTCAGTCCCAGGTGGCTGAAGATAAGTGGGTGGGACATTCAGACTTAAAAACAGCCAAGGCTGTAATTGTTCACCAGCCATACCCAAAAATGAAAGGCAAACACTCACACTCCTTCACTTATGCTTATTCCTGGAGAAATGCAGAGTAAAAATATGCAAAAAGTAACTTTTGATTTTCAACTTTAATTTTCAATTTTAAAATCTCCTAAGACTGGTTATTTTTCTAAATTTAAGTGTTTATTTTCATTGACATTAAATGGAACAGAATATGGGGTTTTTTTACTATTGTTTCTTTTATTTCGCCAGACGAAACTGTTCCCTAATGTTTAACCTTACTTGAATGTGAATTTTCATGTGTGAGTTTCAGTTAGACATAATTTTTTTTATTCCATTTTCTAGGCATACATTTTTTGTAGAAGCTTTGCATATCTAATCTCAGGATTCAATCTACTAAGTAGAATAAAAAAAATATGCAGTAAACACAGTTTTTTGATCAGGGTTTTTTTTTGTTTGTGAAGATAAAAGTGGGTTTTTTCACTTCCTACTGAGTTAGGCTACACTGTGTTCCCCCATGACAATTAAACCATCTGACCATGACAGGTCGTGGTGAATGATGGTGCTGTGGGAGAGGAAGGTCCAGCCTTTACTGACCAATGTGCCTTTATGGCAAATTTGCCAAAGGGAAATGCACAGAGATGACCTGTCTCAGATGGAAATTGCCCCTGATTCCTCTTGGCCTTGCCAGGCATTCTTGACTGATAACCAAACCTAACATCACAAATTCAGTGCATTTATTTAATTGGGAAATATTGTAAAGGTGTTTGCAAACAGCATTTGATACCTGAGATCTCAGCTGCCATAAGGTCTTAAAATTGATTCTGTCTTTATCCAGAGACTACACCTAATCCCAACACTTGGCTAAGATAAATGGAAAGTAATAACAAATCTCAGAAAAGTGATTCAAAGGCTGCTGGATTATTTTATTATTATTATTATTATTATTATTATTATTTTGCATTTAAAGAGTTTCTGGTTGATTTGTTTTTCATCAGGCCACTCAGGACCTCAAGTAATTAAGAAATAAGCAGCCACTAATGTTTCAATTCTGTTGAGCTTCCTCAGAGCTGTGGTTTCCTGCCTCAATAAGTAGCTACACTCTTAAATACAGGAAAATGTCAGTCTCAAAATATGTCCTTGCTGTTTTCCCATGGTTTTAACAGAAAAACATTTACAGTTTCAGACAACGCTGATGCAGATGATCAAATGATTTTAACTGTTGCTGTTTCCACAGCTCCATGTTTTTTAATAGCAGTAGTGGGGGGTTTTCCCAAAATGCTCCAGCTCTGAACAGCAATAAAAGTGAGATCTGTTTACCAACACAAAGCATTTAATTTCTTCATGGTGTCATGAACATAAACCAAACGCAGAACATTACACAACTGGTCACACTTAAATGTAAGTCAATTATCCAGGTTTGATGTATAATACACATAGCATCTGTACATGCTACAGCATGGGATCGAGAAGTACTTGAATAATTAAGTTAATGGGAAAGTACTGGGTAATTAAAGGGTACTGAGAAGAACAAATGGAATTTGTTTCACGAGAGAGTTTATAGGTTTGTGAAACAGGAAGGATGACATCCTATACTGAGCTCTGGTCTACCTCTCAGCACACAAGTAGATGGTTGAGGAGAACTTTCTTGTCCTGGTATTTCATACTGGAATTTCTTTCAAGTTTTTTTATGGATTTTATTATGATTTTATAAAACACAGGCATTGACCCTGGTTTATACAGAACCAAGATCAAAAAGAGACACAAAACCTGTTTGGGATGGAAGAAAAATGCCCTGAAGTTCATTAAAGAGTGGCAGAATGTAGATGGAAAATAAATTTTCTGGAAACTAGTAGTTCCTGCTGCACTTATGGCCATAAAACTATGAGCATTTATGTTTCTTCTGATATAACCATTAGTGAAGTAGTTTATAATGATGCTATAAAAATGTACAAATATGCTTGGCAAAGTATAAGAACATGTGGTCTTCTTGTAAAGAAGACTTTGTCCCCTGTGAAGCCAAAATCCAACCTGTTAATTGAAGTGTTAAACATAGCTGACCTTGGCACACTTCCCTCCACCCTGTCTTAAACTGCTTTACAAACATCAAGGCAAAATTTACCTGTGGTCAGGTATACCATGACATCCTACTTATGTCCTGATGGCACTTCCTGGGTGATAGGGCATCTTTGTTAATTCTTGCAGTTTAACAAGGAGGAACTGTACAAAAAGGTGATGCGACTTGCTTATATTTTAGTCAGGAGAATAAATGGAGGGTTTAGGGTTGTCCAGGGGTTATATTAATAAATAAATCAAAAAGCAATAGTCATCATTCCAAAGTCTTCTAGGAAAGTGGTGAACAGTTAACAAGAAAAAAGGAAAGTTCACTTTAGCTCTCCTTCCCCTCTCGCCCCCCCTTCTTTTTTTTCTGTAGCATATAATAAGACACATCTTTACACTAATAGAGTTTTGTAATTTCTCCTTCTATCTTTCTAATAATCCTAGGATGAATTTCACTTGGTCTTGATTGAGTCCATTTAAGCACTTTACTGCTAGCTCCATATTAATCTGATCTCTTGAGATGTTCAAAAAGTGACTGTCTGCTAAGGACACTATGTCATGCTTTAATGAGAAAAGAAATTAAGTATATCACGGTTTTGTCAAGAATCTTTGTTATTTGACTTACAACCTTGCTCCAATTTAGATTACTTTAGATAAAGAAACCTGCTTTCACATTAGCCAATGCCATAGCCTTGCTCAAATATGTGGTTACTTTTCCTTCTATGCTAACACAAATTCAACTAAAATAAATATGCAATTATTCACTCATCTAAAGAGAATGACTATCATTTATTTAACAGAATAGAAAAATATACATGCAGGGCTAATCAAACATGGTGCTATGATTTGGGGTACTTTTTCTCCTTTACTGAAATATCTTAAGTTTCCATGAAATTTTGTCTAACGAAATACGTACTAAAATATAAATACACAATATTCTGTATAGCACCATTTAGATATAAAAAGTAATAAAGGTAGGGGCACTTGCAATCTGTGTCCACTCACATTGACAGAAAAACTGTCAGCTTGTTTACCTCTTCCTTTACAAGGCTAATTTTATTCAGCATTACCTTCTTTGACCACAAACCCGCAGAGAAAACTAATCGTCAAATAGCAGAGATTATTTAAAACAAGATACTACTAAAGCGTCAAAAATTAAAAGTTTATAAGTGTTCACAACTATGCATTAATGGAGTTTTAATTAACCAGGGTCAGCTTCAGCAGAATAAAGTGGAAAATGTCAGAAAATTTTTTCTTGCATATTTACTAAAAAAATTTAAAAACGCTGACAGACCACTAAAACTAAAAACCCAGACCTCAAAAACAAACTCACAGAAAACATGATGAGGTGCTACAATGATTTCACTTATCTGAGGTCAAATCTCTCAGGAGAAGTTGCTGAAGTCTCTACAGAGAGAGCCAAGAACACCTTTGATTCACACTACATAGATGCCATTGTATACACTACATAACCTGCAGAGTTTTGCTCAGTCACAGCTTGTTTCCATGTCCTCTGGAAACAGGAATGACTTTAAAGGACTCTGGGATGACTTTAAAAATCTTTTGTAAATTAAATATTCTTAATTCATACTCTTATCTGCCACCAATGCCAATTGCCATGAAACACTCTATGTCCCTCCTCTTGTTAACACCTGTTAAACATTATTACATTCAGCAATTGTGAACCTTCATCCAAGGTCTTTATTGGAAATTATCCCTAGACGGTGCTAAACCCTGAGTGCTGGTTGGGAATTGTCTGGGACACTGTTATTGAGGCAAGTCAAACTGTGCAAAGGGCTGATCTACCAATACCCACACCTGTCTTATTGCCAAGGAAGATTTTTGGTCCTTCCCTAAGCAGAGGTGTAGCCTTGTCCTTTACAGACCTTCTTTGGAAGTGGGCTAGTAGCTGTACCCAAAATGAGAGAATATTCTGATAAAGACACTTCCTACAAAGGAACACGCAGACACGAATTTATATTTATGAGTTGGACATGACTGCAGTTTCAGGGAAAAAGTACCAAAAACACAAGACAGAAAATTTACTAATTGACTGATAGCACATCTTCTTTACTGTCAGTCTGTTTGAATGTCAGTAGGGTAAAGACACTGAACAGTATCATTTGAATTTCAATCCTACTTGTTACTGAGCTTCAGCTGTTCCTGAATATCTGACAGATGGACATGACAAATGATTCATTCACTACCATTGTGTCCCTCAAAGATACCCAGAAGGTTAAGAACCACTTTGTTCATTCTCATGATACTCATCTGAACAATAATTTCAAGAATTCAGAGAGTGAATCAGTAGTATTTATTACCTCTTTGTAGGAATCTAGAAAACAACAGACTCATTTGTAGTTGGGAGAAGATCTCTTTCTTTTCTCTGACAACCCTGATGGATGCTGATAATTTCAAAACCTTCTCTTTCATTTAATATATAAGAAGGTCTAAAACTTTTAAAATCTTGTCCTTTGCTTTCCACTGTTCACTAGGCATTCCCTGATCTAGTAGATCACAGGCTATTACTTTTCATCATATTATTCTCTTTCTCTGTGAAATGGTGCCATGGAGAACTGTCTTTGATGACATTAATGATGATACCATTAAAAATCTACCTCAAAAGCAAACTGAGCACTGACTAAACAAATAGGCATCAAATGAAGATAAAATAAAGGTTTTGAACCATGTCCAATTCACAATATCAAGCTAACTGTATTCCAAACAAATGTCAGATTCAAAGATAATTGCTCACAATCTACCCTGAGTAGGCCAAATCCCAGTCAATTCCTGACCAATAGATGATAGATGGCTAACTTCCCTAAATCCCCTTCTCTCCCTTTTTGCTAACATGCATGTCAAGAGCTTGACCTCAAGGATCATTTCGGATTCCTTTAAACTCAGGTTACTCTATGATTTTGTATCATATGGCATGGAATATCATAGAATCACAGAAACATAGAATGACTTGTGTTGGAAACGACGTTAAAGATCAAATAAATCCAGCACCCTTGCTGTGAGCAGGGCACCTTCCATTAAATCAGCTTGCTCAGAACCCCATCCAACCTGGCCTTGAACACTTCCTGGCATGGGGCAGAAAAACTTCTTTGGACAAACAGCTCCAGTGCCTCACCACCCTCACAGGAAAAAAATTCTTCATAATATCTAGTCTAAATCTACTTTCCTTCATGTTGAAGCCACCCCCCTTGTTCTGGCACTCCAGACCCTTGCAAAAAAAGTCTCCATCTTTCTTGTAGGCTCCCTCCAGGTACTGGAAAACCAAAATGGGGTCACCCAAAGCTCCTTCTTTTTGAGGCTGAACACAAATTCCAACAAAAATCTCTCAGTCTTTCCCCATAGGAGAGGTGCTTCATCCCTCTGGATCATCTTGGTGGCTTCCTCTGGACTAGTTCCAGCAGATCCTTCCTGTGCTGAGACCCAGAGCTGGACACAATGCTCCGGGTGGGGTCTCACCAGACTGGAGCAGAGGGACAGAATCACCTCCCTCAACATCTTTATTAGTACAGATTTGTTCCCTCCCAACATCGTGTCAATCCAGTGTGGGACAAGTGAGAAACACAGCACTTAATGTCATGTGAACAGGGTTCAGCAATAGCAAAAACACAGGTGTTTTACTAGTGCTTTTTTTGGTCACAAGTGTAAAACACAGCTCTGGAACAGCTGCTGTTCCAGTAAGACCCAAGCCAAGGACACCTGAAAGGCCAAGATCTCATCTGAATATCTCTTTTATTCAGTATGCATCATGCAAAATTAAATAAATATGAAATACAGTGAAATAAATTTTCTGATTGAAAATTTTATTTCATTGAAATAAAACTCTTATGTGATCTCCTAGATCTCTCTATCTTTTGAAAGGGCTATAACCAGTCTCTGAACAAGAAAACTTGCACTGCAGCAGCACAGTTAAATTACTGTGGAAATTGTGTGAAAGTTAAGTTAGTAAGTCAATCTACAAAGAAACCTTAAGACAGCAATAACAAAAACTAAAACAGCCATGCCTCAAAATGTGTCTGCCTCTACCAAATTCAATTTTTGCTAAAGTAATTTCAAATAAGATTGTACTGCTTGGTGTGACACCATCTGTTGCATTTCCCTTGCTTATGCATTACTAAAGAAAGATTAAGTGGCAACTTTGCATAATTTAAAATAAAACGCTCAGATGGGAAAACAACCTCTCAATTACAGTCATGAAAAGGGTCAGGTGGGCTCTGACTCATCCCATAGACCAGTGCACAGCTGACTTCACGTTTGGGAAGACACTTAACCTTTAATATAACCAGTGTTTGCACAGGCTCCAATGCTGCTGGAAAAGAGTTTTTCAATCTTCAGCAGCTCATTAGTTGAAGTACTGGATTTTTCTATGGTTTTTTTTGAGCTTTCTGTTTTTCATGGAAATAAGAAGAACAATGGGAGGTTAAGTGTATTTTCAAGAAATAACAGAATTTTCTTCACAGTATTTGGGAATATTATTTTCCCCCTTACTTTTAGTGTTTTAAATGCCAAATCAAAGTAGAAAAAAAAATCTGCTTCCTTCTCCTACTATTCTGACTGAATTTTTTGTCCCAATTATTTATGAATTTCAGAGGATGGTAATTCTCATGACCTAGATTTTTAACAGCCTTTGTTGAAAGTTGGTTCATGGAACGTAAAGCTTTAGAGCTGCTTAGAAAAGGGAACAGGGAGAGACTGATAAACAAGATTCCTCTTTCCAAGGGTATATAATCCACATTTATGTTGGTTCAGGAAACTTAGAAAGAGAGGATTTGGGGGCCAGATGACAGGAGACAGGTGGACATTGGATTGCAAACCCTAAAATTTCTTTTGTTTTTTGTCATGAGCTGAAATATTGCCACTTGAAGAAGTAAGAGCACAGGGTACTTCTGCTGATATGTCTCTTAACTTGGCTAAAGATAAGGAAATTATTCTGTTTTCAAGGAAAGAGCAGTTATATTCTCTAAGCACAACTCTCCATCTGTGCTTGTTCTTCCGTGCAAAAAGCTCAGAGTACAAAAAGAGTTTAACCCCCAGAGCTGCAGTCATGAGTACAACACAGGCAGGTGGGTTAGGAAGCAAGTTTGTTGAGACAAGGAGCACCAGGTTGCTGCCAAAATTATAGATACTACTGACACAGAACTTGAAAATTTGCCCTCGGTACTGTGTAACATGAAAATAAATCATGAGAAATCGGCCTCCTCAAATCAGATAATGTATCTTCCAGGACTCCTTGAGCACCAGCTGCATCTTGCAGAGGAATATTTATCTCAATTAACACAAGTGCACCCTGAAGAAGCGTTGCAGGGCTCTGCCATCAATCTGGAGAGTGCAGCAACAGCTGAATGCTCCAGCACGCAGTGATGAGGCAAGAAAAACAGGAGGCTACCCCACACACTGCACAACTGCAGCTCCCCTGAATCCTTGATTTAAGTCCTTACAGCCCCTTTGGGACTCCAGAACTGATTGCAGAATGTATGAAAATTCAGGTACTGAAGCCAGACGTTCAGGCTGACATCATGCAGGGGCTGGAACCTTCCCACAGAAATCAAGCTGCAGAGGTGATGTATCAAGCTCCAGCCCTGCTTCTGGGGCTCTCATTAGCAGCCAGGCATTTTCATGTTTATTTATTTATTCTTTTTGAGCTTCTTGTGGACGTATCACCAGGGAGAAATCTGCTGACATCAGGGACTTAAGAGAAAATTTATTTTGAAAAACAAGTTTTTAAAAAGCTATTTTGTTTTAATGAGAAGTCCCAAATACCCAGAGCTCCTGTCTGACTGTGGAGATCAGAGCTTTCCCAAGGTATCCTAACCATGGAGGTGTTGATTCTCATCCCAAGAGAACAAACATAGTTTGAATGTTTAATTTCAAGATACATTTTCAGCAGTGTCTTCTTCTCTGAGTCAAATTGGCTCATAGAGAGGGAAGTGAGGATGATATCTCTTCATTATTATATAATTACATATATATATGTGTGTGTACAGACACACACAAGTAGTGCACCTCTACTCCATGAGCCACGAATGTGCTGCATCCAGCCCTGGGGCTCCCAGAGAATGAGAAGCACATTCATCTGTGGGAATGAGTCCAGAGGACCACCAAGATGATCAGAGGGATACAGCACCTCTCCTGTGAGAAAAGGCTGAGAAAATTGGGATTTTTCAGCCTGGAAAAGAGAATGCTTTGGAGTGACCTAATTCCAGATTTCCAGTACCGGAAGGGAACCTAAAAGAAAGATGGAGGGGGACTTTTTACTGGAAAATGTGGTGACAGGACAAGGAGGAATGGCTTCAAAGTGTCAGAGAGCAGGATTAGATCAGATAATAGGCAGAATTTTTCACTCGAAGCGTGGTGAGGCACCAGCACATGTTACCCAGAGAAGCTGCGCTGGTGCCTCATCACAGGAAATGTTCGAGGCTGGGTTGGATGGAGCTCTGAGCAGCCTGGTCTACTAAAACATGTCCCCATACATGGCAGTATGTATGTATCTTTATTTTACTACAGGTTATCTGTACCAGAAGTCATTAGTGGTATCCGTTTTTTATCCCAGTGCAAAGTAGGCTATAATGTCACTGTTGCACAGAAATTATGGCATAAAGATTCCTGCAGTTCTGGGTTGACACTTTTCACATCACCAGAAGGAAGGCTGATTTCCTGGCTGTACCTTGCTGCAGTCATTTCCAGTGCATTTGTGCTATCAGACAAAGGAGCAGGAGCTGCAAGTCAATTATTGATAACCTTCTGGAGGAGCTTTGGCTCACTGGACACAGCCCAAAGCATAATTCAGCCTTTGGGATAGAAAATACAGTTTGAAAACACTTGTCAGAGAAAAGAGGTCTGAAAGAGGATAGGCTTGAAAAGATGCCTTGAACTAGAGTTAAGACAGTATTATTTGGGAAATACTGAAGCCCCAAATAAAACGTAGAACTGCAGTGGAAAATGAATTTTTAAAGTTGCTGTCTGGCTAAACCTAGAAATTCTTTTTTCCTCATTTTTACATTGCTTTCAATCTGTATATTTTCCCATTGAAAATTATGTATGGATATCAAAGAATACCAAATGATACTATATATATTAGATATATATTTTTCTGCCTGTATGAGACCTGATCTGCCTAGTAAGTGTAACTTGTAGAGACAATGACAGTGTGCAAGACATTGCTAGAATACATATATGGATTAAAAATAAACAGTATGTCTGTCAGCCTATCTATTAAAAGAATGAATGACCAAGGGAAAAAACAAACTGTAGAGTTAACAAATGGTAATCAATTCCCTTAAGCATTTTGCTCAGTCACCTGACATTGTGGATTAAATACAAAATAGTTTCTCTGGGAAGAGCTGTCTGATAACAAGCCTGGTGAAATATTCTAACTGAGAAAGAATGCAGAGTCAGAGAAAAAGAAAAAGAGTTAGAGAGAGATCAGTCTTACACAGATCAAAGCCATAGCTTTGGAAAAGCTACCAGAAATCTTGATATTTCTCTGACACCTCATTTCACTTCTAATACATATGGAAAAATCTTTACTATCACACATCCCTCTCCTTCAGATGCCCTTGAAACTTCCACTTAAACTGAGGATTAGCAGTCTTCTGTCTCTGTTGCTTTTAAACAGCACATTCAAAGTGATCTGGTGTATTTTACAGTAATCTGCTGAGTTCAGTCTTGGTATTGTGGTGGTTTTCAAGATTGGACAAATGTCTGCTCGGCTCTGCTCACCTACTCAAATTTTTACCTCAAAGGCTAGTTTCTTCCTTTTACACAAAGTAAAACTGTTACTCTATCTTTCTACCCTGTTTTTCATCTCTGCAAGAGAGGGAACAGGCAGGTCTACTACTTTGAGTTTAGTCTGAAGGCACTAGGAATAGATTATTCTATCTCAGAGCTTAAATGCTCAGCATTTTTCCTACTGACTACTGCCTTAAGAACATCTAAAAAACTAATATTTTGGTAGACTCACAGAATACACTTTGATTTGAAAAGTCATCCTTCTCTTCCTTGACAGAATTAATGATAAAGAAGTGGAGAACACCAACTTTCAAAAAGTTAATGCATGAGTCGAACTGAATGGTTTGTACTTGAAAATGTTTATATAAAAGGATCATGTCTTCTTGCAGATATCCTTACATGCTTTGAGAAAAAAAGTGCCATAACTCCTTGAGAAGTGACCAGTTTTTCTTAATCCCACCTCAAAGGAGATTTCGCTCATTTTATTTCACTTGTGCCCATCAGTAGTCTCATAGGACAAGGAGCAGAAAGTTTAAACATTGAACAGATCTCTGAACACTCAATTTATTTTTCTAGTTAGAGGTGACTGGTTCTACCTGAGACACTTTGGGCATCCACCACATCCGCATTGTTTGAGGGATATGACAAAGGACCAAAAAATGAGTGGTGTTCCTGGGGTTTGGTGTTGGGACTGACACTGTTTG
Source organism: Alethe castanea (assembly GCA_024734035.1). Taxonomy (NCBI): domain Eukaryota; kingdom Metazoa; phylum Chordata; class Aves; order Passeriformes; family Muscicapidae; genus Alethe; species Alethe castanea. The sequence continues at coordinate 142,564,099 of JANRGV010000001.1, read as the reverse complement.
ACATCCTGGAGATGTGGACAGTGGGACTGAGTGCACTCTCAGCAGTTTGCTGGTGACATCAGTCTATGTGGGGCAGTCATATGCTGGAGGTCAGGGATGGCACTGGACAGGCAGGAGAGGACTGTGCAAACCTCATGGAGTTCAACAAAGCCAAGCACAAAGTCCTACACTGGGGCTGAGCAATCCTTAGTGCATGCACAGGCTGGGCAGAGAATGGATTGAGAACAGCCTTGCTAGGAAGGACTTGGAGGCTGGTGGATGGGAAGCTGGACATGACCCAGTAATGTGCATTTTCAACCCAGAAATCAGCTCCATCCTGGACTGAATACAGAGCAGTGTGGGCAGCAGGGTGAGGGAGGGGATCCTGCTCCTCAGCTCCACTCTGGTGAGATCCTCCAGTATCTAGAGAGCTGGAGAGAGGGCATGGAGTCATAGGACAAAGGGGAATGGTTTCAAGCTGACAGATGGGAGGCTCAATTTAGATATTAGGAAGAAATTTTTTACTGTGAGGCTGGTGGAGCCCTGGCAGAGGCTGCCCAGAGAAGCTGTGGCTGCCTCATTCCTGGAAGTGTTGAAGGCCAGGTGGGATGGGGCTTTGAGCAACCTGGGATAGTGGAAGATGTCCCTGTCCATGGCAGAGGGTTGGAACAAGTTGATTTTTAAGGTCCCTTCTGACCTAAACCTTTCATGAAGCTCAGAGAGGAGATGGAAAATTATTGTGTTGAAATCACTAGCGTACTCTTGTGTGAGAGTCTGAATCTCTACATCTTTACCTGTAGCTCTTGCATTTTACTCAGTAAAATCCTCTTCAAAGGATGACTCCTTGCCTGTGTTTCTGCAATATCTAGAACAAGGAAGCCTTAGCCCATTTCTAAAGCTACTGGATACTTTTTCCAGTAATAACCACAGAAATCAGCTGTTGAATTAGTTTAGACTCTTAAGGCCATAAAATTGTTCATGAAACTATTTAACTGAAAATTGCATGAAAGCCTTGTAAAAAAAAATAAAAATAAGCATTAAAAAATGCAAAAAAGGCAGTATTTTTTTTGTAACTCAAAGGTTAGCTATATTTTGCTGCATAACTGCAATCTTAATGGAAACTATTGAATTGGAACTTAGTGATTTAAGATGTTATTTTGTCCTATTACATACATAACAAAAAGAAAGTCCACAGACTTTCAAGAAACTGAAGACTTATCATCTTCACTCCTTTTCCTCTTTCCTTCTCTTCTTTTCTCTCTTCCTTTTCCCATCCATCATTATCCATAACATCACTTAAAACAACAAAAGCTGTTTTTCCAGTATTGAGAGAGGAGAGCTTTTAACTGAATATTATCCTGTATAGAGAATTATGCCACTGTTTGGCTGGTTGGGACATGTACTGCAATTGGTTTCATAGATCTATTTATCTCCAGCATCTGGAGATTTTAACTGAAGTGCTAATGAGTGCAAAACAGAAGCATATTAATTAAGTACTAACCACAGGCTTTGGCTCTGTGACAGCATACACTAAACAACACATGTGGAATATAGGTCAAAGAAGCAAGATATTAGATTACTTCTGAGTGCAAAAATAATGTATTTGATTTTAGTGGGGTATTGCATATGCAAATCATTAAAGTGGGCTCTGTGGACTTCTGGTTCTATATACATCAGCAGTACTTGTTAATCCAAAGAATGCAAATGCAGAGGAAGAGCTACAGAGTGTTTTTTATGTGAAACATTTTGGATTTGCCTACTTGAGGTAGCAGTAAGCAGTGTTCTAATAATCTATGCATAAACTGAAAACTTTGTCCTAGAGGGTTCACAATAAACAGCGCTGATATGCAGGTCCCCAATTAAATGTGGATTTTACCTTTTCAACTCGTGCATTTGTCTAATAATCTGAGTTTCTGGAAGGTTTAATGTGGTTCATTAAACACTGCAGAAAACAAAAAACCAAGAAATAATGTCTTAGTAGCCTCCTCAATACTATTTCCTGTGGTTATAGGCAAAGTATCAACATAACTCTATGAACATTCAAGTAGTTTGTGGTTAAGACTGCAAATACAGAAAATCATCACAGAATGGTTTGGGTTGAATGCACCCACTAAAGATCATCTATTCCAACTCCTTTGTTATGGGCAGGTACAACTCCCACTAGATCAGGTTGATCAAAGACCCATCCAGCTTGATAATGGATGCTACCAATGGTGAAGAATCCACCATTTCAATGGGTAGTCTCTCCCTGTAAAAAAATTATTCCTGTTGTTCAATCTAAACCTATCCTCTACATGTTTTAAACCCATCACCCCTCATTCTATCATTACAGACCTTTGTAAAAAATTCTTTCTCTTTCTTTACTATAAATACTTTCTATAAATTGAAAAGCTACTATTAGATTTTCCAGAAGGCTTCTCTTCTCTAGGATGACCGGTCCCATCTCTCTCATCCTGTTTTCACAGAGGAGGTGTTTCAGCCTTCTGATAATTTTTGTGATCATTCTCGGGACACACTGCAGGAGTTCTGTGTCCTCCCTGTGCTGGGAAAAACACTGGATGCAGCACTGCACATCGAATCACACCTGAGCAGAGGGGCAGAATCCCCTCCCCTACCTGCTGTCCCCACTGTGGGATCAGTCCAAGACTTGTTTTTTGTTTGTTTGTTGTTTTGTTTTGTTTTTTTTTTTTTCTGGGCTGTGAGCGCAGATTGATGGGTCATGTCCAATTTTTCATTCTCCAGTATCCCCAAATCCTTCACACCGGGCTGCTCTCAGTCCTTTCCTTCCTCAGTCTGTATTGAAATTAGGATTGCTCCAAACCAGGTACAGGACCTTGCACTTGGCCCTGTTGAGCTTGGTGAGGTTTATGATACAAAACATAACTTACAGTCTGGTTAGGGACTGTGTCACTCTTATGCAGCAAAATTATGCTGTATTAAACATCCTCAGTTACCAATGCAGTAACTAGGAAAGGTAGAAATAAAACATCTTTTAAGGAGGGTACAAATGGGCACTGAATAATCTCCACTCTGCACTTCAGGAGAGGAAGAATAGTGTTCTGTAGTGAGACCATTAAAGATAAGTGAAAGGTTTCCACTTATGGCCAAATGCCTGCTAAAAATTATCTTTTCACAGTAAAACAGTGTAGGAATTCTTAGGAGTCTTAGTTCATGGAGAAAGAGAAAAGCAGGGTCATCCAGAGGAAAGCAAGGGACAAGAAAGATGTGTCAGCTATGTTCTGATGGATGATACAAAGTGAAGTGCTAAAAGAATGCAGTGAGAGATTCGGAGTGAGGAGAAAATTTGTTGAAGGTGTCTAAAAAGATCTACGAATGGTGCTGGTTCTGGAATTACATTAGAGCATCCCTCTTCCTGTCAGTGCAGTTCTTAGACTCTAATGATAATTAATGTCACCTCCAGGTCACAGAGCTCTATGACCGATTTCCATTGCCAGGCCCCAGTGGAGAAGATCACTGCTATTAATCTATTCAGTGTGAAAAACTACAGAGAAATAGTGTTAGCAAATGCTGAAATACTCACAGATTTTTTGTCCAATTCTGGCAAATCATCGCTAAGTTATTGTGTTATTTAATCTGAGATTAACACGCATTTATTGATCAAAAGGAAAAAGTGTCTCTGTTGAATTTTAAAGAATATATGACTTTTAAAGAATAGTATAAAAAATACACTGTTCACAACAGCAGCACCAAAATACAATTAACAGCCAGAAAATTGGTACTGGAATTTTACTTTTCTGAACCATTCCCAATCAGAAATTCTGTAATACACCAAGAGAAGATGATGGGTCATATTTAAACTCTGTTTTTTTCTATTAACTTGAGCCTAATACCCCTTTCTGCCCCAGCTCCTGTCTCTGAGTATTACAGCAGCATGTTGGGTGCTTAGGCAGGACTGGGGAAGACTTTAATATGCTCCACACTCTGCAAACAAGTGGGTGAAGACAGCCTGTATGAAGAGTCTCGTTGTGTTAAGCTGAAAGAAATGATACCTTTACAGGTGGCTTTATGAAATGTAGAGACATTTAAAAACTTCTGCACTGGTATCACACTTGAGAGAAAAGAGTTCATTTTAGACCTCTTTTTTCCAGAGAGCACTTCAGTAAAACTTCACCTCTTTCTTCACTGGCCATCTTGATGTCGTGCTTCACCCCAGATGTTTCCAATATGATTTTTATCTTGAGGTGGACAATGGGAAAATACACAGTCCTGAACAGTTACTAGCAAATTATTGTGTGCTTCAGCCTCCAACAGGAAAAATGTGAGATTTCCCACTGAGTTTGTCTCAAAATAATCAATAAGTTTAGATGAAGGGAATATTTTATCCTTGTGGAACACAGGCAGAGTCAATCCAAAAGAACTCTGAGGTTAGTCCCTGGTCTTACTGACCCTCATTTGCAGGATCACAGGAAGTTTCAGCTTGGAAGAGACCTGAGGAAAACATCTAGTCCACCCCTTGATTAAAGCATGGTCAGATGAGAGACCAAACCGAGTTTTTATAACATTTTCCACTCTAGTCTAGAAAATCTCCAAGGGTGGCCAACAGCATGGCTTGATAGGACAATTTATTCTGATATTTGATGGTCCTTACAGGAAAAGCTTTTTCCTTATATCCAGTCTGACTTTTTTCTCATGAATGTATCCTTCTGAAAACAGTTTCCTCTGAGAGATGTCAAATCTGATGCGGCATGAAAACAGCCTGGTGAAAATCTTAAAAATTGTTATTGATTGGCTTTCATGAAGACCCTGATGAATGCTGAAAGACAAAGTACGCTTTTAGTGGAATCTAGAGTCCAATGAAGGAAACAGGAAGCAAGAGTTGGCAGTATTGGAACATCTTAGATGGACATCAAGTAAGAATAAATAATAATAATAAAAAAAGCACATGAACGAGGTAAATTTAACTGAGTCAATTAAAAGTAATTTCCCTCTGCAAATTATATATAAAAAATCTGAAAAAAACCCCCTCAAAATATTTCCATCTCTTTAGGAAAATTCTAATAGGACTATACCTGATTTTTCTGTGAAACAATCTGATACAATATAAATGATTCAAATACTGCATCAGAGTCATTCTCCATCAGCCCCCAAACTTGTCGTAGTTGGCCCTTTAAAAAGGAATAAATCAGGTCTAATTGGATGGAAGTGACTGAGTGGTTTAGTTTACCACTGCACTGTTGATGCCAGAGATTTTAAAAGCTAGCTTGGGAACTCAGAGTGAAAGAGAGAGAGAAAATTAGTAAGAGGTTTGGACTAAAGAAAAAGCTTCTTCTCTCTTCTTTTACCTGTCAGGCAGCTTTCGTTCCTTGGTGTTTATTCCCAGGAGTTTAATTTTACCTTGGCAGTGAGTGAATTATTTATTTATAAGATCATATTCTTTATAAACTTAAAAATTGTATTTTATCTCTGTATAATTTTTGAGGCTTTATTTGTGTGTGCTTGTGTGTGTGAATAAATTAGCAAATTCAAGTGGAATGGCCACAACACTGGGAAATAATATTTTAGCGTATAGCAAGCAAGTGAAAAATTCTTCCTCATCTAAATCATAACACCAAGGTGAAAAGATGAGACCAGTAGTTAAACTGTTAGTCAAGAGACCAGGAAGTATTTATTATTTCTAACCTTTGATGCTGTTTGTATTCCATATAAACTTAGATGACTCACATAGGAGATATTTTATTTCTTCCTTTATTTAGGTACCTAGTACATGCTAAGCTACTAAAAGAAAAGTTTTCTCTAAAAATGCCTTGACTGAATGAAAACTGAGGTGTTCCAGTTGATATTTTCTGCTAAAAAAATCCACAAACCATTTTCCTAATGGACATAAAATATATTGTAATTTTTTCTTTCTCAAATTACAGAGAAGGACTGAGAGTCCTCTTTGATATATCAAACCCCTTTGAGATATCACTTTGGAACTGACCATATTTTTGGGCCTGACTCGTCCAGTGCTTTTTGCTGGCTATGGATTGCTTGCATTGCATTTCAGCTGCCCCTCACACAAACAGTACTTGATTTGTTTGGGGGTTTTCGTGGGTTTTTTTCTTTCTTGTTTTGTTTATTTTGTTTGTTTTTGGGTTTTTTTTTTTTGTTTTTTTGTGTTTTGTTGAGGTTTTTTGCTTTTGTTTTTTGTTGTTTTTTTGTGTTGTTTTTGGGTGATTTGTTTGTTTGTTTGTTTGTTTGTTTTTCCTTTTGTGTTTTTTCCATAGCTTACTCCTCTTTATCAAGAATCACAAGGTTTGAGTTTAGGTTGGCTATCTGCTGTATGGCATCAGTGATGACAATGACCACTTCTTTGCTGATTCCCATTTGGCAGGATTGAAATATGGACAAAGAAAGAATGTTTGGTGGAATCTCATTTAAACAATTATGTGATGATCCAGACATTTTTTAACACTGATGTGGTATTATAGGTAATTAAACAGTCTCTATGATGTACATTTTAACGGGAATCAGAAGAGAAAAAAGCTGGCAGGCATGTGTCTGAACTCTGGAGAACCACTGTCCTGGAAATGCGTTGGTTTAGGGTTGTATGTGTTTAAAGCCAGTTTCATGTCACAAAGAGAGCATGCTATTTGTCATGCAAACACCTAAGGCATGGTGATGAGTAGGAAAGGAAATTGTCCAAACCCTAACAATAACAAAACAGGGTCTCCAGGGAAGGGGTCATGGCCCTAAACCTACCAGAGTTCAAGAAGCGTTTGGATGATTTCAGGGACATGGTGGCATTTTTGGGATTGTCCTGTGCAAGGCCAGAAGTTGGACTCAATGGTCCTGGTGGGTCCTTTCCAACTCAGGATTTTTTGAAAGCCAGATACAGAACTTGTGACTGAAGAGTGATTCAACATGGCAGGAAAAAAATGAAATAACAGAGTGTCTGTAGAACAGAGTGGGATAACCTGGGCAAATTATGAATAGATTACACAAAAACAGTGACAAGACATGATGAACTTGAATCCTGATAAAAGGTCAGGCCTGATTGTGTGCTCACTGTACAGAAAGCTGGTATCTGCAAAGCAGGCATGTAAACAAGTCCTTAAGGCTCCTGTAACAGATTGCTTTCTTGAAATGCTATATGCAGCCAACTAAACAACTTAAACCACAGACATAATTATTTTATAATTACTGCCTTCTTCATAGGAGAAACACTGCTAGCAGGAAACAGCAATGCTGTATCAAATAATGTCATGCTATGATGAAACTGAAAAGGCTGATATCACTGGTTTTTTGTTGTTTTGGTTTTTTGTTTGTTTGTTTGTTTGTTTTGCTTTTTTTGGTTTTTTTTTCCTTTATTTTAATTTAAAAATGGCCTTGTTACTTCTGAAGGATGCAAGAGATCATAGCTAATTGAGAATTATGTAAGTGAACAAACCTGCTTCAGAAAAGTTTGACTCACTGTAGTCAAAATACTTCAACACAATATACATATGAAAATATTTCCCGAGTATCTCCCACTTCTTTATGAAATATGTGAATATTGATTTTCACAGATACTTGACATTTTATTCCTATCCATAAATCTCCCTCTCACATGTACACAATATTTTGAGAAATATGAGAAAATGTGAGTTAACAAAATCCCACCTCAAAATCATCCAGAGCTGATAAATAAATTGTAAAGTGTTTAGTACGCAACCTTCTAGCTGCAAAATATATACCAACAAACATGTGCATCAGCAGCCATGTAACAGCCCTTACACAGTGATAGCTATCTCAGTGTTACCAGTACTAGTGTAAAATAAATATTAAAAGTTTTTATTTCTACTTTCTAGTAGTTAGGATTGCTGTATGACTTGCCATGTATTTGATAATTAAAAGTAGGTTTCCATATTTGGCATTTTTAATAAAGAACACTGCTTTGCCTCCCTCTCTTTTCAAGATGGAAGTCTTGACACACCAAGGGAACACATTGACTTCCCCCTTACCATTGGTCAAGAGACTGGCACACCTTCTCTTCTTTCTTCTCCAAAAGCTGCAAATAACTCCCTTGAGCGACACAACTTATCTTCTACACAACAGAGAAACAAGATATGTTCTTTTACACCTCCCCATGTGAATCCTGATATTTCCCTGGAAACGTTCAGGTCCAGCATGGGTGGGACCCTGAGTGACCTGGTCTAGTGGAAGGTGTCCCGGCCTGTGGCAGGGATGTTGGAAGTGAATGTTCTTAAAGTTTCCCTTCAACCCAAACCATTTGTGATGAACAATGTTGTTACAATGTTGTTACTCCCATGCGGCCACCACCACATTGTCCCTTGCACATTTCAGTCTTGTCTTTTCTCATACTGAGACTTAAATTATTTCTTTTGGAAAAAGAAATCTAATGATCTTCTGTCTCTCACACTAAACGCTATTATTTTTTACTTAGATAAAATTAAAACAAAGACTGAGTCTGGTTTTCAGTATCTTGTATATGTCCCCTTCCATCATCTCAATCCAATGTATCCAATATATCAGCTGAGTTTCAACCATGCTGCAATTCTGACTTTTGTTGTTCTTGTTATTGCTTGTTTACACTGATGTCTCTAGATCTGCTGTAATCAATTTAGCATTTTAAAATTTTATTTTTAATTTGGCATCTGGATATCAATTTAATATTTACAACCAATGGGATGAACATCTTTCAATTTCTTTTATCTGGTTCAGATATAGTCAATTTATCTAGTTCAATCAATACAATCAATTCAATTAACTCATCTAGTTCAATTTATCTAGTTCTGATATAGTTCATTATATTATCCTGGAAACCACAAGCTTATATATCTCAGTGACTGTTCTTTTCCACTGCTCTTCTGCTCAGGCCTACTACATTGACAATGTCTACTTCATATTCTTATTTTATTCCAAAATTTAAAGCTGTACTTTCTCTTCTATTCTCATATCCTGCCTGGCACAGTCTCTACTTCACTCTGTTCCACTTTATGTGGAACCAACTATTTCTCTGCCACTTTGCTGGGTAACACTTGACACAATTGCATGTCCTGTGGTCTGTATTTCAGGTCATGTAAGTCTTGTGCCACATTAAAAATGGAGCAGAAAGAAGTTGCATGGACATAGCAAAAGAATTAATATAAATCTCTCAAAAACATAACCCATAGCTAATTAATGAGATAAAGCTGTGCTCTATCATAGGATTCTGGCAGCATCTGAATTATAGCATCATATGGCTGGAAAGCATCCATTGGTTTTAATTCCTTAGAGTAATTTTGGATTTATTTAGAGCCAATATTTTTTTTTCTTGCTTTGTGAGTTGGATGCAGAGATGTGGGCATATGAGACAGGAAAGAGGCCAGATTGCTGCAGGTTGTTAATGTGTGAGCTACAGGTAGGGCAGTAAGGGACTTTGGAAAAAAGGCAGGAATATGCACTGGGTGCTTAGTGCATGAGGTTTGACAGGCCTGAAGTGTGGGATCTGACACTGAGAAGTTCATATATCCCACTGCAGAGCTCAGGAGAAGGAAGAGGGTTTGTGCCACACAGAATCACACTCTGAGTGATGGAGAAAAGTGCAAGATTGCTCACAACTGACAGCAAAGGTTTCTCCCGACACCTGAACACTCCTCAGAGGTCTGCTGTCTAGGGAGTGCCCTCCTATCAAGGCTCAGATCTCACAAGGTGAGCAGACAGAGGATTAAAAAGTGCCAGAAAAAGTCAGAAGCCAGGCAGAGTGTGACGGACTCTTGCAGGGTTATACAGTAAGGTATAATGGGACTATAATTAGCTTGATGGTTGAAATGTAGGGACAGGCCACAGAATTAAAACAGATCAGACGTGTAGAGGAAGGTTATACCTTGGGAAAAACTCCGCATTACTTTCTCTTAGAATGCTTTCCTTTGCATTCAAGAGAGAGATCTCCTGAGGAAGTAAAATAGATTAGAATAGACTATGCACGAGGAGTCAAAATATAACATGATCACAGTGCAAGCTACTCCAAAGTTGAGAGAATTAGAGTGATGAAATGTTATATGCATTTAAAATTATTTTGGTGCAGAGACTAAATCCATAAAAATCTACTTTATTTCTTTCCTATAACATGCAAGCTAATCTAAATTTCCTAGAGTCAGGATATATCACTGCTCTATATTTCAGCCTTTTGGTGATTTACACTCTGAGTATGTTCTGTTTAGCAATTGGTGGACCTTTCTTCCCTTGTTTTATTTTGTACTTTTTGTTAAATTTTTATTTTTAATTTTTTTTTTTCCTGAGATGCTTTTTAAATTCCTTATGAATGCACAGAAAATATGAATCACAGAATCATGGGGTGGCTTGGGTTGGAAGACACCCCAAAGATCATGTAGTTCCAAATTTCTGTCATGGGAAGGGACACCTTCCACTTGACCAGTGTGCTCAAAGTCTCATCCTACCTGGCTTTGGATTACTCCAGGTCTAGGGCATTCACAACTTCTCTGAACAACCTGTTCCCATGTATCATCACACTCACTAGAAATAATTTCTTACTAATGTCTAATGGGCATAGGTCTCATCTTTTTAAATACCACTGCTTATTGTGGAATTTAAATACCACATACCAAAATACCACAATTGCTTAGACTATTGCTTTGGTTATTATTAGATTATGCTACATTCACTTGTAGTATAAAACTAAATGCACTGGTCTAAGTATGGTCACAGTGATAATTTTAAAACTGAAAGGAGGAAAATTATTTTTTTTTTTATTTCAAAAACATCAAAATGAGTGTTGAATGCTGGTTGCATGAAGCTCTGCACACCAGGCAAACAATGTTGAAATTGTAGCATTCTGCTGCTAGTGTTATAAATTCTTTTAAACTGAATATATGGACAGTTAGATCACACACTCTATTTTAGTACAAGGATCTTTGGAATCACAGAATCATTAAGGCTGGAGAAAACCTCTAAGATCGAGTCTAGCAATTAAAAGAACACCGTAAAGTTCATCATTAAATCACAACACAAAGTGCCATAGCCACAGAGCTTTTAAACAATTCCAGGGATAGTGATTCCACCTCTTCCCTGCTCAGTCTATTCCAGTCTGTCCAAATTCATCTGAAAATCCTTCCTACCCCCAAGCAGATCAACACTCCCACCCAACAGAAATTGGGACAGGAAGGAGTTGTGAAGCTGGGTGTATCAGCAGTAGATGGTCCCTCTGCAGCCAGCTCCAGTGCCTAGAAGGTTCTTGCAGAAGACCACAGTGATTTAGGGAGTGCAGAGGACACTCTGCACACCTGGAGTCTGACTCAGCTGCTGACTCAGAGCCTGGGGTACAGGAGATGTTCGCACTTGGCTGGCACCAGTACCCGTGGGGGATGTAGTAAAATCTCGGGAGGTTAGGCAGGGTGTGCAAGCATCTTAAACAACACATGGTATTTAAATGTCAGCAACTGACCTGAACTCCCTGAGTTTTCTGAATCTGTACTTCTGTGGCAGTTCTAACTCCTGACTGCCGTAGTCATTGCCTTCTTCCTCCAGAACATGCTCCAGGCTCATTCTCCCATTCATTTTCTTAGTTTCTTGTTCTAGTTGAACTCTTTGAGTAACAGCAGCACATTAATCTTGCAGGAAGATACTATTTTTATTTTTTTTTCTTCTGTACTATAAAATCATGAGACCTTTACAGAAAGTCTTGCAAGGAAAAAGGTGAGAATGTACAGCTGGCAGGGGAAATGCAATGACCAGCAGTGAGGCTGCCATGGAAACACAGCCTGAAGCTAACAAAAGATAAATCTTACCAGTACATCCTTAATGAATTTTTGATAAAAAAGCAGGCAAATCTGCTATTAGAAACATAATTCTTGTTAGTCAAGATTGCAGTAAGTATCTGCTACTTATTTCTTTACATTGTTTGTCACTGTTAGTGCAAGTGTTAGCATATTTTTAAAGTTGTCAATACCACTGCTCTGAACTTCTTCCGAATTAAAGTGTTCAGCTTAGAAGACTGCTCAAAGGAGAATATGGAGACAAAGCCACATAATTCAAACACCTGCATTTACCTGTATTTATCATGTGATATTTATCATATCATTTGTCATAATTTCTAGTGTGATGATTCAGAGTCATAATGTGACATAGGTATCCTTGCACTTTATTAACATCAAGTATCCACTTGTGCAGAAACAAATAAAAGGAAAATTTTTATCTGTTTTTGTTTTGTTTTTGTTTTTGTTTTTGTTTTTGTTTGTTTTCAATTTAGTTTGGTTTGGGTTTTCTTTCTGTAATCAAAAATATCTTTTATGTTGCCAGCAAAGTTTGTAATAATCTGACACTCCTGGATAGATTGTACAAATAATCAGAGCAATCCAAATCAGGATTTACTTGGACAGCCATACCATACCTACAATTTGGGACATTTTTTTTTCTTAATTTTTTACATAATGGTAAATTTTGCAAATACGATTATTTGAAATAGATTCCACTCATTTAATTTACAAAACATAATGTGTTGATGTGTTCTTTTTTCTTTGAAATGGTACAATCACACAGTCCATAACTTCTTTCTGAAAGGGAAGCAATGCTTTAAAATATTTGGGACATGTTGCTTTTAGTCAGTCACCCAGTAACTCAAGATGTTAAAGCTAGCTACCATATTCTGGGAATTGAGTAGATCAAACAATACTATGAGCTTAAGATATAATCATATATAACCAGTCAATCCCCAAAAAAGAAGCTGAATTCTAATTCTCTTGGTGCATAACATGTACTTTGTCCTCATCAGCAACCTTGAGATCAAGAATGGATATGCTTATTCTGACAGAAGATTAAAATTGTGTCCTTGTGACACAGTAGAAAAAGTTTCAGTCTTTCAGAAATGTGAGATTTAGAGCAACTGTCTTTGAGAAGAAACACAAAGAGGCAGCTCAAATATTTTAGATTTCAGAAAGACCCTTTTTTACAGAACTTGAAATCCCAAGATTCTCAATGTGAAACACTACCCAAGTTTTGTTTCTTTTTTTTTTCCCCTCTTAATGTGCTCTTGGAATTACCAAAATCATGAATAAGAATGCCTCTGAACAAATATTGCCACATGGAAGAGAAGGACTTCTGGATGCTGCCTGGAAAAGCTGGGATAGTGAAATACAACACCCCCTCACCAAAACCTGGAGTCAAAAGATGACGTTGGGTACAAGGCTGCACAAATAGGGGATCCGATGGCACCTTCTACCTCTGCATGGTCACTTCCCATGAGCAGCGTGTTCAGGGAGCAGTTTACCCCATGGAAAATGAGGACAGACTCATTTACATCAGATTTAGAATATCAGAGGTAGGAAGAAAATAATCACTGTGCTGAACATCTTGGGTATGTGTACAATGACATGAGAAGTATGAAGATAAACTAAAATATTTGAAAACTTAAATAATGGGTTTATTTACTGCAGCAGGGCTTTGAGGCAATTACATATGACTGCACTATGAACAGGAATTGACTGAGGTTCATTAAAAAAAAAAGGGATAATGAAAATAGTAAGTGACACAGCCCTGTGCACCGAGGTTTTCTGTCATTAGTAGTGTTTGATAACTTCTAGCTATAATTCCAGAAAAGGTGAATTGAAGGGAGATGGCTGAAGGAAGTGTGAAATTTCTTTGAAAAAAGATGAAACAGCTACATTATCAAACAATTCCATTGCACATGAAGGGCAGCATTTTAATGAAGCAACAAAGTGGTTAAAGCTTTGACTCAGATACAAAAAGAAACAACAAATAGAAACAGATTAATAAAAATAAACATATATATAAAATATATGAAATAAAATGAACATGTATACAGAGTTAGAAAGATAAAAAAATATGGAGTGGAATATGTAAGAGACATCAAGGTTAATAAGATATAATTCTTTCAGCAGTTAGTGACACATCATGGAGAATCTTCACTTGATACTCAAGTTCTTGTCATTCTTAAGTTTCTCTGTAAAAGGTCAATGACTAACAGATGTCTGGAAATACTGATGTTGTGATAAATGGATAAGATTTCTGAGTTTTCTACTTTAAATAAGGAAAACAGAAATGAAAAAGTAATTGCAAACACTTGATAAATTCCCAGTTAAAATAATTTCACATTTTTGTAGCTATTTCTACCTTGACAACTGAAGGGCTAAAAGAGTAGCAACCAACAAAAGCATATTATATTATTACCTCAAAGCACTGCAATTTTCTTTCAAGATAAAGTTATAAGTCTTCTGAATAAAGATGATAAAAGTAAATAGTGAAAAACAAACAGTAGTTTTATAAAGGTTTATTTCATGCTCCAGGATGATTCGAACAAGTAATGGAAACACTACCACATGAGTCTGAAAATCATTCATATAAAGAAGTTATCAATTTCAAAAGAGAAAGAATATATGGAGTATATATGAGAAAGAATATATGGAATATATTGTGGAGTCTTGCAGAAAGCTACAATTTAACTGGTCAATGCATTCACTCACTGTGCAAACAATTTTTTAAAAGTGTGGGTTTTTTCACTTTGCTGATCATATGAACCTGAGAGAGGTTACAACTAAAAGAAATTAATAGAATCGAAAGTAAATTTGAAAGTTGGTAAAACACTTGCAGAAAGAAATGATTGAATGACATTAAGTGAGCAGAGTGTGAGGTGTCAAAAATGAGAAAAAAATATCAAGCATACAATTACAGGATAGTATATGATTGTAGCAGATCTTTAGAAAAGGTACATGCAAGTCAGAGAACAATATTGGTCAAATATGAGCCAAAAATATTGTAGGATGAAAATAGAAAACTCTATTTTGTATTGCAGAAACCCTGCCTTTATAAGATATTAATTCATTCACTTTCTTTCAGGTCTAGTACTATATTAGGGATGATAGAATTTCAGGTTTTAGACCTAGTAGTGTGGAGTTATTTAATATTAACCTCAAGAGCTGGAACAAGAATAAGCATGAGCCCATAAACCAAGAAGACTGAACAGTTTCTTCAGTTACTGAAATTAAAATTGTCTGATTCTCCACTGACTGCAATGGGCTCTTAAATATCTTGGTCAGAAGAAGACATGTCTGTACTATGGACACACAAATACAGTCATGGAAAGTTTTGATGTGAATTGCAGCACACCAAAAAATATTTCCAATTTAGGACTGAGATTGATTGTCTGGAAATGTGAGGACTTCCATCACTGGAGGTCCTTAAACAGGATTGGAACAGCTTGTGCCAGGAATGAAGCTGGTGTGTAACTCATCATGCTTCAGGGCAAAGAGGAGAAATAAATGGTCTTTTAAATCCCTCTGGGAAACTGGGACTCAGAGCCTGAAGCCATTCATGCACTTAGCTACCTACATCAAATGTTCCTGTACTGCAGCACAGTCCCTGAAAAAAGACACAATCCTGGGATCTCTGAATGACTCCAGTCTTGGATCTCCTCTCTTCCTTTGACTAAAAAGAGAGAGCACTGGGAAATCAGCCAGTCCAAAGGTTCAGCAGGGTTAAGCCAGGGCGTGAAGGCAGCTGGATTGAATGGCATATAATCTCCTTTTTCTCAGCAATATTAGCACTTCCATGGGTGTACATACAGAAGGGATTGACTGCTTCCCCTCAATTTACTGCTCTGCATCGTTTTGTTGCCTGGTGTCCAACTCTGCTGCAAGGACCCAGTCTAGCTTTCAATAATTATGCAAATGTTCTTTTAGCTCTATACTAAAGTTAACAATCTGCTAAAAGGCAGCTCCCAACTACTGCTTCTTTCCACAATTTTAATTGTAAAATGCATTTAAAATCACTCTGCATCCAAATTTTTATCCCTGCAGAATGGACTTACTATGCTACTAATTTCATGGGTGTTGTGAAGCAAAGAAGTATGAAGTACTATTCCTGGAAGGAACAGACCCATGAAAATCAATTTAGTGTGAGTGCTCTCTCTTTATCAGTGTCACTGACAGCAAATACTATTTATTTTTTTGGTATGTATATATATATGTATGCAAATAGGAGAAGGCTGTTCTATTACTTGAGTCAAATGAGATTTCCAATAAAGCTGCACCATAGCCGAGTCAAATGGCCCTACTAATGGCACAAGGTCCTGGAAAGCTACTCTTTCACAGAAATGTTCATGACAGTTAGTACCCAGTGGATGTGTCTTGTATTATTCCAGGTTGATCTTACCAGGTGAGGTAGAGGAGGACTCACCAGCAGGTCTGTTTACTGCCAAAAGTGAAAATATCTGGGCACCCTGGTGTATAGAGACAGCAATTAGTGCACTGACCAATTAAAAAAAATGATGTGCAGACAGTGCAAGAAGCTGAAAAGCTCATCTCTTCCTTTTCACACTATTGGCATGCTTTAACTCCTACAAATGTAGACTAGTGGGCAATCCAGAGCAAGGTGCAGGCTTTCAACATTGGATTTGTTCAGTACAGGACTGATAGGTTTCTTTAGACTTCACTACTTTCATTGTACATTATTTTTAAACTCGACCACAGAATTTCTATATGTCCTTTTTTCATAGTTAAATCTGGATTTAGGCATTGATGGCTTTTAGCAAGTATGGATTATAGACCAAGCTTTCTGCAGAAGTAGTGATCTTTCCATTAGTTTTCATGAAATGAGAAACCTGGTGAAAGTGGCTGAGCTCAAGGGAAGTTGTTTAGAAAAAAATTTTCTCTAGGAAGGAAAGGAGTTAAATTGGTTTTGGGAGAGGCAAAATCTCCCCCAAAGTCTTATTTCATAAATTGACTTTTGCTAGCATACCTGAATAGCATATGATGGATTTTCAAGAAAACTTGTGGTAACCCTTACAATGACTTTTTTAGCTGTGTTTTCAGAAACATGTCCTCAAAATCATTCTCATGTTCTTCATTTGAAGGTTTTGTTTTGTTTTTTAAAATAAATATGTATAATCTTGGTCAAAGTTCATTCTACTTTTGTCACCTTTAAATTTTAATGGCATCAGGAACATGGACACAAAATTAATGATACATAAAAGGATGAAGAGACCTTAGTTCTCTTTTGTAGCCACAAAGTGTCACCCTTTTCCCATGCATTGTCTACTCTGATTGCTTTTATGTAGCTCAGGAAAAAAAATGTCTCCTTTAAAGGAGACAGTCCTGAAGTTCAAGGACAGAACTAGGGGCCCAGGTTGTGTCTGTAAAGTGGCAAATGCCCATGCAGATCTCTGATGAGTGCAATGGAGATTAAAAAGAAATTATTCAGAGAAGGAGACAAAATTTGGTATTTTCATTCATAGATTGCTGATACCAAGTACCTTTGAAGATCACAACTTGGTTAAAGCCCCTGCTTTAGTCTGTTTACAGGGAAGCTTATTTGTCTATATATAATCAATTCTGCCCTCCCTAGAGATCTGTGTTTTTTGATCAACTGATGTTATTTTCTAGGAAGATAAAGCTGGTTCTGAGGGTGGGGGGTTTTATTGTTGTTGCTGTTCTGGGTGTTTTT
>JANRGV010000001.1:142525781-142543219 GCA_024734035.1 Alethe castanea | reverse complement strand
CTCCTCTCCTCTCCTCTCCCTATCCAGAGCCAAGGCACAGACAAAATTTCGTCCCATTATTTCCTTACGCCTCAGGATTCCACCAAATAAAATGTGACCCCACGCAAATGGGAAAGGAGCCCTGCTGAGAGACAAGAGGTGTCTGATTTGCCTGACAGTGAGGATCAGAATGAGTGGAAACTACAGCAGATTACACAGGGTAGAGGAGAAAAAAAACAAGCAGATATGATGAGTAGAGAATCTGAGAGTGTAAAGAGAAAGTTACCACCATCAAATGGCCAAAAGAAAGAAGTGAACTTTTATAACATTTATAATCTATATATGTACATAATCTATATTGTGTAACTAGATAATATTGCATAGAACATTGTATGTCTGCACTTTGCAAACATTGGTGGTGAGTGCTTTGCCTGCTTTTTTCATATTTTACCTTTATGTTTCAGATGTGCATACATAACTGTTATTCTCCTGTCGTTAATATCTACGTCATTTAGTGAGCTAAATTCAGTAATATGTACTTCATATGCTTTTCCTTATAGTAAGTAGATAACATATAGATTGAATTTGTTAATTCTCACTGTGGTTGAAGAAGTAATATTGAATAACTTCATTACATTAGTTTAGTACAGGGGTCATCATTGTAATGTCTATGAATGATATAAAACCCACTTGGGTAACTTGGACTGGTTGTGGACTTCTGTTGAAGGTGGCAGGTAAGGAAGTGAATGTTCATGTCCAAAACACTGATAGCTGGGTGGCTGTGGAGCCAGCCAAGGATTGTTGCTGGGAGAAAGGACAGGATGTGGCTGGAGCAGGGGCCAAATGGAGATAGGACAGCACATTTCCATAACAAATGCCCTTGTTTTGTTTCCTGGAGATAACAGCACAATGCAAGTGCAGGAATGAGGCTGAGAACTGGGAATGAACTGTAAGGGGGGTCAAGACTACCCAAGACCCCTGAAACCCTCCAACCCATTTCCAGAAAAGTCCAAAAGAATGGACTGGGCATGAGAACAGATTTTCATAGAAAGTAAGAAACTTATCTCCAGGGCTGGAAAAACATCTATAAAGGTACCTAGGAGTTTGGACACCCCATCAGCTGGATTGATGCTGGAGCCAGGACTGGTGATCTTTCTTATTCTTCCATTCTTCCTTTTACTCTCTCGTCCCCACCTTAGTCCATCCCTCTCTATTTCCTTCCACCCTATCCCTTTATCCAAAACCCACTGCTCTGTACTTATACTAACAGACAAGTGACCTACTTCTACTAATTTCCATGGTAAATGCATAATTTATTAATAAAACTTTGTGAGCTTTTGCAGACTCTCTGACTTTTGTAATTTCTTTTGATCATGGGCATCTACGAATCTTGAGTACCCCCTTAAGGCTGGGACATGACACTGCTCTGTTCTTACAGCTGATGGATGTAAAAAATCTGTATTGGAGTGAATTTAATGAGTCACACTGGTTGTGCCATTGTTTTGTTTTCTTTCTGCATTTCCTTGGCTTTTGTGCCACAGGGCTAATTCCTCCCAGGTTTTTCTAAACTGCATTATATGCACAGCATAGTTTATCTGATTGCAGTAGAGTAAAGCATCAAACCTGCTGCAAACATGTGAGTGTAAGAGTAAGATAGTGAAGAACTGCTGATACTATGTTCTTCTCTTGCACAGGAAAAAGGTGTGTGTTTATTTGTCCAGGAAAGCTGCAAACATATCCTGGGGGTTAAAGCACAACAGTAATTTCTGTCTATAGATTTATCAGAAAGTGATTGTTGCTTGACTTCATGTCTCTTCACTCTTGATGTTCCTCTCTGAAAAGCTGAAATAATAGTAATATGTTGCATATAGGTTAAACCTTATACAAAAAGGGCCTTGTTACCCTTGAAAAATCATGACTCAGGCCTACTACTTTGGCTAAGCAGAAAAGGACTATGGGAAAGTGACTCAACTGAATTGGAGGTAGAAAAACAAGTTATATAAGCATTACGTGTTCACATTATGGTTTATGGTTGAATTATTTTTGCTATACTTAACTGGAATGTAACTGATAATGGGCTAGCTGCTGAAAAAGTCCTGGTTTCTGCAATAAAGTGGCTCTCCTTTGCACCTGCCTGGGAACTCTGCAGCACTCTGGACCCTCACAATATCACTCTACTGTCTCTCAGGGCTGTCATCATTTTGAAGTCCAATTTAGAACCAAAAGGTTTCAAACCACATCTGGCTCTTCCTGAATATTTCTCTACTTTAGTCATCACATTTTTCTACTTAAAATGAGCCGTTTTCTTCCCATTGTTTCTCCTTCTAGATGGGCAAAACGTCTTAAGAAGTAGCAAAAGTGTGTCTGCAAAATATTGCCTTATTCTGTAGTGAATATTTTTCTCCTTTGCAATACTAGCTGTCCAATAAAAGAGCAAAAGATTTGTAGCTACGCTTTTAATATTACTAAATCCTGCTATTGAATTAAGACATGAATCCTCGAGGGAAGAGAGCAACATATTTGTAGTATTGTCATCCTGTTGTAAATGTGGGAGCAGCTAACTCCTCCAGTGGAGTTTCCTGTGCATTCTTTTGCATTTTTACTGAAGATTTCAATGAAAATAATTTTGCAACCTCCTAACTGCATCTCTTTCAGTTTCTTCAGGTGAATTGGAATGGAATGACAATAGCAGGGGAGTACCTGCTGGCAGCCCATAAACCAGATTAAGTTTGAAACCTGCTTCTCTCTGCTGTTTGCCTTCTCGTAAGCTCAAGAAGGATGAATCCATTCTGCCATGTCAAAGCAAGGCTTTAGTGATATGAGGAGCTAAGAAAGTGATCAGGAAAATATATGGGAAAATAAGAAGTCACTGATTGGAGAATAAAGGGGTGAAGGGCTTAGGTATGTTTGAATCATTTCCAGTAATAAAGTTCCTAACTACTCTGCAATACAGCTGATTCACTGTCACTCGACTTTTGAGCACCATTAATGCCCAGTTTAAAATATCTATGAGATGGATTACTGTACTAAATACTTTACAGTACTGGGTTTACGGTCAGGATTTAGTGGAAAGCTTCGTTCTCCTATAAATCATGCTATGAATATTGATTGTGGTAACTTCTACTTACCTAAAAGTTTTATGAGGCTTTCAAAAAAGAAAGTACTGACTCTGTTTTGTTGGGAAAGATCCTTTCCCAGAAACTAATCTGAGGGACATCTCTAAAATATGACATTTTTGTGTTTATATAGTTAAGAATGACTTTATAACAAAGTGCTGCTAGTTCAGACCAATTTATTATATGGCGCAGAAGTTTTAAACTGCTTTAAATCAATAGTTAAGAAGACAGGAGAGTGTTTGGGTGTTATAAGTCATCATTTTAATGAAATATAGATTATTCCAAGACTATTAAACAAGTGGTTGGTGTCAGGAAAATTGTTCACTTTTTCAATGCTAAACAAAACCATCTATTTTAATGCAGCAAAATCAATAAGAAGCTGAGACCTGCCATGTAGCTTGAATGCCTAAGTAAATGTATAGTTAGAACTCCCCATTGATAAGTAGGTAGGTTGCTGTTTGCACATCCTGGTTGCTAACTTTGATTAAAGGAAATGATTTAAGGGAAGATCGAAAAAAGGAAGAAGCAGGAAAAAATTATTTTGATGAAATCATTTATTTTATTAAGCAGACAATTACCAAGCTTCTTGTTCAGGAAATATTTTCCAAGTTGGACAGATATTGGGGGCTGAGAATAATTTGGGAGTGGAGAACTATTTCAATATAGCACTTGAATTGAATGAAAGCTAGGAAGCCCAAGATTAAAAAGTAATTCATAAAGTTGCCTGAGGTCACAAATGATTGGTTTGCAATAATAAGCACAGTTTTGCTGAATGTCTTCAGAATTATCTTTAAAAAAAAAAAAAAATAAAAAAGACACATAAAACTGGAGCAGGCTTGCAAACTCACCTCCCTTCCATCAAAGCCAAAAAATTATATTCTATATCAGGATGAAACCAAAACCTTTATTTTGTGAAACTACGTCTGCTTTGGACAAGATCTTAGATTTCCAGAATGTTAAACAGGCTGGAAAACTGACAGTGAAGTCTCTCCTTAAAAACAGCCCTTATATTCAGGAGTGTTTGTGGTGTAGGCTCTCTTCAGTGTTTTATATTTAAATTTAACTTCTCTGATTTTCTCTCTATATAGAATAATTAAAAATTCACGTAGGTAAAGAGAGAATTACTTCATATTATGGAATTTAGGGCATTCAGCTAGAATGAAGAAGACTTTGATCTGAATCATATTAAGTAGAAGTCTGAAATGTGGTCTCTCATGGCTGAATATACTGGCACTTGGGTAGTTAGTTAATCTCAGGACTTCTTCACTTTGATCATTTCTATCATGAGGCTGAGAAAATTCCCAGTGCTTTCCAATGTTGGCTGTGGTTCTTAAAATTTCCACTTGGAAAAATCAGAATTTTTCAGTGAAAGCCCTGCTTCAGATTTGTCCTTTTAGTCTAGCTATGGTTCAGTAAATCACATGCCATCCTGTTTCCTCCACTACCAGCTCCTACTGACACTGCCTGCTAGTAAAGCATGGCTCATGAACATCAGAGTGTGACTGCCACTTGGAAAATTGCAACTCCTCAAGGTACACAACTAAAAAATTCCTAAAGAGAAGGCATTACACAATTCTCTGTCTTGGCCCATTGATCTGCATTCACATTTCAGCAGGGCATTAATTAAAGCATTGTGTTAGTTCCATTTGCAACTGGTTGCCTCTGAACAGCATTCAAAGGAAGTCCCTGACTTGAAGGAAACAGATTTTTCCAAAATATGCTTGAAGGCAAGCACCTTGAGTTTTGAGACTATTTTTATTTTTTTAGTAACTAAAGGTACTTCTTTTGCAGATCATTTGCTGAAATACAGAGGATCTAGTGCTATTTTATATGTCCTAAAATATTCCACCTCAACACCCAATGACTGGTCATAGATGAAGGAATAATAATTCTCAGTAGGAAGAGTATTCCTTACCTAAAGCGACCATGGAACAGACACTGTGACATTGTTCCTGTAAGCTAACCTGGAAAAGTCTCTTCAGACATGTCAATTAGCATGTTTAAGGGATCATTTTAAAAGAATAATTCCAGGAATGTAGAGAAGACATGACCTTCCATAACATTTTTTTCTACTATTTCAGTTATTGATGAAATGAAAATAAATCAGGACAAAAACATATAGCCAAACAGCTAATTTATTTCTTTGCTCTATTTTTTTCCCTACCATAATGCATCACTTTACTTTTAAATTAAGCCCAGCAGGTAGGAAGATCCTATACCCATTTTCAAATAAGATAATTTGTCCCTGCATTACAGCATGTTTCTTTGGTATAGTTTCTTTCAGACTTAGCCCTGCTGCTTCTTGAAAGATGATTTAAAGATCCTTTGGTATAAATCCTAATGACTGCCTAAGTCAATGCTTTTTACAGAGATGTGTGAAGTTAGATTTCACTTTTTCCTGACATCTAATTTTGAGATGTCCTTATCCAGAAACACAAAGTTTTCCCCCTCTTTTCTTCTGATACACTTACTTCTCTCATTAAAGGCATTTCAGTTAAAGCTGATCGCCTTCAGTAATAATGGCATCTTGAAAAAACATAGATGGCAAAAATACATTGCTCAAATTTCTTATGCCAGCAGTTTCAGATTGAATACAAGAGACAAAGTTATGCCAGGTGCTCATGTAGAGAATAAAGATAAAACTTCTTATTCTTCTATCATTTACCATTCTCAAGGACTGGATAAAAACTTTTCTTAGAGGACAAATCTGATAGTAAGGGAATAGCACAGCCAGCTCTGGGGCTGGGAGAGGCAACTGAAGAGCCCCAGTGCCCTTTTAGCTGCAAGAAGCTAATCTGCTGCAGGGTGTGCAAGCAGAAAGATGTTCTTTGAAAATGACATCTTCTCCCTGTGTGTTTTCTTGCAGAGGCTCTGTGCTCTGAACCAAAGACGATCAGATGATTTGAATGAGACAGGACTGATTAGAGGAGTCAGTTTTATCTTATTCCTCTGCTTGACTGGAGAAAATGACAGCAAATTCCTGTCTCACAGTTCTCATCCATTATGAGTTTCACTATAGAAAGGGTTCTAGGGAAAATATTCCTTTGTCCTGCAGAATAGCATTTTGGCAGCTTCTTATTCTTTCCTTTTATGTATTTGACACATTTTGCTTCAGCTGAGGTGCAATAAAACATTAACAGTGTTTAGGACAACTTTAAAGAATATTTTCTTCATTTTTCATTGTCTTTCCATCTCTGGAAGAAAACACAAGCACAATTTTTTTTTTTACTTTCTGTATATATTTTCTTTCTTTTTAACCCTAAAATAGACTCTTGTAATGCTGATAACACGGACTAGAACAATAGGTCTATGAACAGTACAGATAGAGAGAAACTCATGTGAAGTAACATAGGTGGGAACTGATGCATTGAATCAGCACTGGAAAAACATTTATGGATTCCAGGTAAAACAGGGTTCACTCATGTTTTACATCCACATATCTGGCTTCATATGATCATTCTTCTGATTTTATTAATTGCCTTCTTATCTTGTGTTTCTCACATATTCAGATGAAGATGTAAGTTTGTTTTTGACCTCTTTTCTATTAATGGTGTTTGAAGGTAGATTAACTGCTTCATTTCAGGAAAAATCTAGCTTGAATTTCCAAATTAATCTGAAATCAAATCGGAAGTAAGCCCTCTCACAACAGTTGTGGTAGCTCTGACCTTTCCTTACTTTTCTTCTTTGACTATTTCTGATGATTTGTAACCTTAAGAACAAGCAGGGAACCAGCAATTTTTAATCTGAGTGTTCTATCTTGTAAAGCCAAATGTGACTCCTTACACAATAAACTAATTTTTTCTCTGTCTAAGGTTGCTGTATTAACATACAGGAGTTCCTCAAGGCAAAGATAACAATAATAAGAGAAAAATGCACAAAATTGATGAGAAAAATCTTGTCTGATTCATAGACTCATAGAGTAGTTTTCATTGGAAGGGAAGAGGTCTTCTAGTCTAATGCCACTGCAGTGAGCAGACTCCTTCAGCTAGATCAAATCACTCAGACTCACCCCGTCTAAACTTCAATGTTTACAGGCATCCACCACCTCCCTGGGTGACCTGTTCCAATGTTTCATCATGCAAAATTTCTTCCTTATGCCTGATCTAAATATACCCCACTTCAGCTTAAAGCAATCGCCCTTTGTGCTATTGCCACAGGTGCCATTTCTTCTTTCTCTGTTCACAGTGTTCTGCCCAGAGCAGGAAGCTGATCAGCACCAGCTCTGAGCTTCCTTTCTGTCAGCACTCATCCCAAATGTCTTTCACAGCTCAAGGATGCTCCCAGGATCCTGTGAAAGGTTGGTACCTGCCTGAGGAAGACGGTCTCACCTTCCCGTAGGTTTTGCAATATGGCTCCAAAACTCCAGGTTTTATACCATAGCTTTTACTGCCAGAACAATCCTTCAATTAACTTCTCTGAAATAACAGGACATGAGTCCATTATATCCATTTTAGGGATATACTTTTTTAGAAATACATTGGTATATATGATGAATGAATATTTTAAGAAGAAATGGATTTTCAGATAAGACTACATTTTCGCTTGCAGTACAAGGGAAGATAATTTAAATTCTATGATGCATGAATCAGTGTACTAGAAGCATACAAATGAAGAGAAAATTGGGTCAATCTTCCCCTCTAAAAGCAAGTTAAGCAGTTAGACAAAGATGTATGTGAACAAATTGTTTAGCAACATTCATCCTTTTGAAGGGCCTGCTTCATCATTTCATTGTGCCATCTTTGTTTTGGAACATCTACTGAAGCTGCAGTTTTAAAGATGAGCCTGCTGAAAAAGCTTTCAAGCAACAGCATGAGAGTAAAAATAAAAGAGGAAAAAACAAAAGAAACAACCAACAAAACCAAAGAACAACCCAACCTCAAAAAACAAAAAACAAAAAACAACAAAAAAAAAAAAAAAGAAAAGGAAGTGAGTGAGACAGAATTGTGCAGGTTAAAAGTGTGCAATAAAATGTTAAAAACTGCAGAGCTCAGTGAGTGCAAATTCCTTGCAGTGTTTTTAGAAAACTGATAAAGATTTCACTAAATACAAGAATGATGTTGATTTTATTCGACACAGTGGTTTGCAAATTCTGGAGAGAAATGTGCTCCAGCTTGTGACTGTTTAAGGAGCAAATACCATGCATGTACCTCTTGCTGGGGCAACACTCTATAGTAGAAATATAAATAGAACAATATTAAAATAAAAAAATATATTTTTTTCAATAAATATGTTAAACACAATATATTTTTTCAGACAAAATTGATGCTGACTGAATTATTGTGGAGATAAGATGACAGGACAGAACAGAAGAGAGAAAGGTTTCGACTCAAAAAGGCCTCTTCTCAAGAATTCAAAATATCAGAGTATTTTATCTTACCCTTCACAGATAGCTAACCTGCTCTTCTCATCCTTTTGATCTTGGTGGCATGTGAACATACATCTTTATTACTGTTATTCTTTATTAAAGTAGCCTTTATGTGACAGATAATGACTGGTCCCACAGATATTTTGTTACCTTACCTGTATGTAAATACATTAATTATTTGTTTTTTTTAAAACGCACCAACTTAAAGGCTTCAAAATTTGGTTGCACTTAAATAGTGTTCTCTTTGAAATTGTAAAGAAAAAAAAGTTCCTCTAGATCGGATGAAACCAAATAAGATTATGTACATTTTTCTCAGTCTCATTCAATATTTCATATTAGTTTAAAATAATTTAAAATATTTAGTTTTAATGTTATTTCTTTGTCAAGATGTGATTTTCACAGGTAAGAAGTAAATTATTCATACAAGCAAAAACACTATTGTGATAATTTAAACTCTCAAGCATTTCATGTCTTTGCCTAAGAGTATTGATCACTGCAAATAAGAAAGCAACTGACACGTAATGACATTACCTGAAAGCACAACACCATTACAAAAATAACATGGGAATGGATATTTATTAGTGTTAAGATTGTCTCTGGTTTGTGTATCTCACATTAGAGGCAGTTTTGTAGTGTAGAGCACACTAAGAATTTGGTCTTGTTCACAGTTACTATTTAATCAATAATGAAAGGACATGATAATGTTTTGCATCTCATTTTAACCCTTTGAAAACTTAATTTGTAAAATATTTAGAAGAACTAAAATTAATTATTTTCTACTTATTAATAATGCTATCTATAATTTCATTCCCTGTCTCTTAAGCAAATTGTAAGAGAACCTGTCTTATTTTCTTTCAGTGAATTATAAGAATACAGGAATAATTTATCTGGATAATTTTCATCCTAATTTTCACATCAAAGTATTTACTGCTCATGTTGTGTTTTCAGTTGTCAGATACGTAAAATTTTCTCTGCTCCTTGACTACATAACTGAAATTTATTAAAGAGAATAATAACAAATTAATGAATAATGGATAATGTGTGTTGGATGCACATTTTGGCACATGCAGTAATATCTGTTCAAACTCATTAAGCTTTTGAAATCTGTGGACTTGTTCATAATAAACCACTTGCCTTGATATCACAAAAAGCTAATCACTAATAACAGGTAAATATAATAAAAAATCAAAACAAAAAGTGCTTTTTCATTCCTTAAAATGTATGCTAGTTTTTATTTTTATGTTTTGAAATGTTTTCTCATTCTTGTAGCTCGAGAGAAATAAAATCCATGAGTAATATTTGTGAACTGTTTGAGTTCTGCTGCTGAAAGAGTCTATGCAATTAAATATTTCCCCTCTCAGCAGCATTAACATTAACACATTGAATATGTTATGACAAGCCTGTCATCTTGAGAGTCACCACAGAATGTAGCTCTGTCATTAAGTTTGTCATTGACAGATTTCTTGATAAGGCTTGTCTTGTCTGAGTTTGAACCTCTTTGTCTGACTTACCTGTCAAAGCTCTTTTATTTGTTGGGTTTTAATAGAGAAATGGACATTTCCAGGTACCCATTCACACAACCTGTACCAGAAACAACTGCCTCAGGAGATGGGAATCTCATCCTGAAAATGCCAAATTTTCTACTGACTGCAATAAAGGTCCCGACTTACCTACCTTTGGCACAGATCTCTGCGATGAGGTAGATGTCTAATTGTAGGAAATATGAATCTTATTCTCTTTGTTCTGGACAGTCATTTCACATGATTTCCCTGACTGATATTTGTTCTGAGTCATGTTACTCAGCTACAAACTTTGACGACTCTAAAGGATCATTATCAGAATGAGGCAGGAGCAAGGCTCCACAGTCTTTAGAAATCGAAGGACTGGCAAGGTTGCAAATTTTTTGACAATATGAAAACTTAGCCCTGAGTGCTAAGAGCATCCTCAAACTGAGTGTCTGCATGTGAATGGGATAAGCACTGAGGATTTGCAAGTATTGAATACAAGGGAATAATAATAATAATAATTAAAAATTAAATGGCAGCATGAGAAAGGTTTTGTGAATAAC
Source organism: Alethe castanea (assembly GCA_024734035.1). Lineage (NCBI taxonomy): Eukaryota > Metazoa > Chordata > Aves > Passeriformes > Muscicapidae > Alethe > Alethe castanea. The sequence goes on along the minus strand of JANRGV010000001.1, from coordinate 142,532,691 downwards.
TTTGTTGCTTTTACTGCCTTATTTCACCCCCAGTAGGAATCTGGATTTGGTGGTGAGCCAGCTATATATATTTAAGGCAAGTTATTCACTTTCTGTGTTCCTGTCAACCTTCTGTCTGACCACAGGTAGCTTACAGTGATCTATCTTCTGCACCATTGTTGGTGAGAGTTAGGAAATTTTATCTGCAAAAGAATAGGCATAATGAAAGTCTTTAGGAAAACGTGAAAGCACTCACCTTACCATGGAGAATTGTTTTTAGGCAGCCTTTGAAACCTATGTTTAACTTAAGCTTCAACAAAAGTCAACTGTGAGATTTTTCTCTGAAATATGATTTGCAGGTAACACCAGCTTACTGAAGGTATTTTCTATCCGTCTCTACAGATCTCTATCTAAGGGCAGCAAATATTTTGTAAAGCAGAATGGTTTGCTTTTAAGATTTGCTAATTCAGCACAAGAGTAACGTGTTGTCTTCCAGTGAATCTTGTCTAGAATTACAGTATGTCACCCACATTCTCCTCATAAGTCATATTAGATATGTGAAACATCTTTTAATCTCCAGAATCTCCCCTGCTATCCCCAACTGATTAGCAGCCGAGTTGTCAGGAATAAGCAACTAAAAGTATCTCAGTAACTGCATTTCTTCTTTCTGGTCAGTTTAAGGACATCCATAGTTACAGCAGTTTTCTGCTATAGGTAAGTGAAAATAATTAAAAATAGCCAAAAGAAATTAAGTTTTAATATGAATACATTTTTGCTGGAGAGAAATTGGAAAAAAAAAAAACAAAACAGGCATTAAAAGGAACAATAATACAACAAACATTGACAGAGTGACTTTAAAGTGTCCTTTGTATGCCTCTCAGGAGAAATTTAGAGATTGTCTATGCTGAAAGGTGAAATGTGCTAGAGTATGACCTGTGCTTTATTTCCACATTTTGTCATGGTTTGTAATTTAGTGTGTCATAAATAATTGAAAAAACATTCGCAGACGATAATTAATTTTATTTAAGGATCGCCTAATCTGGTGCTCCATGAATACCTCTAATAATTTGGTACAGGGGTGAATAGGAACAATCCTAACAGTCTTGTAAAAAATTAAAATACATATCAGAAAATAAAAGAAAAAAAGAAGGATAAACTCACAGCAAGAAAATTAATCCACACCAAGTAACTTAAATATAAAATTAAGTACCATTATCTCTCCAGTTAGATCAATATCAGCTTGTATCTATTCTCCCAGAGTCTAATGGTATTTGTTGATTACCAGGGAAGACAGTTAGTGTTTGAAATTGCAATAACATTTCAACAAACCAGTGTAACCACTTCAGGAAAATGTTAACAAAATCCCTTGTCAGAACTTTACAACCAGATCTAGACAACATATGTTGAAGTTCTTTTGACATTTCCATCTGAAAAGGGAAGCTGCTGTTTTCTGAACTGCCTTGGTCTAGCAAATGTCTTTAAGGAGTTGTAGAATGCTGAGCAAGAGGGCACAGAACAAGATCTTTCCTCAGTTCTGTAATCCTCTCATTGTCAACCTCTGATTAGCTCAAAACTGACACAGTCTGCCTTCTAAATGCTTCTGGTTCCTGGGGAGTGATCTGTGCTGACAAACGCTGTGGCACTCTAATTCTTCTTAGCTTAGTTCTCTGTCTTTGTCTTTGTGGTGAAATGTTCTCAGCAAAGCTTTAAAATGTGTTAGTCTTTTATTCAGTCAATTTTCTGAGATACTTCTCTGACTTCATTGACTTTTAAAGGGAGTAAAATTCTATTTCAAGTAAGTTCGGACACCCTTTACTATTCATAAAAAAATTCTGTGCTCAGTAAAGGCTTTTCAGACTTAAATGGTCCTTAAAGCATGGATTTGCATTTTTATGGCAGAAGGCATGGGCATTTTTCTTTAATAATACAAATCTCTGCTTTTTCAGCTAATAAGGAAGACCCAGAAAAGCAAAAATTGCATCTTGTTCAGATGAGAATGAATTGTTAAATTAAAAATTGCAAACAATGGAAAACTAACTTAGATTTCCCAGTGACCTTAGGCTTTTCAGCTTTGCCATTGTTGATTAACAAATGATGATGTTGATTAATGAGGACAAATATGATGCAGGAACTTTTTAGAAAGGAATACAAGATTTTTTTTTCTTTTAATTATTATTATCCAATGCATTCATATTGTATACTCCAATGTCTCAAAAAGGATAATGTCGAAAGCAAAGTTATAAGGAAGGAAAAAAAAAAAAATAATACTCTCAACTATGCAGAAGAGTTACCATTCAAGGAGTTGTGTAGATTTCAGTTTGGAAGAAGGAAATGGAAACTGTGAATGTTATGAAATAAGTGCAGGCATAGTGTCACTATGAGAGCATTGAGCTGAACTGGGAACATGACAGAAAATATGTTTCAAAGAGAAACTAATTAAACTGAGGAACTCATTGTAAGACTCTGCAAAGGACAAAAATAAAATTGAATTAAAGAATGATTAAGCTTTCTCATGAAGAAAAGGTCTGTGAAAGCCTATTAAGCACAAAGCAATGCAGAAGTGCTCCTGCTCCAGAGCACCCTGTGACAAAAAATGCCAGACATCTGGACATAAACATCATTCTCTTTTCCCTTGCTCCTGTCCTCGGGCTGTAGCTGGGCGCTGTCAGAAGTTAAGGTACTGATCATTCAAATGTCTTTGCTCTGTACCTGGTCTGCCATGCCATTAATCAGCAGCACTGTGCCCCAAACAGTCACCCCTATGTCTGTTCCATTTAGGAATAAGGATCAAATTGGAACATGTTGGGAACACCATGGATTTTTTGTGTGATAAATGGAGCATCACCAACTTCTTCTGAGATGCTGTCAGACAGGAATAACTGTTCTTCTTATTTAGTAGATGAGTTCTGAAAACTTGTGGTCCAGCACATGTGAAATCTGTCTCTCACTGACAGGGTGATGTGGAAAACCCAGATCTGAAGCTATAACCTGCAAGAGGAAACTCTCTACTTTGGCATTCTCCCACACCTTCTGTACTCAGCACTAAGGCTTACCCACAGATATCAGTTAATAACCCAGTGGTCAAGGTGCTGATCATGCAGAGCTTGCTGGGTTTATTTTCAAGCATTATATTTCAGTATACAGCTGATTAAAGTTAGGTGAGTAATCATTTGTTTGAATGCAGGATAGAATCCCTTAGGAAAGGCTTGAATATGTTGATTAAGATGCTCTGTGAAATGTTTGATTTGAATAGTCTCACAGGGAGGAGAATGCTCTGAATAACTCAGCTGGCTACTATCTGAAACCTTTTCTGGGCTCTGAAACCTGATAAGAGGATGCTTTTGACTTGGATGACAAAAAACTAGACACTTCCTGGTACATATTTGATTAGTCTGAACATCACTTACAAGTAATAAGAAGCTGCAATAATAAATTCCTGTTATGATATTCTGCTATTGTTATGGGAGAGATAATTACAGATATCTCTCAACTTCAGTTAAGATATCAACTAGTTCTTAATTAATATTTGAAGAAAGAAAAGTGATAATCTTACTACTTCTACTTTCTGGCAGCACAGAAGCTCTTTCCTTACAGCTTTTGCAGATTCAGTGAATTTATTTTACCTCAGATTAACCATTCTTTCATACCAGTAAAATTGCTATGTTTTCAATAGAGTTATTTTTTTCCTATTTACCGAGAATGCAAGTAACATCCTGATAACACACTGCATTTCCAGAAATTCCCATTAATATCTAGTGACTCTTTCCTTAATTTTAATTTCATTTCATGTTCTCGTATCTTTAAAGCAGAATATATATGCTTTTTCTTCATATGCTCTTCCACTTTAATTTAGGGCATGGGGGAGGAAAAAAATTAATCTATAAAAAGGCATCCTGATCAAATTGTTTTTGTCCAGGTCTACTGTTAAAATTGACTATTGTGAACACTAGACATAATTATGACTCTAATTAAAATTTTAAATAAATAAGCACTCTATATCAAAAGTCAAATTATAATGTGATTTTACTGAAGCAGGGCAAATACACAGTGCTAAGTCTTAGTATGAATTATACATGAGACTTTATGGATGACTTACCCTAATTTGAAGAACTCAAGAGGATAAATAAAAATACTGTAACTAGATTTCTGTAGGGGGAAAACAACATATTTCAGATTAGTGATCATTCTTTAACACTGATGTTGGTACTTTGTAACTATGTGTAGGAAAAATGCCTCATAATGAAAGCTGGTTTTGCCCCTTGCATTTTAAATAAACCTTGTTTTCTTCTCCCTCTTCTTGCCTTATTTTCCTCTCTGTATGTTTATTCCCAGCTCTTTGTAATTTCCTTTGAGGAAAAATAATTCTTTTTAATGGCATTCTGAAATGCCATTCTAAAAATGAGAAATAAAATGTTTAAAAGCATGAATCCTGGAGATAAACACAAGAGACATGTACAGATCTAAAAACCGTAGATCAAGCAAAATAAATTGTGATGCCAGTTGCTTCACTGATAGATATTTTGGCTTCAAAATGCAAGCCATCAAGGACCATATATGCCAGGTGCCAGCTTCTTCAGGTTAAGTTTATACTTATATTTTTTAGCTAAGTCTTCATATCTGTTAGATATGAGGTCAAGAGCTCCACTTTTTTCAGGCTTATTTGCTGACTCCTTGCTTCAGAGATGACCAGGAATATCGTGCATGGAGTGTCCCTATAGGAGTTATCTCTTTTCTATTAGAAGGAGTGCTGGGTGTGGTCTTCCAAGAAATGCTAAAGTCCCTTAACTTTCGAGACATTTTAGCTTTTGTTGTTCTCATTTCCATCCTCTCCAGCAGGAGTGTGAACCCAGCAACTGCCTTGCAGGCAATGGCAGATCAAGCCATAGCTTGGTTATTCATGGTCATGTGAAAGAGAAGGAATCTCAAGCTGTAGATTAAATACTAACAGGAGAGGAAGTAAGTCTGGCTATTTGAAGGAGGGCAGATATTGCAAAAATGGCAAATAAAGCAAAATACTGGGCACTGAAGAGAACAGGATTAATGGGTACAGAGAGGTGAATACAAGACTGGGAAATGGTCACCCACATATTTTCTGATGTGAGCTTCACCTTCCTGCAGCACAGATGAGTTCTTGCCCAGCACTCTGCATCATCTGACAAAGAAGTCCATCCAGCACTGACCACGTGAAGGGTTCCCAACATCCAAGGAACATAATCTCATACAGTCTCTCTTGTACCTTTTGCCTCTTTTTAAATTTTTCCTCAAGCAGTTTTTTTCCAGCCCTCAATATCTATGCCTTTACATGATAACATATCTATTAGTACTAGAGTTTAGGCAAATAATTTGCAAATAATTTAATAAAGTTTTGCAAAGGTATTTAGAGAAAGAAACTGGGTTTGTATTACCTATATTTTACTTAATTTACTTCCTGAACTCCACTGCTCACCATGGAAACTGGGACCTCCCAGCTCTGACACAGACTTATACGTGGGTGTCTTGATTTCAAACTGAATGAGCAAAACCCCAGCTGAGAAAAGCCGGGAAGACAAGAAAGGCAGTTGAGAAATCTGGGTGAGAAGAAAAGTTTGAGAAGGAACGTGGTGTCAAAAACCAAATTGTGAGAAGCAAACTGATGAGATCTTGATATGATCTTGTTATGAACAATTTGTGTGTGTGTGTGTCTGTGTGTGTGTATGTATGTGTATGTGTTCTGGAAGACTTCGGGATTGTCCACTTTGCACTACATGGCAAATCATTTAAATAATTGACAAAGGAACATTTTCATTTCACAAAAACTGTTACTAGGATACTACAGCCTTAAAGAAAAGTCAAAGTTTCTTCCCTCATGAAGAAAATCCCTTATAAAAAGTTTTTACTTTGGTTAAAAAAAAGTAAAAAAATAAGAAAACTAGCAATTAAAGACATTTTCTTTCATTGTCTTCACTTTGACATAGTGGTTCCTAGGGGGATCTAAACAAAAGAACTTTTTATTTCTGCAGCCCTGGTATATAGATGAAAAAATAGAGTAAAGCAGGAGAATGTTTACTTTTCCATGATTTCTAGTGTACAGGTTGCTTGATAAGTTTATAAAACTGCTTATAGGAAGGGAAAGCAAATAGGAACCATGTCTTAGTGGGTGACTCTCGGAGGCAGCTCTTTTGGACACTCATGATAAATCTTTCAGGCAAGCCTCCTCACAGAAATTGAAATGAACCCCTGAAAATGACAAAGATATCACCCACTACAAATAGTCACGCTGTAAAATCAAGCAGAGATCAAAGAGAATGAGCAAACTCCTGAAAAATATTGCCAAAATATTTTGGTAAATATTTATCTAACATAAAATCATATGGATCTTGAAATACTGTTACTGTTCAGCTTTAAAAAGTAAGAAACAGAAATGAGGAACTGAGGAAATAAAACTAAAAATGTGCCAGCAGAAAAATTAGTGGAACAGGAAAGAAAAATCTTGGAAAAAGTAGTAGATGAAAAAAATGTGTAAATCTTCATAGGTTACCATCTTAACACAACATTTTCAGACAAAAGAAAAATACAGAAGTACATTGGAATTTCTTCCAAAGTGGTTCTCAGCATGACTGTGCCCAGAAATTCCCAGCTACAGACACAGAATCTCCTGAGTTGGAACGGACCCACAAGGATCATCAAGTCCAACTCCTTGAAGATGGACCAGGCTCTACTCGTGTCTTGTTTTGGAGGACAGGTGTTTGCCAAGAAAGGCAGGAGTTTCTCTTTGAAATGGAGAATGTAAACTCCCTCCCTCCAAATTATTATAATTTTGAAATTAAGGCGCTCCCAGGAAAAGACATGGGAATTAGGAATAACAGTTCTTTACTAGGAAAATTAAAATAGAAATACAGTAATACAAAAAACAATCCCAACCCTGACAGAGTCAGAATACAACCTGACACCC
>JANRGV010000001.1:142502334-142522019 GCA_024734035.1 Alethe castanea | reverse complement strand
TGGGCATTCCCCTGCCCTGGTGTGGGGTCCTGCAGGGGCTGCAGGAGGATCTCTGCTCCCCCTGGACCCCCATGGGCTGCAGGCACAGCTGCCTCTCCATGGCTGCACCAGGGAGCTCTGGCACCTGGAGCAGCTCCTGCTCCTCCTTGTGCACTCACCTGGGTATCTGTACAGCTGGTTCTCTCACAAATTCTCATTCCCATGTGCTGTTGCACAGCAGGGGTTTTCCCCCCTCTTATACCTGTTATCCCAGAGGCACTCCCACCATTTTCTCAGCTTTGGCCCCAGCAACGGGTCCATCTTGGAGCCAGCTGGTATTGACTGTGCTGGGCATGAGAGAACTTCCAGCATCTCACAGAAGCAGTCCCTGTAGCCTCCCTGCAACCAAAATCTTGTCACAGAAATGAAATAGATTTAACCTTGTCACATAAACCAGATAGATTTATGTAACTGAATTTTTTTCAGCAGAAATGCTATAATGGAAAAAAAGGACAGAATAAATTCTATGTCATAACTAAAATGAGTGACTATGACATGTTTCTACAAGAGGGTTGAGTGAGAACTGTAGCAAAATAAACACACAGGAATTCCTCCAACCTTTAACAGAAGGGACCCCATGAACCCTTCTTGCATTTTGAAATTTTGTTAATGTGCTTAAATTGAAGGTGTGCACACTGTAAGTTCTTTGTATCATGAGCAGAGAAGAGGGGAACCTTCAGCCTGTTTTGGTCCCCACATGATGTGACATTCCTCAGGTGGGAATTTAGACTAGGAGTGGTCTACACAACAATGAATTAACTATTTGCACACTCCAAACAATAATATATTTTAGTTCCCTACCATCAGCCTGCAAGCATTTTAAGGATTATCTTAACTGGACAGGAGAGAAACATCTGTTTTTTGGGCACTGAGATATATCTCTGTGTGAACAATAATACCACAACTATTAAAATGCTTCAGAATCCTCCTATTACTATGCAGCTCTTACCAGCAGCAAATTCTCCCAAGAATGAATAGAATTCTTATTTAAGCACCTCATTTTGACACCTCAATTTAAATAAAATGTATTTATGTAGTCACAACAAAGATGATGTTAAAAATCAAGCTTGATTTTAGTAATAGTATTACATGACTCTTTCCTCCCTGTTGTACCCAAACTTTAATGTCCTGAAGTAAATAAAAATGTTGAATTTAGAAAAAAAATGTAAGGATACCACCTCTGGCAAACTGCAATCGACCTTTGCCTCAGATTAACAAGAAATGGAAGGACAGCACAAGATGAGATGCACCACTGTGAATGTTTACTGTGGTGAAGCAGCAAGGTGTGGGCTACCCTTAAAAGAAAGCAGAGGAAAGTCTCCTTTCCTCATCAACTCAGCCTAAAGCAAAGAATAGAAAGCTTAAAATTCTCTCAACAGAGGCAGTAGTGAAGAGCTAAAAGCAATAAAGTCAAAGTGAGCCCAGGGAAAGTTGTTGTAGTAATTCAAACTCAGTTAATTTCACTGGCCTGGCAATTTCCCTCTATTTTATTTCATTATTTTATCATTTTTCTCTTTCTGGGAAAGAAAAAAAAAAAAGGATAAACTCCCTGCTGGTAGTTTTCCATGTCATGAATAAATATTTTTATCACTATTAGTTAACCATTAATGCTCAAAGCATACCAGATTATAAAAAAAAATGTGCAGGAATAATCCTGCTTAAAAGAGCTTAAAGAATTATTTCTACATCTAAAAAAACCAGCAGATGCATCAGTCTAAATGATTTCCCACTGCCAGAAATACAGAATATTTAAAATAATGTAAAATACCACTTTTCCATTTCCTGACATTTGTAGAAGGCTCGTGTTAACCACTTAAATGTTTAACCTAGCAGGTCGACTTGTCCCTTATAAAACACTTGTTCTGGAGCAGAACATAAGAATTCATCAGATTCCATCAGATGATGGAATTCCTCATCAACTCCTTCATAAAACAAAACAAAACAAAACTCATCATGATGAGCAGAAAGCATTCAAGTTCAGTCTTGGGTGCCCTAATGATAAAGGCAAATGAAAAGGGATTGGACTTTCTTTAAACTCAATTTATTCCTTAAACACATTAGCAAAACTGTGTTGTTCCACTCCTTGTTTTCTTTTATTTTCTTTCTTTTTTTTCCTTCTCCACTTTCATTTTCCTCATACACAACCATCTAACTATATGTATCTCAACCTCATTAAACTTGTATTCAAACTGAGCATCGCAAGGAATGCAGCAGCTCCAAATTAATGACGGCACACTCCTTAAAAAAGAGGGAAGACATACGGTTAAAGATGACATATTGCTGAAGGTGAGCAGCAGTTCACAAAATGACAGGAAACTTGAAATTCACATCAGAGCTTCTCTGATTTGAATGGAGAAGGTTCAGACCTGCACAGGTTCACACCAAAAAAGCTCCATTTAGCTTCTCTTCTGCTATTTGCATATCTGATGTGTATCATTACTTTTCTGATGCTGCAATTCAGCTGCTAATAGGGTGTTATGCTAATTTTTACCATTTCCTTTCAACAGGAAGTGCTCAAAAAACAGGTGGGTGTGGCACTTCCCAGTATTGTTTAATGAACAAGTTGGTATTCAGTCCATGTCCTTGTAGATCTTTCCCAACTTTAATAATTTTGTGTTTTGATGATATATAGGAGTTTTAGAGATGTGAAAGAAGGAGAAGGAACTTCCATTCAGTATCTAAATGTTTTTATACTACCCATGGTGATTTAAGGATATTAATATTTGGTAAGAGTAAGGATTAGGTTAAGTGTTAAGAAGGTTAGCATTAAAAGTGGGGAGAAATAAAAATGAGCAGAATGTTAAACCCTACCATGTTCAGAGAGATATGTTTTGTTGCTTAAAAAATAACAATATGTAAGAAAAGAAATAATATATTTCAGTATGTACACTCTCAGCATAGAAAATTCTTGACACGGAAGAGTATTTGTCTCATCTTGGTAAGAGTTAAAGGTAGGTGTGTAACAAAATCTCATCTGTCTCTACAGGACCTTCTTAGACCATCAAAACCCACTCTTTCAATAGCAGTCTGCATTATATACTGATTTTCAAAGGAGAATAATTTTCTTTACTGACTGAGTGTTCATCAGGTTTACTTCTATGATTTTGCTTCCCTCCATGCTGGAGAAAAGTGAAAAGTGTTCTAAGTACTGCACAAAGATTTTTTTTTTCCTTTTACATGAGAATGACTGTTGAGATTATTTAATGGAAGTGGTTGAGTGTTCTCCATTTTTCTTTCCATCTTGACCCCAAATGGCACCAGTAAGACACTGCATTTTATTCTGTGGCTTAATCAAAAGGATTTCTTCTATATCAAGGAACTCTATACTGCCTTGCCTTATCTAAGATAACCATTCTCAAAAAATCTTTAAAAATGTTTAAACGTGCTCTACGTCTGCACAAAATCCTGAATTTTATTTTTGCTGTAAAGATGTATGCATGTTATAATTTTCTCCTTTAAACACACTTAAAACTCTCTGGATTTGAAAGAGTAGAAGAGCTCAGAATCTCTCTCATTTTCAATGCCCTATGGATACAAAAAGTTGTAGAAGATAGATTTCTTTCACGTAATGGGTTTAACCAATTGGGATCTCTGGGTTAACAAAAAATTCAACACAAGGCTGAGGTCTTTGCAGGTGTAATAGAGTGCTAGATTTATTTTCATTGCAGTTTTCTTATTATGATGCAACCAAGAGAAAGAGAATGATATAACAAAGGAGATTACATCTACTTTGGAATGGTTTGGAGATGTAATTCATAGAATCAGAGAATAATTAGGGTGATAAGGGATCTTAACATCTAATTCCAAGCATCCTTACCATGGGCAGAGAGCCTTTTACCAGACCAGGTTGCACAAAGCCCCATCCAACCTGGCTTTGAATATCTCCGCAGATTAAATTATTGTTTTAGTTAAAGTAAAAAACTATCTTTAAAGCAGGAAAGACAGAAAGCTGATTTCCTATCAGCTGATTTCCTATCAATGAATTTCTTGAGCAGTAAAGGCAGGATGTCATATTTCTTTCTCTAGGTTATTCTGTTCAACTCATCTGGTCATTGCAATGTCTTGCTGTGAGAGTGCCTGTGTTTCAGATGGGTGTTTGCAACCAATTTCAAACTTGCTGGACAAATGTTCCATAAATCTTTATAACAAATATGTTTGATGACTGTGACAGCTCTGAATTACCGGATGTTTGTGTTTTATATCCCCTTTTGGTTCTATTAACAAGACTAAAGATCATCTTCCTTTCTCTTCCCTCCTCCATCACCTTTTTCAGCCCACCCAAAAGCAATTGGATATCTCTGGCTCTGTTCCAGTTGCATTTTTTCACTATATTCTCAGCTTATTTTCACTACCAATTCAGAACTGTGCATTCTGGAGTATTGTTGTCCATAATTACATGAGATGGTTTCCTTGGGAATAATAATTATCTGTAAGCGGCTAGGCAAGTATGGAGAAGCAAACAGAAAAAGAATTAAAATGTTTACTTGAAACTCTTTTTAATTGAAAATCCAGTTTTTGTCTGAATATGGTCCTATTATGGGCTTTCTCCACAATCTAGATATTCTCTGTCTAAGAACATCTAGGAATTTAGAAGTTTGGAGATTTTTGTTCCATAGAATTGAGCTGAAACCTATCAATTAATCAAAGTCTTATGATCAGACTGGCAGATAAAAAATGGCAGGAGAGGCAGATGGGCAATGCGATTTCATAAAATCTGCTTCCTTGGAAAACAATGTAAAATCATGGCAGTGCCTGAATAGTGTCTGACTTTGGGAGCCTTATCAGCCAGGATGTTGGTTGTTATGTGGCTGGACTGGGGATGTCTAGCTCTGCAAATGCTCCACATCAGGCCCCAGCCTCCTCAGAGTTGGTTATTGTGACATTTTGATTTTTTAAAATTGATACTTAATCTAATGTAGCTCACAATTACTTCTGTACTAATTAGACTCTCAGAGTCTTCAAACAAAATAACTTTGAGACATTTTATCTCAGATTTTGATTTCTAAAAATTAGAAATTGAAGGCCTTTATGCTTCATTCTTTGGTGTTCAATGGAAAGTTATCACCTTTGAAACACCCTTGGCCTGAGGAAAATATAAGTATCCTTTTACCGCAAAGTACAAGTCCCTTGAAAATTAACAAAACTGGTTTTTTTGTTTGTTGGGTTAGTTTGGTTTGGTTTCATTATCAATGAAATAGATTTTTAACTGTCTGACTCACAAAATTTAACAAAAATACATGCAGAATAGTGTCTTTTGAAAATTTTTTTACATTTTCTTACTCCGCTTGTGCTAGCAAATTGAACTGAGCAGATAAATTAATGTAAACGCTGGGAAAAAATGTAAACACTGCATCTTGATCACCTATTTCATTAATTAGGCAGAATATTCTTTTTGTTTTCATTGTCTTTGCCAACAAACAGTCTCCTAAATCTCTTCACAGTGATAACAGAGTTTGGGGATCTTTTTAGATAATTATTTACTTTGTCTGGGACCCTACAGTGAGGCTGTAGGGAACACTACAGTGTACAGGGAGGAATTTAATACCATATACCAATAAAATCTCATATTTTTTAGTGTTGCAAACACAGACAATCCTATTCTTGCTGGCCTAAGTTCCAGAGGAGTACTCTTGCACATTTCATAACAAATGTATACAGAACAGAGGAGACAAAGCAGGAAACTGGATCAGTAGGGTCAGAAAGGAACACCTACCTAGAGCTTAAGAAAAAAATAATTTGGAGCAGAAAAGGCATTATGAAATATATGAGGAAATAAAAAGGAAGCCAGAAAGCCAAAAGAGATCAGTAACAAAGAATGGGTGGCAATGAGAGAATCAGAATTAGTGGCATAGGACAAAACCACTGAGAGACCTGGCAGGAAGATTGAACTTCATTTGAAAGATTGCATTTACCTTTTGTGTCATTGAATATTATTTTTGTTTCACAGTTATCACGTTGCTTAATTAAAGGAAACATAATTAAATCAAAAGAACCAGAATGGAAAGAAAGGAATTGAAGACTTGAGATTTAAAAATAACAGATCCCTTCTTCCAAGCCTAATTTTGCCATTTATGAACAATATTTTGCTCCACTACTAGCATGGGGTTACTTAATGTATAGTGTTGCCCTGTTAGTGAAAATAGTCAACACCCTCAGCTAAAATCTACCCACTCTGTCAAGTGCACATACCTAAAATTCTCTTTTTCAGGCTCCAGTGTACCTCTTAAAAGGCCATTAGTGCACAGGGAGAGCTGTGGTCCAACTGAGTGTAGAGAATACAGCCAATTAGTAAAATTACAGACACTGTAGGCTTCAAGATTTTTGTGTGATAGCAAACGTTTACTGAGAAAATAAGGGGAAATAGGTAAAGGCAAGTTTTGGCTGAATATCATGAAAAATTAATAAGATATACCAGTTCACAAAACAGCACCTTCAGGGACATGGAAGGAATCCCACTGTTAAGAATATCTTACCCTAGAGAGGGGTGTCTTTTGCTGCATATTAAGCACTTTCAAAAATATAATATAATAAAAATATAATAGCATAATTGCAAAAATATAATAAATATATATTTATATAAATAATTGCAATCTTTCTGCTCATCTTTGAGCAGAAAGCTTTACTTTGAATAAGGCCTTTCAGATTAAATTCAAAGCCTTGCTTTGAAACCTGTCAGCAGTTATGACACTGGAACTTCCTGTGAGGCCATGGGTATGCTTATGACAGCTAACACATTTTGGAACAAAGCAGCCTATTATTTTATGCAACACACTACCTAATACACTACTGTTTTTTGCACTAGGAAAAGTGTAAGATGGCATTATAAGCAGCAGGAGAGAGGAACAGCAGCTTTGTTACTGTTACATTTTGTGCTCCAAAGAAAATGCTCTATACTCTGTACTCAAGTCACTCTTTTCTGTTCCTCATTTCTCTGTGGAATTAATAATAAATCCATGTCTCTGTATTTCAGCCAAGATCTGTAACATGGAAGAGGAAAACAAAGTCTGTGGAAATCCACATAGACAGAACAAACTGTTTTTTGAAAGGATCTGGTGATTTCTTCTGGCTTTGAATACAACACTAAAATTCTCATTGACTTCACTATGGACAAAAATATGCTTCTTTGTGTCATTCTCTGCCTCTTCTCCCTCCTCATTCATATGCATAAGCAGTACCTTATGTTATCCATATTCACATTTTATTGAGTACTTTGTATCGCAGACGGCATGTCTGCATCTACAATCCTATTGCACTGGTCCTACTGTGAAGAAATTTCTCCCTTTCAAAAATATAATAAAAATCACTGACAGCTTATGCTCAATCACAAATTATGCAAGCGTGTCATGGTGTGACTGGAAATAATCCTTATGCATTCACCGAACAAATTGATGCAATTTTGTACCATTCTAAGTTCACCTCCTCTCAGGCCCCACAGAATTTATTTATCCCATGTCTTGTCACCCCCTAAGAAGCTAGAACTAAGAAAACTCTCCTTTTCTTGCTCCCATCTATCAGTGCTGCTACTACATCTATCTACTAACATGTGGTACCGTGTTAGTAGGAACAGCAGCACAGTTTTGTGGCAGAAGTTACAGCAGAATCAGGAAAAAACATGTTCCAAGTCTCCAAGTCCAACCTGCTCAAAGGGGCTTCAACAAATTTAACACAAGCAGCTCAAAATATTCTGTGTTCTGCTTGGGTGGGTGGGGAAGTTAATTATGAATCCTCAGTAATTTGACTTGATTGTCATGGATCATGCTGAGCAATCTTCTGATCAGTTCAGCTTTAGTCCTAATCTTGACTTTCCAGCTGTTCTGTGAAGAGCATTCAGCTATCTCAGTGTCATTGACTGCCCTGGTGGCAGATGTGCATCAAGGAATAGTTGTTCAATAGAGGAGTAGTTCCCCCCTGCCTTCAGCTGGAGGTGAGAACTGTGAGCTGCCAAAGTAAAGTAAGGTTTGTAATCTGCAATCATAAAAAGTATTGATCCACAACAGTCATTTCAAAAAATGAGCATCACATCTGGACAGGTCACACGCTGAGCTGCTGTTACCCTGTGGTGTCTGATGACATGTCCATGCTTCTGTCAAAAGGAACAACTGCTGCTCCTCTGGAAATGTGACATTCATCTATCTATCTTCACTCCTCAATGTAAGTAATGCAGCTCCTTCTATTTTTATGGTTTCTTTTTAAACTCACATCAACTTGGAAATGCACTGTCTACAGCTATCACTGTCTTAGGTGAGATATTTATATCAGAGACTTACACAGTTATTTCTCCATTAGCTTTTTTTCTGTCCATCACTGAAACAGCCAAGGACTTCAAAATCAGAACAAAACCTCAAGATAGATTGTTTTAGAAGGGGTTCCAGGATGGCACATGGGCTTCATCAGGTGCTCTGAACCATAACAGAAAGAAAAGATGTATTATCAGCTCTGTATTGACAGAGTTAATTTTCTGTTTAGTAGCTGCTACAGGACTGTTTTGGATTGAGTAAAACACAGTGATGTTTTGGTTGTTTCTAAGTGATGTTTATTTTAAATCAAGAATTTTCCATTATCTCAAACTCAGCTGTTGAGGAGGTGCACAAAAAAGAGGGCAGGGAGCACAACCATAACAGGTGACCTGAACTGGAAAAAGGAATATTTCATGGCACAGAATATCATGCCCAGTATACAAACTGGGGGGAGTTGGCTGGGAGCCACTGATCACTGCTGGTCAGTGAGCAATGAGCAATGGTGCTGTACATCACTTGTTACTCTTGGGTTTTGTTACTCTCTCTCTCCCCTTATCTTTTGTATTATTATTATTATTACTACTACTACTACTATTACTACTACTACCACCACCACCACCACTACTACATTTTGTTTTAATTATTATGGTTCTTGTTTGAGCAAGTTAGTAAATTTAAATCCACAGATTTTAAAAGGTTGACCTTTTCTTTCTGATTCTCTTCTCTACTGGAAGGTGTGGAGGTGAGGGGTGTGAGAAGGTGGCTGTGTGGTGCTTAGTTGCCAGCCAGGGTTAACCCATGAGACCAACTTCAGACATCTTTACAGGGTCCTTGGGAGAGCAGGAGCAGTGTTGTACATTGCAGAATATCACTGTTGCTGTTGTGTCCCTGAAGAAGACCAGAAAGAAAATGAAAATAGGAAGAAAGTACTCTGAATGGAAGAGACATACTCACTGAAAAGCTGTGAGTATTAAATACGCTTTCCATGTTTCTCAGCATGTACAGGCATATTTTCTAGCCCTTGTAAGCTAAGCTGCCCATATGTTCACAAACAATTGTTTTAAAATACAAGTTTTCTTACCAGACAAGATTCTTCAGTCTCTCTGAGCTCTCTCACTGTTTGCTTCTTTTAAAATGACATTTAATTAAATGAACAAGGACAGGCTTTGTTTCTGTATGGGAGTGGGAGTGTATGTAATATTGTGATGAGCTGTTGAAAGATAAAAAGAAACAGGAGTGGTCAGAAGATAATTACTTTTTATGCCTTTTCAGACATGAGTTCTCTTCCAGACAACAATGTTGAAGTAATGATATTAAAAGACATTTGTCTTAGCCACGACTTTGCCTCCAGTATTGAAAGTTGCAGAGGCAATGTTCAACACTTGTAAACTTTATGTTAACAGAACAGATTTTTTTTTTCAATATTTTTCTCTTTCAAGGCACCACTTGCAGGTCATCCAGTCTAACCCCCAGCTCAATTTTGAGGCAGCTAGAGCAAGTTGCTCAGGGCCACACCATGATGGGTTTCAGTATCTCTAGTGATGGAGATTCCATAGCAACCCTGGACAACCTGTTTGACCATACACAGACTAAAAAAGTACTTTCTTATTTTTAGACACAATTCCTTGTATGTCATTCTGTGTCTATTATTTC
The DNA here is from genome assembly GCA_024734035.1 of Alethe castanea. Taxonomy (NCBI): domain Eukaryota; kingdom Metazoa; phylum Chordata; class Aves; order Passeriformes; family Muscicapidae; genus Alethe; species Alethe castanea. The sequence goes on along the minus strand of JANRGV010000001.1, from coordinate 142,512,090 downwards.
CTGTACTCTTATTGGTTGTCACTGAGAAAAGTGTGGCTCCATTTTCTATACTCCCCTCAGTAAATATTTTCACATGTTGAGAAGAACTTCCTGAGCCTTCTCTTCTTCAGCCTCAAAAATACTAGCAAAAAGACTATTTATGAAAGGAAAGTCTATTTAGGGTGATGCAATTTATTTTATATTCAGCTTTCATTAAAATCTTAATTAACAGCAAATTATCAAATAATAATTATTAATAAAAGCTTATCTGCATGCTTTGAGGATATATCTGAATAGAAACTACTTCACTATTTGAACAGATACAGAAAAGCACACACAAAATATATTTTAGTCTGTGTTATTTCTAGCAAGACATCAGGAAAAATTATTTCTGTAGGTGAAGCTGAAGATGCCTTTTCATTTACTCTTCACTTGATGTTTCTGGGTTAGTCCAGCAACTACAGAGTATTTTAAATACTAACAAGAGTGCGTGAAAATACATTTTCATTAACAATTGCTTTCATGCACTTCATCTATGTGAAGAAAAAAATGTCACATCAGTCTAAGATTTAAGAATTTGGTCTCTCTGATTAGCAAAGAGTATTTAGATTCATTTATTTAAATTCCTTAAGTAAAAGCTAAGATAAAGAAGCACTAAGGCCTTTCTTTTTGCAATTAAAAACATAGTGGGGACTGTCAATTTAAATTAAACTCTATTCCCAGCTACATCTGTAAAAATCAAACCTTATTGTAATAATGTCAAGAGGGTAAAAACAGAAGAATTTGTTTTCTAATTAAATGAGGAGCTGCCAAAGAGGTTGAGGATAACTACAATATTCAGTTCAAGTCCAGCAAGAGCTATGGGCTTGCATTGCATTGCTTAATTAACATTGCATATGATATCTCCTTGAATTGTCCCATCAAATGGGCCTTTCTGTTGGTCCAAATACCAGCTGAGCCAGAACAACTCATTTCTGAAGCTCCAGATAATAAGCAAATGGGAGAAGAGCAAGGATAAATGTAAAATTTGAGTCAAGCTTACATGGTTTACAGCTGCAGATCAAGAGAACAAGACTTCAAAAATGCCCAAATCCTGCCTGTATAGACCATTAACGTTTAGTCCTGAATTTCTAGTATTTTTTGTCCTAATTTACTATGTTCTAACTTACTCAGCTATGCATGTCTGTACTAAAGAATCACTAATTAGCTGCCTGCAACAGCACACCCTCCAGTTATTCTTCATTTTTTTAATAAATGGAGAGATACTCTTTATGTTTACATTTAAGTCTTAGTTTTTTAAAAAAGGAAGAATTTGGGGGTGTAATTTAAAAGAAAATCCATAGAAATTAAATGATAATGCAATGCATATTACAAGAAGCAAATTATTATTGTATTCCCTTTTAAGTGTGCAAGGAGATCACCGTGCTGAAGCTTTGTCAGTGAGTGGTGCAAAATCAGCCAGGGAGTGGCAGGCTTGGAGTGTGATGCTGGAGTGCCTTTTTTCACAAAGAAAAGTTAAAAATTACTCAGTGATGCCTCACAATCAGTTTAGTTTATGATTTTAGGGGAGTATTTAGGTTTGACTCGAAACAGTCAGATTAGGCTGTTCTGAATTGGTTTTAAATTAAATGCATTATCACTAATGCTTAGATCTTGTGACCATTTGATCTGGTTGGGGAACCCACTGTGTTCAGAATTTAGTGATTCTCTCTGTTGCAGATCATGAGGCAGATTAAAAACTGTAAAACTACAGAGTGGCAACACTTGCTCAGGTAAGTTGGAAATGGCAACCTTCTCATTAGTCCAGTGATGGCCATACCAGAACATATTGATCTACCCTGAATCTCTTTCATATCTGGCAGGATATGGTGAATTACATAATTTCATTTTAATCACGTACTAAATGCTCAGAAGCTTTACTCTAAACTCGCAATCAACATTTCAGTTCTTTCCTCGATTCATATTTTTTCTTCTTCTGTTTTCTAAAAAAAACATGCTACATACGCTGTATATATTAAATCCATATATTCACATAAAATAACTGCTCTCCATTCAATGAAAAATTACTTTATCCATGACAATTTTTTCCTCATAAAGAATCAAATGGATAAGCACTATGAATTAAATAACTTTAACTGATGATAGACCTACTAGAGGTCTTCTCCCATATACAGTTAAGAAGTGGAGAAACTAGAAAAACTGACATTTTATATTTCATAAGAAAAACAAAAGTTATACATTGTTAATTGTGAGACATTTGTGCCCAGTGGTCATACAGTTAATTCTGTCCAGCTCAAGGCAGTCTTCATCAGCTCCAAAAACCCCCACACACTATTGCATTTACATAAATCCAAAGATGAAAAATTGAGTAAAAACCCTGATAAAAGAGGATTTAAACTGGGTTGATAATCTTCTAAAGGACTTAATGTGCATAATGTTGGGATGCACATTTGCATTTGCCCCTTGTACAAATCTGGAAGTAAACACAGGCTTTGCTTCTTTACAAAATGCAACACTTATGCACATCCTTCCTAGGAGGGTGGTGAAGCACTGGAAGTCACAGATATCCCATCCCTGGAAGTGTTCAAGGCCAGGTTGAATGGGGCTTGGAGCAACCTGGTCTAGTGGAAGGTGCCCCTGTCCATGGCAGGGGTTGGAACTGGATGGTCTTTAGTGTTCTTTCCAACCCAAATCATACCATGATTATGTGAGCTGTCACTGTCTGATTAGGAATGGCAAATAATACAGCAGCACACACACGACTTCTTCAAAGCAGCAGGAAGAAGCGATTTATTGAAAAGCCATGGCATTTATATAAGATAGATCGTACAAAGCAAAATAGAAAAGGCTCATTGGTCCAAGAAGACAACACCTCTTTGAAAACATGCTTTCTGTAAAACATCATGAGACACTCACATGGCTCGGTGGTCAACACCCGGTGTTTATCTGTGTTGTTCTTCCTTCCTTCTCTTGTTTGTCTCTGAAAAAAATCCCCAGCCTGGGAAAGGTCCGAGCTGGAGCTGAGAAAGCCAACAGCCTGGGAAAAATCCAGGTTGGATTTTTCCATGAGCCTTCAACAGTGTCCACAGTGAGCCTATGAATATTATTAATAAATGATTTCTAGTAGATTTAATTAATAGAAATAATTAACCTCCTACATTTTTCTTGTAGAATCATATGCTTTCTAAAGACCTACACCATTCCCACTAGTGCCTGTTTTATGGAATAAACCCATTTGCTAGTTCTGTATTGACTTTAAAATAACTTAGATTAATTATATACAATATTATGAAAAAATCTCCATGGAGATAGTAACAAAAACCTGATGGAGTGGGTACAACAGAAGCCAATGAAAATTTCAGTTGATTGATGAAAGATAATACATTTTAGAAGTCTTTAACCCTGAAACACACAATGTGATTCTCAAAGAACAAAAATTACCACGTCAATCTTCTGGAGAAAAACTAGTACTGCTAGTAGATTAGCTTATAAAAAGCTATGTTTTTTATTGGCAGTTCAGTTTGATTAAAAAAGGAGAAAATTGAGATGTTAAACTTATGGACAGAAAATGGCATCGATGAATGATGGGAAAGAATTCCAGTGTGTGGGATAAAGAAGGCCTGCAGTAACAAACATCAGAAGATGGGCATCATCTTGAACAGAGAGCTACAGGTCAGGTAAAAGACACTGAGAAGATTCCAGACACACATCTCTAGGGAGGATTGCTAAAATGGTTTTGTTCCTGACAAAGACTTCAGTGATGAGAAATCAACAATAAGAAGGAAGCATATCCACATTTCCATTTGTGGTGCTGACAGAGACAATGACATGCTCATATTTTGCATTCCCTATTGCAAATCCAGTTTGTTTTTAACACCTTTATTTCAATGAAAGAAAGCTGTTACAGACTGGCACTGAATTACTGACATCCTCCCAGCTGCCAGCTGTCCTGCTAAGGCAGAACTGTGCCTTGTCTGTTGCTAGAAATGATTGCTCTAAATTAATTTTCTCCAGTCTTTCTAATCAGCACATACAACGCTTATGAATTTACTATGAATGTTTCCTACTCTAATCTGTCATGCAATAAACAGATTTTCTTATTTCTGCTACCTATGTAACCTAGGATTAAATTTCTTCATAATGGCATATGAGGGAAAAAAGTATCTTTTTTATATATTTTGTGGGGGTTTTTGGTAGTAGGGGGCTGCAGGGTAGCTTCTCTGAGAAGCTTCCAGAAGCTTCCATCACATCTGACAGCCAATGCCAGCTGCTTCCAGGCTGAAGCTGGCCTGGAATGGCCAGCATCAGGGATGGCAGTAGTGCCTCTGGGAAAGAACATTTAAGAAGAGAGAGTGGGGATGGGCAATGTTGTGAGGAAGCTGAAGGGAGGACTGAGAATACGTGAGTGAAACAGCTCTGCAGACACCAAGGCCAGTGGAGAAGGAGGGGCAGGAGATGCTCCAGCACCAGGATAAGGTTCCCACGCAGTCTGTGGTGCAGCCCATGGTGATGCAGCTGTGCCTGCAGCCCCTGGAGGATGCACGTCAGAGCAGATGGATGCTTGAAGGAAGCTGAAAATCTTTGGGAAGCCCACCCTGGAGCAGGTTTGCTGTCAGCACCTGTGACCCCATGGGAGACTCATGCTGGAGCAGTTGGTTCCTGAAGGACTGCACCAAGTGGGAGGCACTTATACCGGAGAGGCTGTGAAGAACAGCAATCCATGGGAAGGACTCGTGCTGGGAAGGTTCATGGAGGACTGTCTCCCGTGGGAGGGACCCCAGAGTGAATCAGGAGAATATGAGGAATCCTCACCCTGGGCAGGAAGGAGCAGCAGAGAAAACTTGTGATTTGATGAACTGACTGCAGTCCTCATTCCCCATCTGCCTCTGCCACTGTTGGTAAAGAAGTAGAGAAATTGGGACTGAAGTTAACATACATTAGCAGCTGCTTCTGAACTAGATGTGTCTCCTTGTAATGAAAAACACAGAGAAGTCAGAATTACTAAATACCTTTTTTGCCTCGAAGTTTACTGCTTAGGCTGGCTGTCGGGGATCCTGAACCTCAGAGGTAAGAGAGGAAGGTTGGAGAAAGGAAGACTATCCCTTGGTCATAGAGGGTTGGGATAGAAGCTGCTAGACAGGCATAACAGCCATAAATCCACACGCACTGATGGGATGCACCCACAGTTGCTGAGGGACTTTTTGAGAGTGGCAGAGCACTGGAATAGGATGCTTAGGGAGCTCTTGGAGTCTCCCTCTCCAGAGACATTAAAATCCCACTTGGACACATCCCTTTCTAAACTGCTCTAAGTGACCCTGCCTTGGCAGAAGGGTTTGACTTGATGACTCCAGAGGTCCCTTCCAACCCTAAAAATTCTGTGATTCTGTGAACCAAGGAAAAGCAGATGACAGGACATTGGCAACGCAATCTCTTATTTCAAACATATTTTTTTATGATGTTGGAAATATGAAATAAATTCTTCAAAATCTCCTTCAGCAAATGTTGCCATCTGAAGGCTCTTATCTCTAAATTCAGACCATAACCACAGGTCTCTTCCATTAAAAAAATGAGTAGAAGTCTTATAGTGAGCTGCTCCCACTGCCACTGAAATCAGTGACAGGAGCTCTCCTGTTCTGAGCCCAATGCGTTGGAGAAATTTGTTAGAAAAAGGTTTTTTTTTCTCATTAAACATCTGCTGTACTGCAAGTGTATTTATAGCTATACATTTCACACAATATAGTACTTTTAGAATTGGCCATGATGCACTTTGGGAAAATTGTGGCCATGGCATAGGAGACCCTGAATGTTTTTCCTTCAATCCTGATTTTACAATGTATGCCAAAAGACTTCAGTCTTTACACTCCCGACTTCATATTAAGTAAGAAGAGAATCAGTCCTCCACAGTTGAACAGAGCAGATGTATGGCTTTAAATGACTGAAAATTATATTTCTTCCCTGTAGATTAAACATCCTCCTACTGCTTGTTAAATATGCTTGTTCATTTTCTTGATTGACTATAGATTCAAACAGCCTTCTTTTTTGGAAATAGATATCCTTAGATGAGGTAGTCTCAGCATTCAGTAGAATGTTAATGCCTAGTCTTCTGCAGTACAACATGCCTTGAGATTTTCATCAACAAAATATTGTGCAGCCTGTGAGCAACTGAATAAAAGAACCCAAAAACACACCAATGTTGTTTTCCACAGGCAGGAGCTAGGTAATATCAACCAAGAAATCACTATTTACAAATGAAGCAAATTTACATCCTTCTGCTGGTTTTGTTTTGTTTTTCCACCCTGGGGGAAAAGGTAAAAAAAAAAAAAAAAAAAATTAAGGAAAAAATTTGTTTGGCACCTCTCATTTTACAATTCACATTTCACCTATCAAACAGATTACATTAACACAAGCATCCAGTGAGAGAAGCAGGAGCATTATCTAAATCCCATTGTATGTCTCCAGCATTTCTGCATCTGAAATTTGACAGGTTTATAGTTTTTCTCATAGAAATCATGAATCTCTCCAGGCAAGAAACAGCCAACAGAGTATCTGGTTCAAAGACTTTTCAAGGTCACTCTATTCAACAGAACAGAAGGTCAGGATAATGGTGATGTAGTCTCTTCCATAACTAGCATCAGAGTCCACTGGGGAGTCAAGACATCTCACAAAGTCTAATGGTGTTTTGGTATCTGTTCCAGAGAGTTTCTCTGCCCCCTCTTTCCTTCCCCTTTTGCCTTCCTAGGAGAAATGCAGCAGCTACATGACAGAAAGCTGGAAATGTAAGCATTAAGCAGCTTACCTGTGGTTACTTTTGCCATTTCTTTAAAAATCCTTTCTGCTTCTAGGGTTCACATGGCTCTGTCAGAATTTCAGTTTGAATGGGATAAGAGCCAATTCAGTTGATACCCTGGAGGCAATCTAGAATGTGATTCCTGTGGAGTTATTCATAGATTAGCTGGTATCCTTTACAGAACCTCTAAATCCTCTATAGGTTGGTGCCACTTATTCCTGGATTAAATCTACACTTTCCACAGCTAATACTGACGTGTCTCAATATAGTTCTCATTCATTTAGGTACTTTGGTAACCACTGAGGGTATTATCAAGGGACTAGAAACAAAATAGCTCTCAGAAGAGCTCTGATTTATCCTTCAGAAGTTTGCACAGTTCCTCTGCATTTTTTTTTGTGACAGAACATAGAGTTCTTACACACAACAAAGCTCTGTGGGTATCTTGGTATTTTTGCACTGTATGAAGCAAAGGTAAAGTCATATCTATCAGCTTTGTTTAAAGAGACCTCAGCTATTAATGTGAAATGTGACATATGTTCAGCCTCTAATCTTCTGCTCCCTGATGAGAGTTTCACCATCAGGTACAGTAAGGACAAAGAACAGTGTGGGAATTCAGAATGAAAAGATAGGGATAAGTGCTTTATCATAGAAGACTGAGGCACAAATGGCCCTTCAGTGTTCTGTGTGAACTCAGAGCTCTACTTGCAGGTTTTCAGATGAGGAAGAAATTTCTTTCCAGAAATGTTATTGATGTTGTCTGCATTTACACTTTGACAGAGCCTCCGTGTCACTGAGATGTTTACACTGCCAGTTCACAGGGCTAGGTTTTGAGATCCTTAGGAACCTTGATTTAGATTCTCTTAGAAGGAAACACACTTTTGAGAAACAAATGGAGTATCTACCTCTCTGTATTCCAGAAAATTTTTAGGGTAATTAAAAACTCTATCATCATACTGCAAAATAATTAAAAAGGAACTGAATTCAAGCCCCACAAAACCTCTTTTCAGTTGTTTCGCATAGCTCATGAACTCAATTTTTACACCTTTTTGCACCTTCTTCTGCTGCTGAGATGTAAGTTATACAAGAAAACAGTGAAGATCTGAGCATCTCTCCTATGGAATAAACATCCACAATGGAACAACGTTTTGCCCTTTGGACCTCATGCCACTCAATGAGCTTGTGCACCAAGGAAAAATTGCTCAGTTCGTGGGATTTAAAGAGAATCAAGTTTAAAGAAGTTTTTATCTGTTAATAATATTTAATTAACTCACAAAGAGCGAACCAGGCATTAGGGATCAATAACAACAATCTAACAGATGAACCAGAATGTTAGAAACTTATAAGCTGTTCATAGAACTGTACATACCTAAACACCTTTCAATGTGCTGGTACACACAGTGAGCTGTGCACACACCTGTTTGCAGACAGTATGGGCTACAGACATCCCCTCTTCTGAAAGGGCAGGTCCTGCATTTAGACCTATCTCTTTTTTGAGATATAAGCTTTTCAGCCTTATTTACACCTGTGCCTCTCCCTACAATCTTCTATTGCACAAACCAGTGGGAAAGTGTGCCTCATGTTCATGTACATGCCCTCTCAGTCTCCTGGATACCTTAGGACTTTCTCAAGTGGCTCCAAAGTCAGCAAATATATAGATGTTCTGGGATGAGAGTCTTCTGGAAAGACTAAGCCACCTGGCCTGCTGCATGCATGTGTTGGTGATCAGATGTGAGCATGGAGGGTGTCATTGCAGCCAGTGGGATCTAACCAGTGAGGCTTGGTGAATAGAGTTGATTTGAGCACAATGCCCCATTAAATTATTTAAATAGATGCACCTAATCCCATTTCAGACACATTACAGAGCTCCTCTTTACATTCAGCTGCTGCTTCAAAAACACAGGAATCTCTGATTCCTCATAGATATCCCATTTTATGATCATGGTTAACCTACAGAGTTCAAAAGGTGCTATGTGTCTACATTTTGGCAACTAAATCCAAACCCTTTTGCCTAATCAGCTGAGCAGCTCTCAACACTCTGAGTGCTAATAAGGAAAGAAGTTTTAGCTGCTCAAATGAAGAAGTTTTCATCTAGGCCATTTGACATACTCTAGGATATCCATCACTGGCATTTAGTTGCTGCTCCAAGAAGGATATGGATCTACCATGTAGATCCCAGTATTGGGCATGCCTGAAAGCCTAACATGGACGTCTTTGGAGAATGAGTAATGGCAGAAAAGCATGGGATGTGATCAGCTGAACTGAGCACCCATTGACTGTAGTGGGAGCTTGGACTCCCAAAGCAGATGCAGATTGCACGTGCAGGTGTGCTGCCTTGGGACACAGTGCCATTCTTTCAGAAAAATCTAATCTCTGCTTCCAACCTTTCCCTGACTCCTCTTCACCCATCTTTGTCATATTGCATGAGTATAGATTCCCTTTTCTCAGCATTCCTGTAACTCACACATAGAAACACCAGGTTGGAAGAGACCTCCAAGATCATGGAGTCCAACCCAACCCAAAGCCTCAACTAGACCATGGCACTGAATGCCACATCCAGTCTTTATTTAAACACACCCAGGGATGGTGACTCCACCACATCCCTAGGCAAAACATTCCGATACTTTATCACCCTTTCTGTAAAAAACTTTGTCCTAATATTCAACCTATATTTCGCTTGGCATAGGTTAAGACTGTGGTCTCTGGTTCTGTCAGCTCTTGCCCACAGAAAGACACTGACTCCCACCTGAGTAGAACCACCTTTCAGGGAGCTGTAGAGAGTGATAAGGTCACCCCTGAGTCTCTTTTTCTCCAGGCTGAACAACCCCAGCTCCCTCAGCCGTTCCTCACAGGGTTTGTGTTCCAAGCCCCTCACCAGCCTCGTTGCTCTCCTCTGGACGCGCTCAAGCGTCTCAACGTCCTCCCTGAACTGAGGGGCCACAACTGGACACAGCACTCCAGATGTGGCCTCACCGTGCCAAGTACAGGGAAAG
>JANRGV010000001.1:142484442-142502234 GCA_024734035.1 Alethe castanea | reverse complement strand
ACGTCCTCCCTAAACTGAGGGGCCAGAACTGGACACAGCACTCAAGGTGTGGCCTCACCAGTGCTGAGTCCAGGGGAGGAATGACCTCCTTCCTCCTGCTGGCCACACCATTCCTGATCCAGGCCAGGAGCCATTGGCCTTCTTGGCCACCATGGCACACTGCGGGCTTATGTTCAGCCGGCGGTCAAACTCCTGACAGAAGAGGGTTACAACAGCAGCTATGGCTTTGTTTACCTCCCGTGGTGGTTTAGATCTGTAGCAGCTTCTTAATGTACTGAAACTTTAATGTAGTTATGTGAAAAACATCAAATGCCAACACAGGCAAGAGAGATTTCAGGATAACATACCCAACTTTAAGTTAATTTTCACAGGCATTCAAGATTCTTTCACTATCTCCAGAATGCATGCTACAAAAGATAAAGTACTTCTTTATTAAAGTTGATGTGAGAGTTCCATTTTATTTTATGCTTTATTTTATTTTGCATTTCTTTTGTTTAGCTCTCAGAAACAGATGGGTCATTTCAGCTGAATCTTAAATCAGATTATGGCTAACGATTAAAGTCAGGAAAGTCTCATGCTTTTGAAAACAGCATCTTATCAGAAAATATCTGAGGGTGTGCCATGTACAGAACTCATTAAATTGCTTATAAAATTTAATGGTGTCTTATGTATAAAATATGAATATGTATCATTCAATAGTGAAATACTAGACCAGAGGCATATCTGGGTTGAATCTGCTCTATTGTTTTTCTTGTGGAGTTTTTTATTGTTTACATTTGCTCTATTATATCAAGAATATTTATTTCTTAAGAATAAAATTTTAGAGTTGTAAGTATGCAATTCATAACCTGTTTCTCATTAATTTCACAAGCCAGATCCAGCAGGTCTCTACGAAGAATGACAACGAATCCAACATGTAAGATAAAATGCTGAAAACAACAGAAGAGAGGCTGGAATTTTTTGTTATTTATAAGTACCAACGTTATAACTATAACCTGTGCTGACTTATGAGACTGGATTTTCGTCTTCATCATGCAATTTTGCCCAATGTTTTGACGACTGTGGGAAAATTTAAATGAATATGTGTTTGGATGTAGAGAAGACAGGTAACAATACTGTTTGTACAATTCTGTCACTTTTCAAACTGTTTAATATTTAAACAGACTGAAGGCTTGGTATCCATGTCCTCTACTGTTTGCCAAAGTGTGAACTTACAAATGACACTGATCACTGTGACTGAGCCTTTTTCAATTAAAATGAAAAATATTTCTCCTTTCTATTTTACAGCAGTAAGAATGAGAGAAACTTGAGTTTCTTGCTACTCTGAGAGTGATCTTTTCAGTGTCTGAGGGGCTCTAAGCCACCTGCACTTCAATTCTGAATGAGAAGTTGGGCAGCATTTTGAAAAGCTGCTTGACCAAGTAATGAAAAGAAGAGCAATGAAGTGAGTACAACTCATATGGAAGACTTAAGAAAGATCTCAAGGAGTTTGGGAAAGCAATAGAAAATAAAAGAAAAACTACCAGCATTCAAGCAAGAAAATATAATATGCTGAAATGGCAAAACTCTTCATTTGAAATTGCCATAAGGATTCATGACGTAAAACAAGAAAATATTTCAAGAGGTCAAAGAATAAAACAGAGGAAGCAAAAGCATGAAATATCATGTGAGCAACAGAAAATCTCAGGTAACAGCACTCATAGATAAAGATGACAGATATGTCACTGACAGGCATAAATCAAGAAAGACATGGAAGAATGCAATCAAGGTCTAGTTAACAAGAAAGTACACACCTCTGAGCCTTGGTGGTGATGCATAAAACAGGGAGAGGGTGGCATCCTTTGAAAGACTATAGAAGGCTGTTAAGTATATATTTTTGGATGTAGAAATGACAAAAAGTGAATTAGGGTAGTACAGGATTCTAAATAGATAATTTCTAAAGATGTGCAGAAGTTTTTAATCTTATGAGAGTTTTGCACCCCTTGAAGAAAAAGTTCAATTTATATTTTTTAACTATATTTTTTAGAAAATCCCAAAGCAAAACCAAGACAAACATGGTTCTTAACAGAGTAATGAGAGCAGAACTCATATTTCTTCAAACTTTAAAATATTTCTAATTGTTCTGCTTTTTTACTTTGGTGTCCTCATCCCTCCATGAGGATCAGTAAAGCTATTTCCCACATTTTGCATTTAACAAACTTGCTAAGGCAACATGAACTAAAGCCTATTTAAACATTTGTCCCTAGGAAGAAAACCTCATCACCAGTTGATATGTCCTTTCTAGGAGTTTGTGATCCCTGGATCTGGACATGATTAACCTCATTAGTTTTTAAAAAATGAGCATTCTGATCTAAACCCAAACAGTGTGAGGAAAGCAGCTTTTTTTAAAAACAGCTCCCATTTGAAGTTTTCCAAATGTTTGCAATACTGGGCTACTTTGTTTCAAAAAATAATTCAAAAGCATCTCTCAAATTATTTCCCATATTTCAAGCCACAGGAGCTGTTCAGATTTATTTTAACCAAAGCTCTGTGAAGGCACTGAGATCTTTCAGTGCTCTGCTTCTGAGTGCAGGCGACTGAACACACACAACGTTAAAAGACAGCAGGCCAGACCCTGAAATTTTTAATCCAATGGAACTCCCACGCCTCAGCAAGAACTTTACTAAGGTTAAGACTACTAGACTTGGCTCAGCTCCAGTGCCAGATCTGTGAACTTTGCTTAGCTTCAGGATAATTAGAGTTCAGAGGCACTAAGGTACTGCAGAGACTTCAATGCTGATAACCTGAGGCCAAATCTTGAAGATTTTCCTCCTTTCTTTCCCAGCACACAAGCAGGCAAACTTCCACTGACGCTGGGAGCTGACTGCCTAAGCAAGCACACATCAGGGAAAGAGACAAAAACGTGTTGCATAGCGGGAGCTTTGTTGGATGGGATTTCACCTTTTACTTCAGATGAGGAAAAATCTATCAAAAATGCTGGCCCCACACCAAGCTTTATTATTGAGGTATTAATAAAATGAATTAAAACAGCTCTACACTGTGTCCTCCATGGATATATTGCACTCCTTTCTGTTAGTCTTAACACTGTGGGTTAAATAAAATAGATAAGTGATGTATGGAAAAATGTTTCAATTAGTGCTTTATGCACTTAAAATAATCTTCTCTGTCCCATGCCTGTGAATGTACTTTGCATGTATGCAGTTCTAATAAAAAGAAGTGACTTACAGCTTTTTCAAATGTTGCCATTATGATTATAATGATGAAATTATGTGCACACAGGGAGACTTGATGATAGTGTAGTATTTCCTAAAAGCAAAAGTGCCCAGAAGGTTTAAAAATGCAGCTCAGAACTTAAACAAGATTTTTTAAAAACAAAAATAGTGACACTTACAAGCTTCAATTTTCTTTAAATGCTCTAATTTTCAACTTTGTACTGTTTAAGAAATCATATACTATATTTTACTTTGAGCTATGCAATATTAGATTATCTATTCTAGGAAACAGCCAAACTATGTGAGTTTTCTTCTGCATTAATGTACACACAGATATCTTGATGAAAACAGGCATCTTTTTTTTTTCTCTGTTATTTCAATATTATTCATTATGTCAGGCAAGAATTGTTGGCATTTCAGAGTTGTAGAAGTTCATATGTATCTGCTATGTGCTAAATAAATGAATCATAGAATCTAAATAATGTAAAAGGTATCTGATCAACTTGGTGGCCTGCTCTGGACTTGCTCCAGCAGTTCCATGTCTTTCTTGTGCTGGGGACCCTAGAGCTGCAGCTGTGGTCACATCAGTGCAGAGTAGAGGGGTAGAATCATTTCCCTTGACCTGGTGCCCATATGGCTTTTGATACAACCCAGGATACAATTTTGGGACAGAGCACTTTCATGGCATTCACCAATTCACAGTTAATATCGACAGAAACACATGAGGTTAATAATTCTTCTTGAGCTAGAATTACAGTAGTACTAAATTCAGTTCTGTTGTCTAAAAGGATAAATCCAAGATTTGGTTGTTGCACACCAAATTTGCTCATGGTACTGTGACATCAGCATTTTCTCTGCAGGAAGATTGTCCAGGTCATTTCCAGTGGTGTTTCTTTGGGGAACTGTCTAAGCTGGAACCCCACACTTGTGCTTCACCCTTTGTTTGTCTTTCCCATTGATGCCTATATCTGAAACATGCTTTTGAACAATCAGAGCTTGGTCTCCCCTTGCATCCCTCATGTCAGGATTCTGCCCTGTTGTGTGACAAACTCCATGCAAACAGTGTTGTGTAACACATCCCTTGGTTCTGACTCCAAGAACAAAGTGATGTGGGACAGGTGATTCTGCCACTGAGGTTCCTAAAACCCTGCTAGGGAAGCTGGCTCTGCCACCACAAGCTGCATAACCAGAACTTTGTCAAAGTTAATTAGGTATATAGAGAGGCAGGGCCCATTAGGTGCCAAGAATCCCTTATTGGGACATTTCTGCTGCTTTTGGGAACACTGCAGCCTTTCGTAAGTCTATATCCACCAATTTCCTAGGAGGTAACACGTCTACTTCTGCTCAATCTCTATAAACTTGCTTTGAATCCTTATTAGCTCAGCTCATTAAAAAAAAATCCTCTTCTGGAGGTCTATTGTTTAAAAGGCTAACACCTGGCATTTGTTAATCATTACATTATTCTAACATATTTTACAGCTACTGAGACAAGATACCTGGGTGTAAGTACATGGATATAAAAATAGAAATAGAAGTCCTTGCTCTTTTAATGAAGAAATTGCTAATCATTTTCCTTTTAATATTAAATCTATTATTCATGTCAATATGACATGGATGTAAGACTGTCATTACCAGATCATTACAAGAAATTTCTTTATCTGAGGCTATGCTAGGAGGGATGATAATTGTTTTTGCTAATAAAAGTAACTGCTATTACTTGGATTTTAAAATATAATTACATGGCAGGAATACTTTGCTGCCATTTACTTACACAACCCGTGTAATAGCCATATAACTAAATTAGAAATGGATGAGGAGGAGAGTGGAGATTAAATCCAAATTTGCCCCTTTCTGATGGTATGCAGAAAGTTCTCGCAGGACTGACTGAATAAAGAATGTGGAGTTAGTGAGGAGATATTGCTCTTAGCTCAGAGCAGACACAGATGATCAGAAAATGAGCAAAGCAATTATTCATACCAGGCTGGCTCATACTGCCAGCAGTACAGGTGAAGGATCCTTGGTGTGCTGCCAGGTTTATGGTACTGACCCCTGCAGAGACCCCTCTGTGCCTGCATACCCATATGGCAGTTCATATACACACACAATGCTTCCAAAACACCAGCACTGTGCCCCCAAACCGCTCTGTGCCAGTTATTTTGTGATGTTAGCATGTTCTGAGGGTCACATGCATTGATATGCCTCAGCAAAATAACAAATACATTTTTTCCAGTCAAATAAAGAATTAATAAAATAAAGTGCAGTGTTTCATCTGTACCATAAAAAGTTTATCTGTGGAACGTGGCAAATAATAATGTGATTTCTTGTGTGACTAAAGGTGAATATGGAATATATAAAAAAAAAAAGGAAACAGAGAGAGAAAATTCTCTACCTGCATTACCATCCTGGGTTTGGCTGGGATATAATTAATTTTCTTTGTGGTAGCTGGCACAAAGCTGTTGTTTGGATTCAGTAGAAAAAAAATGAATTTTATGTAGCTCTGCCATACAACATTTCTCATTTCTTGAATATGATATAGATACATCTATCTATGTGTGTCTCTGAGTGTACAGATCTTTCTGTGGAGAGAGATAAAAGTACCTGAATGAGCTTGATGAGTTACAAGTGAGGAATTTTGAAAACCTGTGACTTGAATTTTGATGATCCTGTGGGGAACAGAGGAATGCAGGTCATTCCTTACAGTATGTCTGTGGGGTATCAGGGGTAGTTTTCACTTGGGATTATTCTCAGTGCCTTTGTTAATGATCTGGAAGACAGAGCAGAACTTGTAGCTGACACTATGGTGGGAAATGTTGCAGAATAAACTGTAAGGAGAGAGAAAAACAGAAGGGCTCTAAAAAGGTGATTCAAAGGAGAGGTAGGAAATGAAATTCAAGCAGGGTTTGTACTTATGGGAAAGAAACAGCTCAGAACTCAGTTGAAACTGGGGAGTAATTTAAAGTCTGATTAAAAGCCTCTTGACATTAGTGGAAAAGATGCACGCTGATTTTAATGGGCCTTGAAACTGATGTCTTTTAAAGCACTTTTAGTTTCCTGAATGAAAGAGACAATATACAGCAGGTCTGGTCCTGTGGGGGAGAATTTGCAATGCAGGCCTGTAGCAGGAAGATCCAGGGAAGCTTTTACAGAGTTGTCTGGGACTATTAAAGTAATAACAGCATTTCACTCCCTCTTCTCTCTCTTCTAACCTATCCCCATGTTTCTTGCAGTTATGGAGGTGAATAGGACATAGAGGGGCTGCTTTGTGAGCACCAGAAACTCCAGTTATATATATATATATAGCATTCCTGAAATGACTTTTGCCCTTAGCTCATGTTGGAAAACTATGCTCTTCAACCCAAAAAATGCTCTTTAATGAGAGCGGAAAGCTTGAATAAAGAACAACATTTTACTGGTGTGTACTACAGGTAATATATTACAAACCACTTGGAGAATGTCTGTCAACAAACTTGTAGATGCAGTTAATATTTTACACCAAACATAAAATATTAAGGTTCTTTTTTCTTCTCAAAACTTCATACAGATGATTTCCCCAGTTGATTTATTAAATGGACATGATATAGTGCAGACAAAGTCATGTACTTGAGGTAGCAGCTATTCACCCTCATCTTTTCAGTGTGGAGAAGTCTCCAGGGAGACGTTTTAGCACCTTCCAGTACCTGAAAGGGGCCTCGAGATCTGGGCAGGGACAGTTTAGAAAGGCATGGAGTGATGGAATAATGGGGATGCCTTTTAGGTGAAAGAGGGGAAATTTAGATGGGAAATTACGAAAAAATGCTTTACTGTGAGGGTGGTGGCACACTGGAAGAGGTTGCCCAGAGAAATTGGCAGAAGAACACTTCCCATCCGTGGAGTGTTCAAGGGAGGTTGGATGGGGCTTTAAGCAACCTGCTGTAGTGGAATGTGTTGCTGCCATGGCAGGGCCTTGGAACAAAATGACTGTTAAGGTGCCTCCCAAACTAAACCATTCAGTGGTTTCGAACATCGTGCTTTCTTAAAAAAAATAGTAATAATAATAAAAAATCATGTAAGCAAAGCAGGAAAACCAACTTCTGTGTCACCATAAGTACTGCCTCACCTGGTTGCTTATGAACACCTATTAAAATTCATTTATTAATTTTAATTGTGCTAGATCCTGTGACACAACCAAGGCATAAAACATTCTTTTTAGAAGCTAACATGACCAGAATTTTGTACGCTCACATCAGTTAGGTGTATTTAGCATCTCTGTAGAGAACCTTTTGTATATTTAGTGCATAGAACCAAGTTTTGAAATATATATAGTGTCATATTTCTCGAAAGTGTGTTTTATCTGTACCATTTTGAATGTTATTATTTACCTGTGTGCTGTCTCATTTTTTTATTCTTTTTTTCTTCTATTTTCACCTTTCCTCCTATTTTTTTCTTTTCTTTCCAATCTCTAAAAGAAAGAAATAAAAAACACTAAAGAAAAATAAACACATGAAAGAGAAAGAGATATATCAAACCTGTTTGAAAAATGAGCATTATGAAACTCAGTACAAAGTAAAGGAAAAATTATGTGTTCCCTTTCATGCCATTTTTGCTAAAAGCCGTGAGAAGAAAGGAGCAAAACAAGCTTTCACTTTCAAGTTTTAATTAACAAGAAATATCTTAATAAACATACACACTTTTGTAACTTCTTAAACTTTGTTAATTGGAAAAATAGGGACGCACACCCAAGTTGCACCTCACTGAATGCAAACAATTATAAAAGTGAGTGAAACTGTAAGTGATAATGAGAAGCTCTATTTGCAACTGTGCTGAAATGTCTGCCTAGATCCTCTCTGAGGCATTCATACACCATATGTTTCTAGAAAATTGGTCACAGAATTGTCGTCAAAATCGACATCCCCCAAATGTTAAAGGCATGACTTTGGTTTGTACTTATCATTGTTCTACAAAGGCAAAAGTTCTTTTACTTTTATTACACCAAGGCCTTTCTCCATTTCCAGAACCACTAGCACAGTGAAAATGCTCAGGTTTCTCTATGAACCCCTCCACCCACATCGTGGGTGATGCCCGCAATGGAAACCATTCACCATCACCACAGGATGAGCAGGAAGTTGCACATGTTAGATTCTAATATTTGTCATATTTACCAATTCCACTATATTCTTTTTTGTCTTCTAGCAGAGAGCTTTGTTCTGCTGCCAGTCTTCTTCCTGGCCTCCACTGGATTCAGTTGGCTCAAAGAAACCTTTAAAGGCGTGATTGTGTCGGCGAGACTTGATTTCGTTGGATGGGGCTTTGAGCAAGTTCGTCCAGTGGAAGGTGTCCCTGCCCATGGTTGAGGGGTTGGAATGACATAATTAAAGAGTTTTCAATCACTGGAACAGCCTGCACAGGGGTGGAGTCACCATCCCTGGAGGTGTTCAGGAAATGACTGAATGTGGTTTAGCTGACAAGGTGATGTTCAGTCACAGGAGGGCCTTGATGACCTTAGAGGTCTTTTCCAATCTCAATGATTGTATGATTTTACCATTGACGTCCCTTCCAGCCCAAACCATTCTATGATCTCAAAAGTTCAGGCAGTGGAGAAGTGGCTTTTTCAGATGTGCTATATGACTTAGCATGCGACACAAACAGGGTTTTTCAGTCATATGGAAAATTTCCTTGAGAAACCAAAGGAGGCAGTAACAGAGAAAGAGGGACCTAAACAGAGAGCAGTAACAAAGGGACCCAAGCGAGGCTGGAGGAAGAGAAGAGGTGCAGGAGAGGCTGCAGGCTTGGTGCAAGGTTAGCCCCCAGCAGTCCTGGAAGCCCTGCTGGAGCAGAGACCCTCCCTGCAGCCCAGGGAAGGGGACACACCGGAACAGGGAGATGTGCCAGGAATATGTATCCACACCTTTATCAAATATTTATTAGAAAATGTAATCCTAGTATTCAGGTCATTAAAATATCAACTTTCCTTGGAGAAAAAAAATGTAAACAACAGCATGAGGTGGGTGCAAATATGTAGATGGAAGTTCAATACAGGAGAAAAAATGCTTTGGAATGTGTGTTTTACAAAATCTCTGTAGTAGTTTCCACCTGAGGACTTAAAAGTCCTTTAGCAAATGTTAATGAAATAGAGCTAAGTCATCATAGGTCATTATTTGTTATTCATAAGAAATTAATTACTTTAGGTTAAAATCACATTGCAATTAGGCTGCTGAAATAGTTAGAAACATCTAATAAAAGCCGTATCAGTCATTACACAAATATTTGCATATTTTTGTTTAAACAGAGAGATAGCAGCAGAGCAAACTAAACCAGAGGATTTTATATTTGCCAAATGTGGTTTTTAACACCTTTTGTGGAATACCATGAGTAAAAAAAGACACTGCAAGTAGTCCTTGCATTTTCCAGGCTATTTTTCGTACTCTTTTTGTTCTTTTATCCTTTTCCAATTTGGAAGCAATGTTTTGAACTATATTGGTTCCTGCTTCCCTATCTTCCCATCTTGCACATGTAACTCTCCTTTAATGTAAGCCAGCTTTAATATCCTATACTTTTAACAATTTAAAATAAAGAAACATGGAGTATCAATGCCCAGTGTTGGAATCAACTAACCCTCTTTATAGCCCACCATGGAGATTTGAGAGGACCCATAATGTTGCGTGGTGATAAAAGCCCCTAGACATACCCTAAAGGCACAGAGAGACACAACAGGAGAGATTCCCCCAGTAAAACCCTGCCCTGACTGCCCCAGGCCCGTTCCAGGAGTCATCAGTCCATCAAAAGCCAATCTGCACAAATTCAGGGGAGCACAGGGGCACAAAGAAAAGCAGGAACACAAGTAAAGGATTCAGAGTAAGGGAGACCCTGTCTGATCTCCTCCCAGGGGGCTTTCCCACTAGACTCAGTCTCACTGTCGTGAAGGGAAATGCATCACGAGAAGTCAAGGCTGGAGCACCTCTGGGATTGAGAGGATTGCTGCCTGGGCGTATAAGGAGACACTATGGGATACAAGGGAAAAGCATTTTGGGTTTGAATAGGATTTTTCATTGCCAAAGTTGGAGAAAAGGAGGGATCTAGGTAGTGTGAAGAAGAAAAAATTATGTGAAAATAGGTATAAAATGCATAAAAAGGATTGTTCATGTGCAAGTATCTGCTTCACAGTATATTTATTAAATCTCTTTCTAATATGATTTTCAGGATTAGATGCTCTCAGTTCTTCAAGCAGTTTTGTTTTTTTTTTTTTGTGGTCCTGTGGGCTCATGTGTCCAGTTGCCAGCAATTTGGAATCCTGAGATCAAGGGGCTCAGCAGACTGAGTGTTCAAGCCCAAATTCTGGCAGGATCTGCCTTCCTTTCCTCTTTGGCATATCAGGTTTATTTAGTTGATTATGACATGGTTACTAAGGGAATGGCAGTTGCTGCAGTCCAATATTATGGTTTTGAGACACTTGTTCATTACTTATGGCTTGTTCAGCTTCTACCTTAAGAAACTTCTAATGAGTGCATTTACTATCCAGGCTTTTGATTTTCTGTTTTCTTCAGTTCATTAATTTGAACAGTAATTTCATCCTTTTTTACACTAAACTGCAATCATTTACTGGATGAAATACTTTACTGATAAATCCAATAAAGTGATTTTCCTTATATTAGCTATCACACTTAAATTATATATATCACAACAACCTAAGATGCATCTGTTGAGATAGTAGCTATGAATTAATATAAATATATATATATAGTTTTATTTTTAAGTTTTTCCAAACAAGCTATGTGTTTGACATTTAAGCCTTTATCCCAGAGAGACAGTTATCATGGCATTGGATTCAGGAACTTCTTAAAAGTTTATTTATTTGTTTCATTTATAAGGTACATTGGTAATCTATTTTTGGGCTTTGAGTACTCCTATACTTTCTTCATGTCTATCACATCTGTGGGAGTGTTTATATTGTTATCATTTGATACTTAGGTCACATGGGCTGAGTATCACAATACCTACAGAAAAATAAAAAATGGTGTTTTATTTATAGTACACAAATGACAGATGGTTTTTTTCCCCCCTAGATCTCCTGAAAACAGCTCTGGTGAGTCGCTTTTGCAGTCTAGACTGGGATATACTGGAGTCAGAGCCAAAGTTCTGCTGGGCTGCTGCACTGCCAGATTGCCCCTTTGATCTTGGCAGGAAACCTACACCCCATCTGTGAAACTTGATTGGAAACACTAATGTTCCACAGCTTTGCTGTGAGGACAACTTTGTGTATGATGGTGACACATTTAGAGGAGATTTGGATCCAGAAAGATGTTAGACTAATATCTGATGCTTTTAGAAGATTGCAAACATAATTTTAGCTCTTTGACATGAAATGCATCACTTTATTCCAAAGTAGCATCAGACAGCAAGAGCAGCAGTACTGAATTAGGCCCCATTGGTATAGTTCCCTGACTGTCAAATATTTTATGAAGACTGTGGGAGACCAGCATTCATCCACCCTTGAATGCTTTCTCATCATCCAGCCATCTACAACTTTGGGGGTTTCTGTGTTAGAAATTGGATCTACATCTTCAGTCTTACTACATTTAATGAACTCTTCTCTATAACAGAGGTGTGGTGGGTTTCACCTCAGCTGACTGCCAGATGCCCACCCAGCCACACTCTCCCTCCGTCTTATCAACAGGGAAGAAAAGAAAACAAGATGGAAAAACTTGTGGGTGAAGATAAGGACAGGGAGATGACTCACCAATTGCCATCATGGGAAAAAGAGAATTGGTTAGAGGAGATTGGTTTAAATTATTGCCAATTAAATAATATAGGAAAGAGAGAAAAAAACAACTAAAATGCCTTTCCCTACCCCTTACATTCTTCCCAGGCTCGTGGCTTAACCTCAGTCAAAAACTAAATACACCCAGGCACCAGCTCACTCCATCTTTGCCTGGGTAGGGATGGGAATCAAAAACAAAAGTAAAATACATGAATCGAGATAAGAACAGTTAAATAATGAAAAACAAATTCTAAAAAGCCCAACAGCAATAACAATTATAATGAAAATAAACAAAGTAACAAAGCCCAAGATAGGCAAGAGATGCACAGTACAATTGTGCATTGTGCATTGCTGACCAATGTCCTGCCTGTCCCTGAGCAGCAACAGGCAGCCCCTGAAAAACTCCCCCTCGGTTTATATACTGGGCATGACATTCGATGGTGTGAAATGTCCCTTTGACCAGTTCATGTCAGCCCTCCTAGCCAGGCTCCTTCCCAGCCTCTGGTCTATCTCCTCACTGGCAGAGTGTGATACAGCAAAGTCCTTGATTTAGAGCAAGAACTACTGAGCAACAGCTGTAATATCAGTGTGGTATCAGTATTATTCTTACACTAAATCCAAACCACAACAGCTGCTGGAAGAAAATGAAGTCTATCCCAGCTGAAACCATGACATCACTCACAAGTTTTGTACATCAACCCAACTTGTCCCAGATGATGCAGGGAAATGGGGGTTGCAGTTCTCCAAATACTACAGGCAGGTGTCCTTTTTGTGGTACTCAGTCCTCTGAGAATGGACTAGTTATTGTGGGCTCCTCTCCATGTGCCACAGGTCCTGGCAGGAGCCTGCCCTGGTGTGGGGTCCTGCAGGGGCTGCAGGAGGCTCTCTGCTCCCCCTGGACCCCCATGGGCTGCAGGCACAGCTGCCTCTCCATGGGCTGCACCAGGAGCTGCAGGGAACCTCAGCTCTGGCACCTGGAACAGCTCCTGCCCCTCCTTCACTGCTCTAGGTCTCTGCAAGGCTGTTTCTGTTGCCTACTCCCAGTCTTTTGATCTGCTATGCAGAATTTTTCACCCTTTCTTAACTAAGTAATTACAAAGATTTTCCTGATGTCAGTATTTGTTTCAAAATCTGGCTATTGACAGGTCCATCTTGGACCTGGCTGGGTCTGGCTTTGTTTGACATGGCAGCAGCTTCTGCTCTCTTCCAGCAGAAGGCACCCCTGCAGCCTCCCTGATACTAAAGCTTTGCACATAAACCCAATATAAGAGTTAAGAAGCTGTTTTTTTGTTTTTTGGGTTTTTTTTTCTGTACAATTAAGTAAAGACAATGCTTTTATGCTTTGTTTCTCAATTTTGTCATTTTTTTGGTGAACCAGACTTGGGAAAACACTACATAATCCTAATAATTAACTATCAAATAATCCTATTTTTGGAGACCTTTTCATGTCAGAAATCCCAGGTTTACAGACCCTCCTTGTGAGAGCAAAGTGTAAGAACTGCACCTGAGAGGAAGTATTTGAACGTCACAGGGCTTGGATCGTAGGCTTTGAAAGAAGTTTGGTTTGCAGGGATTGGAACTGAATCAGCTTAAATCAGAGCAGGGAAGCAGGGAATGAATCTTCAGAGGGATTCATCACATCAAGTCTTTCCTTATCACCGGAGTCAGGAGGCTTTATCTGTGCCCAGAAAAGCACTGAAACTGAAGAAGCCAGGAAGCTCAAGCTGCCTGCCACACAGAAATCACTTCTCTCTCCATCTGTCATTTAAACGTAAACATCATCTTGTCTGTGCTAGCTTTGAGAGAGCCATGATTATTTCCCCAGACCAGTGAGCTGTTGCAGCTTTGGGATGGTCTTGAGATTGATCAACTCTTTTTTTTCTGAGCCATTCCAACCTCTTTAGAGAAAGCCTTAGAGACTGAAGTCATTATCTGTAGCAGAGAACTGGAGATTTCTCACTGTAAAGTGAAAAAGTGGGAAGGTGCCTTCTTATAGCCACAAAAAGAGAAACTTCTTATTTTGAGAGAGAAAGGGAACTGATGGGGGGAAAAATTATTCAGCAAAGATGGTCTTTGATTCAGACACTGTCCTATAAAGAGGATATTTTTCTTGATATGGCTGCTTGCAGCGCCTGCACAGCCCCAGGAAATAACATGATCTCTGTAACACCTGGTAATTGTCAGAGTTGTTGCTTGAGCCCTTGCTGTTTGCTATTGTTTGCTATAACTTTCTTACACCTTCCCACATTCCTTATGAATAAGCACAGCCACTTTTTTGGGATCTCTAAATTTCAGGTTTTCCACTGAAAGTGAGAATTTGGAACCGCTAACAGGTCACTCAGGAGAAAAAGTTGTGCATCAAGATTAGAACAGATGGGGTAAGCACAGATAACAGTCTGAAGTCATGGAAAAGGAGAGTGAGACTTCTTCCTGTTTCATCCATCCCTTTTCCCACCTCTTGCTGACTTTGGTAACTGTCTGGTTTTTGTATATAAGAGATGGAAAAAAACTAATTTGATAGAAAAAGTGAATTGTGCTTCAGTAGGTTATCAAGCTGCATCAGCTACTGAAGGGATCCAGTTCTCCATCTCTGCATCCACTCCTGGAAGAGTAACATTACGTGTCCAAAAGAACCAGTTATGGACAAGAAATGGATGGGATATTTCCAAATCTGTTTACCAAGGAAAGGGCTAATTGTGTTTTCTCACCTGTATTGGTGGCCTTGTCTTTTGTCAAAGATTAAATTATAGAGAAATGAACAATCTCAGCTGCCAAGCTGGCACCTCTACTTCAGCACAGTCTTACATCTTTGTTTCCAAAGGTAGTTGTTGAAAATATTTTATTAAAGTAGTTAATTTAATTAAATTACAGAAACTCTCTTTCTTTGAGAAAGAAAACTGATGAAATACTCTTTCTGTGAAGCAAAATGTATTTAAACTGAAAAAAATTCTCTGGAAATTTGTGTCTGCCACTGCATCTTGCAAGGCAAAAAAATAGGGAGAGGTCCCTGTCAGGATATAGAAGACTTCTGCCATTTTATATTTGACATTTTATATGTGCCAAGAGTATCTGAATGCTCTGCTGAGGGGTGGCAGACTTAGCAGGATCTATGGAGGGAGATGTTCCCTGGAGTGCCAAGTGGAGGGTGGGAAGAATGACTTATCACACCAAAATCCCAAAGTGTCTGAAGTGTACATAGGCTCTATTTTAGAGCCCTCATTCCTCACATAGGAAATGCTGACATGAATATTAACAAATATGAACAAATAGCAAACATTAAAATGAGTGCAAATATTTACTAATCTATTTCTCTGATATATTTAAGTCTACTGAGAGAGACGGTATATCTGGTGTTTTTAATTGAAATCTAACACTGCACAACTCTTCCTATGCTGTTATTATTACTTACCACATTACACAGTATTTTTAGTAGTTGCTTCTCACAAAATTTCCCAGATGTCTTGTATAGATCATTCTCACTATAAAATCCCAGTGCATTAAAATAGTTATGATATAGTCTCTCTCTCCAAAATGCTCTGAGGATTGGGCTGTCATATTTTGAAAACCTTTGTACTCCATGTAAAATTCAAACAAAATTGTGATTTTTTCCATCTTTATAGCAAGCCAAATATCTTTGGGGTGAGTCAGGACTGAGTTAGTTTTATACAGAAACACACTGGCAGGGTCAAATCTGTTTGAAAACTTCACACAAAACTTTTAAGATAGATAGATAGATAGATAGATAGATAGATAGATAGATAGATAGATAGACAGATAATGTGCCACAAGTATATTTTCCATTCATATCTTTTATAATAATTCAGGAAGTTTAGCAAAGACTTTAAAACACTCTTGGATATGCTGTTGTGTTTAGCTAATTGGAGTGTAAACTGTTAGAGCTGAGTAAATTTCAGCATCAAAGTTACATGTCTTGCTTCCTTTAAGTATTATTTTCTCCTTAAAGAAACACCTCATATAAGCAGTATCCTTTTTCTTATTTTCTTCCTCCATTGGAAACCTGGAAAACAGAAATCAAAAAACAAACACACCCTCATTTTTAGATAGTTCTTCCAGTTCCAGTTCCCTAAATCGTGTGCTTGACTTCCTTACACTTCCCAGGTCAGTGAGCAGCTGTGTTTTCCTTCCCATCTACATGGTCACAGCAATGCTCCCCAGTATCAGTACTGCAAACTTGTGCAGACACAAGAGGGGGGGATGCTGAGTATTTGTATGTCTTAACAGACTCTCTGTTATGTCTTTGGAAGGACATGTGCATCAGCTGAGGTTTTGACACTAAATATTTCTGAATTCAAAATATTGTTTAATTACTCTGAAAGACAATTTTCTTGCTATACTAGAACAACAACAAACTGTATAAACTTAGATGCAAAAAGCATTTTAAAAGCTCAGAAGGGCAATTATAAGCCCAGCCAAAACCGTAGCTTATCTATTTTCAGTATCTTTTATTGAACTGCATGACTAGTTCCTATGAATAGTGAAATATTCTTCAGTGTTGTATTTCTCCTGTAAAAAAAAAAAAAAAAATGTCCTCAGTAAAAATTTTGATTTGGATGAGTTTGATTTTATCATCTCAAAACATTTCTTATTCTTCAATGAATTATAACATGGGAGAGGAAACAGAAGGGCAAGCTGCATGTAGAAATTGTGATTCACACTAAGAAATCTTATTTGCAGCTACCTGGGATAGTTTTTTCTTAAAGAATCAATCAAACAAAAATAAGACAGTACTGAACAGATGTCTCCTAGGCAGTTTATTAAGAAAAAGGGGAAAATTAAAGGAAGTAAGGGATCTGTTATTGTGGCCTTGACTTGCTATGTATCCAAAGGTCAGCTGAAAGTTGCAAAGAAAATCAATTTTTCTCATGCCGCTCTGCATGAGCTTTTTCTGTCAGTGACTTGGAGAGAAAATGCTGCACAGACAGAGCCTGACATCCTCACAATAACAAACACAAACATTTGACTTTTCCTCTCTCTGTAATGCCTATCTCTCCACCCAGCTTCCCCATGTATGTCTTACACCAACAAGCTCTCCCATTCAGGCACCTTGTGACAATGAAGGAAAGAAATCTGCCATGAGGTGCTGAAATAAAAAGAGAAAGCGCATCACAGAATCTTGGAATTATTTGGGTTTGAAAGGTCATCTCATTCCAACCCCCCTGCCATGGGCAGGGATACGTTTCTCTTGATTTCTCTTGATTAGGTTGCTCATAACCCCATCCAACCTGGGCTTGAGCACTTCCAGGGATGAAAGCCACAGCTTCTCTGGGCAGCCTGTGCCAGAGCCTCAGCACCTTCTGAGCACAGAGGTTTCTCCTTATAACTCACCTAAACCTGCTGTCTTTCAGTTTGAAGCTGTTTCCTCTAGTCCTGTCACTACATGCTCTTGTCAAAAGTGTCTCTCCAGATCTCTTGTGAACCTCCCTTAGGCACTGAAGGTGTTATGAGGTCTCCCTGGAGCCTTCTTTTCTCAAGGCTGAACAACCCCAGCTGTCCCAGCCTGTCTCCAGAGCAGAGGTGCTCCAGCCCTCTGAGCATCTCCACGGCCTCCTCTGGACTTGCTCCAGCAGGCCACATCGTTCCTGGGGATGTTCTGGGTGCCCCATAGCTGGGTGCAGCTCTGCAGCTGGGTCTCACCAGAGCAGGACAGAGGGGCAGAATCCCCTCCTGTTGTAATTCAGTATTTAGAGGCAGAAGAAATGAATCAAACATAATCCCAGGTCCCTGTCCTATTGGCAGAAAGCCAGAAAAGACCTCTTCCTGTCCACTCCCCCCTTCCTGTCCCCGTGTCCCTTTTCCATTGGCTTACAGCCAAAATCCCTTCCTAC
>JANRGV010000001.1:142465939-142477529 GCA_024734035.1 Alethe castanea | reverse complement strand
GCATGTTTTCAAAGAGGTGTTGCCTTCTTGGACCAATGAGTCTTTTCTATTCTGTTTTGCATGAACTACCCTATATATGTGTAGTGTTTCTTTAAATAAAGCTTCCTTTTGCTTCTCTATTACACAAAGAACTAGGTTGCATTATCCTTTTCGCTGCTCTCCTATAGCCAAAATGCAACAACATTACAGAAATCTAAGTATTTTAGAAAAGAAGCCCTTATCATTCATTACCTTCTACATGAATAATTTGCCCTCTCCTGCAGCCCATCCTTTGGGGCCCTTGATTTAGGTGATCTGATTCTGTCAGTGCAGTGTGTGTGTGGAATCTGTGTGCTGTTGTAAATCACTGAGTGAGAGGGCACGGGCAGCACAGCCTGAGACTGGGGCTGGGAGAGGCTGCACCATGGCAAGCCAAATCCTTATGCCTTAAAGATGAGTTACAGTCTAAAATAAACTTTTTACCCATTACTGAATTCAAGGTCAAGTGGCACTCTCTCAATTAGAGGAAAGGTTTGCATATTATCAGCAAGCAGCAGCAAAGCAGCCAGAGCAGTGTGGTTGGTGTCCAAGGCTACAATCTCATAAAACACAGATGATGGTGGTTTCAACCCAGCTCCCACAGAGAACAGCCCTGAAGGAGAATCAATGAAGGATGCTGTGTATGTGGTTAATTCTCTCTCTTCTACTCTTTTTTCAATCTGTAAAGAAGCAAAGTGACTAGAAGGGGTAAATTTTCCCTTCCTTTTCCCTTTTTCTTCCCTTTCTCCTTCCTCTTCCCTTTTCCCTTCCCCTTCCTTGCCCTCCCCTTCTCTTTCTTCATAAAAAAATCAATGTTCTTACACTTTAACCCATTGTTAGTGCTGTTATTGTGCTTGTTTTGTAGTTGGATTAAGCAAGTGCTGTCACCTAATGGTCTAATAACTTTGGATTCTCAATGTTTTCCTGTTCTAATATATTTCTTAAAGTTTCTTGAAAAATATAAGAACAAGTTTGATTCCACTTTTCCTTGTGCAAAATTATTCCATCAGCGCCTTTTTACTCATGAAACACAATCTGAATAACAAAAGATACATTTAAAGTTTAATAATTCAATATTAGCATATCAATATATATTCTTATTCAGGAGGCAAATTTCTTACTCACTAGTTTAACCTATTTTGGAATAAAATAGAATAAAATTATTTTAGAAGAACAGTATCCAAAGACAATATTGTCTAGAATATCTAGTCCAAACTGACCATGGGTATAGAAAAATCTTAGCTGCTGGGTTGCCAGAGCTTTGGCAGCTGGAAAAAAGCCTGACTGAACTATTGTAAGCTTTTTGCTTTTTTGTAGCCGTTCGTCTTGTTCAAGTCAACTGCCGATTTGATTAGTTAATTTCTTGACTTTTTCTCAAGGTAGGATGAATTCAAAGCCACATCATAAATTATAGTTGCTGCAATTAATTAGAGTCTTCAGACCAAGTACAGGGGAGGTGTTTTCAGTCCCACTCTGTGAAAATCACAGCATATTTGAGTAATCTGTGTACAGACATCCATGTTTGTGTCAGAATCCTGGGCCTGAAAAGCATTTTGTTCACTGACCAAGTACAAACTGAATTATGATGAGATATTTCTTTTCCTGTATTATACTGGTGACATATAGAAGCATGTAGTTAACACTCTTGTTACAGCACAGAAATTTGGTCCATTGATCACAATTCTTGTCCACTACAGAAAAGTATTGTTTCATGTCTAACAAGCTGATGAAAACACACATCTTACATGTTAGGAGATAAGAAACAGTTTCTTCATCTAGGAGCTGGTTTGTACTACATGAGAATATTTGGCAACAGGTTGAGGAAGGAGATGCTTCCCCTTCTCTCTGCACTGGAGAGGCCACACTGAGTGCTGTGCCCAGTGCTGAACTCCCAGTACTGGATATTCATTGACATACAGGAGAGAGTCCAGTGAAGGGCCCAGAAGAGAATTAAAGGGCTGCAGCCCCTGATGTATAAGGAAAGGCTGAGAGAGCTGGGACTGTCACCCAGGAGAGCAGAAGGTTCAGAAAGTGCCTTAATAATGAGTATTAATACATGAAGAAAGGGTGAAAAGAGGTCAGAGAGAGGTTCTTTGCAGTGGTACCCAGTCACAGAATCAGAGGCAGCAAGTGTAACAGAAATACAGGAGATTCCTTTTGAACATCCAGAAAATCTTTGTGCTGTGAAGTGTCTAAGCACTGGCACAAGCTGCTCAGAGAGGTTGTGGAGTTTCTCTGTTGAGGGAGATTCAAAAGCCATCTGAACATGGTCTTGGGCAAATAAGTCTAGGTAGCCCTGCTTGGGCAGGGTTGTTCAACAAGATTACCTCCTGTGTCCTCCACCATCCTGTGATTCTGCAATAAACTGGACTTCCCGAGGTCCCAGAAGCAACCAAGATGCAGGCTTTCTTTCTCGATCAACTGTGATGATCTGCATTTTTAAAGAAAGTGAAGTTCTTGCTATCCCTGTAGCAGAATACCTCTCATCCTGCTTAAAACCTCTGTAAGGGAAAAGAAAGTTTATAGAATGAAGAATGTCATGTACATGCATCTAGGCAAAGACCAGGACGGGTTTTGTTAATGATTTATTCACAGACAGAATATTTGACTCTTTTCTGCTCTCCTGTTCCTGCCATTTATGGAGTTCACCATTCACATCACCCCTGCTCTTAGAAAGGCCAGCATCCCTTCTGACCTGCTGGATGAGCTTTTCCTTGATTAGCATCTAATCCAGTGCAGTAAAAATGGGACAGTTGAGTTTAAAAATAGTTTATCTTTGCTAACTTGAGTCATGAAGATTGAAGTAATTTTGGTAGCTACACTTCAAGTACGTGGAACAAAGATCAAAAGGACACATTGATGGGGAGAGTGACCAGAGGCTGTAGCAGGCTGTGATCAAAGGCTTTTCACTGACACAGATGCACCTGCAAAGTCTCTTCATAGTTAGAATAACAACTCAGCAGTTAACACCTACAGCTTTTCCACCTCTTAGCAAAGCATAAAGAAATTAGAAGGAATATTTATTTGATTCTCCTCAAAGCAGTGTTCAAATTCCACACAATCTTTAATGAAGTCCAAGACACATTCACATTAATTTCACTGCCTATGTGGAACTTTTCCAGAAACAAACTTGTGAAGGTATGACGGTGTCCACGGAGGAAAGTAATGGTTAAGAGCGTAAATTTCAGATTCAGAAGTTCTTAAGTTTGCTACCTGCAAATCACAAAATATTATAGATAAAATTAATTTTGTGAATATAATTATCAGCAAGTGAAGAAAAAAAGTGAAAAAAGAAAATGGGACCAAAAGCAGAGCATTGGCTTTCCTTTCAAATCCTGCAAAAAATCTGACCCATCCATATTCCTTTCTAGCATAGAACAAGGTTCCAACCACATATGGTATTACACCATTTCTCCATTTTAATTGTATCTTTCAGAATCTGGAATTAAGACAACAAAGTTTTAACCTTTCATTTTCCAGCAAGATCAGAGGTAGGACAAGTAATGTAGGCATTAATCAAGACTTCTGTAAAAAGGAGGAAATACTGAAAGTCCTCATGGAAGAGGCTCCTTTACACAGGCATTCCCCTAAGATCTGGTAAAAAATAAGAAGAAAGAATTTAAAATACACACCACACTCAAGTTGCTGATAAGAGAAGCTTTCAGTTGTAGTGGATTTCAGCTTTCAGGGAATTTCAGATCCTGCTTTTAGAGGAATTTCTTCAGAATCAGGGTCTCCTGATCACTCCAGATCAGGCTTGGACACCAAGTTACATTTTCTTTTACATTTGTGGAGTCCTTTCCTGTTGTTCTGGGTTTTAGATCTCGATGAATCAAACAAGAATTTTGTGGAATTTCTTTGTAATGTGTCACACATTCAGAGAGAATAATGCAGTTAACGGTGAATAAATTCACTGAAAAATGAAATACTGTATTAAGTGAAATATGAAAGAGTGTATTAGGGAAATCAAAAAACAATTTGAGTGCTTCAAAGAAAATTGAGATAAGGTTGCTCTTGTTCCAAAAAAGAAAGTATAGTTATGCATTTATTACCTAGGTACCCTGAAGGCACTAACAAGTATATTAAAAAGAAATATTTATTAAAGGATGTTGGATTTTGGATTAACTAAAGAATGGTCACATAATGAATCCAGAAAAAAAGAGTAAGATTTTTAAATTCTGGTATTGAAATTGATGGATCAAAACAGTGTAGATTACAAGAAAGAACTATTTAGGTGATCAATAACTTGCTGTACATAAAACTTTCAAGGTCACCTTTAATGGTAAGTAAAGATTTTACAGTACACTTTAATTTATGTTGATGAAAAGAATGTATTCAAAATATCTTTAAAACTGAAAATAACTAATGTACGATGCTTAAATTAAATTTAATAATATTTCAAACCATATTGTAATAAAGAAATAGATAAATAGAAAGATGGTAATTATTTATTATGAATGTATTCAAAATTACTTGAAAGAACTAAACTAATGGAAAATGTACACCAGGCTCAAGTGAGATTTTTCTACAGATATATAAAAGAATTTCTAAAGAATTGACATTTCCAAACAGTTTATTTCCAGCATCATCTTTAAAGTATTTGGTTTTTCTTGACTGCAGCTATAGACATTATTCTTCCAAAATGCCCTTCTTTCTTCTTTTTCCCTTTGATAAATTAAATAAACAGTGGGCTAGCTCCCAATAAATATACAGATTGATTTGAGGAGCCTGAGTTGGAGGTGGCCATCTGCATTTTTCTTTAGGGAGGTGAGAAAGGTGGGGTTGAGCCATTGATATCCTTGAGGATGGATGGAATTCAGCCAACAGTTTTACTGTTTGACAAACATGTTGTTGACAAACAAAACATGTCATAGTAAAGCATTGAAATGCTCAGTGAGATAGCTCTCCATGAAACTGAGACAGAACCAGGGAACTTGGATCAAAATGTTACATAAATCATTCAATTTGTGTGTGTCCATAGTGCTCAATTTCCTTGGAAAAGAATAGAAAATGGAAAAAGTTTATTTGTTCACTCTTTTCATAAAATGGGAGCAGGGTTGTACTAGCAACAACATTTTATTAGTGACTTTTGTTTTCAAGTCAGCTACAGAAAATTATGCAGCAGAATATGTCAGCAGGTTTTATCACCCCTATAGCCAAATGGCACAAAAGCAAAAGAAAGAAGTAGTGAGAACAGGGAACTAGCACAGGAGAAAGTTCTAACAGCTAAAATAATCTTAAAGCTCAGCAAAAAATGATGGGAAAAACCTGGAGAAGCAGTCGCATTTTGCCAGCTTGTGTTATGGTAATTGCAGTAATAATAAAACTAATTACATCACATAACACCTCGGTGAGGCAGGTGAGAAATGCTGGCAGGGAGGTAATGTCAAGATAGCAGCTGAACATGCATAATAGGGAAGCCAGATGAAGCTCTTCTGTGAACAGCTCCCATCTAGCCATGTTCAGAGCCCCAAAGAGGAGTTAAGTGACTAGAAAAATGACTTTTTTAAAAGAGCAATCATAAGATACTTGAAGTGATTATTGTTTGCTTGATAAAAGTTTTTAACTAGAAAAAGAGGCAAGGAAAATTCTTGAACTTCTGCAGTTACCAACCAAAGTGATTGTGCTAACACCTCTGATTTTCAGGCAGTCAAGGCCAGGCAAAGTGGCCAAGAGGGACAGGAAATGATGAAAATGGTTGCTGATGCTCAGAAAAGTCCCACAGCACTTTGTCCTCTTCCCTTCCTTGCTGTGTACTCCACTTACACTGCAAGATGACTGTCTGGCTTCTCAGCTTCTGACAAAAAAAACCCAACAACCACAAAAAGAAAAAACAAAAAACAAACAAACCAGTGACACAACATTATTTTATCTTTGATGGCTATTTCCCCATCTGTTTAATGACTTAAATCACAAAATGGCCAAACAAATAACAGCCAGTGTTAACAGGCAAGTGTGAATATGCACCCGGCAGTCAGAGAGGAGCTGTTCATTTTCTGCATTAGGCAGTGGTTAGACAGGCTGGTCTAGTAGAGCCTTCCCTGTGTGGTACAAAGAGAACATATTTGGAATTCCCACCATGGCTGCCAGAGCTAGGTGTTGTGATTTTGTTTCTCCAATGACAATACAGAGGCGCAGGGTCTGACCAAATAATTCTGTGGTGTCTTGGATTTGTCACCTCATAACGAGCAGATGTCAAAGGCTGTGAGGTTCCAGCCAGTGCAACACCGCCCATACACAGCCAGCCCAGTGCAGGCAACACTAAATCAGTTGTCCCAGTTCCTTCTGCAGCCAGCTGACAAACCTCCCTGTAATACAATTAAGTCCTCAAATTTCCAATTTTGATGGGACGAAATCCTATCCATTAAAGTTAGGTCAGATTATTTTTATATGTGATCTATTAGTCTCTCACCTCTAAAACATGAAAAAAACTCTTCCACTCACCAAGGCAATTCGAGCATTTAGTAAAAGATGGTAGAAGATCAAACAGCACTCCAAAGCACCTTGTAAGCTCATGACCTAGGTGACCTCACTGGCCTCAATTCCAGGCACCAGAATTTAATTGTCCATGTTGCCAAATTCAGAGAATGGTCCCTGACATGATTTTGGCTGCATTCCCAGACAATTACCGGACACAATTTAGATGCTAGCACTCCCAATAAAGAACATGGGCAAGGGACCATGGCAAGGGCTGCTTTGCAGCTTTGGACTTGCTGTGCAAGTGTGTTAGGCACATGTGCCATTGATCTCCAGATGCACTTAACTGAAGATTTTGGAACTCCCTGGTGTAACACACACATTCCTCACAGTGAGAGGATAAAAGCATAGTTCTTACTCGGATGTCTTTACTTATGGATCTTAAAGCAGCTGTATTGGGTCTACGTGACATAATTTTGGTACTGGGGGGTTGAAAGGGTGTCAGAAGATACCAAAAGCTATCCTTGTGTGACAGAGCCCTCAATCTGTAGGCCGCATTCTGTGACAGTCCATCCTATTTGTGCCACTTGGAAGGAGGAGGTAGAAAAGCTTAGCAGAACCTGGGAAGAAGGGAGAGGTGGAGCCAAGAATTTTTAGTTTCTTTCCACCTTGCTCTATTCAATTGACAATAAATTGATTTCCCAGGTTGCATCTATTTTGCCCATGATGGTACTTGGTGAGTGATCTCCTCATCCTTATCTCAAACCCATAATATTTATTTTCTTTTGATGGAGAGAAAATGACAGAGCAGTCTTGTGGGGACCTGGTGCCAGCCAAGGGCAATGCACTACAGCAATTTTACAGAGAAGGAAACTGTAGGAGGTAAATTAAAAAAAAAAAAAAAAAAAAAAAATTCTTAGTACACTGGAAGTTTCAGAAATAAGAATTGTAATGAACTTTTAGTCATGATTTGACAAAAAAGGTCAAAATGTTCAGTATTTGCAAAATATTAAAGAAATTGAAACCCCAGAAAGAAATATGAATGAGTAAATCAAAACATTTCAGTTTGAAAATTAGAAAGTATTTGCTATAAATCTGGCATGCATGACATTATAAATTAATCAGAAATTCAAAATAAAAAAAGGTTTTTCTAAAAACTGAGAGGGAAAGAATCCTAAGAAATGTATGTAGCAACCAAAAACTTCATTTTTCAGAATTCAACTGAAGATATCAGTCAAAACATATTTTTTGCCTGGATTCTGACAAATCGGTATTCTCAATTTAAGAAAAAATTTACAACCAACTGTTGTAAATATCAACCTTTATTGTATATTCTAAAAACTGAAGTATGGAAAAAAAGATAACTGCAAAGGCTCATTAACAGAACCAAATCTTTATTAGATTTAAATTTTCAAGTGCTATTATTTGAAACACTGATCCAGATCCAAAGGAAGTAAATAAGAAAAATTCAGTTATTTTTCTTCTCGCACTGAAATGAAGCCTTGCCTTGAACACCTCATGGAGTCAAATTTAATGGTTAGGACTCCTGAGAGGAAGGCAGTTGCACTGTCCAAAAGGTTTCATCAAGTAGATATGGGTAAAAGTCTCTTACTGTACTTGCTGCCATCATCAAGGAAGAAATATTCGTAGGAGGTTAATTTCTTTTCTGGAATCTCTGCAACTTCATTGCACAGAGTTTATTTTAAGCTGGTTCAAGTTAATTAGCAACTCTGTGTGATTGCCCACTACTTACTGTTTTATATTGTGGTTTCACAGTACACCACTGACAGCCTTTCAGCAGCACTTTCTTTGTACTTCACTAATATCAAAACGTCAGAGAAAGACGTGGGATGGAGAAAGGGATAAGTACCATGTTTGTGCCTTCTCTTTCCAGCTCTCAGTATTACACTGTGCTACTTGCCACCCTCATGAGTCTCTGCTCTGGATACTCTCACTGCCCACATTACTTTTGTCTTGCTCCTTTCTTGTCCATGATTGAACTTAAAAATAGAAGAAAACAAATCTTCAGTATTAAGCAGCTGATGAACACAGCTTGAATATCAGTATTATCACCCTGAAGCAAATCATTATGTGCTTTGTCAGTCTCAGCAATGTCTACTTCAAATATTGTTTAAAATGACATGAAATTTCCTGCTCCAAGATGGCTTTTCTCCTGAAAATCACCAGGTGATTTGATAAACAAGCAACATAAAATTAAACAAATCCCCTTTTTGCCTTTAAGAGAGAAGATTATAGAGAGTTCATTATGTACACAAGTTGCAGTGAGGAGTTTCCTTTGCAAGAGGAAGGTCAGAGCTGTTGTCTGAAAAGCTGCCTGACTCTGTGGTAGCATTGTGTGGCTTCACATTGTCTTCATGGTGACATGGGCATGGGTCCCATACTTCCCCGTGTTCTAGCAATCACAATCTCAGATTTCACTCAGATCATGCAGACTGGACCCTTGTGTGGACCACAATGGAAGAAAATCAGAAGAGAGGATTCCAGGAGCATCCTCATTCCCAAGGCAGCACATGCAGATGTAGGCTGCTACAAAACAGGCTCACTGCTTTCTTAAACAGGGAATTGCAAAATGTCCCTGGGATATGGGTGTTACTTGTCAACAAAAATGCAATTGCTAGCTGTGGAAGAATCAGACTGGGTACCCAGGTTCATACTGTTAAGTAGATTGCAGAAAACATCAGGAAGGGCCCAGAGGAATCATCTCCATCTCTGCTTTTCTGGCCAGCTGCATTCAAGAGTGATATGTTCCAACAGGGACCAGAAAAAGGCTGCTGGAGACACCCAAAGAATACAAAATGATGCTACAGAAAGTGAGCCCTGGAAAAGTGTCTTTCAGCTTAGCTAAATGGATATTAGGTGGGTATTGGATCATACTCAAGAGGGTTAAGTATTAAGGAGGGAAAAGAACTACTTAAGTCAGCTGTCAATGTTGACATGAGAAGAAATGGAGCACATTTACTCTGTAAAATAGAAGAAAGATTCTAGTAATCTAAGGATATCTTAAATAATTTTCCACAAGGCATATAGGGGCCACAAGTCAATCTAATTTTAAAAAGGAATTTCTGGCAGTGTGAAAAAACCCACTTTGTGAGGTCGTTACTTACTCTGGGAAGCCATGAGAGATGACAACTTCAAAAATCCTATGCGTTTCTGTCTGCTGGGTGAAAAAGAAAATGCCCATGCTTTCCTTCAAGAACTTCTTCATGAACTTCCAGGATTTCCTCTGCAGTTGTTGTAATGCATGGTGATGTTTGTTTTACAGATGATTACACAAATGTAAACATATTGCAGTTTTCACAGGAAACAATGAAGCTGGTTTGAATGTCTCAGCCAAATTCTAACATGTGTACTCTATGGTAATCTATGTCTGAACCTTACAGTCTAATGGAGTTGATGGATTAAAATTAGAGAGAAAAGATTTATCACAGAATCACAGACTCAGAAATAGTTGAGGCTTGAAGTGACTCTGGAGGTCATCTTTTCTGACCCTCCTGCTCAAGGAGATCCACGCAGAAACAATCACCCAGAGCTGCATCTGGATGGCTTTGGAATGTCTCTGACAAGGAAGAGCCCACACCTCTCTGAGCAACCTGCCCCAGCGCTTGGTTACCTTCACAGCAAAAAGTGTTTCCTGATGATCAAGGAAACTTCTGTGTTTCAGTTTGTGCCCACTGTCTCTGC
Source organism: Alethe castanea (assembly GCA_024734035.1). Lineage (NCBI taxonomy): Eukaryota > Metazoa > Chordata > Aves > Passeriformes > Muscicapidae > Alethe > Alethe castanea. The sequence goes on along the minus strand of JANRGV010000001.1, from coordinate 142,467,392 downwards.
TCCTGTCACAGAGCATCACTGAAAGAGGCCAGTTTAGAGATTCAAGAGTTCTTAGAGCTTCATTGAAACAACTATGAGGCAAATAGTCATATACATTTGTGCATTCACTATGGTTAAGCTAGTTAACGCCTATGCATGCTTTAAATTCATTTAGGAAAACTAAGGAAGAATTACTCAATTCTTTGCTTGCTTTATTAGTAGTTTCAGACAATTTACAGGTCTGGAACTGAGAGAATAAAAACAATCACCTTGAATCACTATTTGGACCTTGATTCATATCTCAGCATGGGATCTCCTGAAATCTGACATCAGATCTTTGCTTTTCCAAAAAAAATTTATAAAGTATGGGTCCTGATTTTTCTTCATACTGAATAATGGTTACCTCTGTGATTTTATTACGTTTCTATGTACTCACACTTAAGTTATACATATGTCTATACTGTATTCCACCAATTAAAATAAACTTCTGCTTGATTCTTATGCCCACCATCAGTCAGTAAAGACTGGCTCTTCTCTGAGTGTCACTAAGGCATGTGCAAATACAGAATGATGTCAGTTTTTACTGAGGGCTGTTTAGAGGTAATGGTCTACAGCTGTGCTTGTTAGAGGACAAGAATTTGCATGTGAAGAACAGGAATTTTGTGTTCCTGTCAATGTGGTATGTTCTTGTTTCCTCACTTGTATTTAGACTTACAATCAGCTAATTTTTTTGCTGATGAAATATATTTATGTCCATGTCTAGCATTTTGCAGAGTTAGAGAGTTTTTATACAGAATACAGCTGATGTTCTGGGTACCTTACATAACTAATATCTTTACCTGAATAAATGGAATGCACAGGGTTTTTTCCTGTGGTTCAGTAATAATTATAATAGCCTGTATTTTATATGATGTCACACAGACAGCCATCATTAAAATAACGTTGTCAGACACACTTAAATCTGGATTTTTACTCTGCATCTAAAGTTGGTAAACTGCAGTACCCTATGGCATTTGCAAATAATAAAATTTGGAAATAATCTGATTTTACTTGCACCATAAATATAAAAACAACTTAAAATTTAAAGAATTAGACTGCAGTGTAGATGACACTGCTCAAATAGATTCTACCATTGTAGTGAAATAGTGACCAGTGTGATTAAAGTCTACCACTTGGAAGGTAGTAATTTTTAATTTTTACCAAAACACCAGTTTGCTTTTCATAATCAATCATCTACATTTCTCATATCTGACAGAAAACCAAGTTCAGTTATTCACTGAAAATTCTTTCTGGTCTATAGCCATAAGCTTGGACTAAGGAATATAGGTACTGTAGTATATGCAGAATGAAAAGTCATGTGAAAAAGGAATCAAAATTTTTGGTTTTGTCAAAAAGTCAACATTACCTTGACTTCCTATTGTCTTTGGTAGATATTACAGGAGTCAGGAGTTAGGGGTGGGAGGGTGGGGCTGCG
>JANRGV010000001.1:142427547-142456770 GCA_024734035.1 Alethe castanea | reverse complement strand
AGAAGTGGTATTTAAATTTAAAAAAAAAAAAAACATCAAAAGCAACAAAACTAATATTAAAAAAAAAAAAAAAAACAGGAAAAAAAAAACAACAAAAAAAAACTAAACCAGATAAAGAAAATAAAGGAAACCCCTAAAGCATAGGTTAATTGAAGGTTTCAACCACATGCTGCAAAATGTAGATAATTGTCTTTGCTCTTTGAAACAACTCACATGGGTACTTATTGGCCCATTGAATTTACACTGTCTCTGAGGGTTGAATTTCTTGGCTGTTATGGGTTATAGGCTCACAGTCCAGCTACTCCATTGCATGCAGATCAGGGTAAAATGGTTTGGCAGCTCCTCAGAGTCCTACTAGGGCAATAACATAAGTGTTTCTTCGCCAGTGTTCTCAGGGTCTGCCTTTGCCCAGAGGACAAAGGGGTTTTATAGGGATAGTTTTGACCCCTATCCCTGCTGCGACTAGCACTGCCAAGCAAGGCCTCCTTCTTTCTTCATTTCCTTCCCTCTTTGTAGTCAAAAATGGCACTTCTTTGACTCAAACATAATCTCCCTTGTATAGCTGTAGAATTTGTCTGTGTGATTACCTTCCCAAGAGCAGAATATTCAGGTATTGCATTGGCAAAGTATTCCTGATATGAATGCAGGTAAACAGCACTGACTAAAGAAACTGTGCCAGTCACAGAAGGATTTGGCCTGTCTTTACCTACGGAGCTTCTGCCAGCTCACATTTGCCAGTCAGGTGTCAGCCCTATTGCCACTCTTGCTGCTGAAGCTGTGCCAACAGAAATCAATATAACGATGCCTTTTTGGAAGCAAAACCATTCTGTGATTGACAGGAAGGGATATCAGGTGTTTGCATGCCAGGGCCACTGCATGGCCATTCAAAGTACCTGTAGGGCAGACGTCAGGATGTGGCACTGGTTTTGGAAAAGAAAAAAAAAAAAAAAAAAAAGAGTTGTGTGAAAAGGTGTGAACAAAAATCCAGATCTCCTGCTGCCTCACAGCTCTCTCTTAAGCACAGGTACATGCTCCTGGAAGGTTACAGCATCTGTTTCTGAAAGTGGCTCTGTGGCACAGCAGTGTGATATAACACAGGACTAGTTCCCCCCTGTCCTACCCTCCTATTTTTATTTACAGTTTTTAGGCTGCAGCACACGTCTGTGTGCCTGGCCCATCTCCGTGCTGCTCATTAGCTCACAAGTGCTGCGTTGTTTCTCTGTCAAGAGTTTTGTTTGTTTTCCAGTTGTCATGCACAGATTCCTCTGGGAAATCAGAGAATACAGGTGGACTTACTTATTGCTCCTTTGTTGTCATTATGGTAATCTCTAAAAAAAGAACAAACCCACAAAAATAAAGAAAACAAAGGGCACACAACATTTTTGTCAGAAGGAAGGTACCTCTTTGACTCTCTTTAAGAGATGATTGGTATGTGTAAAAATAAATATACTACATATTTTATCTAACTGTCAATTTATTCAGCTCTTAACAAGCAGAAATGGGCTTCAGGAACTGGAAATATGAGATAAAAGATATGAGGATTTTAATCTTAAGCATTAAGACAGTGTTGAACTTTTCTGAACTTTTCACAGTAAACCTCATGGTACATGATGATATTTTTCCCAAGTGATGGTGCTGAGACAGTTGCGGTTTTTTTCTTGTTTTGTTTTGGTTTTTTTTGTTTTTTTTTGTTTTTGTTTTTGTTTTTGTTTTTGTTATTCCTAGTTCTAGCCTGAGAAAAGCTTCATTAATCTTTTGAAATAGGAGGAGCTGGTTACTGTCAGAGGCAAAGAAGACAGGAAAGGACTCTTTATATTACAGTTATGTGAAAGAGATTAAATAATGTACTGTGGATCACTTGGAGTTTACACATGTATTTGTGAGTTAGTAGCACTAGAGCATGGGCTTAAATATTGTCTGTGATCACCCATACTACTTGCTAACATGACCTCTGGCATGGTTACAGTCTGTGCCAAGACACACTGTCCTGCTGGGCAGAGTTTGCAGGGCAGCATGAATTCTCATGGTGTGAGGCTATCACCTGCTTTGGGGAGAAAGGGAGATAACCCTTCAGGTTGCCAGTTGTGCTGTTTCACTCGAGCTCAGGAATTGAGCTTATTCTTTATTTAGATTAATGGACAAAGAACTGGTCTGATATCTGCTGAAACTCAGACTCAAACTTCAACCTCATATGCAAGCAGGAGATGAGCGCCTGGAAAAGCATTCTGTATTTCTTTATGAGCAGTTTTCCTTCCAAACATAAGTTCTAATTGCAGCTGTACCTTTTCATGCTTTCCTGCATTAGCAAAGGGAGATAGCAACTGTGAATAAATCCACATGTGTAGGAACATTTAATTAGATGGGACCAGATGAATTCTTAGAAGGCTTATACTGGATACCATCAATAGCATGCAACCAATTTATCTGCTCTCTCACTCATGAGATATATTTATGGTTGGATATTTATAGTAATCATCAGCATTGGTAAATGTTGCTTCATTTTCTAGGAACCATTTACAGCATGTTTTCTTATTTTTCCCCCTTGTTTGACTGCCTGAAAAGCTGCAGAGAAATCTCTGTAGGGAAAAAGCACAAAAGCTATTATTTCAAAGTACCTGCACCTTCAAGTGCAAATTGTTTTCTTTATAATCATAAATACTAGCATTTTCAGAAACAAAATAACCATTACAATCCCTGTCCCATCTGTGCCATTCATGTGTCATTTGTGTCCAGGACTGCCTGTGCTGTGGTGGAAGGCTGACAGGGAAGCACATGTACTGCCCTTAGCTGCACAAAATTGGCTAAATGGTTGGACATGCATTCCTCAGGAAAGAAGACTTTCAACAACATGTGTGAACAGAATATCAAATGTGTTTTTTAAACTGTTTTGGAGCAAAATTTTGGCTGCTCAAATGAAAATCCATGGCTGTTATTCAGAAAGTAATCTTTTGCAGACCTTGTGCTTGTCTACACCACTGAAAGTTTTGATTGTGTAAAGCAATTTCTATTCAAACCTTCTCAGTGACAACATGATGGGGAAAAAGAGGGCAGACAGGTGTCTAAAAAAGAGCAGAGGTGGGGGAATAAGGGATTATGTTATATGCTGAAGCAGAATTTCTGCTAAATTTTGATTTGATATGCCCAACCCAGCACACCCCTAATCCACCATTATTGAATATCTTAAGCCTTGTACGAAACATAGATTAACAACTTGAACACTTGTCTGTCTCTGCTTCTGCAAGAGCAACTCCTCTTGATCAAGGATGTGACCTGTGTTTAGTTATGTGGATTCTGCAGCAGGAGCATCCCAGCAGAGCTTGGATCAACCAGATTGCTCACCAAGGATGTCAATCAGCACTGAACTAAATGAGCAACTGGTAAAGGGAATTCTGAGGGACTGACAAAAGTTCCTGCACTGGAAAAGTCCTGTGGAAATGAGTCAAATAAGTTACTGTGAAGCCACCTAAGAGTTCAGCTCATTATTTTGTTTCAGGTGGGTGTGTTGTGTCACTTTTGCAACTGATGAGATGGGGAATTTCTGGACCAGTCTTACAGGATCTTAACAATTTATGTTCACACAGAAGAGCCCAGATGCACAACTATCTCACAAATATAATATAAGCTTGAATTTTATCCTTGTTTCAGTCTATAAAGTTAAAAAGTCTATAGTTCTTATCTCAACCTTAATGATACTATGAGTTCTGACAATTTTAACCTATATTTTGCAGATTTTTCAACATTATTTTTGGATTTAGCCTTATGAATGATGAAGCATCCTCTAGTCTACTCATTCATTTCATCATTAATTATTTGCTCTATTTCAAAGAGCAGCCATTGAATTTTTAATTTTTTAGCAGCCAGCTGTTCAATTTTTCATACTAGCAGGTGATTTGAAGAACTCAGTTAAAAAAATTTACATCCATCATAAGACTTGAAAACACTGACTGTTGTGGTTGCCTCATTATACTTGACCTATAATGGGGTTTTTGTTGGGTTTGGCTGGTCTGTCAGGTTTTGTTGGGGTTATGGGTATACGTGTCTGAATTTCACAGGTTCATAGAGACCCCTTTGACTTCCTTTATTTTGCTTCTTGTGACTTTATTCCTCTGAATGATCCTTTAAGAAACAGATCAATGTGTTTGAAGATTGGAAACTTCAGCAAAAATTTATGAAAACTTTTAAAGACAAAAATTAACCCCACAAAAACAATGGAAGTTTGTTTTTATATAATGAATAAACCAGTGTCTGAATAATTTATTCAGCAAACCCTAGATAAGTATTGAATTCCTACCCACAGTGGAAGGTATGCATCCAGTATTAGCACTTGCCTATCTGTATCTTTTAAGGTTTAAGCCAATAAACATCACAGTCAATAAAGCATCCTGTAAACACTTTCCTATTTGACAATATACAGGGTTTTTTCTGATTTAAGAAAACTCAAAATCAGGTATTCCTCCCACATCTCTGGTTGGAAATAACATGACCTGTTTCTTCAGAAATGTTGGCCCACCAGATCTACAAGTCTTGTAATAAGCTGACATGAAAGAACATAAGTTATTCTCTATTATCCATTTTGCAAGATGCAGAGAAATGTTTGCAGATTGCACTTGGGATAGGAGACTGCATCATATAAAGAACAGCAGCTGGTGATATTTATGCCTAGTAGAGAACAATGTATGCTCTTCCCTAAATTACCTCCAGATTTTATCTTGGCAGTGTGCCATATCACATTTAAAGAATAATCAATGGGCTGACCCAATATTAATAATGCAATTTGCAAGATAAAACTATTTGTGATTGAACTGAATCTTGGGATGCAGATCTTAGAAGGAAAGTGTTTCAGGTAAAACTAGAAATCCTAGATTTACCTTCTCAGAGATACTTATATGAATATATAAGTTTAGACCAGTCAAAGACAAAGGCTGAGTGCAATAACTTTCCAGTTCTAATACTTCAAATGCTTGAAGAATAAGGGAAAGAATACAATGAGTAGCATTGTATACAGCAAGTGTTATCCTTCCTGCTGAGTGTGTACGAGCCCATGTGAGCTTTTGTGTGTGACTGATGTCCCTGTTATTTGCTGCTTTGTGGTTGTGTACACAAGCCAACAAAGCAACCTGTTTGAAACAAAGGGTGATGTTCCTTCCTTTCCATCACTGCTCACTGTGATTTCTGAGCATTATTTCCAAACAAAAACAAAATAAAGCATCCTGTCAAACTTCCCTACAACTTTCTAAGTTACCTTGGGGTCTGTCTTGGAAACCTTTGAGGCTGATTGCAGTGAATCACTTTAACTGCCAGCTTAGCCACCGAGGAGACAGAGCTGTCATCGCATGAATGAGAGCTCTGCAACACAATATTGTCTGGAGTTTATATTGACATGGCTGAACAAAATTGCATAAGCCAAATTTCTGGTTTTAAGGTGCAGCTTTAAGGGTTCTGCTTTTGAAATATGAGCTGAGAAACTCTTCCAGCCCTGTGATGTACTGCTAATAAGGTGGGAAGACAATAAATTAAATGAAATACTAATATGCTGCCAAATATCACTATTCACAGATGACTGCTACAATTATTGCCAGGTAGTTTGGCACAAATCCAATACTCTTAATGTATAGTCTAGGGCACTCAAACAAATGAGCAGCTTCTTGGTTCTGTGCTGCTGTAAGCATTGCCAGCTTTGCACTTGCTAGAAATATGACATTGTCCTCAGGTAGAAAATAAACCTCGCTTCTGAAACATGTCTCAGCTCTGAGCAGCATCTCTATCATGGGGAAAACATCTGGAATGACTTACTTCCAGGTGACAGTGTTGCATTGGTTTTAGTACTATGGACAAATGTAAATCTTATTCTGACAATTTTAAATGTTCTTTGCTGTTATTGCTATTTTTAACAAGGTTTTGTCTAAGTTGTGCTTATTACTTTGTGTCATCAAAGGGAAGTAAGGACTGTATTTATTCCCATTTGAGCAAGAGAATAATTTCCCCAGTTCTTGATTCCGAGTTTGAAGGAGAAGAAAGTTTTCATGTTCATTGTAGGTGAGGAAATGGGAGAAAGTAAGGGATGGGAGATTGAGCTGTGATCAGACAGGAAAAAGAATGAATTGTATGTGTGAAAGAGAGTGTGGACTCACATCAGATACCTTTTTGCCACTTTACCAGGATCAGATGAGTCCCAGTTACATTTCTAAGAGTGAACTTTCTGTAAAGGAACTGAACTGCCATGGTTGCCTTCAGCTCAGGCAGGCTGCAGCAGCTGAGACTCAGGACCCAGATGCAGATTTGTTACACATAGGCTGAAATGTCCATGCCCTGATTCCTGCTGCTGGCAGGTACCAGTCCTATCAGAGTCACCAGATTTGTAGCAGAAATATCAGATTCACAGGACATGGACAGAAGCAGTGACATGCTTTGAGAGCAAGTCAGGGAACTGGAACAGGCTGCAGGTCATCCACTCATGTACATTTATATTTCTGTTACACAGAATGAGTGTTTTCCTGTACTCCTGCTAAGTTCAGAAGTGAGTGATTTTAAAGCATAATTGCAAACTTTACAAGAAGGTAAAATACCTTCCAAGCAAACCTTTCTGTGTTGCTCCTGTGGGGGTGAAAACCTCCCAGGCACAGTCAAAGAGAAAATGGCTTGTATTACATTAGAATTGATTCTCCCAAGACATGTTGCCAATTTAGATTAAATAATAAGAATTTGCTCTGCATTTGCATGTAAGCGGGTAGAATTCAGAAAGCCAAGTTTATTGTTAAATTAGCAACATATCTCTTTTCCATAAAAAAAGATTAATATCTTTCTTAGAGAGTCTCAGGAGGGACAAAGCAACTAGGACCAGTTCTAGCTTGAGGTCTAGAAGGTTCAGAATAACACTCCTGGAACATTGCTTATCATTAGATCAGACCTTGATTAACCTCTGTTGTGTCAGATACATATATTAACACAAGCTTGTCTTCCTGAATAAAAGACCTAGTTCTGAAAAAAATCTTTGTTTATCATCTTGGTCTGTTTCTGGCAAGTTTTTATTACTATGCTAATTTCTATTTGGCATCCAAGTTATCTTTCTACACTTAATTTTGGAAAGATTCATGTCAGTGCTCAGGTACTGTAGTGGTGGTCAGAATGGACACAGTATCTATTGCCAGGTTTATATCTGGGTGAATTTCTCCTCAGCCTGCTGGAAAGGGTAGATCTAATAGTGAAATTCTGATGAGTAACAAAGAACATTTTTCACTTTATTTTCTATTTCTGTGACAGAACTCATCTTCTTGTCCTTAGTCACTGGAAAATGGGAAAGAATTGAAAACATGGGAATTACAGAGAAAGGAGGGGCAGGAGCTTTAAAACCACTTTGCTTAATGAGGATTATGTATATTATAGTGCAAGTATACTTGCATAAGTATTTCCTCTCTGAATTAACATATGGGTGTGTTGGATATAAAGATGTATACTATTAGTTTTGTGACTGTGTTTGTGTGTTTGACACCAGCATCTTTCTAAATAGATAAGAAATTATCTATGAACATGGTAGCTAGATCTGCGACAATGTGGACACAAAAAGATTAAATTAGATAAAATGAAATTAGATTTGATGAGACTAGAGATAAAATTTAGGGTGTATAGAATTATTTTCCTTAGGCATGAGCTGAGAGATTAATCTTACCTAACCTTAACTGTCTAAAAGTTTTCTATCTGGATTATAATTTAGAATCATACTACTGTCAATGAAGAGATAAATGATCACTTCCAGAAGGTCATCCAACCCATTTTAAGATTTCTGTCTCTGGAGATCCCAATCTGTGTCCTTTATTCTCTGTACTGAGTCTAGATGAGTAGCATAGACTTAGTCCCTAACTTGGAACAAGTGTGATTATAAACTGCTTCATTTTAAAAGTTGTCAAATGCAACTGTGATCACGCATGGTTCTACCTTACATGCTTGCATAGCGTTAGCCCTTTTCTCCAGCCAGACATGAAACAATCATCATTTTGGTCATAAATGACAAACAGATTTAAATGTGGAGCAAAACTTAAATTTACTGAAATCACCTATGACTTGGACCTCAAAATTATGTCAGTATTTTAATGCTTTATAAAGTTTTATGAACCTTATTCTCTTCTATGACACAGCTTGTACTCTATATTTACATGATTGGGGATTATGAATATGTGTCTCTTTTTTTAAAAATGTACATGAAATAAATTCATATATTATGATACCCATCAGTAATGTTTTGGTTAAGAGGTTCACCTGCAGTCTGCAAGAGTTCAAGATCATAATTTTTTAAGAGATTAAAGGTGCTGACTTAATCGTATATAAATCCCACACCTATCCAGAAATCAGGCACTGGGACCGTATTTTGGGGAGTATCACAAACTCTTTTTTTTTGTATTTTCTCATTGTTTTGTTTTAAGTACCCACTGTTGATTACTATCAAGAATAAAATGTTGAACTATATTACTATAATACAGCAATTTTTAATTCTTGTGCTCAATCATAGAATCATGCAGTTTGGAAAATACCTCCAAGATCATCAAATTGAACCTTAAGCTGGTAGTATGCTGAGGTTCAACTGGTTGTTTGATTTTTCCATTACAAAATGTAAATATGTTATTGTTAACAGAAGCATTTTGTGTCCCAGTTTTGTCATGTTTAACTTCTGCAGTGAACCTTGTAATGTCAGCAGAAGTTTAGCCACCACAGTATCTGCCTTCTGTAATTATGCCAGACAGCATTTTCAGAAATGATGAACTTCCAGTAAGCACTGGGCTATGAGGTAGTAGAAAAAAAAATCAGCAATGCAGAGCTTGCTCATCCAATTTTTTATTTTTTTTTTCTCTCTACTCTAGAGCCTGAATGATATGCAGTTTCAAGGAAAATCTGGCTTTAACCTACCTCCAGCCAGCATTAAGCCAAATCACAACTTAAACTTGAAGGGATTGCATGAGCAAGACAACTTTTTGTGTTGCTTGATTTCTGCCCTGTTGCTGTTCCAATGCTGCAGATGGGAGAAGCTGTCCCATTTTATCCCATTGTTTATAGTGGGGATCCAGAGACTCACATGGAGTCTTCTAGCTGGTGTAATTGACTTCAGGACACTATTTTAAATATAACCAAGAAATCAACTCTCTGCCTTTCTACAGTCCTGACAGGTCCACTTAGGATGAAATCTATTTGCCTAAATATGTTTATAAAAGGTAATATAAAATCATGGCTGACAGTAACTTCAGGTGCAGCTGCTTCTAATCAAAAAAATTTAGATTAAAGGTGAAGAAAAGAGATATAAGGGTCCATGTTTCCTATGCTGCAGTACACAATTTTCCTTTTCCTCTTCAGCAAAGTAGTCTGCTGGTTCTACACAACCTAGGATATCAATCACTGCTGTGAGCTCTTGAGGCAAATGCATGAACATAGGGGTGAATAAGAACAGAGTCTGGTCCAGTGTGCTGCAGTATTTTAAACAGGTATGAGATGAACAATGGAAAATTCTGGAGAAGAAAAAGGAAAGGGAAATATAACTTCTGTAATTTGTTCTGTGGAACAGAGTAAGAGGGAATCAGACTGATTGACATTAGAAGAAGGGGTTTTTGGTGGGAAAAAGATCCACTTCACAAGACAAAGCAGGGACCACCTTAATTCAAGAATGTCTACTAGACTGCTCATCCCCATTCCTGAATTCACTAGAGGTGGTGAGTTTGCATGCCCAGCCACACCCTTTCCAGTCTACCCTCAGACACTTTCAGGGCAACAAAATCAAATGAAGGGATAACACTTCACACCATTACAAGGATTTGGTCCTGTTTAGTTTTAGAGACAGCTTTGCCTATATTTACCTATTTTTCATGCAAGAATAGATGATTTTACAGAGCTGGCTGTGTTTAGCTTATGGGAAGTTTCAAGATTCTGAGAGTAATGAGAGACAAAGTTTGGACTGAATAGTTAAATGAAATCTTCTCTTAATAGTAGGCAGCATGACATAGGTACCATGGAAAATTAAAATAGCATCAAAATATTCCTTGTATTGCTCCTCACCTAGTGCTACCACTTTCAATTAGGGTCATATATTGTTTTCATGGCCCGTACTGCTCTGCCTTTATACATGAAAACTAGGACTGCATTGAGTGTAAAAACAAAAGCAGGTTCTGAGTCATGGTTCTTACCCGAATCTAGGAGGTACTTTCAGGTAGCTATACTTTTAGTTAAAGTGAATGTCAATGTGAAAATATTTTTACTGGATTAAATCTCTCCTTCTCAGAGCTTTAAAGACAAAGTAGATTTTTGTCCTCTCTTGCATTCAGTGATTTGTTCTACTGACCAGCCTGGTGCAACATTACAATCACGTGAAGTACCAGGCTGCCTGGAAGAGCAAGCAATTCAGCCTTTCTCCCCATCTTACACCCTCTGAATATATGTGAGGTTTTGGGGGAGTGATGTGAGAAGAGAATGAGAAAGCAAGTGTTCATGAACACTTCAAAATCCCTCTCTCCTTCATTTTCCCAGGTAGATTTTTTCATTCAACCTGGGATATCTGTCATACAAGTACCTACATTTCATGTAGTCATTACAGCACTCACTATACACATTTGACCAAAATTGTCAATAGAATTTGATATGATTTCAACAGATGTAAATATCTATTTTAAGATTAAATTGTCTCGTAATCACCATTAAGTATCTTGATTATCTCCCTACAACCAGAAGATGAGCCTAGGGTCACTTGTTGGGCTAAGCACTTGCATTTGTAGATAAGCACACTTGTTCAGATGGGCTCCACCTCACTGGAAGCTGGAACCAGGGAAATCACTGCTCAGCATCATGGGATGGATATCTGCAAGATCTCTGCTTTAATTTGATATGACAATTCTTCTCCTTTGAGTTACACCTAAATTCCTTGAGTTACACCTAAAGTCTTCAAGTAAGATAGAGAAGAACAATTTACCAGAGCATGTAATGATAGGGCAAGAGGGAATGGCTTCAATCTGAAAGAGAGTAGGTTTAGATTAAATATTAGGAGGAAAATCTTTACTCTGAGGGTGGCAAGACAGTGGAACAGGTTTCCCAGAGAAGCTGTGGATGCCCCATGCCTGGAAATGTTCAAGGCCACGTTGGATGGGGCTCTGAGCAACCTGGTGTGGTGGGAGGTGTCCCTGTCCATGGCAGGGGAATTTGAGCTAAGTCCCTTCCAATCCAAACCATTCTATGATTTCATGATTCTATGATTATATGATTCCATGATTATGATTCTATGATTCTATGATCTATGATTCATTGTTCTATCTCTCTATTTTTCCTGCAAACAATAAAATAGGTCTTTAGAAATCTTGTATTTGTGCCTGAAAATGTCAATATGGATGTGATTACAAAAGTATAACTTGGATGCTACTTAGGAGTTGCTTTACTAACCCAAATTTCTACATCAAGACATGTGGAGCTGAAGGCAGCATTAGGCAATCATCTATTTCTGTCCAGTTCACTAATTCAGAAGTATGTCTGAAGTTCTGAAAGGCATTTCCTTCTCTTGGTTATTAAGAAAAAACCCAAAGATAAAGATTTCACAGTACCTCCAAGTGCGTTGTTCACATCCAGCAATATCTCTGGAGTTCCCAAACTGCAGCACCTTTGAAGAGTGGGATGTAAACAGTGTGTTCTGTAAAAAGTGTGTTCTGTAAAGCAATTCTTTCCCCTCTAAGTGCACAAATAGAAGACTGAAGCGAAATTAGTTCAGGTGATGGATAATATACTATGTAGCCAAGAGCAAAATAGGGTGAGAATAATGTAGTAAACCTCAAGAACTTTTAGAAGTAAGAAACTTCTTAACTTGGAAAAAAGATCTGATTTACTATTTTAAAGAGCTGAAACTCAACAGACATACACATGCAAGGAATCATTTGTGCCATGATGGGGAGCAATGCCAAGAATAGCCGCACTCCTACCCAATATGTATTTGAGAAATAAATAACCCATTAAGGAGCTTGATTTTATTTGTGGTATTTACCACTTGTGGATGTTCAAAGATCTATGAATATGTAGATGTATGGGTTTGTGAGGCAAGGTTTTGGAAGCGGTGGGGGCTGCAGGGGTGAATTCTCTGAAAAGATGCCAGAAGTCTTTCTTGTGTCCCATAGAACCAAGGCTCCAAAACAGGCCCAGTGCTGGCCAAGGCTGAGCCCATCACCAACAGTGGCAGAGGCACAGCCCTGCAGACACCCAGGTCAGTGCAGAGGGAGGGCAGGAGCTGCTCCAGGTGCCAGGGCTGAGGTTCCCCTGCAGCCCCTGGTGCAGCCCATGGAGAGGCAGCTGTGCCCCTGCAGCCCAGGAGGGCACAGGGTGCAGAATGCACCTGCAGCCCATGTAGGAGCTCCATGCTGGAGGACATGGATACCTTGGAGATGGCTGAAACCCCAAGGGAAAGCCAGGCTGAAACAGACACCTGGTAGGTCCTGTGGATCTGGGGAGAGAGGATCCCACACTGGAACAGGCTTTTAAAAAGATTTTTTTCAATAAATCTTATTCATCTAGGCATTCCTCAGTCACCACAGACAATAAACACTATCCCTCTTACACCCTTGTAAATGGAAATGTTGATGTCATGATACTTTCTCAGTATAAGCACAGCAAGCAAATACAAGATTGTAAGAAGACCATAAAGAAAGAAAAGTGATAACACTCAACAAAACCCAAAAAAAAAGCTAATATAAGACCCCACAGCAGAACATAAGTTTTTTGATCACCGTATTCTGATCCTCACCTCATCCATCTTGACTTTTGCTTTAACAGATTCCTGCCTGAGTCCAGGTTTTCTCTGTTCTGCTCACATGTGGGATACTGGTGAAAGCCAGGGAAAAAGCAGCCTTGAAGCAGCTTGAATTTCTCACACTGCTCAAGGAAAATATAGAAGAAAAGAATTATAACAATAATTATGGACCTGCAGGGTGCATGATAAATGTGATTACTTTCATGAAAGCATGTTTACTAGGGGCGTCACCTCTCTTGCACCAATGAAATAATTTCTATCCTTGCTACCATGAACTACTCTATACAAGTGTAGTGTTGCCTTAAATAAAAGGCTTTTTGCTTCTCCATTGCACGAAAGTTTGTTGTTATCTTCTTTTCACTGCTCCCAAATACAACATTCACATACATGAGGAACAGTGTCCGTAAGCTTAGAAGGTTACTATGTTTAGTGCAAAGCAGACATTATCTGAAATTGTAGTACAAAAACTGAATCAGTACTTTCTTCAAGACAAAAGCCTACATATTTTTGTCAAATACTATCTTCAGCATCACTAACACTCATATTATACCACACTTCTCCCACTCTATATTAAGGCAGATATCACACATTTATTAAACATAGTAGGTGTTAAAAGGAGGTCTGGACAGGCTCATGCATTCACTTTAAACCTTTTTGATTTTTACACCTTCAGCCTATATAAAAGCTTTTCAGACTTTGTTCCTTTCCTTTAAAAGCATGTTGATCTTTTAAGTCACTCCTCGAAGTTTCAAGAGCTCCCAGGGAGCCAACACATATGCACGATGATTCTGATGTTTGTTCCTGTTCCACAAAAATCAGCCACAGATGTGCTCTTTTGTTTCCTTTGTGATGTTCAATGAGCTAATCACACTCAGGAAGCTTTGTGGAGCTGTGCTGCTCTCCTCACAGCCACCCTTTTGCAGAATTAGGTCTTTGAACACTTGAAGGTGTGCACAGATGGGGTCCTGTGAAGATGCCTAGGCACAAAGGGACACCATGTGCACAAGTGACATCTTCAGAAGGGGCCAATTCTACAGACAGAAATTTAGCTGGACACTGACTTTCTGTCCAGTACAGCTCCCTGGCAGCTAATCCCTAGTAAGTAGCAACCATCACCCTATGGAAACCAGAGGGAAGAGTTCTGGAAGCAAGCAGGATTACTTCATGATGATTCTGTTGATTGAGTCCACAAAAGGAATGTTCAAGAATTATGGATGCACTGAATGCTCATTCTGGGGTGTTGGCTGCAGGGGCCAAGGAGAGCACAGTTAATACAGACATGTAGGTGTGAAGCAGATGATGAGAGCAGTACAGTGGATGAGAGGCTGTGAGAGTTGGGGTTGTTCAGCCTGGAGAAGAGCAGGCTCCAAGGAGACTTTATTGCAGCCTTTCAGTACCTAAAGGGAGCTCACAAGAAATTTTTTATGAGTGTGTGGAGTAATAGGACAAGTAGGAATGGCTTTAAGATGAAAGAGGAAAGGTTTATACCAGGTATTAGGAACAAATTCGTTACAGGAGAGTGGTGAGGCACTGAAACAGATTGCTGCAGAAGCAGTAGATGCCCCATGTCTGGAGTGTTGAAGGCCAGCTTGGATGGGGTTTTAGCAGGCCAGTCTAGTGGAAGATGTACCAGGGGCGTTGGAAGAAGATCCCTTCCAACCCCCACCATTCTATGATTTATGTTTCTGTGACAGGGAAGATGCAACCACTGCAGCACAAGTGACAGGGTATCCTGAGGAAGTCCCTCACCATCTGGAAACTTCTTAGGCAGCTCCATGTCTGTGCCCTATGGCTGCAT
Source organism: Alethe castanea (assembly GCA_024734035.1). Taxonomy (NCBI): domain Eukaryota; kingdom Metazoa; phylum Chordata; class Aves; order Passeriformes; family Muscicapidae; genus Alethe; species Alethe castanea. The sequence goes on along the minus strand of JANRGV010000001.1, from coordinate 142,442,215 downwards.
CTGCCCCAATGGACTGGCTGCCCCTGAGTAGTGCAGCTCCACTGTCTGCACTGTTTAATTTGTACTGTGCAACAATTACCACTCACAAATGATTGTGTGTGGTTCAGGAGCTATCTCAGACCCAGAATGAAATTTTTCATACCAATCTGTTCCAGATGCTTAGTGAAATTATGGTGTGTGGGCATCTCCACACCATTAGAGGGTTATCTCAAGAATAACTACTTTACCAGATACAGCTTTTTTTTCTCTTTCTAGCTTCTAGAGCTTCTGCAAACAGAGAAAACTTCAGTTAGTCTATGAACGGAATGCATTTGCTTTCTTGAAAGCCAGCCTACACCAGAAATATCTCTGTAAGTGAAAAATTTTAGTATCAACAAGTGAAATATTTACATTCATATTTTAGCTTGCATTTGAAATATCTGCACTTTTCCCTCTGAGTTCCACTGGAAAAAAAATTATTGCAACATGTTCTCAATCCATTGATTTAGCTAATGAGATCATTACTACAGCCACAGATTTAGAACAACAACAAATGGCTATAAAATGATATCAATGGCTGGAGCAGATGTATGGAATGACCTTTTGGAGACTGCTTGAGGAAACCTTGTAAAATCTATTTTTGTTGGCTAAACCCATGTTTACTGCATAGCTAATGTTTTTTCACTGCCTTATGTGCAGTTAAAGACAGTAATTTGGTCTGACACCAGACATAACTTTTCATGCTTCATGGCAGCCCCCACCTAAGCTATTAATTTACCACCTGCTTAAGTTCCTGAAGCAATGAGCTGTCAACAACTTTTCTTAAGATCTAAGAATGCTTTCAAACAGTCTTAAAAGGCCTTAAGAGAATGAAATATGTACAATATACCAAAGAATTTCTTCAAATTATTTCACAGAGTTCATATGGAATTAAAAGGTTTGAGGTTGAGGATATTTAGCAAACTTCTGGGCATAGTTTCAGTACTGTTTTCACTACTATTATTTGCTCTGCATGCTTGAAATTCACATTCAGTAATATTACAGTAGCTTATTTAAATATGATGGCATAATTGGGCAGCTGCTCCTTGTAATTCCTTTGGAATTCTTCTAGGATAACTGATATAACAAAATGGATTTGAGATATCATGTCCTAAATATAAAAGTTTGCATTTCAAAATTATTTTAAAGAATAAAAAACTTTGTTAAACTTTTGAGTCAAAAATGTATCAGCCCTCCTTCATGCATGAAGGAGTATATTTAAAATAAATGCCTTCCATGCAGGCTGGAAACAAAAATTTGAGCTGGATGGTTTAACTGTATACTATATCTGCTGTTCCAAAATTTTTTGTTATTTTTTTAACAAGTAAATGACTGAATGTGTTTGTTGCCTTATGCTCTGAATATGTTGTCTGCCAACGCCTTCAGAAAGCCCCTGAATGTTCAAAGATCTTTGGGGAATAAGAAGTCAAATCCAGATTTACCACATTAATTTATTTTTTTTTTTTTCTTAAATCTGATTTATTAAGTTTCTATAATGGTACCAGTGTCCTGTGTAAAACTATCCTTTTTAATGGATTTTTAATGGATTTCCTGGGTAAACTAAATCAACTTGCGTCACTCCACAGCATAGAAAATACACACAGGCCTGGACTAGGAGGCTCCATTCAGTCAAATGTTCTTGTTCTGCTCATCTCTGTGACCATGACGAGATGCAGCTATGTTATATGTGAACCATTGGTCATTCTTACTAATTCTCCTCATTTTAAATTTCCTGTTTCTTCCTAATTCCTGTCTTCCAGAGCTGCTTCTGCTCTCCAACAAACTCTGGATCTTTTGTGAGAATACTTCCATAGAAATCATTTGCACATTCTCATCTACACCTTGCTGGGATCTGGAAAGAGTATCTTATCTAAACAAATATGCCTGATTTTAATGCCTAACCATTATTAGAATCGCTCTTTGTAAGTTTATGCATTAGGCAGTTGAAAAAAAAAAGAAAAAGAAAAAGATGTGGACAGAGTAGGTGTCTGACACTGAGAAATTTGAGTAAACTCGTAGGTCAAAACAATATGCAGATGCTGTTTCTCAGGGCTAAAATCCAAAGTTTTACACACATAAAGGAATGAGCTCTCTCTTTTTCTACTGCAATTGATCAGTTAATTCCACCCAACCAACTTCTAAGTAAGTCTCTCATTAAGGTACCTAATTTAGGATATCATTTCTCTATCCCTCCTTCTATAATCAATGCTGAGTGTGGGTAGTTCAGCCTGTCTATAATCTGCACCAGACTTTAATTTGCTTAATTCTCTCCACTACAAAGAACTTTAGAAGTCCATTGGTCAAATGAGACCTAAACCTATGTGACACAAATCTTTTTCACCATCCCTAATCTTTTGAGGCCTCAAATCACCAGACCCTTGAGAGAGCAGTCAAATTTGCCTTGTGTACAATGCATCTCAGCTATTAATTTAAAGTTAGTCACTTTGATGAAGAGAGATGAGGAAGAAAATGGCAAAATGCTTTGTTAATTTGGAACCTTAGATTAAAGCTAAACTGAGCAAACTCCTGGCCTGAAGCTGAATAAAGTCTATTTTCCTGACCAATTGTTTTTATACAATTGAAATACTGGGAGTTACAAATAAGAACAAGACTGTCACATAATCATTTGTAAAACCTTGTTATCTGGGTATGTGGGGACAAAACTTTGGCTATTAAAAAAAAAAGTGAAGTCCCACTTAAAAGAGGGAAAGCAAGTTGTGGCCATGAAGTGGAAGGTGGTAACTCTGGAAAAGGGCTGAGGGTCACAGCAGACATAACCTCTCCTTCCCAGTGAAATAATAAACTTCTAATGAAGTCTTGGATGTTTAAGCAAGGTATTACAATAGAGAAGAGAACTCCTAATTAAATTTCTTAATAGAATAGGGTTGATAATAGAGAAATTGTGAGCTTGTTTTGTTCAGATTAACAAAAAAATGGATTTTCTAAATCTGGACAAGGTGAAAAAAAAGTATCTGAGGATGAGAGATTTTAAAGAATAAAAGAGTTGAAACTGTGTAATTTATCATAGAGAATAGTGAAAGGTGATTTTTACACTTTTAAGCTAATTTAAATTAACTCTTGACTGACATTTTTATTTTAAAGAACCAATAAATCATGAGAATTCATCCCTAAACACTGAAGCTGGGAAAACTCAGATTAGGCGGAGTGTTTAACAAGGCTGATGGAAGTAAAGGATTCTGTTTCCTTTTATATTTTTATAATGCAGTATCATGGTTTTCTGGAATTGTTTGATGACGCACCAAGATCAAGGTCTCAGTAATTGGTTCACTTGCACTGTGTAGATATAGATGTTTACCAGAACCCACCTAAAGAAACTGTTCTTCCCACAAAGTGTTGTCCCACCCCTTCCCATCTGGCTGATTCACCCTAGTTCTCAACCCCGTGGTTTCATCCTTGTTCTCAAATTAGACAGAACCTGCTTTCTAATAATAGAACAATCCCCTCTGCCCCCCAGGTGAGATTTCTGCAGGAATATCTCAGAGCTGGTGGAAAGGAGGGGATAGAAATGTGGTGCCAAGAGCACACAGGAGGAGCAGGTAACCACAGGGCAGAGAATCAATTTCTCCATAGGTGGAGCCATTGGAGCAGATGAACCATAATGCACAGTTCCCTTGCACTCATTTTAAAAAATCCAGTTTCCACAGATTTTTTGTAGAAATGAACCCTAGAATGTTTTCATAGCTGTTTCTTGCATTTTCCTAGATGACAAAGAGTTTATTACCAAACCAGAGGATAATCCAAAGTTTCTTCAAAGCAATTGGTTGATAATTCAGAGACAATTTCCTATATATACAGCAATTAAATAACTTTATATTTACTACAATGGTATCTTATTTTTCATACTATTTTATAATAAGTTTTTAATCTTCTAGGCATCTGGTTTTATTAGTTTTCATTTGGAAGATAATTAATATTTGAATTCACAGCTTTTATTGAAACACAGTACATAAAAAGTAAAATTATGTTCAGTCAGCTTTTATTTGAAAAGCACAAAACCTTCTATAATAAAAAACGTTATATCCTTTAATATAATATATTTGAAAGTGATTTGTGTATGACAGAAGTCAAGAAAACTTAATAAGAATCTCAGCATTTTAACAATTTAGAGCTGCACTACTTATTGAAACATACACAGCTTCTGTTCCAATATGGTTATTCATCCTCTCTATATTTTTGTAGGTTGTCCTTTTCCCTTTTCTAAGACTTTTAGGAGAATTTATGTTTGTTTGATTCTTATATATGTTGAATTTCCACATTTTTATTATTACTGGCATTACCTTGAGCATTAATATATTGACTGTCTACTATATGTTATATAGCAACACTGTATGCTATATACTATAATTATTTGTCAATGAGAATATAATCTGTCTCTAATATTACAGAAACAGAATAATTGACTTAATTATAACAGTTGTTTGATGTTTATTAGTGAAATCTTACCATTTATTTTCATAAATAAGAAGGTTAATATATATTAGAATATGGTTATTGGGGGGGAAAGCCAACATATTGCCATAAATTATCATCTGACAAAATTATTTTGCTTTATGTATTATTTATTCATTATTTAGTCTTACTCACTGAAATGCTCAGAAGATCTAGGCAAACAAGTATCTAACAGAAAAGAAAACATTATAAATTGTAAATAGTGAAGCACATCACTGAAGATAAACACTTTGTGAACATTTCCCAGGCTGATAATGTCCATAAACACCATTTGGCAATTACACAACAAAATGTCAACACAGGCCTGCCAATAGTCACTGAGAAAGAGTAAAGATCTGCACTGCTGTGCCATTAGGGTTTACTTGTTGCTGCTTTAAGACAATTCAATTTGCTCTCAAGCAATACAGGGACTTTAAACCACATGAACTTTAAAGAAAAAATCAAGGTTATTTGATTTGCCAAAAGTTACAAATGTACTCTTCTTAAAATAAAGCAAAGCTTTTCAGTAGGGGAAGGATTCAGGAATGACTCTTAATGTGTAGAGCTAGATTCTACAGCAATTAGAAAATCAGGTGAATAGTCTCTCCTTTGTGGTATATATCTCTTATCTAATCCTGTATTCACAAGCTGTACTTGTTCTTTTCTTCATTGGGACTTTCCACAGTAAATAGAATTCAGAAAATTATCAATTCTTTTGATAAGGAAAGACCTAAATTAAAAATGACTTGGTTACAGATTATGATTCTTTCACTGCTGTAAATAAATGAAAACAAGAAAATCAGTCCACACTGGTTGACAAGGCACACTTGTCCATAATTTTTAGAAATCAACACTTCTGTGTGGATTAAACAAGAATACAACAATGAAAGGGTCTGAGGTTTTCTGAGTCACAAACTAAAGAACAACAATACCACATGCCCACATAAATTTTAATTTTTAATTTTTGCTTTGCTTATTGAGCCGATGAAATCGTAATTGATTTATTAATTTATTTTCTATTGTAAAATGCTACTGTATCATAAACACTCTTGACCATGAAAACAATTTAAATGTTAAAAAATGCTAAGGTTAACCTTTCAATTTGCATTCCAGGAAAAATAATTGTTCAGCTAATTGTTCAGCCATTAGCTATAGCAGAAAGTTAATATAACTGCCAGGAATTATTAGAAGAAAAATGTCTGTGGCACACTAAAAGCAAATAAATAAATAAATGTAGTCAATTCAGAGTTAATGAAAACATAGACCTCATTTCCAAGTGACTGTAAAAGCTGCATGAAGGCCTGTGGTATAAATTATGTATTTCCTATGTCAGCAGAGAGACAGGAATGAGTCACTGGTGACCAAATTTCCCCTGCTGATTAGCTTTATTTTTTCTCCTGGCTCTTCAGTGAACTGGAAAAAGTTAACAGTATTGCATTATCAGCATCAGATTTAGGATGCTGGATTTCTAATGAGGTGGATGTCTCCAGAAGAGAAAATTGCTCATAAAGAACAACAATGCAAGACCAAGGGAGAAAGGAAGAGGCCTGGTTTCTGCCTTCTGCTTTTAATAGCACAATGATAATTAGAGAAAACCTTATCATGAATACAGATGTGTCTTTAATGCCAATTGGAAAGTATAATTGATCCATTCAACCTGCAGAACTTAATCTGAAAGCAAATAACCTAAAGCAAAGTAAGTTCCTAACTTCCGTGAGGCCATTTAGGATTCTGAAGAGCTCTACCCTTATGACATGGTGGTAAAAATTTCAAAAATCACAAGTCAGGGCTGAACACTAAGCCCAGTTAAATGCCAGTATCCATTTGTGTTTTCTTCCTAACAATACTCTTCTGATTGTTTTCTCAGCCTTGAAACTGTGCTGAATTCTCATACTCATTCCTTTATCCATTATCTCAATTTTTGGGATAGTGTATAGCACAAGTAGCTGGGACCTAGAAGAAAATTTAAAATAAAAACACCAAGCATGACATCATGGACTGGGGAGATAAGTATTCATGTTCTCATGCAGCTAAAAATTCTGTAGGAGGTGCAGCAGGCCTGAGACAAGAAGGTTTAGAGAGGCAGATATGAGCAGTGAGTGAGGTCACCAGGCTTGTTCAGCCTGGAGAAGGGAAAACTGAGGGGAGAATTCAGCTCAGTCTGCAGCTTCCTCCTTAGAGCAAGAGCAGGGGAGCACCAGCCTCTTCTCTTTGGCGACCCGTGACAGGACCCAGGGGTACAGCACACATCTGTGTTGGGTTGTTATAGCCTGGATATTAGGCAAAGGTTCTGTCACCCACAGCATGGTTGGGTACAGGAACAGGCTCCCCAGGGAAGTGATCACAGCACCAACCTGACTGAGCCCAGGAAGAGTTTGGACAGTGCTCTCAGGCACATGATGGGATTCTTGGGTTGTCCCCTGTAGTGGCAGGAGATGGACTTGATGAACCTTGTAAGTTCCTTCCAACTCAGTGTATTCCATGATTCTATGAGTCTGTGATTTATATTCTTCCCTTCAGCCCTCCTCAAGTGCTCTGCTGCTCCCAGGACAAGTATCCTCTGCCATACCTTCAAGCCTCATGCACAGTAAAACACTGAATTGGCTTGCTTTTGTTGTCACTGACTTTCTTCACTACAGTTTTTGACTTCAGAGAAAAGTTCACTGATGTGCAACAGCTTTGGAGCGGTGCTGCAGGGTAACAATTTGCCACAGCATGCTCATGTTAGAGGGTGCTTGCTCTTGCACGTTGGAAGTGATGTATTTTCAAACAATTGCATGTGATTTACTCTGGGTTGCTAATTGCAATGCCTGCAGTCACTAATCCCTAAGCACAGAGTAGTTGTGCTCGTATTTCTCAGTGTAGACCTCTCTGAAATTGGCTGGTCACGCTCCAAACAGCTCCTGGCCTTGGGTGTCCTCTGTACTCCAGGGGTGTCCCAGAAGTCCTAACACATGCTGATGTGCATGTTCACATTATTTTGTGTTATTTGGGCTCTAAATGCAGCGATAATGGAAGGGCTGTGTTGCAGTCTTGTAAAGGATTGGTGTTTCATACCACAAATCTAAAGATGTGAGTTGTGTGCTGTGCGGAAAAGAAGAAAATATGGGAAAGTGCTTGCGGACATAAAAGTTGCTGCAATGACAGGCGGGATTATTGAAGACAAAGGGAGACAAAACTGCCTTTCATCTTCTGTTTATTGGCACAAGCCCCTGAAACAAACTATTTTTGGGATGCAAGTTTTGTTTTAGATGGAATTGAGTTATTCACTAGAAGGCACTAGCATTTATGCAATCTGGAGGACGAGAACTGTGAGCTAAGCTGTCTGGCAGGGTAAACATATCTTTCATTTCAGCAATACAGTCATCCTTCAAGTTTGGTTTATATAAAGGTTATCTTATTTTTATTTCACTTATATGAAATGAAAACAACAGGGAAAAGACAGGGAAGGGATAGTCTTTTATTCTGCCACTTGCAAAACAATTGCTGGTAGAGCCTTAGCGGTAGTGAACTGCCCATCTATCTGGCTTAGTTCATGATCTACTCAGTACCCTAGAGCTTAATCTAATATTCTTAACACTAAATTAACTTAGAATTTGAAATTAAAAGAGAGAGAAAATATGCAGTTATAGTGACAGAAAACAGATCTTAATGATTTCATGCTTCTGGACTAAAAGTCATAAGTGTAAAACTTAAAATCGAATATTGTTGAGACTAGTTAATAACTTTAAAGGAAATTATTAATATTTAAATTGCTATTTAGTTTTTAATTCCTGCAAACACCTGTCTTTCTGAACATTACATTGCAAATGACCAGTCTTACATTGAGCATACCTACTGTAAATTAATGGTAGGACATGGGTGTGATTTCATTGTGGGAAACATGGAACTGCTAAAATGATTATTGGGGCTGATTGCATATTTTGAGAGCAATAAAAATTCAGGAGATTATGCAATCTTTGGCACACCTAGATGCACATTTCCTTGTGTCATGTCACATCTAGCTGTACATCTGTCACCGGAATGTGGGGAAGAAAAAAATTCTGTAACACCATAATTTCAGTCTTAGAAAACAGGTATAATTTTATGTCAGCGCAGTGTGTGCGGGGAATGGCTCCTCCTATCATACGTATTTGTGGAAAGTTCAGAAGCTGTCATTTATCTATACAGAGCATATAAATTAATCTAAATTCCCAGAACTATTTTCCCCCTTCCCAGAAATTATTTGTGTGTGGAAATCTGTGCACTTTAAATGTGGGCCCACACATACAATTTGGGAAAAAGTTTCAAGAGGGTGTGTGGTGGTCACTTGGAGAACAGCCCCCACTTCATCCTTTCACAGTCCCAAGTCACCTGAGAAAATGACTCAAGAGCTGGCTAATGTTTTGCTGTCTTGGTTGAGCAACTTATCTCCTTGGCAAGGAAACATTTTTAAGGTTTGTGAATCTTTAAACAATGGGTCTCAGTTTCTGTTGTCACAATTGAGATACTCTTGTTTGCACATCTTGCAAGCAATGTGCCTTTTGGGTACTGCGTCATATCCTCTCTGCCTCTGCTCTTCTCCCCTCCTCTCTGCTTTCATGAGAACCTACCTGGAGTCCTGTGTCCAGGTCTGGAGTCCTCAGCAGAGAAAAGACATGGCCCTGTTGGTCCAGAGGAGGGCACAGAAATGATCATAGATGAAAAACCTCTTCTGTGAAGACAGGCTGAGAGAATTGGGATTGTTCAGACTGGAGAATGCTCAGGAACATTTTGTTGCAGCCTTTCAATAATTTAAGGGAGCTTTTAATAAAGATGGGGACAGACTCCTTTGTAGGGTCTGTAGTGATAGGACAAAGGGCAATGATTTTAAACCAAATGTGGTAGATTTAGACTAGATATAATGAAGAAACTTTTTACAACAATAGTGAGACACTGGATCAGATTGTCTGGAGCAGATTTAGATCCCCTAACCCTGTAAACAATTCAAGGTCAATTTAGACAGGGGTTTGAGCAACCTGATCTAGTAGAAGATATTCCTACTTCTTGCAGGGGATTTGGACTACATGACCTTCAAAGATCTGTTCCCAGACCATTCTTTTCCCTCAACGGGATTTTGATTTCATTATGGATCAAACAATATGGAACCTTGCCCATTTTCTTAATATAGGAAAGTAGGAGAAGAATTTCCAACACATGAAGGTACAGCAAAGTCCTTTGAAGGTCTGGAAGCTGAGGCTTCCTCAGAGAAGTATCCAAGAAACATGAGTTTTGTGAGCTCATCAGAAGAAAAGTGATCAATATAGTGGTCTATCATTATCACAAAATAGATTGAAGAGCTGAGAAATCAAAGCAGAGCAGATATGAAGCTTTTAATTTAGATGTTACCTGTTGCAAAATTTAGAGCCAGAAAGCTCAGAAACTGTGGCAAGATTCCCACCTAAATCATTTGGAATATGAAGAAAACTCACCTTAAGGTTTCTGAGCCTCAAGTCACATTAAGAACCCAAAAAAATTTACAACGGCTTTCTCTGATTGGAGTTTTGGCTCCAGATTGAAATCTAAGCCAGTTCCATGTGATACAAGTGATACAAGATGAATCTCCACTGCTAAACATAAAGCACTACACCAAGATCAAGTAGGTTCAAATTTAATTACAGCCTCCCATGACTTATAATAAACACTGTGATTAACAAGCTGCTCAAAGTAACCACACCACAGCAATTAGTGTTCTGTTTAATCCAGAAGTGAGAGATCAGGTTACCATCTTCAAGTAATTCAAAGTTTTAAGAGATGCAAATTAAATACCTCTGTGTTTCTTATCTACTTACTGTGTTTCTGTACTCTTTCACAGCAAATTCAGTTATCTTTAAATACTGACTTTACATCACATCTTTTATAAGACATTTTATATATTATTAGAAGAATATTCCTGGAATTCAGTTATTATTTGCTAGAATCAAGATAACAAAAGTAGATATTACCTTGCCCAGATTTCTTGCTCAAACCCTGTGTTTGAGTACAGCTAAAAAGCATTTTGTTCTTTTCTTTATACCAAATAATGGTGAGTGCAGTCAGCACCACATGTCCACCTCACTCATAAATTACTTGCTTATTAAAGTTATAGCAGTTTGCATAGATGTCTATTTTTTGTTAACAAGGAAGTAAAAAACCTATTTAAAACACAGAGATCAAGCTTTATTTTTACAAAAGAAAGAAAACAGTACGTTCTGTTTTCCTGAGACATTAATTTACTGTGATTAATGCACATTTACAAGTTGTTGCAGTAAAACCAAATGCTCAATTTCAAGAAAATTTATCAGTTAAAACAAGTGACATAAGTATTTTGCATTCTCAAATCTGATCTTTTAAATTGCACTTATTCCTTACAGTAGTCGATGACTGTATAAGCAAAAAACCCCAAGAGTTTAAAAAGGGAAAAAATTGTATTCTAAAATGGCACATTAAGGTAGGAAATTGTGAAACATATATTTAATGAGAGGTAAATACCGAAAAATTAAAAGTCAGCTGGCATACCCCTGAGCAACTGACCTAGAGATATATTTACAGCCTTCATCAATTTGCCAAGCCTGTGGGATGAGTGAGTCATAAAATCACCTTAGTATAAAGAGGGAATCACATAAAGTCACTGCCTGGTATTGTGAGGACCCGGTGAGCTGGCAATGTCTAGTGAAGCAGTAAAATAAGACTTTCTTTTTTTTGAATAATGATTACATGGAAGTTACTATGTGTCAACAAGACAGGAACATCACTCATGCCGAGGAAAAATGTTAGTGAACAATCCTGCCAGTCACCTACCAGGAGTAGACTAGGTGGGTTCTCATCAACTTCAACAGAACTTTTACATGTCTTGTCCAAAGGCACAATTACTACATGAAAAAAAAATCTTCTGAGACAAAATGGGAGTGAATGAAGAAAGAAGAAGAGGAGATAGTCTGTTGTATGAACTACTTTGAGAAGTGCCTTCTGTTGAAAAGTCCAAATATAAATCTGCTATTTAGCTACTTCTTAATAAAATGCAACAGTAAATATTACTGAGTCATCAATTTATACCTGATGGATACCTATCTTGGAGGTATTTTCCAATCTTAATTGTTCTATGAATCTATGATTTCAGTTATTAGTTGATTTATGCAACTGAACTACAGTTGGTGTGGAAGTTTGAAAGGTTCACCCTAAAGGAAGCAAATGAAGAGAAGGTTAGAACATCTCAGTGACTTCACTCTGTGTTTGCAAAGGTGAAAGCCGTGGATTTGTGGCAGCTGACCAAACACAAATGGGTGGAGGTAAAACCAGGGGCTGAAGTGTTTCAATGCCAAATCCAGAAATAAACTGACACTATATCAAATGCTTAAAGAAAACCCTCAAATGGAGGAGGTGTGTTGTGTGCCTAAACAACAGCAAATGCAGTGCTAAAAAAGAAAAGTGAAGAGATAAAGAAGAAAAGAGTTCTGTCTCAGTGGTAGAACTAAAAATCACTTATAAAAATAGTATATTCATTGGAAAGTAACATTCTGCTCTTTCAAGACTCAGTTAGGGGTTTTATAGAAGGGAAACTATTATCTATGGTTTAATTAATGAATGTAGGGAAGAAATCTCACATCTCTATCTGCAGGCACAGAACTCACACTGCAAGTAGGAACAATGCCTGAAAAAGTTTCACCATTTTATTTTGCTTTCACTAAGCAGTGGTTACATGCTGCTGGTTTGTTCAGCTTCTCCTGTTGACACTCCTCTAGATATGTGTATATAAGTAATTAAAACTGTTCCAGGGCCAGGGGAGGGACTTGGCTATGGTTGAAGAAAATGATTTTTTTGCATGTTTTTGAGCTCAGCTTAACCCTATGGCTTCTACACTTGTTCTAAATACTACCAGAGAGGTCTCTGGATATTCACATGTGATTTAGATTATGCAATGTGTTTGTATGATCCCATATTCCCAGGGACACCAACTGAAACAGGAAAGGACACTTCAACGAAAGAAAAAAATTACTTTTACTGTGAGGGTGCACAAGCACTGGAAAAGCTTGGGCAAAGATTTCATTGTCCCTGTTATGAGAATTGTTAAAAACATAATTGGACACTGTCCTGCTCTAGTCAACTTTGGATAAGGGAGATGGTACTTCTTAACTTTCACAGAATCATAGAATGAAAAAGTTGTTTGGTTTGGAAGGGACCTTAAAGATGATTTTGTTCAAACCCCCTGCAGAGACACCTTCCACTAGATCAGGTTCCTCCAACTCCCATCCAATTTGGCCTTGAGCACTTCCAGGGATGGAGGATCCACAACTTCTCTAGGAAACCTGCCCCAGTGCCTCATTTGCAAGTAAACAACTTTCCCAGTTCACCTCTTTCCTTATGCAAATTCATCACCTGCTATGGATGAAGAATAATGCTGTGTTTTCACTTAGTTTACTCAAGTGAAGATAGTTTTTCACTTTCACAAAAAAACCTTAAAGAAGAAAGAGACAATTTAATGACAGCCACAAAAATTATTCCTCTAGGGTCTTAAAAAATTTATAATCATTTAATTTGAAGCAACAGCACCAATTTTAAAAAAAGGATATTTATTACTCTGGCAGCTGTGATGGTTCAATTACTAGATGAGTAACCAGATTAAATGAACTGAGAATGGTGAAACCCAATAAACACCCATTGTGAGGACAAATTCAAGATGAACTCCTGCTGCTGTCAGCACTTGGAAGTACATGGAATTATTAACAATATTTTAGTGGGACAGGTCATACCTCAACAAGTTAAATCAATAGCAGCACCAAAATCACTGCTGAGCCTAATTTGTAGTGGAAGACTGGCATACCTGACCTTGGCCCTCTCTAACAAGCATGCCATCATTAACAGAATACCTAATAAAGGATAAAAGCATTCTTTCAGACAGCCTTAGAAACTGGCTTACAAATTACAACCTCATCACGTAAATTCACAGATTGGAGACAAAAAATTATCAAATGTTTTTTTTGTTTTTTATTCTGTTACCACCAACACTGCACATATGTTGACCTGTGGGTAAACCATGATACCTAGAAATTAAGTGAAATTAATCAGGGCTATATTGTATCCCTTTATCTGTGGAGGACTGAAGTTACTCTGTGCTTTACCAAGGTGAACTCAAGTTTTGCTCAATCCCTGTCACTACCTACTCAGATTCAGATTCAAGAGCTGTGTAACAATATTACCACACTCAAAAATTGGTTGGTGTTTTTGTGACTTTATTTGTTGATCTTGTTTGTGTGGGGTTTTTATTTGTGTTATTTTAAATTCCCTTACAGGAGCTACATTATTGATGATTTTCTTCCAGGAAAATCTACATTATCTGCATCATTCAACTCCTGCAGGAAAAAAAAAAAAAAAAAAAAAAAAGTAGTGCAATTAATAAAAGCATTCTGTACAATAATCAAAAACTTTATAATTAAAATCACATTTCTTATAATTTTAACAACAGCTATGAAAACTATATTAATCCTTACCTATTTTAGATTTTTGTATGTCATTGGATCTCTGGTCACCTCTGTGTAAAATTAGAGGCAATTGCAAAGGTCATATAAATGCCTAGGTTTTTTTTTTATGGCATAGTAGTATTTTGCTATCAGAAACTGTACAAGGTGGAATCTTACAGAAGGAGAAGTTTTCAATTTTCATCAGATTAAGATGTGGATTTATATTTTATTTTCCCTTTCCCTTTCCCTTCCCTGTTTCAGGAAAACTACACTTTCTTTCCTAAATGACAGTTTAAAATTGAATTTTGGAATAAATATGTATATGTGAAGCATTTGAAGGACACCAACTGGTCATAAAATCCTTAAGGCTACAAAAAACCTCTAAAATCAAGTTGAATCTTTGGCTGATGGAGGTCAAAAGATTCTTGAGCTTGATCCAAGACGGGGATCAAGACCATGAAAGAGCCCCAAAGATCCTCACAGCTCCTTTTCCAGAAATGTCTAGAAGAATGGGCTGTATATGATTACTAATTTGCATAGAATACAAGAAACACTTTCAGGGTGGGGAAACATCCATAAAACTGTACCCTTGTAAAGCCTAGGTAGTGAGCCAGGATCCTGGATACCCATCAGCTGGATCCACACTGGAGCTGGGATTGTTGATCTTTCATTTCTTTCTTTCTTTCTTTCTTTCTTTCTTTCTTTCTTTCTTTCTTTCTTTCTTTCTTTCTTTCTTTCTTTCTTTC
>JANRGV010000001.1:142384220-142418531 GCA_024734035.1 Alethe castanea | reverse complement strand
AAAATATATATTATTGTATAACATTATATAATATATATTTAAAAGAATCTATTGTATGTAAAATATAAAGTGTATGTAAATATTATTTTTATTAAAAACACATAAAAAGACAATTACCTTAACTGTCATTATATATTTCTGGTAGACAAATTTAATCTCCTTGTGTAGTTTAAAACTAGGGAGATTTTTTTTTTTTAAACAGCTCAGAGATGTCCTTTTCAGAGAACTGATATTCGACTAGCCTAAAACTAGACTAGTAACTCTGGCTGCACAAAATCTTCAGTTAATTTAAGGAGTTTGTATTAATTTGCTTGGAAGATGTTGTAGGTACCCAGTGTGGGGATTCAAAGATCCGTCACGTTATGGAAATGTTGGTTTGGGAAGCATTTTGAGTTTGTTCTGTTTGACGAGGAGCATGTGTTTGACCTCTGCTAGACACAAAGATCTGGGTGATTTCTGCAGCAATGCCCAAATCATGACCTCCTGACCAGGTTCCACATCTTTTTCTTCCCTCTAGATCTCCACTTGCCACCAAGAGTCTGCATGATGCAGAAGAAAATGTAACTTAGGAGCTCACTAGCCTGAGGTTAAAAAGGTTTCTGCACCATCTCTGAAAACCCTGTGGGCAAAAGCCTTGCTTAGAGCATTTGAGCAACAGCAGCAATGAAACACAGACATTACCCAGGTGAAAACACAGCCGTGTCTTAATGAGTGTCTAAAAATTACATGGTACCACATATCGGCATGTTCATTTAAATTCTTTTTTTTCCACATGCAGGTGCTAAGTATTTGTTCTTCGACACCATGGGGGACAACAGTAAGACAAATGTTACTATAGAAAAGAGGAGAAATAGATTAATTACTACTCTGATTGAAAAACGTGAAAATATGAAAAACTGATCTCTTTGCTATTCAATTTGCTGTTGGTAAGTGATCAGTTGACTTCAGGACAAGCGAATTATTGCCTAATATAGTATTTATCATCAAATTTATCTTTAGCCTCTGTAAATCTGTTTGGTTTATTTGTCTGTTTGTTTTTTTGTGGTTTTTGTTTGGGTTTTTTTTGTAGGACGGGAAGAGTATTTTAACAGTCTAGAAGATTTCTAAAGCCTGAAGCCTTTCAGAAGTACCTTCAAGAGGCTGATAAAAGCAAGATATATAGCTTAAGAAAATATTTACATGTTCTTACCTTAGCTGTCTTAGAAGGCAGATGCTATGATAAATTGTATCCACTTGGCAAGTACTATGATTGGCATTGCTGAAAAAAAATGGTCAATTTTATGATCCTTCATCTGATGTCTGTTCCTTTATGAATATCTGGTGTACCTGACATTGACTGATGCTGCTAAAGGCAGGTAATGTATAGAATAGATCCCCTTTTGAAAAACTTATGAGTATACTTAATGTGAAATTCTTAAAATATGGACTTCTGAAAAAGAGCCCTTTATTGTTAGGATGCCCAATGCCATGCCCTACACGAGGGAATAAGTCTCAAAATTTCCATTTCTTGAACATACATAAGGATTTTATATTTTCTGTTGTCAAGCTCTTGAAGATTGATATCCAGACAAAATCAATCACATGTTACAAGTGAAAATTAAACTGTCTAAATACCATCCCATGAACCTGCACTGATCATTTTCTGCACAGGTCATTGACCCACTTCAACATGCTTCATGTGTAACTCAGAATTTCGACCTGAAAAATATTACTAGAAAAAAAATCAAGGCAGAAGTCACAGTGGTGAGTTGTTAGAGCAAGGAGGGTTGAAGTACAGAAACCAAATCACTGTTCCATAAGAAAGGTTAGTCTGAGAGGCAATCAATTCTAAATAGTGCTTTGGATGAGGAATTTTGCAGAAGCAATGATAATACTCCTGCTTATCTAGGCATTCTTTTAGAACTAAAATATTTCTCTTGATAAGCTCTGGCACCTCCACCCTGTTCCTGTATTTAAATTTATAAGAATTGAGGGGCAACGTGAACAGACTTTTCAGCAATTGGCATTCATTCAGACACTCTGTTACAGTGTGGAATGGAAGGTGTAGGTTCAAAGCAAATACGTTTTGGGGTGTTTTCCCCTCTAGAAAGAAAAACAAAAAAACAACAAAATCATGCTCCCTGCACTTCAGTTCACAATCAAAACCAAAAATCATGACCATCAACAAAAAAAATCTCAACCCTCAACTCTAAAGTTTTTACTAGGAAGGTGGTTACAAACCCAAGTTGAATAATAATAAAATAAGAAATTTCTGGTATTTATGGTTTTTGCTTTCCTATAGTAGGGATTCTTGTTTATATTTTAATGGAAAAAATGCAATAATAAAAATAGAAAATGAAAATTTTTGTCACAACACTGTGTATATATGTCTGTGTGTGTTTGTGTGTGTTCAATAGTGCTTTATTCCTAACAACAATTCTTTAGTCTTGAGGTGCAAAGATTGGTTTACAGCAAACCAAATCTTGTGTAGAAAAGACAGGAAACTATCAGTGATAAATGCACCACTTCATGAAGGCTCAGGATTGACCTGTAAATCAAATCATGAAGTCCCCTTTCTTCCTGCCCTCCACACAAATTCCAACCTGATCAGGGAAGCTGGATTAAAAGACATGGTTATGTAGTGTGGTCACATAAACTCCTACCACAGGGAGAGGCTGCACAAGAAAAGAATAACAAAGGAATAGAAATACAGGGACAAATCTCAGGACTCTACAATATGTCAGAGAAGCAGGACATGAGGGAAAAGAAGCAGGCCCAGTATTTGTGTTTGGGAGAAAAATGTGGAATTAAAACAAAAACAACAACAACAAAAAAAGCCCAAAACAAACAAACAAACAAAAAACCAAAAAACAATTAGCAAAGTAATTTAAAAAATTAGATGGAAAAATAGGGGAAATTGAGAAAAAAAATTCAAGGACAAACATGAGAGACAACATATGTCTGCTTGAAAATAATGGGCCTGAAAATTAAGCAAATGCAGATGTGGTGGATCAAAGACTTAGCAAATAGAATTCAAAAAGTAAGAACTTGATAGAAAATGAAAAATCAAAAGAAGAGGAAGGAGCTCTGTGGAAAAGACAGGAAAAGCACAGGCTCAAATGCTGCCTAGCTACCAAGCACCCCCAGGACTGCACAGTGTTGGTTCTGCTGCTTCTCTTTTTTGCTTTCTTAGGTCATTCCTCTCTTCTTTATGGTAGCAGCTGCAGGGGTGAAGCCCCAAAGGTGTCAGTGGAGATGTAAGAAGCAAACAATACAGGCAGTGGTGGCTTCATTACTCAAATGGACTGAGGGAGCAGCTGAGCTGGACAGCTGACACAACTGGCCATGCTTTTCCAGATTTCATTATTTTCTGCCAAGAACTGCAACAAAATCCATCACACCTGAGAGAAAATGGCTTTCCCTGTAAAAACCTGTTTTGGTGTACCTTAATCTGGTCTGGGAGAGAAAGAAAGGTGAATTCTGGCCTTAAGCTTACCTTTGCTGAGAAGACACTTAAGGTATATTACCCAGTAAGAAATAACACCTTGCGGTGATGGAATTTTGTTATTGTCTGCGGGTTCTTTTTGTTTTGGTTGGTTTTTTTGGTGTCTTTTATTTTTTTTCTAATATGTCATTTAATTTTCATGAACTCATGGGTTTGGAGTTAGGTACTTTGTTCAAATAATATTGGCAAATATTGTCATAAGTATTTTGCTACCAAACTAATCTAATTAACATCTTTATTAATTATGAGTTATGTTCCTGATTAAATTGCTCTTCACTCCAAACCTTGACAAACCTTTTATTCTCCTGTTCATAGGAAGACACACACACATCTAAGTTGCTGTTCTCAGATTTTGAAAATTGTGAAAACAGAACATGCAAGGAAAAAAAAGAAGAGGAAAAAAAGGAAAAGGCTAGAAATAGATGAAGAAAGGATAATCCTGGATGCAGAAAGAAATCAAAAAAGCCATCACAGAAGGCAGCTTCTGTTGAGGGGTTTTGGTGTTAATTTATGGCACCATATTTAAGGTGATCAGGAGTAGGAAGGCTTAGTTTTATACATTTGCAGCTCTACAAACCCTTTGCATCATGGTTCAAGCCCTAGTTCTGTGGCTACACCTCGAACTTTAAAAGAGAGAATATTTCCCTTTCTGTCAGGATAAATAGATGAATATTAAACAACTCACAGGAAAGGGAGCCTGATGGCTGAAAAGAAGACATTGCCAGTTGTTAGCTAGACCTCTGTGTGTAGTGCTCTGGTATCAAGATTGATTGCATCAGGCAAAATTGTCTTACTTTAAAATATAATTTTTGTAAATACAAAAGCATTCAGAACTATGCCCTCTATAAACAAAAAATGGTATCTCCATTTTGTGAAATTAGTTGAGAAGTAATCCTGTCTCCAGCCTTGCCTCACTCAGAGTTGTGCAAATCCATCTGTCAAGAGTATTGTCCCCAAAAAGCCCACCAGCCTTTGCAAACCCCTGCATCTAAAGAAATCACTGCATGCTGAAGATTTCCATTATGCAAGCAAAGGCTCCAGATGGCAAGTATTCTTCAGTCAAATTAGGAATGTGTACGAAAGGGCTTGTTTATATTTGCTTTAAAATAAATATCATTTAACCTGGACACCCATTCACTGTGACCCTGTTAAATGATTTACTAAACAAAACATTGGAGACTTGTTTTGTTCTTAAGACTGAAAAAAACTCCTCAGCCCAGGGGAGTATTCTGGCAAATAGATTAATATTCTGTCAGGTCACAGGCTGTTTGCATCATGTCTGAGGCTAAACCCAGCTGAAGCAGGAATGGTCAAAAATCAATCTTTTTGTAGAGGTTGTAAAATCCAGAAGCTTAGTAATTGTATACACAATTATTCAAAAAGTATATGAAAGTATTTTTCTGCATAAATCCAACATAAATCAGCACAGGATTATATGCCACTGTCAGTTCTTGGAAAAGGTAGATAATGTATTTTATGAAACGCCAGTGCCTATGCTTAGATTGCAGAAGAACAAGTCCTTTCCAAGATGGGAATAGAGTCATACACAAGATGCATACGTAAAAGGAGGACAGGACTGTCACGTACTGCATGCCAATGTTTCTCCAGCACTGTCTGTCATGGGCATTTCATTTCAAGGGCAAGAACAAAACTGAAGAAAGGACACTTCTCGCAGTCACCAATGCAAATTAAACCCCAGATGGAAATAATGGTACTTTAATAATCATCTCTAATTAGGATATTATGATATCATTACTGTTTTTTTTTAATGAATTTGCAAATCTTCATATTACTCCCTGTGAATAAAAATGAATTCAGACTCTGAAAAAGAAAAAGTGAAGGGAAAAGAGAAGACTTTGGCATCAAGGTTTGAAGCTATTGAGAGTATTTTAAAATAAATTCACTGTTTGTCAAAAATGGGGGATCAGTTTGCTTCTAAGAGCTACCTCACCATCATCGGTGCATGTATCAAGGAAATTGCATGGGAAATGATCCATAGATCATGGTAGGTCCTTGAATAAATGCAGAGCTTTCTAACATTGGTGCTGGCAAAATTTTTTTAATAACTAAGGACAAAGTCATTAGGTTTGCAGCAAAAATACATGCAGAAATGTTTGTTGAGTTGCCAAGGTGTTTCCCAAAACAGAACAAAAATCTTATTCATAAAAGGACTTTAAGAGGGTAAACTGAAGACCAAAAACAAAAACAAAAACAAACAAATAACAAAACAAAACAAAACAAAAGAAAAAAAAAAGAAAAGTGAGGAAAGGCATCTGTTAAATTTGTTTTGTGCAACCCTCATCACATTCATGTGAGATGAGGGAATTTTTATGTAAGGGTTACATAATGTTTTCTTTCCCAGTATTAGATACAAATCTAACCTTCAGGAACTGCACAGCAGAAATGGGGTCTTCCTACCAGATTTTGTAATTGTTATTATTTAATAATTAACTATATTATATGCACTATTAAACATCTCAAAACTATAAAATAAAGAAACAGAAAAATCTAAAAACTATGACTTGAATTTTCAGAATATCTGATACTGTATGTGCCAGTATCAAGACTCCTACTGACATTTCACACCATTAGTCATGGCCAGCACCTCCACAGGTTAGATATTGAACACCTCAACCTGTGATTGAGATCATAAGGACCTCAGGTATCCTGCAACTATTCACAAGAGGAGTGGATTCAGCATCCCCTTCATCTGATGGGACACCCCAAACTTCTGTTCTGCTGGATTTCTGCATCTGTGTTTGTAGTCTATGGCCCTACATGATTGCTGCAGGGTATGCACAATCTCATGTTAGTATCCCAAACTTTGTGCCAAACATAACAAAGCTACTTTATTTTTGTGGTTTAACCTCTGTCTTCAGCTCAGCCTCACACAGCCAATATTTGGAATAAATGTTTTCCACTTACTGAAACAAAGGCTAAACAAAGCTTATACTAAAGGTCATAATTTTACTATGAAGAGCCCAGTGTTGGAGTATGAAGGGTAATTACACTTCATTACTAAGGAAATTTTTGCTAACGTCCTAGATTCAGCCACAAACACTGTTTTTGGCATGTATGGCATTTGAAAGTTGGGAAAAAAACCTTCAACAAAACTGATCAGAAAATTCTTGCTTCTTATACAATGGCTGTTGGTTGGGGTGGGGGGGAAGTCCTTCTCTGAAAAAATATGAAAAAAGCTACTTATCCAGAATCAAATGAGTGAGACATATTTTGCAATTTTTTTTGAGCAAATGAAGTGAAGAATATCTCCTTGGCTTGGGAAAAAACAAGTAAATTCAAAGTGCAGAAAGAAAGGTCTTCTAGGGTCTGACAGTTCCAGCTTGAAGCTTGGATTGTTATTTCAGGTAGCTAGCTTTCAGGACACTTTGTGTATTCTCCTGGGGGAAGGTGAAAGGACTAGAGGAGGATAAGTAGTTTTATCCTTTATTTAAGCTGAAGGTTGTCCCCATGAGGTGCTAATCTTATTCACTTGTCGTCGTCAATCAATTTATGATGCAAGAGGGAAAGCTGTGGGTGGGAGCTTTTAAATCACTGAGTATTACGTGTCTGGGAGCTGCTCTGGATCTGTAGGAAAGCACTGTAGCTTCTTCAATTGGCAGCACTGTCTATAGAAAGAAACATGAAATCCTCTTTCAAGCCTGTCTCCTTTAATTATAATCCTTCTGAAGTCTTTGCAGATAATAGTTCCCATTTCTTTCATAGTAAATTGAGTACGAGAAATCTGTGTTGGCTTCCCAATGCCCAAGACAAATAAAGCTTTCGGTCTCTTCTCAGAAGTTTGACTCTCAACAAAAATGTGTTGCTATTACATGTTGCTGTACAGACTTCAGTTCTTGACTTGAGAAGGTGAGTGGAATACAGACCCTTCACAACCCAAGAGATTAATTACAGCTGAATTTGTGTCTTTTTTTTTTTTTTGAGTTGCTTTACAGCTTTTCCGTAAGTGTTTCGATACTTTCTGCTTTACAGCTTACTGAATTTCTTACCACAAACTATTCCTTAAAAGCATGAAAATGTAAAACTGTTTGTGGTGGTTTAACACCAGCAGGAAATTAAACTTCAAATCAGCCACTCCCCTTCTCTCTGCTCCTTCCCATGAGAGAGGGAACTAAAGCAGAGGCCATGGGTTGAGGAAATAATTTACTGAAAGCAAAAAGCAATGGAATAAAAAAATGCTCAGTAACAGTGACAATATTAACACCAAAAGTATACAAAGAGAGGTGTTTTACCCACAAAAAGGTATTCACCACCAGGGACAAAAACAAGATTAAGGTCACAACCACACCATGCTAAGCTCTGCTCCCATCTCTGCAAGCAGGAGAGTGCTGCTCCAGATCAAGAATCCACGTGGACAAAGTCGTCTCTCACTGGGCATGAGCAAACCCAAAAAACAGAAACAGCAGGGCAAATGCACTTTTCTGGAGTATCCTCTCAGCCTCTGACTATTTTCTGTTCAGGGCTTATCCTAAGCCTAACAGTGAATACCAGCCCTCAGAAAATTTCTTTTCCTCAGCCTTTCCTTTCACAATTCTAACTGTAGGAGCTGTGTCTGCATTACTTCAATTGTGATTGAATCCATGGTTAATGATGAGAATGTGGTTGAGAATGTGGTTAAGAATGTAGTCTCCATGGAAGTACTTCTGGAGTTTTTCCATCACAGGAAGAATTTAACAGGGTTTTGTCAGTCATGAACTTCTGAGCTGGGAACAAGGATACGTTTTCCATATCCAGGGGTGATTTCTCAAAGGTAGAATAATAAAAAAATAGATCACAGAATCATAGAATCACAGAATCACAAAATTTTTTGAGTTGGAAGGAACCTTAAACATTGTCTAGTTCAATCCCCTACCAGAGTCAGGACACTTTCCTCTAGACCAGATTGCTCAAAATCCCATTCAGCCTGGCCTTGGTAACCTCTGATCTCTGCTGGATGGAGGCCAGGGTGGATTTCTCCAACTGCAGATACTCCTATATTTGGAAAATAAGATTTGAAGAACACAGGGTTTTTTCCTTCCTTTCCCTTCTCTGTATGCACCAAGATCAAGGGAGGCATAGCACACAATCAAGACATCTACCACTAATGGCTGGAAAAATAATTACCTCTCTCTGTTTCCTCTAAAGAACCATATTTACATTTCATAGAGAGTGACTGAGTTTTTTTGTAGATAACTTTGAACATTTAAACATTCAGAATTTGAAGTTTCTAAAAATCTTACACATGGGATACAACTGTTTAACCTTTGAAAGTTTTAAGAGATGTGACAATGCATGTCACATTTTTCAGAGAAAAAGATTTTCAAGTCAAGCGATTGACATCTACTGAAGATCCAAATCTATGAATGTTTAAGTCTTTATTAAAATACTAAGAATTCTAACAAAAGAGATCAAATGGATTTGTGTAAATAAGTGTCCCAATTTGAATTCAAAAGCAAACTTTATTTTGGATTATCAGTGAGGTCTCTCCAAGGCAAATCTCAATCACTGCATAAGCTTTGGTTTCCTCCCCTCCCACAGACTTCCCAGTTTCCCTGCCAAAGTTTCATATTCTTAAGCATCCTCACATGGAAGGGCATGCAGTAGACAGCTTTATCTATTATAAGAATACTAGTCTGGGGATCTGCAGCATTGTTATACCATTGTTGTTTTCAATTAAAACAAAACAAAAAAAGAACCAAACCAACTAAACAACACCCCCCCAAAACAAACAAACAAACAAACAAAAACAAAACAAACAAAAAAAAACAACAAAAAATGTATTGTTTTTATTTTTGGAGTTAATGAGACCAAGATGAGACAGAAGGTTAAGGACTTTATGGTACAAGAGTAGTTAGTTTGCTTTAAGAGAAATAGTCCTGAACAAATGTTCAGAAGTCCATGCCACTTGTTCTCCTCAGAACCAGGGATCATTCTCTGTCTCACATTCAATTTAGGAGTAAACTGTAACTAGAAATTGTTTACATGGTTAGGATACCTCAATAAGTCACAGGAGCAGTCTGAAATCTGCTTTTGCTTTTGTATGACATAAGCAACTGGGTGTATTTCCATCAGCAAAGGCTCACATTCTTGTCCAGAATTTCCCTCCTTGGATTAAGAGCGTTTTTCCAACAATGCTCCTAACTTGTTGCAACCAAATAAATTGCCTTTGAGAACTCGCTATTTCTCTGTTTAGAATGATTTTAAGCAAGTGGCATAGACTAAAAGTCTGATTTTGGGGTCTTTGTAGTGAAGGAAAAAGAATCTTAACCTACATCTGCCATTAATTTGGCATGTTTTTAGTATTATCACCATTACATTTGTCTTGAGTAAAAGGGCCAGATTTGTGGTTCTTGGTGTGATATGTTGGTATGAGCTAGACATTTCACTGTAGCCATACAGACTGATTCTCCATCCTGGCAGAGGGTAATTTTTTTTGTTGGCAGTTATATGGATAAGACTTTCCAGAAGACAGTATGTCCATAAATTTCTTGGATACCATATTTTACTTTGGCTTTTTACTTCTCATTGAGACATTTCCAATTCCCTGTTTTGTTTTAACTCTGGCAAGCTATAACTCTTCCAGCCTATAGTGGTTTTGGTCTTGGATGTTTTTGACAGTGGCCATGTCAATGATAAAGGCTGGGTGTTTGGGGGAAGAAAAAGGTGACCAAAAGTCTTTATTCATCTTTACACTCATATGTGTATCACAAAGCTACTACTTCAAAATACAGAGATGAGCCATATCCTCCAGGTATGTTTTGGATTGTAGATATCAATTGGTGCCATCTTCCAAAATTATGCATGGAGAGAGCATTTCTTTCTTCCTATTCACTGTTCTCCCTTCAACACTGAGGTTTTAAGACACTTCTAGCCTACTGAACTGCAAGTTCAGACACATTGCTATGTGTAGCTGGCTATATTTTGAATGCCAGAATTACAAAAATCGCCCTGGTGCTTCTGTGGTCCAATGCTGAGGTGGATTCCATAGGGCTGCAGAAAGCCTCTCATAGAAGATTTCAGAACTTTAATGGTAAAGCAGCAGAAGGACCAGCCACACCATCATGGTAGCTTGAGGGTAGTTCAAAAAGTGATGCCTGCTGCTTTTGAGATTTGACCAGAGCTGCAGAGCCACAGCAAGGCTGAGACAAAAGTGTAGCTCTAGTTTATGGTGCTGATACACACTGCACAGGAAGGAAGGCACAGGACCATAGATGTCATAGTGTCAGTCAGGGGGTCAGGAAATCCAGAGCTGATGGGTGTGTGCAGGAGTATCTGCCTTAGAAATCAAGAGGTTTCACTGGGAATTCATATCTGAACTGTCTAGACATTGGGCAGTTCAGGTATTCCAGGCATTGGTGTGCAGAGAGGTCAGAGATCACAGGGGCTGCACAGCCTTGCTGGGATCCTGGGAAAGCATCTGAGCAGGCAGACTGCAGCACAGTGTCAGAACAACACTGCCAGCAGTAATGAGCTTAAAGCCAGGCTGGGAATGTCCTCCTGCTCTGTGGTTGTACTCCTTTGAGCTGCATTCACACATCCCTCAGATCCCTTGGTTTTGTCAAGTCTCTGTGCCTTGGCAGAGCACAGGTTCCCCTTCATCTTGTTGCTTCTTCTCTCCCTTAGCAATGTGCAGAAAGGCAGCCAGTGGGAGAATTGTTTGTGCTGCTTGGCATCAGGTGAGAGCTCCTGTACACCACAGAGAATTGTAGACCTTTCAGCAGGCCCCTGAGCTGTGTAAAGTGGCAGGAAGGGAAAGAGGGATTTTAGTACATGGCTGCATGCACTGTCCTCCTGTCCAAAAGCTTGAGCTGGAACAGCCACTGAACACAAGAGTGAGCAGGACAACCTCTCTGGGGTGTTAGGGATCATGCAGTTATATGAGCTTGGGACAAAATTCTGGAAAAGAGCCAGGCAGAGATTTCAATAGATAGGAAAAAAGAAAAATAGTTAAAGCAAAGACTTTGGGATTTTGATAAAAACCTTGTGCATAAAAACCATTCTCTATCCTGTTCTCAGCAGATGTCTACTCCCCCTTTTCCAGCCTGCTTGGGTTCATCCTCCCAGCATTGCTCCATACCACTCCCTCTAAATCCCTCCCACCTTTCCTACTTCTCCTGTATTCTTTCTCTTAGCAAACATAGTTTTGGAAAGATCAGGAACAGGGAGCTGCAAATAAATAAACAAACTAGTAAAGGAGATGAAAAATGGTGGAAAATTACAGGGCAAATGAGCCTCTCAGGGTAACTTTCATTCTGAATGCTTGAAGAGGTGATAAGTTAAGTGGTATTTAGTTTCGTTACCCCAGGCACATTTTAAAATTCTTTTAGACAGTTCTCAAAAGACATATCATTGTTTTACATGAAACATAGTGGGGAGATTTTGCCAAAATAATAATTTTTTCTCCCATCTTTTCTATCCTGAACTCCTACAGTAGCTGAGACTCTCTTACCAGCTATCTAGTAGCTTAATTTAATGTAATTTAGTCCTGCCTTGCTTCTGATGGCTTAATTACTTTCTAATTATTTTTTACTGTGGGAGGAAGCTAGGTGAAGGCAGAAGAATGAGCTGTTATAAATTATTTGTAATCTAGTAAAGTTACAGTTTTACTCCAAAATCAAGCCTGTCTCTTGCTTAGCATGACATGTAGAGTGATAATCCCAATAGAGAGGAGGGAAAGTTGTATTATGAGCATCTCTGTTTGAACTGAAGAGGTGATTAACGATCAATTTATTGCCTGTCAAAAAGTAAGTTCCTTTCAGAAGTAGTATTCCAGTCCTTCCTGCCAGCCCCCAACATACTCTCTGTACTTCTATTTTATAATAAATAAGAAGTCTTGTGTTGCTGTTGATCTTATTTCATTCATGAGTAACAAGAACAACAAACAGATTGAGAAATATCTCTACTGCAACATCAAAAGCCAGAAGTAGAAGTGTATTCTGAATTTTGAGTTCTTTTCCAAACCCTGGTTTTAGCAGATTTCTCATATAGGCTTTTTTTCTATTCCTCCTTTTTTTTCCCCCAGATATTAAATATGAGTGTGAGTTACTTAATGTTAACCATCTAATTATGCCTGAATTTTCATAGGAAATCACACCCAGTCTGTTTCAGAGCAAGAATTTTCTTTCCAGGTTACTTTGATTCACATCAGTCACTCCCAAGACTTCCATGGCAGTTTGCAGTTTGCTTTCATTAGATAGTTCTCCCCTCCTCCTGTTCTTTCCATTATCTAAAATTCCCAAGCACAAAATATTACAAACTTCAGAGAAAAAGCTCTAAAATAATGGAATATTTTATCTTTTTATAAAGAAAAACCCAGCAGTAGTATTTCATTTAGTAAAACATAACAATTAGTTGTAACGTAGTTCTTCATACAAATATTTTCCGTCTTCATTGGTGTATGACCATGTCCATCTATATCTAGAAAGGTATATGACATGTTTATGTACAAAGATACATAGTAGGCTTGAAAACACAAATTAATTTGTGATTTTTTTGTCTGAAACAGCAAAAAAAAAAAAAGCATAGATTTTGTGCTAGGTATTAGCTAGCAACTGCACACATAGACACAAGCACTTTCTGACAAATAATGTAATATTGTGGTGCTTGGCTCATTCACATCCAAGAAGATAAAAAAAGTGCAATTAAAAAAAAAAACAAAAAAAAACAAACTTCAGGCATCAGGCTCCAGGCCATTGATACGGATTTTTTTTTTTTTTAAATAAAGAGCTTTAAGCCAAGAATTGCTATTTTTGCCAACTTTGACATATTGGGTGACAGCATAATACATTTAGCCCTAATCTAACACATAATCCCATTATAATTAAAATCCAGCATATTTTGCACAAGGTCAGATTTCATTTTATTGACCACTGTGATGTTGGAAAAAGATTTATGAAGATGGCTTAAAAAGTCTCAAGTGCTAAAGCAGAGGTAAAATGTTTCTCACTTGAAAGCCAGATAGGTAATTGTCCTTTTCTTCTGTGATATCTGAAGAAATCTCTCTTTTTCTGATGTTTGTGATGTACCAGTAAGAGAATTCTCTGTGCCATTATCAGTAAGATGAAGGTTTTTTAAATGTCAACTATAAAGTAAGGCTATAAGTGTGTTATGTTTTTTTCCCCATAGGTAGCATAATTTTGTAGATATTCTAACAGCTTCAGGACTCCAACAGAAAATATTTTTTCTCCTGCCTTCTGATGTGATTTCTTTGAATCCCTTACTAAACTGAGCATGGATAGAACTGGTTTTCTTTTTCCGTCCTTAATGGAGACAGAGTGGATGTGCTGTGGCTGGTTAGGACTGAGATGGAAATTGAGTAGGACCTATGCTGGCTTTGTGCAAGACTGCTATTTGGAAGCTGCAATCGTAATTGAAAAAGTTTGAATTTTCATTTAAGTACAGCACATCACTTTAGCTAAGGCTTAAAATCAAAGCAGCAATGCTGAATTTCTTTCTCATGAAATATCAGTGTTACATTCAGCTTTGAATTTCATTGGAATACCCTGTACTGTCAGGGTCCACTACAACCAATGGAAATAACCAGATTATGAGTTTGGTCGTTTTTTCTGTGCTTACATCCTCAGTAACAGAAGAGAAAGCAAAAAGTAGCTCATTTGCTGGCAACTACCCAACTTCTTTAATAAATTTGCAATCCAGTAATAGTGATTGTTAGTATAGATTCTCTTTTTCATGGAGGAAAAGTTTCATCTTTCAATATAAATATACTAAAATGCAAAGTACTCTTTAACCAGATCTGTGTGACTTAAGGCAGTACAAATGAATTTAATTTTGAGATGACATCATATAAATTTATGTATCTACATGTTTGTGTCTGTGGGCATTATGGATGTTTTCCAAGTCTGTGTGATAAGTGTTTAAATTAGAATTGTATTCAGCAGAACCCTAAAGAATTTACTCAGCAGATTTTACACAACCATGGCATAAAACATTTCAATTTGTCTTAAGGTAGACTCGGAAATGAGGAGGCCATCTCAACCAGAAATTTGTGGAATTCAAACTAAAGGATGAATTACCTTGCTAATCACAGTTAGGTCAAAATGGTTGTATGTTGAAAACTCCCCATTTGCTGGCCCTTTGTGTCAAGGGAAGGAATGGAAATAGCATAGCAAAAAAGTCTTTAATTGATAAACTCTGTCTAAGGCTAAGTGTTTTTACTTAGGTAGTTACAGTGACCAGCTTCTATTAAAAAAATTGTAAAACAGCAATAAATTTTTACATTTCTGAGTTTATAGTGAACTAAAAAAAAAATCAGAATAATGCACAGGCTACAACAGAATCTTCATACTTGGGAATTATTACTTTTCAGAAAATAAATATGCAAATTTTGTATAGCTTAGCTTCGAGATTTGATTTTGAGACTCTCAGCTTCAAAAGGGTTTTACTGCTGGACAAAGAACTTGCAACTAAAATTATCTTCAAAATTCCATTCATTCAGGGACTGAATTTTAATGGAAGGAAACATGGAATGGATCCATCCAATTGACCACACTCCCTTTACTGGTGGCCACAGATACAAGATAGCTCCAAAGCAAAGCCCATATGGATATCTAATGCTAATAACTGAAGGTAAGAGATGCTGGACGGTTGCAGGGAGGCATTGTTGCAATTCTGAAACTTGCTGGCAGAAAGGCACTGAAAACAGAAATAAAGAAGCATTTGGTACTTTTAAAATCAGAGAAAACTGGGGGTTTGTGTGAAGAGCATTAAGGGCGCTGTCAAAACACCAACAGGCCAGCATGCTACAGATGAAGTGAGAACACATGAATCACATGCAAGACAAAAACCATCACAGAAAGCTAGAATAACAATAGAGGGCTGGGACACAACTGCTATCTAAACTTTAGAGCTTCACTTAAATCTCCAGGGAAAATTGCTTTGTTTAAGCAACTAAATTTCTTGAGATAAGCATTAAAGATTTATATTGCTCCATGGAAATAACAAGTTTCTCTGGAGGGCAGTAAAAAATGCCCAAATTTCATCTTCCTAAGAAGCACTCCCAGAAAAATCTCTATTGGCTAAACTTTAACTGTGTAATCCTGCCATACAGATCAGCTCCTGGCAGTAAAAGGTTGTAAGCTTTGTACTGAGCTTGCAAGGCCTCAGGACTGAGGCTTGTCAGCTTTTCTCTGTTTGAACCTTTCCTGTCCTAGTTGCAGCTTTGTTGTACTTGATTTATCTGTACAGCAATTTCTCTAATTAACCAGGTGTCTGTAATTAATTTTATTTACTTCTGTTTATCATGAGTCAGAGTTTTACACAGATGACAATAACAAGCAGTTGTTCTTTGCAGAATGCATAAGTAATGATTAACAAAATGATGACAGGTAGAGAAATGCAGGTCTTGTAAAACAGTGGAGGCCTTGAAAAGTGGAAGCATGAATGGAGCTGGGGATCAAAGGAAGAACCAAATGTATAAAAGCATTTTATAAAACATTAAAAATTACCCCAGATGGATCCTGGAGGAGAAGAAA
The DNA here is from genome assembly GCA_024734035.1 of Alethe castanea. Lineage (NCBI taxonomy): Eukaryota > Metazoa > Chordata > Aves > Passeriformes > Muscicapidae > Alethe > Alethe castanea. The sequence continues at coordinate 142,402,559 of JANRGV010000001.1, read as the reverse complement.
ACCTCAATATTTTATTAATCTCAGTGGAAGATTCTGGGTGCTGAAAACTATCCATAGCATCCCCATCAATATTGCCTAATATCTTAGGTATTAGTGCCTAATAACTTTTAATCACCCAAGGGGAATTGAATAGAGCATTTCAGACCTTTTTCCACTGTCATTGCCTTTACCTTTTGAGCCCTGTGCAAGTACCAGGGAATGGTCGGCAGAGAGAGGGTTAAAACAGCCCCAGTGTGAAAGATGTTCTTTGCCTGGCTTGGGAAAGAAGTTAAAAAACTTTGAGGGATTTACCTTAAGCGGATTTTTGAGCATTTCATTAGCCATGGGGTACGGTGAAGATCTTGGCAGCCTTGCATATATGATTAAGTGAAAATTAAGAATCCAATTCATTCCACACTTAGACATTAACTGAGGTGTTAAAATCATGAGTATGACTGTTTCAAATTGTCTCATAGAGAGAGAAATATGACTGATCTAAGACCTAAACTATTTTCAAACTTTACTTCTCTTTACTGTAAGCAAGGTCTGAGATAGCCAACAAAGACAACTCCTTAAAATGCTAATTTTGGATTAAATTAGTCCAGGTGTAAGGTTGACTATCAAGTTAAGTTCTGGTAAATTAAGGCTATGGGGAGGTCAGTAGTGCTCAGTATGGTGCATTATCTGCTAAAATCATTGTAGAGGTTGAAGCTTCACATCGTTTGCAAACTAAGTGAAAGTGTGACTTTCTAGGGCAAAACTCTTAATATGATTGAACTTCATGCATATTAAAGGCTGATACAATGAAGTTGTCTTCAATTTGATAAGGATGTGTCTATTCCAGAATGATATTAACCAGCATATAAGGCCTGGCCGTTCTGTACCCTGAGGTTAAGTCTTGTGATCTGTGCTGGTTCACATTCTATCATTTTAGAGCAAAGATACACCTTGCAGATGACCTACAATGAGACTGAAATTTCTCACTGTCTTAAAGCCACTGGAAAAAGGTTTTTCAATGCATGTAAAAGCATATCAAAGTCCTTTGTTTCTGTCTCTACCACCATCTCTTGACTAGTTGCAATCATCATATTTTTTGGTAATATAGTAATATTTAATTAATTTTCATCCCATTGAGAAACTAAACCAATAGAAGAAAAAACAAGGAAATAAGAACATGGGAATGTAACTCCCACTAGTCTTCAAATCTTTCATTAATCATTTCCTTCTGTTTCTAAAAGATGTCATATATGTATTCAAAAAGAGATTTACGGTAACTTGAATCATATAATCTGATTTTTCATGACCTTATCACAGACAGTCTTACAAAGGCTTTGGTTATGTGAACAGTGATCTATGGATGTATTCAGTAGTGCAGCTGAGATTTCCTAGACCAGCGATTAATGATGGGCTCAGGCTGTCCATTGCACATCCTCTGCTGTGGCATACACACTATATTCCCAAGTCCAGAACTATGTTCTAAATGTACAATCATAACATAACTTGGTGTCATAGCTCTGACAGGAGTTTTTAGCTGTAATTATCATTTATTTTAACAGAGTTAAGGTGTAGTTAAAATAATAGAAATAGATTAGTGTAGAACCTCAAATTAAATCTGTGAATAGTTGTTCAAGCCAACAGCCACTAATCATGAGTGAAATTAACACTTTATATTAAAATGCTCTTGAATTCCAAGAATTAATATTTGGATCTGAATCCAATACACTTATCAGATGTTTGAACTGCCTGAATTTTGTTCCACTGCAGACAAAAGCCCTAACTCAGTCCTGCCTTTTTAATAGATTTTCTGTTCCTCCAAGACATAGTAGTGGGACATCCACAGCTTATTTGGTCAATCTGTTCCAGTATCTTATCACTCTCATCACAACAAATTACTTCCTCATGCTCAATCTAAACCTGCCACCTTTCAGTGTAAATCCATTGCTCCTTGTCTTGTCCCTGGAGTCCTTGGTGTTTCTCTGCCTTTCTTTCAAGTTTTTTAAAATATATTAAAAGGCCACAACTAGGTCTTCCCATGACTTTTCCTAGATGAAAAATTCCAGTTTTCTTGACCTTTCCTCACAGGCGATGTGTTCCAGTCCCCTGGCCATTGTCATTCTCCTCTGCAACAATTTGGATGATATCCATGTCTTGCACTGGGGTCTCCTGACCTCTTATTCATTGGGATGGAGGTCTTTTGATCTTTGAGGATATGATACTTGAACATTAATTATCTTTATCCCATCCAATATGGGATAAAGCCCTCTTTCCTCCAGGGCTTAATCCCATGGGACACTTGTAAGCAGATCTCCTTGCCTTTAGGATCCTGAACTCCAGCATCTCGTGGGCACTGCAGCCAAGGCTGCCTTGGATCTTCACATTTCTGATGAGACCCTGCATGTCAGTGAGTTTGAATTTACCTTTATCTTTAATGTTAGCTCCCATACATGTCTAAACATCTAAAATAAAGGCAATTTTGCAATTTCTTCTTGATTTCTGATAAAAATGTTTAACATCATCTATCCCAGTATCAACCCCTGTAAATCTCCTAGCAATAAATATTTTGAATGTTTACTTTCTATTTATTAATAAAATTAAATTCTACATTTAATATTGCAGAGGGTGTTTTTTCTACTATTCTTAAGTTTTCCTGCTATCTTTCTTCTTGACTCCTGAATAATATCCTTGCACTCCCAGGATTCAGTGCTACAGCAGTCTGATCTGCAGATTGCTTTTTATATTTTCTACCATATTGAGGGAACAAAGATAATTATAATATAAAAGACTATCTTGCAGCTACCCAAAATCCTCCCTCGAATTCAATGAATATTTCCTACATGCCATTGATTTATACTGCAGTAACATCTTACAGAGTGTGTGGTTTATTATACAGAAAAGGAAATAATTAAATAATATTTCACCTCATTTCACACAGAGGGTTAAAGCACATAGAACTAAAAGAGTTATGGAAAAGCTTGAGAAACATTGATGCTTAAACTGTGAGCAAATAAAAGCACTACAAACTTCTAATCTAGATCTTATTCTGGGTCACAGGGTCTTGCTCCAAGTATTATAGTACAGTTAAATGCAGCTGAGAGGCTATTTAATCCTTGCAGAGAGATATCATAAAAATGATAATAAAAAACACATGAAAACATGAGCTTAAGCAGGAAATTATGATCTAGGAAATTTATAGAATGGATGAAAAGAAAGTTCATGTTCCTCTTTTTCACTAGCACTAAAGGCACAACTATTTTAGAGAAAAGGCTTAGTAAGAAATACAGGGATAAGAATTAAGTTTTTCCTATGTATGATTTGGAGAAAATCCAGGTTTCACCTTACTATTGCTGATTGTGATCAGATTGGTCTCATTGCTTTGTAGTGGAAAAAATGTGATTATTAATTTCTCTTTAAAAAAGGAGGAAGAGAAACAAAAGTTAACTGCATCCTTCTATTTAAATTTTGTCATCTCCTGTAGCGAGATCATGCTTTTAAAATTATTTTGGACTACATTTTATTAGTAACTGCATATTAAAATTGTTATTTAGCTGATAAACAGACTTATCTCACTACCATACACTGATGCAGAACAGACTACAGACAGAAAGAAACATACATTTAGGAAAAGAAGTTTCTCATAATCATGCATTTTACAAGTTTGTGTCAGAATTCCCAGTAGCAGCTTTAATATCACCAAACTAATCTCTGTTCTTTTATATGTATTTGTGGGAATGAGAATTGAGGTGAAATATGAGTAAGCAGTGGGCAAACATTGACATCACTCAAGTAGCAGTGCCTTAGCACAGTTTAGTTCTCTCGAAAACTGGGTATAATTCCTCATGTTGAATGAACACTTAGCCAGAAAGGTTGCTCTGAGGATAAAAAAAAACAAACAAACTGTTTTTCTTTTTTTTTTCATATGGGTCCATGAATAATCTGATGTGAAAGCATCCTTGCCCATGTGAGGGGTTGGAGTTGCTGATCTTTAAGGTCCCTTCCAACCCAAGCCATTCTGTGATTTTATGACAGATGAAGGCAGCAGAGTGTCTTTACAGAGATGTACAGGCTAGGGCAGAGCTCTGCTTACTCAGGGTGGGAGTGACACACAGCTCAGAAGTTCTGCCTGCACTTTGCTGCTGCTTCCTCCCCGATGCCATTTGGTGCAATTCAGAACTCAGACCACATGAAAAATCACTGCAGTTGACTGAGCCAAGAGAAAGCAATTATATTAATAATGGGAATATTTTGAAAAAGTGTTCTGCTTCACCAAGCTTTAAATGGGTCTGTTTTCCTCAGTTCATCACATTTCCTGCTGTATCCAAGCTGATGACTTCATAGTTGTTTGGTTTGGGGTGGTTTTTTTTAGTTGTTCTTTTTTTGGGGAGTGGGCATTTAGTTTCTCTGCTTGCTTTATGTTGACATAGACCTTTTCAAATATCATGTTAATCAAATAAATCTATCACTATTTTGGAAAACATACAGTTTTCATTTTTCATGTAATTATGTAATTCTTAAAACCTGATTAAAGCTGCTCCAGAAAATGTGATGAAAAAGGGAAAATCACGGTCATAATTCATAAAAAATCTCAATTTTTGAAAAATACCTTCTTTTCTACCAAAATTTGTCTTGCCTGAAAAATCATGTCTGTTTTTTAAGTCACTGTGGTATAGTTATTTATTGCTCATTTCATGTATTATAAATGATAAGTTACATTAAGCATACCAGAAAAAAATACAAAGTTATTTAAGTGTACTTTTGCTTTAGAAGAAGACATCACCATTGCACTGAAATGAATTTTCATTTATCAAATATTAGTATATTATTTTTTGCAATGCTGTTCTAAAAGAAAACAAAAATAATTGTGGTATCAGGTTTCATGTTAATTAAGTAACCAAAGATTTATTGTCATAACAGTTTTCTCATGTTGAAATTTTTAACTTAACAGCTTACATTATTGCAGTCTGGTCTGTATAAACACATCCTTGTCTTATCTCCATCTGTGACTAGCTTTTATTTCTGTTATTGCAAGTTGTTATTTTTCTCCATTCCTCAAATCAGGTAAGAACAACTTGTTTGTTTCTTTTCTGTTGACACCCTCTAACACTCAATTTCCTTTCCAGTCTCAATTATGCATATTCCTAGCCTGCTTCCTTCACAGTCTCTGAGACTGCCAATTGTGATTATTTAAAATAAAATTAATTCTCTTCCAGTGTTTTCAAGTGTATGGCTTCTGCTCTCAGTTCTACCTTGCCTAAAAAGAAGGAAACCAAACATGCTACCCTATATAGAAATTATCAGATATAATGTAATTCTGTTTGCAGAACAGGTGCATTGACACCTTGGTTTTTTGCAAATTCTGTTTGAAATTTGGAGATGATGTGGTCCTTTTGGACTTTACTATGATTTTTATTAGAACTGAAAGAACTTGTTCAAACCGAAACTGAGTTGGGTTTGGTTTTTTTTTTGTTTGTTTGTTTGGTTTGGTTTGGTTTTTGTTTGTTGCTTTTTTTTAATTAAATTATTCCAGTAACAAAAGTGGAACTTTTTCCTCCTTCCTGCATTCTCTCTTTCTCTTTTTGGTGTCCCCCCCAGTTCCACTACTATGAACAGTTCCTGGGCTGCCAGTGAAGTGTTCCTGAGAGCTAACCTAGGCTAACCCCGTGTGTTATGGGGTAAAAGGACAGTTAATAAAACAAACATTCCCAGCGGCAGCAGCAAAGACAGAGGGAATGAGAGGATCTAGTGGGAATGAACAGTGAGTCTGGGACATTTGGTGGACAAAGGAGAGGAACTTCCTAAAAACTGTTGAAAATTGTTGAAAAATCACTGTGTTCTCCATGCTACAGCAGGAATTGATCTTGACAAGCTGTTGGACGTTACTGCAGGTTTTTCAAATTTTTTTGTATTGTTCAATGAGACAGGATGAATTCTCCAGTGTCTGAGCTGTCATTTCTGTTCAGAAGGAGGCTGCCCACCTTTGTAACTGACACACTGAGGTAGGTTCTGACTGAGATTAATTCACAAGTTTTGAAAATCCCATCAAAGTATTTCCCTGGTGTTTTTTGTTTGTTTGTTTGTTTTCTTTTTGCTGTTGTTGTGGCTCATGTGGCTGTCTCTGAAAAGCTAGGTTTATATGTTCACATCTTGTAGCTGATAGCAGAGTATGTCCTGCAGGCAAATGGTGTAAAATGTTTTCCTAATGCTTCAAAGAGTCAGAATACACAATTTGGAAATGGGAACTATCCTAGTAGTTCTTCCCGTATGTTAGGCATAATGATATTTCCCATTAGTTTGCTCATCAGAGTAAAGAAGGAAGGATAAAGGTAGGGTTTACTGCAAACTTGGTGTGCGCTTCCCAAGATGGAAGTTAGTTTGAGTCTAAAGATGAATAAAATTTAGAAGACACAACAGATGTGCACTTGTACATTGATTAGGATGGAGACAATAACCAAGCAAATGTATGCATCATATGCTCCCAACCCTAAGCAAAACTCCAGGGAGGCAGAAGTTCAAATGGGCAACCTCAACATAATATCTGAGACAGTGATACTTGTACCCACTTGTTTACGACTTACAGCGCTGTAGAATTACCCAATCTCCATCTGCTGATCTTGGAAGCAGACGAGCAGAAATAGCAGAGTACCAGACACGCAAACCATTTCTGCTGGCATCTGTGTGCCATTCATGAAAAAGGAATTTCAGAAGACACGTACGCATATCCTGGTGATGATACAGAGCAAAGAGACACCAAAATAGGCCTGGATATCACATCTTAAAATTAGACTAAAAACAGACCAAAGTCTCTTAATATAATTGTCCAAACATTGCATTTCACTACAGTTATGGACAGAATTGTAAAAGACTAATAGGCAGAAGAAACAGAAACATGTAAAACAGTAAATAGTAGAGGAAAAAGGCTGCACAGAGGGATACAACTTGTCAAACTAAATAGTCGAAGTATTTAAAACAAGTCAATATTGGAAAACAGAGGTGTTTCTGATCTTGTTTTCCTAATTGACACTTCAGTTTTAAAAATTAGGGAATGCTTTTCTACTTACATGCAAGTAATTAAGAGAGATGTGCATTTCACTTCTATAAGGTCTCTTTGCAATTTGCTGTCAGAGTGATAGGACTCTACCTGGATACAAATGTAACCTACAATGAATGTAAAATAGATTTCAGGCTACCAGCACTGTTTTCATGGATGTATATTGAAATCATGTATCTTAGCACTTTCTTCTTGTTTCAGTGAAGGTACAAGTTTAATTACTAAAGCATTAATTTCATTGTATAAATTGAACTCAAGTCAAGAACACAATTAATCATAAATTACAACTGACCTTTGCTTCATGTATAGTATTCAAAACCAGAGAGTTATTTGTAGACTAAATAATCCCTTGTTTGGAGCAACAGTAGATTCCCAGTTTCAGCTGAGACTGTGTCATGTTTTTCATCAGATGAGATGCATTTCTCTTATCAGATGAGATGAAATGTACACCAGTAAAATAATCTGTAAGCATGCTAATAAGAATAAACATATTAAAAAAGCTATTATAAAACCTTTAATACATTAAGAATTATATAATTCTACTTACAAGCTATATTAATTAAAAGGGTTTTAACATGGACAAAGCAAGGAAAGACAAACAGTAACCTTTAAAATTAAGCAAGAAAAGTTTTTTCATCTACCAGAGCTTCTTCTGAAGTCTGGAAGAGAAGTTATGAAATTATCATATTTAAGCACATCCAGTTACTATACTTGACTCTTCGCATACTACAACTTTTGCAGGAAACTGGATATTGGGGAAAATGAACCTTTGGTCTGACTCAACTACTGGCCATCCTTATTTTAGGAAGATCTAATCATTCTTGAAGGAGTAGGAATCCCTCTATTTTTTTTACACACAGGGCATTTTGGTTCAACTCTGAAAAAAAGAGATCTTATACCTCCAAAATGGGTAGTAGTAGGTAGTTAAACTTTAAGCTTCTGCTACAAGCAGCTCTATATTAATTTACTGCTAAAATCTGAAGGCATGGGAATTTCTTTGCTCTAACAGACTGTATGGATTTCCATGGCCATTAAAACAGAGATCCTCCAGGGAAGAAACTCAGTTTTAATAGGATGGAGCAGCCAAGTGTATAACATAGACCTCAGTTTAAGTAGGTTTCAGAAACAAAGGGTAGGACTCATCAATCTCACCTGACTTTCAGCACAGGCATCTACCATTTTAACTGGTTATTTGTGCTTCCATTATCATCAACAGAGATCTGATCAATTCAGTTAATGGAGTTTAGGATGCAATTCCTCTGAACAAATGCAGGCATCTGTTTAGGATAAGATGAATCACACTCTAAAGTCTGTTGTCTCTATTACTAGTTCTTCTCTGGAAGTAAAGGGAATTGAAAGTGACTTGCTGAAATGCACATTAGCACCCACATTTAGTCAGATGAATCCTGCCGTAAGAGATGTAACCTGAAGAACTCAGTATTACAAATGTTCCAACAATTTGTCTAACCCAGCCTGATAAGACTGAGCAGGTCACCAAACAGCAGCTCTCTTTTAATCTCATAAAGTTTAAGAGAACTTCAACTTATTTTCTCTGCACTGTGGTGGAAGAAGAGGTGACACCTGACTTGTAAACTGGGAGAAATTACACTACATAATTATCTACAAACAAACAGAATGGCCATGTGAAAATCTGAGGTCAGGCTCTCTCAAAGAAGTAACACATTTTATTCTGACTTCTCCAGGGGGAAATTTTCACCTTTGGAACAGGGCTAAATAATTTTAAAATATTTTTCCACATATATGCAGATGCCTTTAGAAAATCAGGCCAGCATCATTTCTGTCAGGCCAGTTTGCATTATAGTGTCCATGCCCATGGCATAAACAGGCTGAAAGAGTTGCTGAGAAATTACATAATGCAGGGAGCTCCGAGATGGACTGATCCAGGAATCTGAAGTAGCATATCATGTCTGACAAGCTGAGAGACAAGCTCTTAGCCCAAACACTTAAGCACTTTGTCCCACACAGTGTGGCAGATTTGAGCTAAATTTTGGTCCAATGACTCTTGTACTGATCCATACTCAATATCCCCTGAGGGTTGGGTAAATTGCACTGCCTGATAAACTGGTAACAACTCACAGCTCAGTTGAGCATGTTGAAAACGCTTGCTCATATTCCCTTTAGGCCATTCAGTCTTATTGGACATGAATACCAGCTGAACAATTTCATTTCTGTTTTCATCTCTTTTTCTTCACCTTCCACATTTTTTTTTCTCTTTAATTCATGAGATAGTAAGAACAATTGGAAAACACTAGTCTTTCAGCTGCCATGCTCACCCTCCTTTAATGCATCTATATTTTGAATACTAGAAAGACTCCAGATGTGAATACCAATGATTGCTATATTCATTAATGCTAAAATTAAATATATATATATTTATTAATAATAATTTAAAAAAAAAAAAAGCAGCTGAGGTATGGCTGGAAGTATGGGGATATAAATATCACTCAGCATTTAACCAGAGCTTGTGTTGTCTGGTGTAAAAATCCAATAAACCTCCTCTTTAAAGGCAAGTTATTTACAGTGTTTTTCCTCCCTTAGGGGATACATTTACAAGCTCGATGCCAATAATTCTAGGCAGGAAACATTGTGATTACATCTGAAAATAGTGTTCAGCAACAGACAAATTAGCTGTCCCCTTTGCTAGCAGATAACTTTATTTGTGTTTCACAGCTATTGTTTTAGTTTAAAAATAATTTTTAACAGTTTATCGAGGATTAGAAGTACAGAGTGTCATAGATACATAGAATAATTGTGGCTGAAAAGGATATCTGCATATTGTGTGGTTTTTCCTGCATCTCAAAGGTGGTCATTTCAAAGTTAGTTACACAGACAACCAAATACTAGAGCTTCAGGGGTTCCAAAAATCTGTCAAATACCTGTAATTGTCATTAGATCAATTTCTAGTTTTTAGACTTATTTGTATAAAATTCTTTTGTGTTTGGAATCCAATCATCTTTCACAAAAGAAAGAAAAATTGACTGCAGAGGGCACTGCTACTGCAAGGTGTGGACCAACTTACATGTCTTACAACAACTTTGAGCTTCCAGATTTGTTCCTGTAATGCACGTTCTGATTTTTACTCAGCGAAAAGGAAGTCTCATATGGCAAATCCTAAAGAAGAACCTGTGAGTAAGAGCTTGGAATATTGGTTGGAGTCCTGAGGGAAACTTTTTCTGTTGAATTTGGTTTTGATATCATTCTTAGCACACAAAGCTTAAGGGTGAGATAATGATGCCTAAGGTGTCTCTAAATAAACCCCCCAGACTGTTTATATTATTCTCACTCCTAATGAGAAATGCACAGCGCTGCAGTCTGAGAATCATTGGAGACCAGCTACATGACTACAGCTGCTTTCATTATCCTTATATCCAGTTTCCAACTGTGCCACAGGTGCACCTGGAAATAAACGTAGTATGAAGGCACATGATGAGTATTTTGAGCTGATACAAGAGCAGAATGTAAATGCTCTGATGCTGAGTAGTCATTTCCAAAATGCAAGTTAGGTTTTGGTAGAGGTTAATATCAGAGTAATAGATATGAGGGTGTATTTTTTTTTATATGGCAAGGTTTAGGGAGTGAGGGAAGCTTTAGTCAGAAAAGATCAGGGGCTCACCCTGTGTTGGACACAGCTGGTTCCAGATGTCTCCTAAATGGCCCCACCACTGGCCAAAGGCTGATTCTTCAGCAAAGCTGATGATGTCTCTGCGAAAACAAATTTTAAAAAGGAACTAAAACAGTGTAGCCACTGTGGAGGGAAGTGAAAAAAAGATGTGAGGGAAAAAATCCTGCCTTTACATCTTTTCTTCTGCTGGTTTGTTGCGGAGGAGGAGGAGCGAGAATGTGCCTAGGTGAGCAACCAGAAGCCAGCCAAGATCAAACCCAGCACAGGGAATCTGAAATCAGCTTCAAGAACAGAAAAATGACCAGTGGCATAGATTAACAAGAAGCTGTTTCTGCTCATTCTTCAGAATCAGCCCCTTACTCACCTTCAAGATAATATAACAAATCACAGTCCTTTTGAAGTCTCCATCACCAGTTCTATCACCTCAGCTAGAGCCAGGTAGTGGGGTTTTAAAGGTTATGATCCTGTGCTATTGGATACTATCTCCATAATTTAGACATAGGCAATAGTGACATGCAGGATTAAAAGCTGTTTTGATTATATAGTAAAGAAAATTAATATTGAAAAGCCTCACTGAAATTCAGACTTCTTAAATGTGTTTGGGACAAATTGAAAGTATAGCACATGATACACTTGAGTGAAAACAGTTTTTTTACCTCACATTTCTGCTTTCCTGGAAGTAAGGAACACTGAAGAAATCTACAATTTCTAGAAGTGATTATTTTTTCTTTTCATTTACATTGCAGCATGTGAAATTCTTGCTTAATTCCCTTTTTTTAAAGTCTTAGTTCCTCTTTTTAGTCTTAGTTCCTCATGCTTATGGTGATGGCATATCTGCCAGAAAGAATAAAAGAGATTATCTAGAAGTGTGAGGGAATAACCTACAAGAATTGAAAGGAGATATCTTTTTTGCATGATTACAAATCACAATACCTCAAACCCCTTACTCACCTAATATCTTATTCACAGGATTAATCTTCCTGATTTACACAATGTCACAGCATGAGCAAAGAGGACACAGAGGAACTTTTGTAGGATTGGGCCCTCAAGTGACCCTCAGTGGTGATTGGTTTCTCCTTTGGCAGTAAACTTTTGTGAAAACAAATTGCCCAATCTACAATTTGTCCCTGTAGTGTTCTACTGTTTATGGATCATTTACAACACTCTTGTGAGCACCTTGCTGAAAGTACTTTGAAATATCAAAATGGACATTATTTGTGTAACAAGATTTGGGGTTTAAATAGCTTCATTCACACATGAGGAATCACAGGCTTTCCTGGCAGGCATATATTAAACAAAATGGTTTGCAACCTCTGCTTTAGGGGAGAAAACCTTTGTGCTACTGCTCTGGACTCAGATTAAATAGGTCTTATGTATAAACAGGAGGTTTTTTTTGTAGCAAGAAAAAGCAGCAGATTTTCAGTACAATGCCTTTGTTAGGGTGATGACTGAAGTGGAAAATAATCCATGGTGCTGTCAGAAAGAAGAGAGAGATTGGGAGAGAAGTTTAAGGCATAAGGAAACCTAATTCCTGAAAGTTTGTCCTTAGGTCTGATTTCCAGTTTTACTAATGTCCTAGAAGTTGTAGGTGAGTGATCAGGAGAATTTTCTAAAAATTCTTCTTTATCCATCTTCTTAGGAGTCAAATAGATTCTATTCTTAAAACATTTATGGCACCAGTGGCATTCACCAAGATGGGTTGAGCAAAATTCTCTTAGGTACAGAAGCCATTTATTGTCTATATTATAAATCTCTTCACTACGTATTTTCTACTTAATTAAATAGCTTGAGGGAACATTGATGGGTTCTGAAGCTTCATTCTGCCTACAGTGAAATTGTGATTAACATTGGCATGATTTTAATCTGGGACAGCCTTAAGACAACCTCCTTTTAGGCCTTCATGCAAGCTTGACATCATTCCCAATAGGCATTTTGTATGTGGCTGCACTGATCTGGAGGCTAAGAGAATTTTACAGGAAAAGCAGAGGCCATTCTATTTCACTCAAATTTTGTGCCAGAAGGAAATTCTGATCAAATTTATTTTAAATAATTGATGGCTTTCTGCCCCAGTTTGCCATATAAACCCTTAATACTGGCACTTGCTACAATACCTTAAGAGATTTTTTGTCCTGATTCAGTTTTTAACCCTGAGCTATCTACTGTAATTTCAGATGCTTTACAGTATCATGCGTGGCTGCCACTTTTCAGAAGGGCCTAAGTTCTGTATTATATTTGCCAGCTCAGAGTGAGGGTTTCTGGGAGCTTTGGACAACTCAGGTGGTGACAGAGCTCTTTGCATAGAAAACTGAAATCTAGTTCTGGTGCAAATGCATTCACTTAACTAACTATAATGGAAATCTACTGCTTGACTTGCACCTTAAACAGCTCTGATTTTCTCTGCTTTATTTTCCCTCAACTCATACATCACTGCAGAATGGCACAGGTCCAAAGACAGATTTCCCTATTTCAAACATACATGACATTTTGCATGGCTTCACATAGCAGTATTTAGGCAATTAGCCCATGTTTATGTGCTTGTGTGATAGGTATTTTGATCTGAAGCTGAATTCTACCCTCTATGACTGTTAATCAGAGAGTCCTGAAAGAGACACTAAAAATCATTGCAGTGAGCAAATGTGACTGTGTCCATACTAATAAATTAAAAATTACCAGGCCAATGGCTTGGGTCAATTTTCACTTTATTGAGTAATGCCTGAGGGCAGTCAGGAGTTAGATAAGATCAGGGACTGCTGTAATTAGGCACTTAGGGCCTTACTATTTTGAGTAAAAGACTGGTTTATGTTGTGGACAAGAAAGCTGCCTCAACCTGACCTCTGTTTCCTGTAACCCTGTTCAGGTGATAATCCCCAGTCACAATTGTAATCTACTTGTCTGGTCACTCAAATGGGATTCAGGGGAAGCAGATAACAACATAATAGCCAAGGGCTAATTTAAGCAACGCATCTGCTTAACCAATAGTGCTGGTCAAGGTTTGACTCAGGCCAGGTTTGGAGGAATTTAACATCCACAGTCAGTATGCAAATATAACTGGATCAATCACCTTACTCCATAAACAGTGGACATAAAAAGTGTGGCAGTGAACTGCATGCCAGGACCTCCCCTTGAACAGTGACACCTCCTAAGGTTATTCCTCAAGGCCAAGAGAGGCATTTGTCTCAAATACTCAGTGAATTGGAAAACTTTGAAATCTAAGATAAGTGATATAAAGGACTGGTTGCACAGATATAATCCTATAGGCATAAGCCACTGACCAAGTCTGGGATAAAGTCTATATCCAGCCATACCTAAACTCCCCACTGAGAAAGAATTCAGAATGCAGGAGTCAGTGAAAAGCTCTGTCTGACCCCATCCTCTATGCAGTAAACACTCAAAATGCCTTGCCTTTGAATCTTGTTAAATCAGTGTCACATTTACCATCAGCTTTGTAAAATCACTCTTTTATATCAATAAATGTGCTACTTCTCTCTTATGAGTGTTTGTCATTTCACTTACAACAAAGCTGCTGTGCTAAATGACCTCAGATCCAGAGAATATACCTTATTCTGCTTTATTTACTAGTTTGGGTGTTTCCTCTGTGAACAGCTAAGCTGCAGTTCTGTGCCACAGTGAAAGTGATGTCACACCTTGGTCTCTCTCTGCCACAGGATGGTCTCATTGTCTTTCTCTTCAGACCTTGAGTAACTTTCATTTTCATCTCCTACTTCACACCAGTGCTGGGGCTTGTTTGATCTCTCAAAGAAGCAGTTCAAAGAAAACTGTCACATTTTTCTACTGTATTTTTTTTTATAGGTCACCTGAGGGTTTCATGCCCACAGAGATCACACTTATGCAAGCGTTTTCACAAAGGAAACAATCCATGGGTGCATCAAGCCAAAGAGGGGAAAGGGAAAAGAGCATGACTAGAAGACATTAAATCAATATTTCCTTAATCCATGCTGTCACAGTGCTGCCTGTGGGTGCAGATACCCTACAGATCTGTGCTAATTTAAAAATGGTGGTGCAGCAGTGAAGTGACTGGTGTCCCCTCCTTCTGCTTCAGCGGCTGGAGATTTCAGTGATGCATTTTAGCCTCTCCTTAGGGTGACCCCGATCAAAGGTCTGCTGGTTACTAACTCTGCCTGATGGGTTAACCTTGGTCTCCTTCCCTGGACACTCTTTCCCTGCCCCTTCTCACCAGGAGAGGAGAAAAGAGGGTGGAACAGCTCAAGGACTGAGGTAATGACAGGGAAATGACTCACCTTACCACCACAGCAAAACAGACCTGACCTAGGGAATAGTAGCTTAATTTATTGTCACTTAAAATAGATTCAGGTAGTGAGAAATAGAGACTAAAACACCCTTCTCACCACAACTCTTCCCCAGTCCTCTCTTCTTTTCTTCTCTCCTGACTCCTCTTCCCTGGGTTTCAGGGGTGTCTCTGCGCCAGTGGGGTCTCTCCAGGCCTGTCAGGGAAAGGTCCCTGCTCCAGGGCTCCTCCTGCCCTTCTCCTTCAGCCCCTCTTGGGGTCCCTCTGCTGCTGTTCCCTCCTTGGCTCCCTGTTCCCTGCTGCTGTTGCCTGTAGCCCTCTCTGGAATTTGTTTCCCCTGGCTCTCCCAGCTTGGCTGAGGGGCCCTGGGTAGGTCACTGGAGCTGGCTGGGACCTTCTGTGTACAGCACCCAAAGGATTTTTCAAGGTCTGAAATTTTGTAAAACACCTCACATGGTCACATACTACCCTGGAACCGACTCAATGGCCCCATTGCCACCTGAGCTGGTTAACTCAGAGGGGTGTTACAACAGGAAATAATTTCCCACTGACTACTTGGTGCTGCCATTTTGTTCCAAATTCCGTATCACAGGGAGTTGCCATTTTATGAAATAGCATATCATATGTGTTTTTTAACATGCTTTCATACCACCTTTGCATTTCCTGGCAGTGGCACCTTCCACTAGAAGAGGTTGTTCAAAGACCCACAAGGGCTCAAGGACAAACAACATTGCCTTGATCATTTCCAGGGCTGGGGCATCCACATTTGCTCTGGGCAGCCTCTTCCAGTGTATCACCACCCACCTCATAAAGAATTTCACCCTAATATCTACTCAAAATCTGCCCTCTTTCAGTTTGAAGCCACTATCCCTCATCCTATCACTCCTTGCCCTCGTCAAAACTCCCTCTCTTGGTTTCCATCGCTAAGTTCTGGAAGTAGTACGGTCCATCTCTAAGTTTTGGAAGGTGCTAAAAGGTATCCCCAGACTGTTCTCTTTCCAGGCTGTACAGCCCCAACTCTCCCAGCCTGCCCTGATAGGAGAGGTGCTCCAGCCTTCTCTCTGAACATCTTAATGGTCCTCCTCTGGACTCACTTCAGCAGGTCCATGACTTTCTTTTGTTGGAGACCTCCAAACTGAACACAATAATGCAGGTGGGCTCTCACCAGAGCAGAGCAGAGCAGAGTGGCAGAATCACCCCTTCCACCTGCTGCCCATGTTGCCTTTGAAGCAGCCCAGGATACAATTGGTTTTCTGGGCCGTAAGTTCACATTGCTGGGTCATGATGAGCCTCTGTGTATCTCTTCCAGGCTCCAGTCTTTTCTTCTACCCTCTATCGGCTTCCTTTTTGTGTTTGAATTTTGTTTTGTGATTCCACTTTCAAATAATGTTTTAAATACTCTTTTAGTGAGTTGTCACAATATTCTTTCACCAATGTCCTTCCATATGTGTGTCAAGGGCTACAATATCAGTTAAGTACAACTTTATCACTTTTAATGGGTATTTCAGTATACAATCTCTTTTGAATATCTTTATCCATATTCTATACTCATCATTTGTGATTGGGAAAGGCAGCTGGTTCTCTCCTGAGATTAGCAGCATAATGATCAGTGCTACATGAAGTTCAGTTGCATGAATCCCTGTTATAAGAAAGCCATGATGTTGAAAAGAAAATGGACCTGAGCAAGAATCAGGCAGGCATATTTAATAAACCCATACTAACAAGAAGAACCTTGTTTTCTGCACATGGTTATCTCACAGACCATATTTCATACAATATCTGACATTGAAATAGACTTAAAAAAACATACAATGTTTATATATTCAGACTTACATTCTGTTAGGAACAACCAGAGGAAAAAAATTGCCATTAGTGGAAGAAGAGAAATTATTAAACTACTTTATCATCAGATGATTAAGAAAATTTGGAAAATTGTTTCAGAACAACTAGAATAATCATGAAAATCTGCAGATAAAAATGTAAAAATGCAAAGCTTCAGAAGCAGACTAAGTCACTAAGAGCAGCTTCTTCAGGCTGTTTTCATGGTTAGGACTTCTGTCTTCCACAGCAGACCCCATACCACAGTTTCAAATACTGTGGTTCACATGAAAGGAAAATACATAAAATAAGTAAATAATTGAATTGTACTCCATGTGGTTCTGCATTTCCTTAATACATATGCTGTCTCATGACATCATATAAGAAATCTCAAAAACAAAGATATTTGCTAGACTAGCAAGAAAATTCCAGTTTTATTGAATTGCTACATCCTAATAGAATCTGATGAACCAGCTAAATAGATAAACGGAAATATTGTCCCAAAGCAGGCACACAAATGTGATAAAGAGAATGCAAGAGTATTTCCTTCGTGTCTTTAGTCCTGGGCCTGGTTTTATTGTCAGACATAATTCTTTGTTCACTAAGAAATTCACAAAATTCTAACACAGGAAAAAAAACACTTCATATAAAATGATGTAACAGTTGAAATATCATGTAGGCAGTTCAAACTGTTAAAGAGTCTAACTTTATTCACATATGGTGTACAGCTCCTAAAATCAACAGTATGACAGTGATGAATAATCTATAGTTGTTTAAGCAAAACACAAAAAGATGGTTTGAGACCCTGGGTTCATCCAAAATGATCAGGCCAAAATCTCTTCTAATAAATCTTACTTTTGCATGCATTGTCAAGATAAAAATACTCACTAAATTCTTTATGTAAACTATAACATTTTTATGTAATCATCAGAATGTGGAAAAAAAATGGAAGAAAGAAATCTCATCTAAAGAAGCTCTTTCAATATTCATTACCATATGAAAAGCATCAATATTTATGATGGAGAATTCATTTTTTATGCTAATCATAAAAATAATCTTTAATTTTTTAAAAATTTATTTTAAAGTACTCTCTTGTCAGATTTTGTGAACTCTACATGTACTATATTCCAAGCCAATTTCCCATGTACCTTCAGTTCAATAAAGCAGTTTATTTGCCAGCTGTTTCAAAGAGGGGATTTGAACCCCCAAGTCTTCCACCTCCCTGGGAGAAGAATCAGTTTTTAAACAGACATGATGTTATAGACATGTCTGCTGACATGCTTCTAACCATACATGTGAGAAATGGAACACTGGGCACTGTGTAATTTAACTAAGGCACAGAAAAATGTCATTCTCAGGATATAACAAGAACTGGGTACTGGCCAGGCTCCTACAGCCTTTTCCTTCCTTTCCCTGAATTTCTAAGATCTTTCTCCTTCCTATGCTGTCAGGGTCCGCACTACAAGCGGAGTCCTGATAGGTTCTTTTAGGGATCTCAAAGCACAAAAGTCACAGCAAAGGGACAGACACCAGTTTGCCTTTGCAAACATGCACTTTTATTTAGTGCCAACCAAATGCGATAGAGGG